>JAYDZK010000044.1:4370796-4451724 GCA_034509185.1 Euphonia xanthogaster
GCAAGAATAGGGATTTCTTAGGAAATGCTTTAAAACCAGAAAAAAGATTAATATCATCTTTGATTGTTTCTGCTTTTTTTTTTTTTTTTTGTTTTTTTTTGTTTTTTTTTTTTAATATGAGTGGGATGGATTTCAGTCTGGCTTAGGCATGAAAAGCAATTTTTTTTTTTTCCTGGTGTTGGTTTAACATTCAAAACTCCCATGGGTTGAGGCTGATACCAGCATACTGTTGTTTGGTTGTTGAAAAACTCCTGAAGCAAGAAGAAACTGGCCATTGTGGATGTGTTATCTGCTGGCAGCTGTAAATCCAGCCCTTCAGCTGGCCCTTCCCAGGCTCCACAGCACTGGCTGCCCTTGCTCTGGGCTCTCAGCTGAAGGCAGCCCCTGCTGCTGGTGGGTGCAGCCTTCAGGAGAGATGGGCTGGTGGTGGTGGTGGTAAGGCAGAGGTTTGGAGGCACCGTATGTGCTCAGGATCTGGAGGCCAGGGTGGTACCTGCAGGCCAGGAAGCCAATCTCTACCCTGGTGCTGGGAGAGCAGCTGACACGGGGTCTTTAATCACCTTGGAGGGCTGAGCTCCCATCTGTGAGCAGCTCTGGAGAAGCCCTCCCTTTGTGGCTTTAGAGAGGGGTCTCTGCCACAGCTGAGTGAGTTGAGACATTTGGGAGCCAAGGCCAAGGGGTTTTTTGTGCGTTCTGGGCCATTCCCCTGCATTACTGTGCTGCAGGGTTTAGTGTGCAGAGGCTGGCAGGTTCCTTGCCTCACCACCAGTAAGTACATGGATCAAACACAACATTTCTTTAAAGGTAAAGAACTAAAAAAAAAACTCGGCAAGCCTCATGCAAATGAGCCTGCCTTCTCTATACAATTTCCCTGAAACACCAACACAGTGTAGGTCTTTGTAATGTAATAAATCAGCTGAAGCAGCAGGAATTTAATGTAGTTGCTAAGGAATAGCAACTTTTTTGAGCACCTCTGGAGGTTAATTGATGAAAGGATTTTGAGTTGATAAACACAACAGGAGGATTTGGATGTTTTCTCTCAGATGAAAACCTGTATAGTCTGTGCTGCAAGATATTTATTTAACAAGAACTGCAAGTATGAATGTCTAAGATGATAATTTCTCCTCCTGAAAAACAAGACTTCATTTCAGTCTGATGTATCCCACAATCCCTGTGACATCCCAGATAATTTCACATCCCTTCAGGGGTTTGGTACTTAGATACATGTACATGCTAATCTACAAAGTAGATGGAGCAGGAAGATGACCTCTGAGCTGTGAATCCCCACGGATGGGAAGCAAACAAAAAGGAATGGACTAAGGCAACTTTGCAATATGAAGCTGGCACATGGTGATGATAAACAGTCAACACTGGCACAATGCTGTTGTTTAGCTTTCAACTGAGTTAGTCTTGCTGCTACCACTGGGAAAACTAATAACATAACAAATGGAACTATTGTTCAGTTTCATTAAAAAGAAATCTGATAAGATGGGGAAAATTGAATTAGCCAATCTCAATAGAGTTGCTGCTTGTTGGAGCAAAAGCAATATCATCTCTAATAGAATATGTCCCAGATAGTTTTGGCTGGCCCATGCAGCCATGCAGTGTGAATTCTGTGTGCAGATGCTGGCACAGCCCTGCAGCAGGCTAATGTGAGCATTAGTGGGTCAGCACTCTGCATCTCCAGCAGCAGCTCCACGGCCAAGGCTGGCAGTGCTACCTGTTAGATCAATGAGATGAATTGATTGCTCTTGGCAGAGCAGGTTGAGGCTTCCTTCCAGGGAGGCTGTGGTGCCCTGCTCTGTGTGTCAGGTGGACCCTCCCTTGAAACCCCCAGCCTGAATGCTCTGCTCTGGCCATGGCTGTAGCCACTCTGCCAGGCTCAGGGACCACTTGGATTCCTATTTTAAAAACTCATCTTTGGAACCCACAGTGAAAGACTTTCATGCCTGGGCCTCTTGAAGCTCTAGGCCAGTGTTTCTTTTATTGTGGCTTTGTGAGTCTCCTGGGAGAGCCCCTGCAGGACAGTGCTGCCCAGAACTGGGCACTCTGTAACAGTGCCAGCCTGACTGCAGGAGGCTGAAACCCTTGCATCACTTAGAGCTGACTCACAAGTTTTATACCTGAAATAATCAGTTCTTGCTCCTTTTGTTGGAAAACAGAGATATTGTGATAACACAATTTACACAATAGCCTGGGATCTGTTGGGGTTCCTCAGCTACCTCTGGCACAGCCCAGTGCTCTGCCCTGTCCCTTGTCACTGCAAGGTGGGCTGGCATGCCATAGTTCATGTTTGTAGAGCTCGTAAGATCCAAGAGATTGCAGAAATGTCCTGTGCACCTTTGGTTCCTTTGTGAGTGCAGGTAAGCCCTGGGATGTGGATCACCTCATTTGCTTGAGTGTAAGAATTCAGTCATTTAATTGTTGGTAGAAGTTGAGGGGAAAGGGGATCAAGTGAGACTTTTTGTTTATTTCTCCCATAATTTAGAAGGACAGAGGGGCGCTGGGTTACAAGAAGGGAGTAATAATGTATGGAAGATTTTGGGTTTTTTTTAACAAACATGCTAAGTGCAGGCTTTAAGGCAGTGTGGAGTGGGGGGACACAATTAATAATACACTTTATGTAGAATCAACATATTTGATATGTAGGATAAAGACCTCATATGCTGTTTGGCCCCGAGCATGATAATTAAGGAGATTGAATACTTTCAGGGAGTTACCTAGCTAGCATTAAACTCCTTTGACATCTCAGTATCCGAATGTCTCAGAATTCAGTTCAGTTTCTTTATTTCTTGTTAAATTAAGGTTATTTAATTCTGAATTAGAGAATTATAGATGTTGATTATTACACCTTTATTCTGCTAGAATTCATTTCCCAGAGTTGCTTTTTCTTGTTGCTGTTTTAGAAGGCTTCTTGCTGGCTTCTACCTATCAAAACAGGGTTGATATAAAGAGGTTTTCTTTTTCCTTGACATGGTTTTCTGGGGACTTTAAAGCACTGCAGTGGCTGTTTGGTAATGCTCTATTACTTGTAGCACCTTCTAAAATATCTCTTATGTCATCTCATTCTCACAAAAGTGGTGCACTCTGTTCGGGTTTAAATAATATGTTATCAGATTCAAAAGCTTGCTGTCCTTAGATGATCAGAGTGAACTACTTCATTTTCAGTATGTGGGGAAATGAAACATTTTGTAATAGAAACTTAAATCTCCTGCCTGTGGAATGAAATGACCTTGTGTGGTACAAGATTTACATTTAAGCCAATGGGCACTAAAACCTGCTATGCACAGCTTTGTATTTCCAACTAGCTGTAACTCCATTTTGTAAAATCAAAATGGAAATTGTATTCTGAATATTTTTATTTTAGTGGATTTAAATGTAGCCATGTAAATAAAACTATTAGATGACAGAGAAAAAGAGATTTGAAGAGTAATGTTTTGGAGAGAGCGAGGATGTGTGGAAATTGTAAGAGAGAAAAGGTTCTTGAGCTGCCAGTGGGATGTTCCACTGAAATGAGAGGCAGCAACAGGGAGATGGGGATGAGTGGAATTTTGTGAAATTAGGAAACAGCTGGAAAAGGTTCCCAGGAGGCTGCTCCGTGGCAGCCTGTGGCCCTCACAGCAGCTGCAGGACTCTGCTAGAGCACACGTGTGCAAGGACTTAAAAAAAAATAAGAAATATCTTTCTAGATGATAACCTTTGACAGTGTTATTAACTCCTCTTGCATGTGTCAAAGAGCAAACTGGGGCCCTTCTTCTGCATAGTTTCTGACTTGTTTTGTCTGTGAAGCTGTGACTGACATTTAAATGTGATTTGAAACTTGGTGTGTAACTCTCATGGTGTTGCTGGTGAGGATGGGGAGGATGAGCTGTTGTGATTCAGACTTCAGCTGTGCGCTCAGGAAAGTGGCTGTTTGGAACACCAAGTCCAATAAAATACTGCTGTATCAAGGCAGGTTTTCTTAGAGGAGAAAGAAAATGTTGTTTCTCTTGGGATTTTGTCCTGCAAGCCCCATCTCAGCACCTCCAGCAGCTTTCCCCCGCTGTGGGCTGGTGGCTGGGAAGCAGCAGCCTGCTGAGGGTGGCTGCAGTGGATCTGCTGTCCTTGGGCTTCTTCAGGACTGGCTGGAATTGCCATCCTTGCAGGGGAGGAGGATGAATAACAGGAAACACAGCATGAGCTTGTGTCTGTCTTCTCTGCCCAGCATGAGCAGTGTACAAATGTCACACACTTGGGAGGTCAATTGATCTTTCCATCAAACCTGGAGAGGTTTTTTTTTTTTTAAGTTATTGGAGGTACAAGGGCACATGTAGATGGGCAGTGCTTGTGAATGTCATGACTGCGGCATCTTCTTAATTCTAGTGTTGATGTGGAGTCCAATATTTGCTTTAATTGTCGTGTTGCAGCTTTTGTAACTTTGGAGTAACTGCTCTGATGGGAAAGAAAATAAAGCAAATTGAGGTTTTTTTAGATATACATGAAGTAAAAGGTGAAGAAATCAAGGTATGGTTTGCCTGTAAGACTTCATGAACATCAAAGTTTTTCAAATGCTTTTTTCCATGATTTTGAAACATTTTAACCTGAAGCAATGTGATCTTGATATCTTTGTCTCCTTATCAACATTCTTGGTGTGACTTTTTATTAACTGGGCCTATGGCATCTTTAAGGAATATTCCCTAGCTTAAGACCTGCTCAACTGCAGATGGAGGTAGCTTTTGTGAAAGGGAGTTATTGTTAATATGTGATGGTGAAGTTATGTAAATATATGATGATATGTTCATTTGTTAATAAGTAATAATAATGAAGACCTTTGTCTCAGCTGAGACCAGAAGGAAATTAATTCTTTGCTCTTCCTTCTTTTTTACATCTTTTCTGTATCCAGTTTGCTCTTTCTGCAATACCATTTTAGTAGCTTTTAGAAATAATGGCCACATTCACATGGAATTGTGAATTCAAATGTTGACAGAAACTGCTCCCTCAGCTTACATGGGAATCTCAGGAAATCCAGCTGCTGTTGGGAGATGCTTTGTATGCTGTGAGAGACCCCATCCTTCTGATGGGGAGCAAACAATAGATCCTGGCAGTGCATGACTGCTAAAACATTACTGAGCTAGCAAAATTCTGACTAACATCCTGGGCTCCGCTTCAGCTTTTTCATTTATTGAAACCTGCAGCACAGGTAACCAATTTTTCTGTACAGTCACTTTGGATTTCCTGCCTAAACTACAAACTTTTAAGAAACAGACTTTCCCGTAGTTGGTAATCATGAAACAAACTGAACAAAAAGGGCACGTGTACTTATTTTATGGACTAAATGTTTTCTCATTGTGTGCTCTACCTGTACGAGTTCCCATATAGAGAAGAACCATTTTTGATACCTCTCTGGGCTGGCATTGCTACTCCTTAGGCTAAATTTGAGCTGTGTTAAAGCAGGGCTCATTTCCCTCCCATGACTGTGTTGTTCCTGCTGGAGTGCTGTTGCCAGCATCTCTGGCCAGGTGCTCTGTTACCTGTCTGGGGGGGGGAAGCAGTGCCCTAAAAAGGCTTTTTTGGGCTCAGAGACCAGCCTGCCTTGTGCAGCCATCCCCAGCCTCTTGACCTGAACAACAAAGCAGCATCAATTTCCTGTGCACTGGTTACACCAGAGGACCCAATCCTGTTTCTGCCTGTCACCATGGAAGCCCTGGCAGAGCAGAGGACATGAGAGGCCTCTCCTGTAGCTCCTGGACAGTGGCAACACAAAAAGAATCCTTTCTTTAAATGTGAACATTTGTACCTCTGGGTTCAAGAGTGAGATTATGAGGTAGGGGTTAAAGCACAGAGTCCTGCCCAGACAGTTGTTTGTATCTTATTTTTTGTTCTTAATGCTTGGGAGTAGTCAGCACAGCCAGCTTCCTCTCCTGCTTAAGGAAGGACTGCTGACTTCTATTCCTAAATCATTTTGTGCATTAGCTGGCAAGTCTTCCCTCATCTTGCTGTTTGGGCTCTTGGACTTAAATAGATTAGTTTCCTTTGATCCCATTGTTTATGAAAGTAACTTTTTTTAATCTTTTTTTTTTCTCTCTTTTTTTCTTTTTTTTTTTTTTTCTTCTTTTTTACCTCAAGTCTGTTAATCTCTGAGAGAAATGTAGCCTGCCTGGCTCTTGGGGTCTATCCAATGCTTTTCCTATCAGTGGATCTGTTATGATTTCTTTGCAGACTTTTGCTATTTCACTGTACACACATTCCTGGTCTGCTTTAGCTCTGAACCACTTCTTACACAGGCAGTCTGAGCACTCCGAGTGTTTGGACAGAAACAGTAAATAGGTGTTGGATAACACTGTGTACCAAATGTGTCTGTGTGGCTAAAGCCTTTCCATGGACAATGCATACATATTAAGAGGAGGAGAGGCCTCTGCTCCTTTAAAATTAAAAACTGGTTTGTAGCAGAGTAAATAAGCTGCCATGATTGTTACCTGGATGATGCACTAATTGGGAATGAAAGCATTGTGTGGAATTAATAACACAAAGGCATCTTGATAGCACCTGTCTGGTGGTACATTAGGCTGTTGTGCTGGGAGGGCTTTAAGAAACAGGGCACACAACTTTCCACAGCTACACTTTGTACTCCAGGTAAGTCTAATGCAAATGAGGGAGAAATTGGTGACATTAGACTAATAGCACTGCTTAGTCTGTAATAGTCTCTACTTAATAATGACTCCATAGTTAAAGTTTTCAGATGAAGGCTGAAAACAATTTGCTCCACAGGAGGCCTCGTGGCTTTGTGTCTTCTGTTTTCCTAAAAGGAATATTCAGACTAAGACAAATCAGGGAGTACAATGAAACAAGAAAAGCATCTAATGCTTCCAGGGGAAAGATCATTCTCTGGCATAAACAGCAGTTGCACACAGAGGGTTCTTGAGATTACAGCATGTTGATGTGTCTGTGTAAAATAAATATAGACAAATGTAAGTCCAATGCCTTCTGTAAAGTGAGACTTGTATCTAGAGTTCTTCTCCCATAGATATTCTTCCACTCTTCTTATGAGGAAATTTAAGCCACAGAAGGGACTGATTCCTTTTGCCAGCATGTCCAGCCCACCTCAGGGGTATGAGGAAAGCCAAGAGACAACTCAATATTTATTTTTTTATTGCACTCCCAAGTCAGACATTGTAGTACTAACCAACAGTGGAGAACAGAACATAGCCCAGTTGTCTTCTAATTGATAATGCAGATTCAAGTAAAACAAATTTCTAAACTGGATCGACTCCTGTTGAATAAATGACTAAGGCTCCAACATCATATATCCTGCCTGTGCAGTGACAAAATGGCAACACTCACGGTTGCCTTTCCATTTGTGATTTGTCCATACTGATGACAAACTCTTTTTAGCTGAGTGCACTGCTTATGGTGCAGGTTCCTGTCAAGGTGAATTTGATTCATTTTACCTTATTGCACCAAAGTTTAAATAATGTCATTTCTATCCGTGGCTACATGTGGTTGATTTGTGGTACATGTCTGACTGGAGAATACATAACAGAAGATTGATTACAATAGCATTTCTAAGAGTCTAATGATAACTTTTTATGGCTTTCAACTCTGTCATTGTGCTGGTGTCACTGTCTTCTGAAAGGAGTTTGGGATCTCACACGTCACACTGTGCAGGAAAATAAGGTGGGGAGAGGAGCAATAGTCTAAAGAGCTGGGAGGAAATCACATTTCTTCATTAGGTTTGTCTGCAACGTAAAGATTGTCAAAATAAAAAATAAAATGTTTCACCACACTCTACAGAAAAGAACATGTTCAATGTAGCTCCATAAAGGGCTACCAAGGAAGAAACTGAAACCTGCATTATTTGAGTGTTAATGAAATGTTAAAGATATGTGGAGATTTGAAGTATCTGCGTTTTGGAAGGTTGGTTTCCATGTTGGCTTTGATGTGACTGTATGAGGTGTGATTTTTGCCTGTGACCATCTTTTCAGATACACAGTGGCTCCACTTTTGAAAGTTGTGAGTGATTTGGGTGCCCATTTAAAGGCATCAGAACTGCCAGGATTCTTCCAAACCTCTTAGCTGTATGGCCTGAGTGGGTTTCTTATGTTGACAAAAGAGCTCACTGACACTTTTAAAGCTGCTTAAAGCCTGTGTCAGCCAGCAGTCACAATGTAAGCAGACAAAAGAAATACCAAGTAGATGAAAATTAGAAGATACCACAGAAAATCAGTAGCAGGTCTGGGAATGTCTCTAATATTCTGGGTTTCTTGATTCCTTCTCTTCAGAGGTAAAGAAATTTATGGTATCCTTGACTTCTCCTTGGCTATGTGATTCCATGAAATGCAGATGCTGTGGTTGATGGGAACTGTGATTTTCCAATGTCCCCTCTAAGCAGCAGGTGCTACTTTGGCAGAATCCTCTACTGCTCTGTTTCTGATCAGCTCATGCCTCCAAATACCAGCAAACCACAAAGGGTAACAAGATGGACCTTGTCAAGGATCATTTGAATACATTGATCTTGTTTTGATTCAGTGTTAACTGGGCCTTCCTGTTTGTATAGCAGTGTTTGCAAGTACTACTTGTAAGCTGGATAAGTTAATTAAGCTCTTGAAATAATGTGTACAATGCTTCAAATTAAAAGCAGATTTGATTTGTCCTAAGCACTGTACAGAGGCATCAGGGACTGGATTGTCATAGCCTTTGAAGATACAATGATCAGAAAACCACACTGACCATTAATTGAGTGCTAATGGCAGATATTACTGTTGGAAGCTAATTGCTGGTTGGTATATAAATACGTGTGTGTGTATACATACATACACATATATATATGAAAATAAAAACTGTGCATCCCAGGCATTTAAATAAAAGGTCTGCTTTAATGAATACAGATATAGTTTCAAAGATACCTTTCCTAGCAGTTTTCTGAAGTTCTACAAACTATTCCCTGAGAGCTGCTCCTTGCTGCTGCTGGGGTTTCCCAACCAGGAATGGTTAAAACAGGTGTTCTTGTTGAATTTTCAGTTTGTGTACATTTGAACTGCTGCTCCAGTAGGTAGGTAGATGCTGGTTCAATTTGATTGAAACTTGTTTCCTGAAAGAGGAGCGAATGAGTAAAAATCTGTTTTCACTGGCTTAGTTCGTGCTGATAAGCACATTAAATCATTTACTGTCTTGAATGTAGATAGGAAGAAGATTGAGTGTTCTTTGTGCTTGATGGCCAAACAATTCCAAAGTAAGCATCAAGCTGCAAAGAAAAATCACTGTTTGAAAGTACTGACCTAACTTTTGTCTACTTTGTACCTCCCACCTTCTACCAAGGACTTTCTGAGCCTGGTCAAGGTGGGCTGAGTGCCCACTTGGCCAAGTGTCACCTTTGCATGGCAGAGCATGCATTGCCTGGGAGGAGTCAGAGACCTGCAAACTGCTTTGGATTCCTGGGAACTACAGCCAAGGAGCCTTCTAAAACTACAGAAAAGCACTTTTTGGCAGTTGGTGTTTGAAAGCTAAGTGCAGGACCAACTGGGAAGGTTGGGCAGGGAGGGCTGGATTATGGACAATTATTTTGTTCCAGGGAGATCTGGGGATTGATGCTTGGTTTTGATTAAATCTGTTCACTGTTCAAGGAAAATTAAGTTCTACTTGCCCAAATTATTTATGGTATGGACCATGTGCCTTGCATCACGTACTCTCTCTAGTCACTGAGTGATAAATCCATGTGATAGAGGTCTCTAAAATGCATGAGAGTTGCAGCAGGGAGTGAAAAAAGGCAAGAGACGGAATAGGACAGAAAGTCAGACTTGACAAGAAGTTTTTTGTTGGAATGCCTTGAGAAAATAATCTGAGGAATGTCCCATGCAGGAAAAAAAAAAAATTAAAAAAATAAAAAATCCAAGGCCAGTTTTGCAAATATCTGTGTGATTTTGTAGCATCTTTCAAGGCTGGTGTGCTGTGTTTGCATACCTGCCTGTGCTGCAGGGCCCTTCAGGAGGCTGCTGTAATTGTCCCCTTGGGGACTGGGGGTGTGCAGCTCTCTCCAGAATTGCTTCACTGAGCACTCAGATGACTTCAGCTGCCCTTCTCTAATTACTGATGGAGATTGGGGGGGGCCTCTGAATTTCGGCTGAAGAACTGATCTCTTTCAAGCTAAGCATGATTTCATAGTAAATTTGGTTACTTTTGTGTTGTTTTGCTTGTTTTGAATGAGAGAAGAGGAAAATAGTGGTCTAACTTTCCCTTACTAAAGGTAACACTTTTGGGTCCTATTTTCACTGTGCAAGTTGGTAGGAAATTGAGTTCAGAGTACTGAGGACACAGTTCAGGTGTTTTGAACCCTAATGTACCTGATTTACTGAGGGAGAATAATGAAGCAGAATAGCCTCAACTGCTGGAATAGTTTCACTCTATTGAATTGCATCAGTTTTAGACAACTAGGTCTGAACTGTGACATGTGAGATGAGATGTTGTAAATAGCTGTGCACAGCCCCCCCTCTTCATCTTGCCTTTCTCTCTAAGCCTTTCCAGCTTAGAATTCAACACAAGCTTCTTTCTCACCAGTGAGAGTGAATTTTGATAATCCTGACATGTCTAGACATCTGAACTCCAAGCTGCCCAAGCCTGAGGTGCATCTTTTTGGAATTTCCATAATCTACATCTTACATGACCTATGCAGTTCATGTAGTGGTTTGTTTCCAATTAAAATTTTAAGTTGCAAAATAGGTACCAGAGAATTTTCAGTGATTCTACTAGGAATAGGAGAACTAGTTCAGGCAAAATAAGATTCAATTCAAGCGTGGGTAGGTTTATGGGATTGTAGGGTTTTAGTTTTATTCTCACACTCCTCTGTAATTCCTAATTTTGGACAGAACAGATGGACTGAAATTCTCTCTCTTCCCTTGTTTCCCTTCTGGGAGAAAACATGTTTGCAGGGACAGATTCACTGGTATAATTGAAGTAGAGAACAGGTCTGCTGCATTTCTGACCAACTGAAATCCAGAATAAAACAAGAAAATGAGATTTAGGCATTTTAGCCAAAGGAAAAAATCCTATTAAAGAATACAGCCAACATAGGTATAAGGATCGAGCCATTAAACAAAAGGGAATGATACAGATGTGTTGAATAATGCTGGATAAAACAAAGAGGCGTTCTCTGAGGTGCATTGGAAATTCCGTGCTGGTGCTGCGCCTGTATCCATGGTCAGATGCAAATGCTGTCTGGGTTTACCTGAGCTCTGAGTGCAGGGCAGCCCATGCTGATCCAGGAACCTTCCAGCACAGCTTCTGCACCTGCACAGACTCCAGTTCAGGCTCAGGTGAGCACAGAAGCTCCTGCCTCCAGGCACAGGTGAATTTCTCTGGCCAGGTGAGGGAGTGACTGTGCCCTGCACAGTTGAAAGCAGAACCCAGGAACATCAGTTCATCCCTGACCAGCGCCCTGCCAGGCGAAGGTGCAGAGCTGCTGCGTCAGGAGCTGCCAGAGGAGCTGGGATGACAGGGAGGGCTGCAGGTGCTTGTCCTGGGCTGACTATATGGTGCTTTTATCCCCAATCATCTGCTCTGTTTATGCTGAATAATACGTTTTGCACCTTTAAGACTCGTTCCAGAGCGTGAAGGGGAGAGAGAAGAAGCTCAGTTTGTTTTCAGACACTGCACTCCCTCCTCCACATTGCTGCTCCTGGATTGTGCTGCCTGCAGATGGACAGACAGCGGGACAGAGCTCTCCTTTGTTTTAGTTAGTTTAGCTAGCTGAGGCAAAGCAGTTCCCTGGACTGTGGGGTGTTTTTTCCTTTTCTTTGGAGCTGTTTAACCTGCTCTGGCCTGGGCACCCAGCAGAGCCCCGGCAGCTCCCCCTGAGGCCCGCCGGGCCGGGCCGGGCCTGAGCCGCGGCATTTCCAGCGCCTCAGGGACTGATGAGAGACTGAGTGAGCTGAGCTGCAACCCGGGGAGGGGACTTTGAGTTTGTCATCTCTTCTCGAGAAGCAAGAGGTTTTATTGTTTAATATTGTTTAGGTTTTATTGTTTAATAAACATGTTTTTTCCACTTTTCTCCAAGGAGGTATTTTCTCCCAGACCAGTTGAGGGGAGGGGCTGATTGAATCTGCTTTCCTAGAGGAGCCCCTTTGGGGGCTCTCTCCCAAAATTTGCCCTGAACCAGGACAGTGCTCATCAGCCCCACAGAGGTCTCTGACTCGGTGGCTTGGCTGCACTGCCAATGATAACAGCTGGGATTGATTCAGGTTGGTGACAGCAAACACTGCCAGCCCCTGCATGCTTTTAGCACAGCCACCACCTTTCTGTGAGGATCCCCTTGGTCACAAGAGACTCAGGCCACAGTTAAGAGCTTTTAGCTTTTATAATGCTCTTGTGCAAAGTCTTGGGAGTGAGATCCTTGGGAGGGCTTCTCAACAAACCAAGCTGGGCTCAGGAGCTCTCTGGAGCTCAGTCAAGTTGGAGACTGAGAAAGGACTCGAAGAAAGTGCCAGACAGGCTGACAGTGCTCCTGTTTTGCCTGGCTGTCTGGTTACAGCTGGCACTGGAGGCAGCAGGCTGGGCTTGATGAACCCTTGCCTGAACCAGCATGATAAATATATCTTTGCTCATTGCAGAGCACAAAATGCTCTACAAGGTTGAAATCCTGAAAGGCAGACTCTATCCAGATGCTGGATTTAAATTCTAGTAAATGCCCATGTACAGCAGAGAAGGGAATAATTATTATATAGCAACTCTTCTAGGTAAGAAAATTATTTCATAATCCCTTTAATGTCTGTGCTTTCCCACCAGCCAGCTGGCTTGGTTACTGCAAGTAGGAGAGGCTACTCTATTCCTTTAACAACTTGTTTTCAATCAAGCAAGCTAGATTTTTGCAAGATCAATATGAGATGAACAGAAAATATTTGATTACCTCAGGAGCTGTCAGTGTCTGACTTTTCTCTAAGCTGACATAAATAACATCTGGGGCAGCAAATGTACATGCTTCTGCTTTCTATTTCTGAACATTATTCATGGACTGAAACTTAGCTTGAAATTGAAACAATAAGAGTTAGAATTCTGGAAAAGCACCACTTCAATTTGCAGCAGAGAAACAACAAGCTGTCAGCTGGAATGAAGATTCCCAGCACACAGAAGGCAGAGAGCATGTGTAGCATGATGCAAAGTACAGTGAAACTTGCTTGTAAATCACACTGCCTTTTAAAATTCAAGTCCTTCTCTCTGGCAGAGTAGAATGCTGCTGAAGTATTGCCCCATGCCTGAAATTATAGCACCTAAAAAATATTGCTGTTTGTTCATGCTGTGAGAAAGGTGAACCAGGAAAATTGTCTGAGAAGAAATTGTCTGTGCTGTACCTTTGGGGTGGGTGCTGCAGTCACTTTTGCACCTTGCTTGTGCCCCATCTAGACAAGAATTCTAAAATGTCCAGGTTGTTTAAATATCAGATGTTATTACTAAATCTGAAATGGCTTTATGAAAGGTTACTGTCTTCACACCTGCTATATAGGTGGTTATACTTCTGCTTGGCAAGTCCTCAGAGCAGGAACAACAAGAATACAATCCTACAATTTCTGTTCTGTGCTCTGAGAGTGCCTTTAAAATGCAGGAGTGTTTCCTACCCAGCAATTGTCCCCAGCAACCTCTTGAGATCTGAGCTATTAACTACCAGGGAATGAGTACATGTGCTGTGGCCTTTAACCTCATCTTTGGGTTATCATTTCTGATGTTTCTTTCAATAACTTTGCCAGGGTTTTTTTGTTGTTGTGGGGTTTTTTTTGTTGTTTTTTTTTTTTTTAGCTGCCACTGAGATTTTTTTTTTTTTTTGCAGAGCTATGTTTCACAGTTTTGGGCTGTATCCCCAGGATAGAAATACTTACCTTTTCTTTCATATCTCATGTGCAATTTGCTGCCTCTGACAATTCCTTTCATTCTGAAAAATATTGCTTTAGAGAAATCAGTTTTAAAACCTAGCAGCAACTCAGCCTATTTTTGTCTGTAGCCATTCCAAAGAAATACCAGTTGCCAACTTGTCTCAACAGCAATCAGCACCTCCAGGTAATGGCTCCTGACACACTTTGGTATAAAATGTTGCTGAAAACTCACGATCTGGCTCTTCCTTTTAGGCTAACAAAGAAAAATGTTGGAGGAGAGAAAAGATGGAAGAGTTTACTTCCTCCCCCTTGGAATAAGTGCTGTGAAAAGGATGAGGAGATGTCAGTGTGGGATCCTGAACCTGCTGGGGACGAGCACAGGACGTGGATGCTGTGTCTCTCTGAAGGAGCTGCCACCTTGGGTTAGGCTGCTGGGCCGTGGCACAGTGCCACCCACACTTGGGTGTACTTTGGAGTGAGCAGAAGTCGTTCAGCTTCCCAGGCACACCAGCTTGGATAAAGTCAAGGAGGAGGAAAAAGGGAAAGAAGCTTGCTTGTCAATGCTAAGAGAATAAATAAAAAGTTAACTAAACCTTTCCCATCTGCTGTGCCAATAATTTAAAACTGACCCAGTGGTTTTTAACCACTTTTTTTTTTTTTTTTCCCAGTCTTTTGAAGCTTTTAGAAAGTCCTTTAAAATTCAACTTGTGCAGGTGGGCAGGCAGGGATGCCATCAATTTTTCTCCCTTCTTGCCAGGAGGCAGCTGAGGGAGAAGGAGCACATGCACAGTACCTGCAGTGACCTGGGGAGAAGCTGTGACCACTGAGCCCACACAGCCCAGCTTCCCTACCTGTGGGGTTATGGGGATTCCTCTTTGTGTTCATGGGACAAAGTTTTGGCCTCAAGACTCTCACAGCCTGAAGTTGAATGTCTGGCACAAGGAGGACCTTCCTTTTTTTTTGTCTATTATTCAGAGCATAATTTGTAATCAGCTAAAAGCTATCACTGAAATGTTGTTGTGATGGTAACTTGTCTGATCTGAACTGGGAATGTTCTCCCTTTGTGTGTGGATAGAAAGTTACAGGCTTTTAATTTTATTTTTTTAATGTTTTGGGTTTTTTTTAAACTCTTCTTAATTTCACAGAAAATTCAAAGAAATTTCACAGAAAGCCTCTGAACTGGCTTTAAAGCAGTGTATAGGGGTGGTGAGGGATATATTGGGGGCAGGTATTTTGGGGGACAGCTTGAGTTGCAGGTTGGGCTCTGCTGACCCCCAGGCAAGAAGAGGCCATGACCTGCTGCCCCTTTGCATAGGGGACAAGAGGACCCCTGGTCCCAGGTGAGGGACACTCTGAGGTGGGAGCCCATGACCTCCACACTTCTGCACATTGGACTGTAAGGGTACAAAATCCTAGAATGTGCTTGGTTCAGGGTGCCCCCTTGGAGGCACCAGCTTGAGCTGTTATTTTGTTATTTAGTTATTGCACCAAGATTAAATTATTGTAATGATCAGGACATCTGAGACTCTGCTATGGGGAACCTGGGGTTGAGCAGGTGGGGAAGCACCTGGTCTGACTGTGTGGGGTGTGTGAAGGCCCTTTGGTGAAATTAGCGTAAACTGGAGTTTCACCTGGTTTTAATAACTCATGATTTTCAGGTGAACTTGTAATTCAGAGTTTTTCTGTGTTAAAAACTTTCCTGAGAGATTGGGTAAACCAGGTTTCCAGGGGAACATGCACAAGAAAACCTTTACATCCACCAAAATAAGCTATTAGAAAAAAATGAACCTATTTAGCAGCTTGCTTGGTAACAATTGATCAAACTAATAATCTTCATTATATCCCACCCCTTGCAAGCAATTTTGCAAAGACAAACCAATGCCTTCCTCGTGTTTGGACAAATCTCAGGCTTGAGCTTAACACAAGATTCAGCTGCTAAAGAGCCATACCTGGATCTAGCACTGCCAGAAGAGCTGCACTTTTTCATCCTGTTCTGGGTCTCTTTTGGGGTGCTATACATAGGGTGGAGAAGGCTGCCTCTGAGGTGACAGCATTTGGTTTCTATGGGAAATATGAAATTAATTTACTTTTCCTAGATTCTATATATTTTGGGTTTTTTTCTGTGCTTATATCACAGCTGTGAGTCTTTTTACATCTCTGCAGCCTTCCATTGATTCCTTAGTATGGTACTTTTTTTGTTTTTTGGTTTAGCTCTAGCCTGGTCCTCACTGTTTTCCTACAGTCTGAAATCCATAGGAACATGAAGTTTTTTACTGTTGCTGAAAACTCAATCACTCTCTTTTTATATCTCATACTAATGTTCAGGTATCAGATGTGTCTGGTTGTTTATAACCGAGTATAAGTTTAATAATATAAGCTTGTAAGTGTTGGGGAATGGGTGGGAAATACCATACACAGCAGCAATGGGATTTGTCTTGTCTGTTTACCAGAAATGTATTAATATCAGGGGCAAATCGTGGCATGTTATGTGTTTAAACTAAATCTCCTTTCTCCCTCATTATTTAATAATTATTTAATTTTCTTTGATTCTCTTTCTTTCTTTAAAGAACCAACCATGCTCTGGCCAAATCTCTACCAAGCCAAGCAAACTCCTCCTTTTTATCCTTCTTTGATACTATAATGCTTCAACAGGACCAGTGTAAAATCCTTTGTGCTACCCTTGCCACCTGACATCTTAGAAACAGGATTTACCTCTGAAAGTTTTTTCTCCTCTATTCTCCATTTGAACAGTGTAAATATTTGACTTTGCAGTTGTGGTGTTAGCACAAACTTCACAGTAAAAACTTGGCTTAATTAAGACCATCAAAATACCTGTCAGCCTTGTGTATGTACAAGAGGCTGGGTCAGAATTAGCTACCTACAGGTGATGCTGCAGATGTTTCAAGGGCTTTTTATTCTTTATGGCAGAATGTCTTTCAAAGGTGAATTTTGCAGGTAAAATAAGATAACAGGAAAGAAAAGTTCGGTTTTACCCTAAAACTTCTTTAAATGCACATTCTAAGAATATTCTGTCACATGTGGGGTGAGATACACCACGGCAAGTATGTCATAAATACAGCTGCATTTTAAATACCCTCTTGTTTTTATGCCTGCACTCATCTCAAAGCACACAAAAACTCCTAGAGGTCAATCTAAATGAAATAGGAGTACAATCAATTAGCTTGTTCATTTGCAGCAGTAATAGCTTAAAGATGAGAAAGAGATCATCTTGAAAACTTGCTGGAAGTGGAAAATTAATGTATGGAGAGAATGTGTGGATTACTGTGATCTTTCACAGTTGTGTTTGATATTATGGCTAAATTTAACAGTTGTCTTAGGCATTTTTGTTCAATTAAAGACTTGATAGGATAATTTGCTGAGGAGCTAAAGGTTGCACAACAGGATGAGGCAGCCAGTGGTACTGGGATCAGGGTGAACAGAGAGCTGGATTGCAAACAGCAGCACTTGAGGTTTTGTACAATGCAATGCCAGGTGCAGCTTGATTTCATAAAACAATAACCCCTGGCTGATGGAGTGTAATATGGCACATCTTCAAGAATAAATGAGACAAAATATTCCAATTACAGACTAATCTTACTTCTTTCTATCCTGAGCCAAGCGTTTGCCTCAATTGTTCAGCAACAAATTACCCCAGGAGCAGAGAACTACCATGGAGGATAACAAAGTGGTGTCTGCTCAGGGAGATTAACTCCTGATCAGATTCTCATATTAGGAGTTCTTGAAGGAAAAGAAGCAAACTAATTCACAGCAGATGAGACACTGATGTCTTGTTCTTTGTCTTCAGAGGAGCCTTCTGTGCTGTGTTCAACAGGATTTTTTTTTTTTTTGGAAGCTGCTTTTTGAGGATTTGTGTGTGCCTTCTGCACAACACATGCTGCAATGAAAAAATAAACTTACAGGAACAGTTTTGTGGGGGCTGGGAAAATTTTAGAAGTGTTGAGTTGTGACAATGCTTTTATTCAGCACCTCTGAGTTTTAATTAATGATCTGTCATTAACTCTTTCATGCATCTGTGTCATAAGAATGTGTCTCTTTTTCTCTTCTTTTGGATTGTTTTAAGACTGAGGCTGATTTTACCCTGCATGCTGCAGAGGGGAATTCATAAAGAGGCCAGGCTGAGATGCAGAGAGACAAGCAATGTAGAGGTGTTAGTTCCAGCCATATTGTCAATGTGCATTATTCCTGGGTTGAAGGAGTTTTAGGGGAGAATACTGATGTATGTGCTGCAGTTGGATTTACTCCTTTTCACTGTGTTTCCCCCTCCACACCCCCAGTAAATATCTTTATGTAGCTGCTCTAATGACAGCCTTTGGGTGTACTCTGCAGTCAGAGCTGGGGGTTCTTTGCAGTCACCCACAGCCTTCCCTGGGGCATGGATGGATATGGAATTCCTCCTTTGCTTCCAGCTGGATGTTGTTGATCCACACAGACCCTCTACAGAGTTTGAAGTGCTTCACAGTCAAGTACAAGTTACTGCAATGATTAATTAGGGTATAAATATTTTCTACAGCTTAACAAAATGTATCATTGCTGCGTTGGAAAGAGCCACTTGACACTCTGCGTGTATTTTAGGCTATGAAGATCAGCTGCAATTTTAAATGTGCAAAACCACTCCATTGCAATATCTCTATGCAGATGGGAGACAAAACTCAGCCAAATTTTTCAGCGAGTGGTTAATGGCCATTGTTTTGAGAAATTCAGGGTTTAACCTAGCATAGTATCAAAGTGTAACACTTCACCTGTGTCTCCTTTATTATTAATCACCCAGATTTAGGTTAATTGAGCTGCTTTGCAAGCACAGACTGTTAAAAGACAGTTCCTGACATCAGTTCTTTCCTTGCTCTGTGGAAAATATTCTCTTGAGAAGACCGAGAAGGAATTTAAAGCAAAGCCCAGCAACCTTACATCGTCCTGACTTATTCCTGGGACAGCCCAAGCAGCAACTCCTGATGATTGTTTTCTTGCCCCTCAGTTTAAAAATGCAGGTTTTGTTGACTTTGTTTGAGGTTGAACTGAGCAGCATCCTCTAAATCCCTTTGGTTAACAGTTGCTGCCACAGCAACATTATGGAACACTGGAAAACACTTGAAGAAAGTGATTTTCAGAATATTAAAAGAAGCTCAGAGTGAAGGGTCTTTGATAAAATGTGGCAGGTCACTGTGCTAAGGAGGTGGCTGTTAAATGTGGATGTGTGGAGCAGGAGGAGTTACTGAGGGTGGGATTGTTGGTCTGCACTGCTTAGGCTGTGGATACCTCTGGTAGAGAGAGATAAGAAAGCACAGGTAAGATGGAAAACCAGAGGTGCTGATGGAAATCTTTGGAGAACCACTTGATCAAGCGTTCCTTGGAAGGGGGGTTCAGCTGCAGGAGCTGCCTTCAGCTGCAAACACTGATGAAAGAGCCTTGGTTCCTCCCAAACAGCCACCCAAGGAATGACGTTGCTGTTCCTTTCCCCCTGCCCCATGATACACCCATACCTGGGTGTGCTCACGTTGGCTCCAGCCAGGCTGGGCTCCAGTGCACTGCAGCTCCATTGCTGGGAGTGCAGATTGCCTGTGATGCTATAAACCAGATTATGAAGGTGTTTGCCAACGTTTTGGCTCCTCAAAATGCCTGTCTATCCTTGAGACCTCTGCAGTCAGCCAACTGCTCCAGGCTTGGCCAGCCACGCTGCTTGGCAAATGGAAAGGCATCTCATTATGGGTAATTTGATTTAACATACCTGCTCACAAAAGCAGGTGACTCTTCATTTAGCTAGTGAGATGTTAAGGCTAATATTTCAAAGCTCTGGAATTATGCCATGGTTTTGGTCTTTTTTCCCCCCCTGTATTAATTTAAAGTAAAATTGAGCATTTTTGTAGTTTAGTTGTTGCAAAACTCCATCTACTCACTTTGCAAAGTGTTTCAACAATCCACATTCACATGAATAACTCTTACATTAACACTGTCTAAAAAAGGCTCCTGCTTGCTTTCTCCTTTCACTTAAATAAAAACCAGAGGGGGGGGGAAAAATCACAACCCCCCCCCCCAAATAAAATAAAATAAAATTAAAAAAAAAAAAAAACCAAACAAAAACGAAAAATGCCTATCCATTTCTTTCTGACAGGAAATTGTTTCAAATTTGAGTTTTCCATAACCTCACAGAGTTCAGGTATTCCTCTGAATGGCAATTCTTACTGGGAAGGTATTGTAATGATGGCTCCAATTTCTATATGGTAGAAATTTAGCCTGGATCTTCCAGTCTTTCACCAGGTGCCAGAGCTGTGAGAGACAGGCCCTAAATCCAAGAGATTGCTCTGACCAGATCTTGAAATGTTCTCTGATGCTTCTCTTTGTTTCCTAATGTCAAGGCTATAAAAATCATTCCCCGTGCCTCCTGTGATCCCACAGAAAACTGGGACAGAACAGGTATGCAACTCATTACTTTGCACCTCACTGGAGTGCAGATTTTGAGATAGTTTTTTTTTTTTGCATCACGTGAGTTGGTTTTTTTTTGAGGCACTTATTCATGAAGTGCCTTTTTTTATTTTTAAGGCTCTTCGATCATGAAGTTACATTAATGCAACACAGGTTATCCCGTTGGATTACAGGGTGTGTCCTGAATTCCTCTCAGAAGTTTAAAAAATGCATTCCCTGTATATTTGGAGTAGAGGAGAAGCCTTGCTGCTGCTGCCCTGAAATGTGTGCCAGGTCTTCAGGGCATGCTATGTAACATGGCCCAAAGAAGAAATGCCCTACTTTCAAACTGGAAAAGTTAAAACAATGAATTATAGAATTAGATGATGAGGAAACAGTGAAGGAGGCACAAGAACTAATTGCAGGGAGAGATGTTGCAGAAGTGTTTTTAAGCCTGTACACTAGGGCAAAAGAAGTGGTACCAAACTCATTTGCACATGACATTAAATGTATTAACCATCTTCTCGCCTTATGTAACATATCTAAATAATTTAAATGTGCTCTTTATGTAACTAAAAGAACATATTGCTTGAAGCAAAGTGTAAGGGGTAGGGGGAAGGGTTTTGATAAAAAGATTTCCTATCCATTTAGCTGTAGAAATGATAGCCCAAGTACTGTTTTTCAACAACTTTTTGTGCTAAATTTGAGTGAGATGTGCATTGGAAAAGCCCTAAGAAATTAATGAGAGTTCCTTTGCTTCTTCCAACCTTAACTTGGGCCATTATTATATTTGAGGAAAACTGCCCTCAGTATGTTGGATTCACTGCACCCACTGTGTATAGTGGAAATCCTCCTTTCAGTGGCAGAAAACAGATCTTTGTTCATATGCTTTAAAATATATATATATTTTTTTAAACACATCTTTGTTCAGCCTTTTGAATGTCTTTTGATCTTTCTTACCCTTTGCAATGACTTTAAGGACAGGTTAGCAATCAAGTCTGGCCAGGTCACACCTGAAAATGATTGAGATGGCCCCAGGGTAGCAAATTAGCTCAGATGAGATTCAGGTGAGGGCAATTAAGTGTTGGGGCAGTTAAAAAACAGCTGGGACTTTCCCGCCCTTCAGTTCTCTGTGGGCTGTTGAGAAGGTAGCATGCAGTATCCAGGGTAGGTTTTGTTGGTTTTTTTCGTACTTTGTTTCATGTTTGTATACTCTTGTGTAGTTTTGGTGTTTCTACTTTGTGAACTTTATGGTGGAAATCATTATGAGATTTTTATGGGGTCCTTAAATTTATTTTTTTTTTCTAATTATTTCCTGGTTTTTTGTGCTAAAAGGAGCTGAGTAGGTGAAAGCAGCAAACTTATTTTTATCTAGAGTAGCCAAGCAGAGGCACTGTAGAGCTCAGGGTCTTGAGGGCTAACAGATCATCACTGTGGAAAGAGAATGTGTTTTGTTATTATTTGTTGCAACTAAAAACAACTTGAATAACTAATCAAACGTGCTTTTTTTTTGTTGTTGGTTTTGTTTTTTTTTTTTCATGGATTGTAAGGTTCCTCATTTGTAGCCTTGAAAGTGGAATGATGTTCTTAAGACATTTTCCAATTGCAGAAGCCTTTTTCTGTTTGCAGCTGTACAATGTGATGTGTCAAAGTTCTTTTTCTCCGTTCTGTGGCAAATCTTAATTTTATTTAGCACACAGTAAACATTTACTTTTGTCCTCCTAGAGATAAAGAATTTGCATGAGAGGTTTTTGAGTTGTTCTGAAACAATATTTGTCTTGATAATTAGATGTATTTATCCAGTTTTGTGGATGTTTTTTTCTTTTTTAAAAAGTAGGTGTTGTTCTTCAGTGAGGTCTGTCCCTTAAAAACTTGTTTACCAAACCCAGCTTCTTAGTCTAAAATATATTACATCTTTGCAACATAAGCTGTGTGAAAGGAAAACTACAATTTTATTTTTCCATCTACCCTGTTAAATCCTTACCTAAATGTCTTGGTGCATGTTGGGGGTTATTTGTTCCCTTTTTAAAGCTATTTCAACACCTGGTATTTACTCAGGAAGCCTGGAGGACTCATGTGGTTCTCAAATTGCTGCTCTTCTCCGAAGCTCTCTTTGTTGCTCTTTGGCTGAGTGTGATGGACTGCTTTGCATGCCTGGGAAGGTTCATTTCTCACCAGGCAGAGCCACGTGCTGACATCTCTCAGGGAGTCCCATATGCCAAGACACCTGAGCCAGCCTTTAATGCCTCCCAGCTACGTGGCAGGCTTGGAAGAACCTCTCTCAAACTTTCTCTCCTGTCACTTTGCTGTTTTTAAGGGCTGTCTTAGCAGCATGCAGAGATGAGCAGACTACAGGAGTGTGGAGACTCTTAGGTATTCCTTTCAAGTAATAAATAAATAATGCATTCCAGGCTGTGCTACCAGCAGATGTTCCTTGTTCCAACTTTATGGTTCTAGAGGTAGTTACAAGCAAGTTCAAAAGTAGTTTTATAGTATTTCTGGGGAACAACAGCAACAAAGAAAGACACTGAGAACTGCTGCAGGTTTCAGTTCCTGGAAGGCAGCTTCAAATATTTGCATTTCTTATGTTAGGAAAAGAAAGGGGAGTTAAAATTCTGAAATCATGAATTGGCTTTCACAAGGAGTAGGCTTCAGCCCCAGTGGCCTCCCTAGAGGATGAATTCTAGGCATTAATAAGCAGGATGTCTGTCTATTATGGTGTGCATGAAATTGTTTAGCCTCTCTTTGATGAGCTATTGTTGACTGAATTTTCTTCAGTGTCAGTATCCTCTGACTGCTTCAGTGCAATTTGTAATTCCCACTTACAGAAGGAACAAAGGCACTGAAGGATAGGATCACAGTCTTTTGGTTGGGGTTTAGGAAGGTGTTTCATTAACTGGAAAGAGATGAAGGTGTGCTCTGACTCAAACCCTTCTCTGACAGGGTACAGGTATTGCACAGATCTGGTAGAGGACAGCGTTATTGCTTCTTACTCTGGGGGTGCCTACAGACCTGTGGGGGGACAGGGTTACACACAGAGTAAATTAATTCCATCCCAATTAATGTCCATCTGCTAATTTGAACTGTGGTAAACATTTTTTTGAAAATATAATTTTGGGTAACTTTTGCTAGTTTAATAGTAACTGTAATTTAATTTTCATTTCACTGGCTGTGAAGGAAGGAAAACAATGGTTTTGGTTATCTGAATTCTAGAGGTTTTATCTCCAAGGGCTTTTAATTCCAGTAGATTTGTTTTCTAGGGCTGGGAGATAATGGCCTGGCCATGTGTGCTGTGCTGGGTGTATGTGCACAAACACTCCCAGAGTTATTATTGAATACTTTCTCAGCAGATATTGACCACTATTTATGCATATAAAATAAAGGGATAACAAATACTTAAAGACATTCTGATACACCCTTCTCTCTGCCACATCAGAGAGCCATCATTGGGATTACACAGCAGTATAACAAATTCAAATTCATTTGGTTTCTGTCCTGCAGCAGTTATGAAATAGCAGGAAAGTAGGAAAAACATTCTTTGATACTTATGGCTTTTTACTCTGTTTTCTGTGATTGCTGTTTCACTTTTTTTAAGGAAAAGATGAGAATTGTGTGTAGTTTCTTGAAGTGATAGTTGAAATGAAGGAATTCAGCATTCTCTTATGCCAGTGTTTCCTGTAGTTCTGCATTAGGGAAGTAAACTTAGATCTAGGAGAGAACTCATGTTTTGGCAGTCTCTGAACTCATCAATGCACTTTATATGGCACTACTAGTTGTGATATCTGAGGGAAGTAGTAAAAAGAAACAAATTCCAGTGACCACATTAATATTGAGTCTAAACTTCTTTCAGCAACCTGCTGCACTTTGTCCTTATTGTTAACTCAGTTTAGATGCATTTGTTTGGGTAGAAAGCCACCAAATAATGTTGGGTTGGCTTGGGGTGTTTTTTTTTTTTCCTTTTATTCACCTTTTTTTGGTTGTGTTTGCTAGCTTCCCTAAGGAAGGGGTCTTGTTTGAGAAAGGCTTCCCAGGCCATGTGTGTTGAGGAATGAAGGGATTTCTGTGAGGGGATACCCAGGGCAGTGGCCTTTGGAGAGGAACCAGCTGAAACATGGGGAGGGGATGAGCAGGGCCCTCCCTGCTGTCACCTCTGAGCTGTGTCAGCCAAAGCTACTCCTGACCTTCAGTGGATCCCTCTGATGGGCAGGGGGAGGAGGAAGGGCTGAAACTAACCTTTGATTTTTGTTGGATATTTTAAGATTCACTCTCAGTTTGCACTTCTCTGCTTTTGCAAGTCAGGAAGATTATGTGAGAATTGAATACCTGCTCCCTTCCAGTGCTTCTGCTTTCTCAGTTTTTGTGCCAAAGCATGACAATTCCTGTGATGATGTTACCATTTTCCTAATGGTTCATGCCCTAGTGGATACCCTCCATTGCCCTAAAATATGCAATCATTTAATTGTCATTGCAATCCTATTATATTGCCATTATGGAACGTCTGGTGGGGAAAGCTATGAACATGTTATTAGTGCTGAAAGGGACAATTTACTGAATCTCTCTAAATGCCATCACTTTTCAAAAATGAAACAAAATTACTTTATTATGCATGTCTTACTTTAATACTCTGCTCAGATAATGATTGGGAGCCATTGATCTTTTTCTGAGTGGAGATTTTTTTTTTGGTACAATATAGTTTGTTGCAATGATAGGAATGCTAACAACTTCTTGGCTTCTTCCAGCATCCCTCTTTATATCTAAAAAAAAAAAAAAGGGAAAGAAGGCAGCTCTTGTTGAACTGGAGTTGTGAGTGCAGTTTTTGAAGTGCTTTCTGTTTAGTGACTCAAGAAATGTTCCTCTTCATAAGTTCATACAAGTGAATCAGATACCTTCCCCCTGGCACTCCCTCTCCCTTTTGGCTCTCTTTCCTTGCTTTTTTTAGCTGTTTTGTAAACTCGGGCACAGGGTATATCTTAATGAGTCTTTGAAATATCATTATTCTCTGCTTTGTACAACCTCACTTGAGGTCTCCAATTACAGCCCAAGTGCAGATAATTAACTCCCTGTGTGTGACTCTGGTGCTGGAGGAGGGTTGGTTGCATTTGAAGCACATAGAATTTGTTGTCAGTGTGGGAGCTTAAAATGGGAGGCTATTGCCAGAGATGGTGCAGTGAATTGGAGATTTTGAAATTCTTACTGATTTTAGACATTGCAATTCCTTCTGTGGCTGGCAAGTGAGGCTGAGTGAATCATTCCCTCATCTTTGAAATTACCTCCAAAGAGCTACAAGAAATTCAAGGAAAGTGTCATTGTGGAACAATATGGAGACCAAGAGGGACTCCTCCAATGTATTATAAATACCAGAGGAAAAGCTATTTCAAGCATAAGGGAAGAAAGTATCATAGGAGCCCTTTAATATCTTTATGGTTTGATGTCTTTGTAAGTGCTCATAAAACAAGCTGAAGAGCACTACATGCAAATTATGATTGATAATTTGAGCTTGGGGGACATTAAAAATTCTAAGGTATGGTAAATGCAAAATGGATCAGGGTTAGGAATGCAGATATATGCTTACGTTGCAAGTATGTCACCAAGCAAAACAAGAATAGTCTGTTGTCACTTTTCCCTCTTTTTTAATTCATGTGGTATGTTTAGCTATTTCATATAGATTCTACAAATATTTTTTTTTTAATCCTAGGTTTCTTCCTGGTAATTTTGAATTCGTAGTTCTGGGCCAGCTGATACAACACAAATAGAATTATTACAATACAAGTTAGTTTGGAAAAGGGTTTTTGAAAAGCAGTTTTGAATTGCCTTGTGGCAATTCTCTTGTACATAAACTCATTTTAACTGCATAAAACCTACTATATTGCATCTAGAAACTGCAGTGAATGTGCATTTAGATGTTATGAATAACTGCAGTTAAGTAGAAATGAAACAGAAATAAATCTGAATTTTATTTGCGCTTTCCCTTCATTTTAATGCCACTCAAGCTGCTGCTACCTTTTATTCTCAGAGTAACATAGCTGTTAAGGATAAAGAGAGTGTGTGTGTGTTTATCTGTGAAATGCTCAAGCACTGTTGGCCTACATGTAGCATGGTTTATAACCACAGAGGCTGTGCAATGAAATTTTGACTGCTGGACATTATTTTAAAGCCGTTTGCTCCTGTCATGGAAATGCATTACACAACTAACACAAGGTATGGCTGAGAAAACTGAATAACCGCTTCAAATTTAGGGTTTCTGTGGGTGATAAGGGACGGTTATGCCTTGGCAATCAAGGTGCTGTTAAAAGCTGCTGGGAATGTGCATGAAGGGTTGTTCCTGCAGACACTGAGTGGGTTTGCAGCAGCCAGGACTTGGCTTTGTGCTGTGGCAGTGAGCACTGCCAGTGGCACCGTGTGGGTGAGCATAATCCCCCTCCTCTGCAGCCACAGCTGACCTGGAGGAACCCAAGTGACTGTGGGGGAAGTGTTCAAAAAGCACTTGAATGGCTTGGTCAGCTTTGTGTCATTTCTGAGCGTGACTCACCTGCTCAGGAACTGCAGCCCACAGAAAGATAATGTGCTTTGTCTGCCAGTGCAGCCAACAGCCTCTGAAAATTTTATCATCAAAAATCCTGGTTGATGAAGGTTTGCTTGATTTATCAGGCTGTGATGGCTTTTATTTGCCTTCCTGCTGTTCTTTTTGCTGCCAGTTCATTCAAATCTAAACTTTTGGACCATTTCTCTTCTGTCAACTCTCAACTTTTTTCATGCAAGCCACCCTGCACAATTAGTGTCAGAGTGTAATTAAAATGCTAAAACGAGGTAGTAGGAGCCTGTGCATTGCCTGGTGGGCTTCTGCCAGCAGCTAATGAACAAGCCCTCTGTCCTGAACACATGGATGTGCTGGAAAAACAGCCTGGATGCTGAACACGAGATCTCTTAGCAAAGCCATCATGGAGTGGAGCAGTTTGAGAAGCATGCTGCTCCTCCAGAGTGTGGGCACCCTCCTGGGAGCTGGGACACAGCCTGGCCAGCCCTGCTCCATGCAGTGCCAGTGCTGTGGCTGGGCCTCTCTCCCCCTCACTGTGGGTCCCTTCCCTCAGCACATTCTGTGAGTCTCTGATTATCGAGACTGTTTCTGTAATAGTTTTCTCCTTTTTTTTTTTTTTTTTTCCTTTTTCATTTTCTAATGATTAAATCTGCACTAATAATGATTCTTTGATTAGGCTGTTAATATTTCAATTATGGTACTCAGAAGCCAGTGACTGGACATAGAAGGTGCATTTCTTTTTGCCCACAGCAACATTTTGAGCATAATTTCTTTGATCTCTTTTGAATTCACAAAAGCACATGTAAGAAAAAAGGCAGCATGGAGTAGACTGCTGGCATGGAGGCTCACCAGGCTCAGGAGTTATTGCAGTCTGCACTGCTGCTCTGCCTCTTCTTTTCTTAACTTTAAACTTGTTTTATCACACCCACTTACCCTTTCCCTTCTTAAAGGACTTATTTCAAAGACTGAGAATTAATATAGCCTGGAAAATTTTTAATTTGTGCCCTAATTAATGAATATAATGTAATGTACACCTGTGGTGATAATACCTTTATTAGCATGGAAGCTGTTAGACATCAAAGCATTGTATCAGGCAAAACCATCTATTTCTCATTTAACAGAGTCACAATTCAAGTGTGTTTTGTTAGAATGAAATCACATCATAACTGGAGCTCTGCACAGTGAGCAGGAGCCCTTCCATGCCAAACTGAAGGCCAATAATAGGCTAGGCTGTTGTGCTAGGTCAAAATCCATGTTTAGCATCACTGAAAGTTTTATGAATTCATTCTTTTTAACACTTGACAAGTGTCTTAAGAGGTAGATGCATTAACATTATTTTTGCTTCATAAATAAGGGTGAAACAGTGTTCTCACCTCAACGTGAATGGTTTCAATAAAGAGAAGATGCTTCAGCTTTTGCAGCAGTAATTCATTTCCTGCATGGATTAACTGAGGCTGAAGGCAAAATAGTTTGTCTCTATCTAGTATTGTAAATACATTACTTTTCCCCTTTTAAAATTGGAATCCTTCCTATTAGACCACAAGCAATGCTGAGGTTTCTTTCCCACAGCTTCTTTTGTTTCTTTTCCCAATTCCTCTGCTGTTAATCCTATGGTTCAACATTTTGTTCAAGGCTTTTTGTTTCTTTCTGATTCCTCATCTCTCTAAAATGGGAAGTTGGTTCTGGCTGAAAAAAAAAAAATATCTTGGAGATTTATTGTAGAAAAGCCTGGATGTGCTTACTTTGGCAAAATTCTCTGTGATTTCATTGTTCTTTTTAAGAGCCATGAAGAAAGCTGGTCATGTTCAATATTGCCTGCCCAGGCAGTGTCTTGTAGGCATGACAACAAGCATATGCTGTTGGGGAGGCAAATGCAACTGGCTTTGGAACTCATCCATCTCTTGAGACAGGGGTGGGAGGAGAGGGAAAGGTAACAAGGAATTTGTTATAAGACAAATATAAGATGAACGTTCCCATGAGAAAACAGTAAAGAAATTCCCAATATGTAGGGTTTGATTTTCATATTCTCTGGGTCATGGTTGTATTTATCTTCTGCCAGGAAGGATGAAGGGGCCAATAATGGTGTTTTCCCATTCTCCAACCTTCTTTTCCTTTTTTCCTCCATGGATTCTTAGATTTATTTTTATCTTGGAGAAGCTGCAGTTTACTGGTGCAGTAGGTTAGCTTTTATAGTTATAAAATTTAGGGGAGAGTGATATCCTTTCCATACAACTTCCAGAGTGCTTTCTAAAGCCTTTATTGCTGTAATCTTTCAGATTCAGTAAGAATCCTTGACCTTTGCTGCCTCCATTATTTTAGAAATGTTGCATGACTCTGATTCCTCTGTGCTAGAGCATCATAAGGGAAAATCTTTCCTTATGGAAATGGCATAGCTACATCAAATAAACAAGTCTGGCACTCTTCACATTAAGTGCCACAGAGATCTGCCTGCACTTCACTAGAAAAGTAACTATTACTGCATTGCATAACAGGCAAAATGGAAATGGAGCACATTCCTAATGTACAGTGATTACTTATACAAACACTTAGTCTACATTTTAAAAATGTGAAAATAATTTATTTGTAAACATGAAAATGAAACTGCCTTTTTTTTCTTCAAATTTTGCATAGATTATTTTCACTCTTTTGTGTTTTGGGGCTTTATTTAACAAACAAGGAGTTCAGTCTGGCTGCCAGAATCAGCTCTTGCCACCTTTAAGGTAGGGATGTGGGTGTGGTTGGGAAGAGTCAAAGGTGATGTTCTCACTTTTGTGCTGACACAATAACCAATGTCAGAAAACAGACCGCATCAATGAGTTTCAGTTCAAAATTTATTGAAGTGTGCATGTGTAACATTTCCAATTACACTGCAAGTATGAAGGGACGTGGTCTCATGGGAATGTATTCAAGTCTCTGAGGAAAAAAGCATTCTAAACCACACATAAAAGGACACTGCAAGCCAGATTAACATGTGAAACTCTCAGCAGTGGAGTTCCTTGAAGAAAATGAAGAAAAATGTTGGGAAGAATATTTAGTTTACCGTTTTAGACTGCTCAATAGCTCTGTGTTCATTAACTGGCACATCCCTTCTAATTTGTGATCTCATTTGTACTGTGTCAACAGCTTTTAGCAGTGCCTCTTCACATTCTGTTTGCTTTAAAACACAGTTTCTGTAATCAGGGAGAAAACTGGGAGCAGAATCACCATTGGAAAACCTGTAGTCATCCTCATTGCTGCCTCCTCTGCTACCTGGCTGAGCTCTGGCTGGTTCCCCTAAGAGCTGGGGAGGTTCTGTGGGTGAGGTTTTGCACATCTGATAGAACTGATCAGTGCTTTTAGTGAATCACTGCAGGCTTTGTGACATTCTAAAAGCATTCAAGAATTACCCTTTTTTTTTCCTTAATGCTGCATTACCCAAGTCACCTCTTCTTTCATATTTTGTCACGTGATTAAAAAGAGGACTGGTGTGATTTATAGAGGTAAATTTGGCAGTCTGTCCCTGTTTGCTTGGACTGGATGGTACATGTCAAATTTGTGCCCGTCCCAATGAAGATGTTACCTGAAAGAGGAGGCAGTGTTAGTGGCTCAGCTGTAGATTACGGTGTTGCTCCTGTAAGCATGTGGGCCAGGTAGGGTTTACAGGTTAAGCTGGTTTCCCCTATTGAGTTTAGTTTGCGTTTTTCTCTTTATTATTTGTTTTGTAGTTCAGTTATTTTGTAATAATTTATCTACCTCAACACATAAGAACCCTAAACAATGACAGAAAATATTTTCCATACGTTTCAGCATTTTTTCTTGTTATGGTACAAAACACTTCCATTGCCATTGTTATTTTTCTTTTTGCAGCAAGATGTCATTTGAAAATATTTTGGAGTGTTCCAATGCTCCTTGTAATTTTCCATTACCTAAATCATTCCAAGTCCTTTTACAACAAGCCCCAGTCCAACTAGACACTTTGTCCTTGTCTCCTTTTTATCCCAAACTCTGTCTCAGTTACATCAGAAGCTCCAGCCCTATGAAATCCATTCTTGTCCTGCTTCTCAACAAATTTTGCAAAGTGTAGTTTGCCTGCCTGAGGATTGCATTTTTAGGTTTGCTGTCACCTTATGAGTGCTCCTTCTTCTGGGTTCATCTGTAACAAGTCAGAGTTCATTTATTATAGAAACTCACAGTTACACAGAAGAAGAAATTGTGAAGAGACTTTAATAGTTTCTATTCCTTACAAGAGGGGTGTCTTTAAATTATAAAGAACTTTTGCTCTTAGCATTCATTTTCTTAAGCTCTCAATCCCTTTGACAAGGGAAATAAGAAGCAGAGGTATCACCTGGAGCAGGGAGGGAGGGAGAGAGCCATCTAACCCTGTCTTTCTTTGGCTGGTTGATGTTTGGTAAGTTTACAAACATCAGTTAATCTAAACCTTCTTGCTTAGCTCACCATCTGATTTGGTGCTATGATAAGCAAAGAGGAGCAATTTAGGCCTTTTCTCCCACGTGTTTTTGTTTTTTTGTGTGAGGGATCCTCTGGAGATGCCTTGCAGTCATTTAGGTGGTGTGGGACTTCGAAAAGCAGCAGGGAAAAGGAAAGAATAGAATAAAAAGCATTTTGTTCAGTAGTTAGCCGAAGGATCGGATAGGCGAGTTGGAGATATGAGTAACCTTCAAGAAATCATTACAGTTGAGCAGGAGGGCCTGGAAGCAGCTGTGTTATGTAATGTAGCAGCTCCCACAGCTCTGCAGCTATCACAGTAGCTCTGTGTACACTTGGTTAAATATTTTGGTTTTAGTCTTCACTGAAGCCATCTACTTCCCTAGCGCTCCTTATTCCTGGCTGTCGGTAAAATGGGAGGGGAGCCTCGGGGCAGAGTGTGCATCTTTGTGGGCTTTTCCAGCTGCTGATGAAAGATAAGCTTGTGCAGATGTGGAGAGAAGGGGAAGCTGAGCTGTTCCCCCAAAGCACAGCCTCAGCTCAACGGTGTTTTTCACCACAGTGCCCTTATTGAAATTTGTGTGGGTGATGTCAGTTTAATAGGCTCAGCACTTTTAGGGGACATTGACAGAAACTAAATTGGAAAAATGCAACAAATGTTAGGTTTTAGCAGAATATCGACTTAATACAGATTGAACAGGGAAGAAAAATATTGCATGGTGTGCAACTTGAACTTCACATTGTCTCATTAAAGACTCTGCAATGGATAACACTGTCTGCCTGCCTTGCCCTCAGCTGTAGACCCAGCAGATCATTCATGTAAGGAGTAATAGTATACCACTCCATGGCACCTCACTGCAACTGCCACAAGGTATTCTCAAGACCTGTTTTTATTACTTACTAAAATCTGCACTCCATTTATTTCTGTGTAACTGGTTTTTTGCTCCCTTCCCAGTTTTCTGTGGCCCCGCATCTATTTCTTATTCATTTCTTTGACCCGAGTTTCTTTCTTGAACACAGCAGTCAATCCCTTGAAACCCTGAGGTCTCCAAACCTGGGTGTGTATTTAGATTTTTTTTTTTTTTAATTTCCCTTTTAATGGTGTACCTACAAAACACGAGTCAGGAGAAATACTAGTTTCTGTCAACGAGAGAATTTTGTCTCCTTTCTAGAATAAGTGGATTGACTGAAAAATTGAAAACAATCAACTTAATTTTCACTAGAAAAAAACCCTAATTCTCAAAATACGAGCTCAGCATTGAATTTGATTTTTCCATCTTGACATATTTTATGCCATCAGCTACCAGTATCTGTTGTAGAAACATAACCTGTGGGTTGAGGGCACATCAACTCCACCGTTAATGTGAATTAAAGGCCATTGAATCTGATACCAGATTAATTAAAACACCAGTTAAGCAAATAGTAGCAAAGGAGGGTTTGTCAAATGGGCGGCTGATGCCTTGGATGGTGGATGGTCACTGATGAGATGGCCAAGCCTGTGCATGTTCCCTTGGCTGGGGGCTGCAGGGATAAGGAAGTTTTTCAGAAACAATTAGTTCATGGTTAGGTTTGTGAGGGTTCTTTTGGCTTTGTTTGTTTTCCTCCAAAAATGAATTGCTTAATATAATCCTGTTGTTTACTCACCAGAGGATAAAAGAGATGGAATTTGCCAACTGTGCCAAGAGTGGGCTTTTGGTGGGAGGGACTTGTGATGTATTTATGGCCTTAGTCCCACAGTGACTGTGACTGTGCAATACTGATATTTAGTGCTTTCTATTTCTTAAGCAGTAATTCTACACAACTCGTTATTTATGTTCAGTAAATGCCAAAAGCTTTTTTTTTTTTTTTTTTTTTTAAGAAAAAAGGACTCACTAGTTTGTTCAATAGCCTCTGGAATACTGAGTTTTGTCCCTTAAGTGCAGGAAAAGCTGTTTCTCTCCTTTCAGAAAGCATCCCAGGTCAAACCTGGGTAGCCTAACTATAATGTGAATGTGAAATTCCACAAAACCTGGGGAAACAATATTAATATTTCTCTCCATGTTTCTCTTTTCATGATTGCAACCCAAGCACTGAATGTGATTTTCCTGTCTTGAAACAAACACACCAATAAGTCTATCTGGTCTGCCAAGAAAAGATGCAACATCCAGACAGTTCTTTGTACTGTCAGATGAAATGAGGCTATTTTGACTAGTGTTTAGGATATACAACATATGGCACACTGCTGATTTTTGCTTCCAAGGGATCATATTGGATTCACGTATCTGATGATATAGTTCTAACTGCACCCTACAAAATACTGAAATGGCAACTCAGCATATTTTTTTTGAAGGTGTCAGAGCCATAAAAAGTTGTTGCTGGCTCTGTTCCAGCACTTGTTTCTTTTATTAAAGCTATTTTCTTAGCTTTTAACTAATCACAGCTGTCCTTGAGGACAACAAAATACAAGTTAAGCAGACTGGGAGATGGTTTTGTGTTTTGCCTTTCTGCTCCCCTCAGCAGACATTGACTGTGGTTTCAGTCCTCTGATACCTGACCTGCAACCTGAAAGTTCATCCAGGAGAGCAGTGCCCAAACCCTGCTGCCCAGCACTCCCTGAGTGTTGGGGAAACTGCTGCTTTGGGACTCTCTGCAGAGAAGGCTTTTGGGTGGTGCTGAAGCCTTTGATTCCCAATTGCCCTGGTGTTCAAGGGGCTCAGGAGAACAGCAATCCCTCTCTGCTGCAGCTCTGCCCATGTCACCTCATCATCAACCTCTCAGTGCTCATCACAAGCCACCACTCTGGGGTTTGGGCAGCAAAGAGATCTTGGCTGGTTCATGGCTTGGATAAGGCATAGGACCACAGAATGGCTTGGGTTGCAAGGGACTTGAAAGCTCATCCCATTCCACCCCTGCAGTGGGCAGGGACAACTCCCCCAGACCAGGCTGCTCCAAGCTCCTGGCCTTGGGCACCTCCAGGAATGGAGCCACAGCTTCTCTGGGCAGCCTGTGCCAGGGCCTCACCCTCATGGGGAAGAATTTCTTCGAAGATCTATTTGAAATCTATCCTCTGTCCATTTAAGGTGATTCCCACTTGTTCTGTCACTACATGGTTACACATTGTGATGCTTTCCTAAGGGTGGTGATTTTCTAGGCTCAGAAAGGACACAAAGTTGACATATATTCATGGTATCTGCATGATTTTCAAGCTAGTTCCATGTTGGTCAGGTTGTCTTCTTTGGCACATGAACAATATGATTTAGGCTATGGTTTATTCTAAACCTAGACTATGAAGCATGGCTTTGTGATTAAGTAAACTCTAGGCTCCTTTGCTCCTCCTATGCCTGTGGACTTAACATGACAAAATATTCAGCCCTCTGGAGTAGCTGGGAAAGTTTCACAGGATGCATTTTCTTTTTCATTTTCTTTACCTCAGGAAAACAAACAAAACTGAGCAGCAACCGAGCTGCTGTGTGAATTTTGTTCTTAGAGAGACAGTGGGCACCAGCTTAATACACACATTTGGACATTTGGGTTGATCCAATGCTCTCTGAAGAGCATTGTACTGCAGCCTGAACTCACCCAGCAGATGCAAATCTGGTTTTTATAATGCTCTTGTAAAAAACAGATTAATCTCTTTAATTAGGTGGCCTTTTATTTATTTTTTTTCTTTTTAAATGCCATTTTGGGGTACCGGGTATTACACATGGGAACGCTTCCCCTGTGCTCTGGTGTTGAGGGTCACAAAAAATAAGTGTTTTTTTTCAAGTCACCTGTGTGATCCAATAAACATACTGTGATCCTGCCCATCTCTTTACTTGTCTTCTTACACAAATTTGATATCCCTGCTACAGTGTTTTCTTGCAGTCTCATTTTCTGTTAACTTTCAATTTTTATAGGCTGAAAAGTACCTCAGGGAAAGAGCTTGCTGATTAGTTTTTGGGCTTTTTTTCTTTCCTTGTAAAAAGCCATTTTTATAACCCCTACAGTTTTTTCTCTTTCAGTGCTTGCTTTTTCAAAAAGAATAGCAAATTGACTGCATCTGAGAGCTGATATGCCTATTTTGCTCATAACTTTTAGCTGCTATTTCCTTAGAAATTTCCTGATGATACATATGGTGCGTATGAACAAGCTGCCCTCTCTGTATTTCCTTTTATTTCTTTTCACCCGAAGGCTTCTCATTCCTAAAATTTTAATGTAAAAACATTTTTTTTTTGTTTAAAATCTGCCCTGTTCTCAGAAGATCCCTAACTCTGTTTTATTCAATCATTAAATTATAAGGCATTAAATTATAGGGTGCTACCTTGTTATTTCTGTCATTTCCTCACTGATCCACAAGCACACGACCTGAAAGCGAACTTTCCCTTTAAAGTCTTCTAAAAATATTCCATTCTGGGATCTGCTGCTGCAGCTTGTGGCTGACATGAGCTGCTGTTGTTATTCTTTTGCTCCATTTCCATGTGACTGCAGGAGCAGAACTCCCCTGGGTGGGCAAGACCTGTGCCAGCTCCAACCTGTGGCTGCAGGAGGATGAGATTTTTAACAGGTCCTCGCACATTTGCAACCCCACTGCTGCTTTCTTGAGGAAGTTTCCTGTCCCAAATCATAAGGGGTTTGTCCAGGTTAAAAACATATTAAAGGAAAAATTGAAAGTGGTTTGTGTGTGTGTATGTATATATGCATGTGTGTATATATATGTACATATGCAAAAGCACAGTTTTGCAGGAGCTTTCTCAAAACCAGCCCCAGAGCATGAGAACGTCCCACTACAAAAATGTGCTGTGATTTTCTGTGGAAAGCAATAAGACTTGCAGCAGGATATGTGAATTTAGGCCCATGCTGTGGTGTCAGGAGTCTGTAATTCAGCTGGCTCACAGGAAATTAGATAATTCAGACTAAACTGGGGACAAGCATGGAGCAGTCTGGATTGTTGGTTGTCTCTGCAGCTCTGCCCAAGAGAAGCCACAAAAATGAGACAGAGATGTCCCAAATGAAAACACGGCTGATCTGTGCTTGCTGCAATTTTGAGTTGGGTTGCTTGACATCATTTGAGGAGAATATTTGTTTTTGGGTGTTTTAGTGTTTTCCTAGTAGATTTTCCCTGGTGTGTTCTCCACATATAGTGCCAAGATGTTTTTTAAGTAGCTAAATTGAGTGAGATATACAGAAATTATTCTGAATCAAGCGGAATTCAGGAAGCTGGGCCATATATTTCTGACAAATTTATCTCCATGGAATGTGAGGGTTGGTGACAAGGCAGACAGGTTGTTTTCACATAATCTATGCATCTTTAATCTGTACCTTCCAGTTTTGAAGCTATATGTCTGTTGTGTCTTAAGAGTTCAAGAATAAAAAAAAAATTTTATGCAGTGGTGACAGCTGTGACTTGAACAGCTTAAGCTGGAAAGGTGAGGTCATTAAAAAAAAAATGCAGTGTCCTTATGTCTGCAGTGCTGGCCCTTTGTACAGAGTCTGGAAGCCTGATGGTAATACATAAAAATAATGGTTGTATGTGACAGTCTATTTTGAGGAATATTCCTATATTTAGTGACCATTAGACAGTACAAGAATTATTGTTAGACTTTTCTTGTTTGTGCTTAAACAGGATTTGCAGAACTGCTTAATGGGCATTGACTCTTACAGCTCTAAAACAGCCACTGCAAATCTATTTTTTCTCTTTTTGACTTCTGCCTCTGCTGGCTCCCTTTGGTTTTGATGTTATCTATTTAAAACTAAATCTGATAAGGGGTAATGGCTGCATTAGAGCTGAACAAGGGCTTTGCTTGATCTGTCTCCAGTAGCTCTGGAGCAAGGTCTAGGGACTATCCCTTGTGATAAACACTGCCACGGACAGCCCCTAATTTCTCAGTCAATTCACCGGTAAGGTGAATGTCGACAGCTTCAGCATTTCCTGGACCAAATGGAAGTCTGAGGATGTGTGGATTGTGAAAAGAGACACAAAGAGCTTAAGGGAGCAAACGACCAGGATCAGTGAGGAGAGGCTTAGTGGGAGCTGATCCTTGCCAGGGAGGGAAAAGCAGCCCTGCAGATGGGGAGGGAAAGAAGAGAAGGAGGAGAGATTCCATTCAGGCTTTTCCTCAGGTACTGCAGCAGGAGCTCTCACTGCTTTAGCAATGCTGCACCTGTGTGCCATAAATGTGGTGTCTCCTTCATTTACTGACAAATAACTGCATTATTTCCTGATATATTTCATAGTTATCTACATATGTATGTAGATATGCATACACACTTATCTATGTTTATACATCTGTATATGTATGTAAAACTGATCATCATATAAAATACAAAAATTCTATGTATAAATATACATATACACCTATTTATAAAAATAATAATTCTACCTCCTTTAGCAAACTAGGGAAAACAAATGTCTATGTCCAGTATTTATTGCTGGGAATAATGACCTAAATTATTTTCTTGTTAGAGTTCAGATAGCTTCATTATTATACAGTTTCCTCAGAGCAACTCTGAAGAGTTTTTTGTATAAAATGCATTTATTTATCACAGGGCTTGTTATCTGTGCTGTAATTACAGTATGCATACTGATTTTAGAGAGCAAGAGAACTAAAGCTGTTAAAACAGTAAGGGTAAGTTAAAAAAATACTTTTAGTAATTCTTCTCTTAAATCATGAGGTTCCTAACTCACAAGTTCTCTGTTTCATAAATCATAACTTGGGAGCAAGCCAGTTAGTTAATGCATGGGGAGAGGGCTCATCCCTCCCCCTCCACCACAGTGCAGGGCTCTCCTGCATCACCGTGGAGTGGGAAAGCCTCAGCAGCCCCAGAGGCTTTGCTCAGGAAGCTTTTTGGGCAAACTGAAATGGAAATGTGACCTGTACCATTGTCGTGGGGCAGCAGATCCCTCGTACAGCCCCCTGTGCAGGGTGGCAGCTGCAGGCACAGCCAGGCTGCAGGGTGTGGTGGCTGCACGGTGACCTCCAGCCCCTGCCTGCCCCTTGCCCTCCCTTGGACCTGGTGCTGCTGATCCCAGCAGGAGCAGGCACCACCCTGAGCTGGGTGCCAGCTGAGTTCTGGCTCACGAAGCAACAGTCACAACGTGGTCTTTGTTGTTGTGCTGTCAAACTTAGCTATAGATGGTTATAAGGTGTCTAAGAGGGTTTCTGTAGGCCTAAAGGTTTGTTTTGTACAATTTCAGATTTTTTGTTTTGAAGCCCTGAGGTTCACCTGTGAATAATTAGCTGATGAAATGAATCTGTGCTGTTTGATGTTGTATGATATTGAAGAATTTAGCCTTTATTTATTCCATAAAAACTTCAGGAAGAATATCATGTCAACAGATCTAATTAAGAGGGAGAGCTGCTTTATGCTGTGACGTTACGAGAGAAACAGAATGGAGTATGTGGTAATTAAGGTGCTGATGCCTTTTCCTAAACAAATTTGTGTCTATGGTGAACTTTGAATATAGTCCAACCTTATTGTTTGATGGAACTTTAAATATACAGGTATGGCATGATGGCATTAAGCTTGGATGTGGCGGTGTAAAAAATATTGACTCTTCTTGTATTAATGCTGTGCTGAAAGGTGCTTTGCACCAGAACTGTTTGAAATGAGTTCAGTTTGCTAGCCCACTGAAACATATGACATTTTTCTAATTAGGGCAATGTTTAATTTACTGTCTCATGGCTTTTTGAATAAATATAAATTGTCATACTAAAGTGACAGGTGTAAAACCCTGGGTAGCTGTGTTAGAGAGGTTAATTTGCTCTTAATCAAATCAGTTCTGCTTCACTATCTCACGGGGAGTGAGAGATAATAGGCCTGTTTAACTGGAGATTAGGCAGCCTTTTCCCTGGAATTCCCAAAGGCTTCACCTGAGACTTATTGTGTCATATTCTCTATGAAGATATTTGAATACATCAACATTTAAAGATGTGCTAGATCTACTCACAAGGGTGTTTTGTTGCCCGCATTTGACTCAGCAGCAGTGAAAGGAGACCTAGGACTAGAGGAGCTGTAGGAATGTGGTCCTGTGGAGAGCTGCAGTATGCCACCCAGGAAGGGACCCATCCCTTTCCCATGTTTGGAAAAGAAAGAGGGTCAGATTGCTTTCAAATGTTGGGGTTTTTTCTTATTTTCCCTTATTGAACTGAAAAGAGAAAAATCCTCACCCCATTTTATATTTTGCAGTGAGAAAGTTGTCAATATGTACTGCTTGAGAGCTGATAAAAGAGCTAAGAAACACAAATGAAAATGCCTACTGGTTTGTAGGAAGTGAGAGCAACATGGGAATCCACTGGAGGGGTGTGTGAGCATCAGAAGCTTGGTTTGTGGGATCCAGAGGTGAAGGCTGGTGCCAGGAGGCCAATTGCTGCAGTGCCTGCCAGGATTTGGGGAAAGGGGCAGTCCCCAGTGAGGCAATATCAGCATCCTGCCTAGGGGGGTGAAGGAGAAGCTGAAGGTGCTGAAAACCATTCAGCAAACAGGCTTGGGGTGTGTTACAGAATATTCGAGGGAGAGCAGGGCCAGCTTTGATTGCCTGCTGCATCTGGGATAAGAGGTTTTAGCTTTCAGGGGCAAACTGGCATCTTATTTTTTGACCTTCAGTGTAAATAATTCTGCTTGCAGAATGGGAATTAAGTGTTCTTTACTCTAAAGTTGTGATGCTTCCTTGTCACAACGTTTTTAGGCAGCCCCATCTTGTCTTGTGCTAGCAGTAAGGAGAATGAGATAATGACCACCCTTGCATGGCCATCTGTGCGCAGAGGAGAAGCCAAAAGCACAAAATTTCACAGTCCCTTGTGCCTGGCAAGAACAAGGTTCTCATGGGTTTGCCATGGCAGCATGGAGGGGTGCAACACTAGGAATGGTCTTGGTGCTCACTCTGCTTCAACATCAGAGAAAACCATCCTAAATAACCTTAAATAACTTTATGCTGGAAAGATGAGCTTGTGACAGGGATGGGTCTGGAGCTGTTCCATTGGGAGACAAAGGAATGTCTTGACCAAATGAGTGCATCAAGGAGAAGCAGGAAAAGGTGACACACTTCATCTAGAGCTCTGAGCAAATTCCTCCCTGCATTATTCCACGTGAAGAAGAGCCATCTTCTCTGTAACAATTTAGGAGGCAGGAAATTAATCTTCTGTAGTCCCTGGCCACAGATGAATGATGCAGTAAATTGAGACTGTTTTTTGCTTGTGTGCATCTTTTGTTCCTGAATTATCACGTGCTCCTGTGACTTCTTTTCTATTTATTTGAATGGGCTTCGTGTAAGCCAAGTACTGAGAGAAATGTTGCTTTTTTTATTTTTTTACATAACCTATATTGTATGTAAAACAAGCAGATCCTCTGACATGTTTAGAGCCCTATATTCTGGATGTGCTGGGCAAAATAAGAAGGATAGATACTATCACTCTTCTATTATTTATGGACTATAAAGTCTTTACAGTGGCATTGACAAAGGGTTTATAGTCAGTACACAAGCTGGTTATACCATAAATTGTAATGTTATATGATAAACTGGAAGTTTATAGCAGTAGTAGATATCAAAGAAAAAAATGAATTTTGGTTTGAAATGATCTATCATGGGATGGAGTTGCTACACGTTTAAATATTCAACCATTTTTGTCTTCATTTATTTTGAAGCTACTGATAATTCATGTGCTACAGAACAAGGATTTATAGGTTTATTTAGAGACTGCTGTGGGGGGGGGGGGGGTAGGAACAGACCCTTTCAACTCAAGAACAACACATTCTGGCATGGTAGCTGAGAAACACTGATGCAATTAAATTGATTCAAGTCTTTGGTTTCCAGCCCTAGAGATGGCAAACAGACCTGTTGCTAAATATTTGGTCTGTGGCTACAGGGCTCCCAGCAATGCAATAAAATAGTTGGATTACTATTTCTAGGAATGTGAATGAAGACTACTTACAGCAAAAATGTCTTAAACATAATTTAATTGCTTTGAGTTTACATAAAAACTAAAAGCAGGAAAATGTCAACAAATGTTAGCTTCCCTTCCTTTGTGAGTTACATTCCTTTCTTTAGCTAATGATTCTGTAAACAAGAACCAAAGTATTCCTAGTGTTTACTTACAACACTTTAATTTAAAAAATCTCATTGTAGTTTTTCCCATTGCAAGGAATTACTAAATATTAAGTTCATACTCTTTATTAAATTCATAGTTTCTCACTGCTCTTTTCTCCTTTCAGAGCATTTCTGGTGTGTAAGTACTTTACAGATGGAAAAGCACTACAAACTTAATTAATACTGCCCAGGTAAAACTAATTTCTTTTTTTGTAGCTTCTAAAACTGACTTAAAATGATCTCAGTTGGCGAGAGCAGGATGCTCACGATGCCCAGGCCATGGGTTTGTTTCCTGTACGGGCCATGGGTGTAAGGGTTGGGCTTGCTGCTTTTTCTAAGTCCCTTCTAACTCAGACTATTCTGTGAAATATACTGTACCATAGGAGTTGGCAAACTTGGAAAACCATTCTGCTGTCTTAATTTGTGATGTGCTCAACACATCACAGGTACAGCCAGGATTTTGCCCATCTTAAGATTAGACACAAAACTGGAGGAAAGCAGCTTTTTCTGTAAAAATGAGTGTTGCTGACCTGTCCTTGGTGGTGACTGGCATGTTGGTAAATCAGAGATTTGCCTAATGAAACAGAGATGGCTGTGTTGGGCAGTGAGCAGGCTCGAGAGGGGCGGTTCAGGTGACAGTCCAAGCAGAACAGGAGGGATGGGGTGAAGCAGGCAGCACGCTGTGAGCCTGGAGCATCGGGGTGCAGGGCCAGGCCAGCCCCTGGTGGCCTCCTGAGCCTCCCTGTGCCCCCTCCCAAAGGGTTCCCATACCTCCCTGGGGCTGACAGATTGCTCAGGGATGAGTGTGCATGCTATGAAGGCAGAGAGGCTGGAAAGCCTCTTCACCAGCCAGCAGAATGGCATGAGAAATTACCTTCAGGCACTAAAATATGAGCAATATTTGTCTGTCCCTACTGCCAGGGGCCCAGGTAATGTCTGAGGGAATGCACAGCACATCCATGGCTTCTTTCCAAGCTCTGCTCCTGTCTGGCTGCATAATGAATATGCATGAAGGGGAAAGGTGTGGGGGGGTTGTCTGTTAGTTTGTTTTGGTGATTTTTCTTTTTTTTTCTAAAGAAATCTTTTTGTTTCTGGGGGGGAGAAAACCCAACTGCTGTTTTCCCCTGAAGTACAAGTTTTGCACTGTGTATGTTGTTAAAGTACAATGCTAAGGATGAAAAGATGTATCTCCCCAAGCGGTTTCTTGAGTTGTTTTTCATGCAACATAACAGTTTTCAATTGTACCATGTAGCAGTCAAGTGGTCTTGTTTATTTTAGTTATGCCTGAGGAATTCTTTGAAGAAATTAAAAAAAAAAACAACAAACAAACCAGCAAGCCATTTTGGGGTCAGACTCTCTACTTGTTTTCAGCCTCTTCTGATCTTTGACACCCCTGCTAAGAGATTGAAAAAATGGGATTGGTAACATTTCCCCACTTGAAGTGGTGTAAACAAGAATATATTGTAAGACCCTGTCTGAGTTTTGACATCTGCTTCTTTATCACTGATGCTTTAAACATGAAATAGTTCCACAGGAATTTCAAACAGCAGAGCTTTATGGGAGCTTTGGCCACTGTTGTGCCCCATACCTGCTAATGAAGTTGGCATTAGTGCCTACAGGATGGCTTCTTGCAAGCTGGGCGTGTGTTTTACTCTTTATGGTTGCCACTGTGAATCAGCACTGCATGTTCACATGGGATAAAATGTTCGTGTCCCAGAGCTGGTGAGGAATTGTGGGCAGCTTTGTGTGCTGGGGACACTGAGGGGAGGGCAGCCCTGCATGGATCTACTCTTCCCTGAGGTGGCCACAAGGGCTGACCCATCACAGCCTTTCTGGGGCCCTGTTCAAACCTTGTCCCTAAATTTTCCTCAAGAACCAGAGAGCTCTAATGAGCCTTAATTGCTCCAAGCAGCCTTGTCCCATGGCCCAGGAGAGCTGTTAGAGCTCAGGTGGGCGTGGGACACTTTGTTCCCTCGTGTCCCCTGCCCTGCTGCATCCCCCTTGCTCAGGTATCTCTAGGGTTGGGGGTGGCCTTTGGGACTGGCCCCACAATTGTCACAGGAATTGTACAGGTCTTGTGCAGCCTCCCACAGTTGCCTCCTCTCCTGTTCAGTAATGGAAATTTCAGGAAGCTTTGTTATTTATCTGTTTTCTACTTAAGTTTCTGCCTGGTTTGTCTAAGAAGTTGTATAATTTATCTGCAGCTGAAAACTGCTCCCTTTGTACAGCACCAAGAATGACATTTTCAGTTTACTAAAATAAATAAAAAATAAGGGAGGGGAGTGAGGGGAGTCAGGGACATGTTGACATGCCAGTGGCTCTTGTTTGTGCCTGGCAGGTAAAAAGTGAATGAACTGTTAAATTACTATTGTGTTCCTATGAGGTCATCTTTGATTTCAATGCAATTCTTTAATACTGTTGCTGACTCTTAAAATCTATAACAAATACTCATTGGAGCATGTGTATTTCTGAGGATTTATGAGCTGCTTGTGATTCATTCAATCATAAATATGATAGATACCACTGAAATCTGAAAAATTCTTTGGGTGGTAATTTTTCCTTTGATATTTCCTGAGCAGAGTATACCCTTTTTAGCACAATAGCTGTTTCAATCTATCACTATTTACTGTAAAAAGCCCAAAAAATAATGTAAGTTTTCAGCCTCTTATGCAAACTAAGATAACCTTAGCCTTTGGTGTCTTCCCTGTATATGTTTGCTAAAATGCCAGTTTTAGTACAGATATTTTTAGCTCTGGGCAATGCTTTGGTATCTCAAACAAATACGCTTATATTTTCTAGATAAATAAAGTTTCCTCCAAGTCTGGACTACTAAAAGCTACCTGGTGCCTTGCCCTAGCCATGAATAGTTGTCCTAATAAATACAATAGAGTTCAACTGAGTTTGTTAGTTTTGGGGAGTGCCAAAATGGAAGTGTGTAATAAATAAATCTCCACGTGAGGTGAGGAGATGTTTTGTGCTTTCACTCTCTGTGAAGCTTGCCTTCTGCATGGGCTCTTGGCAAAGAAGAGAAGGGGTTGATCATCTGCTTATGCGAGGCTGGAGCTCACACCAGAGTTTGCTGCCCTGCAGTGCAGCTTCCCAAACCACACTTCAGCGACACCTTTCAGCTGTGCACAGCAGGGAGGAGGAGCCTTTGCAGCTGCACAGAGGCACTTACAGAGATTCTCCCACTTCTCACCCCTCACTTTGCAAGAGCTGTCTTGACTCACTGCTTGAGCTATGCAGTTATGCTGTCAAAAAGAAATAGGGATTGTGATCCATATCAGAGCTGTTTACATTTTATTTACAAAATACCATATTTTTTGATTCAAGACTAAATGCATAAGCACTTAGTAGAGTATAAGCAGAACTTAGCCCTGAAAAGACATGATTTTAGCTTACATTTCAGAATGAGAGTAAATGTTTGCCAAAGATATGTGCATGCTATACCTTGGGTGTGTGTAGTCCCTCTTAAGCCTTCTCACAGTGATTGTGGCTTACATAGCTCAAAGCTAATTTTGCAACAAAACCTTACAAGTGTAGTATTTGGAAAACCAAACCATGCAGAAATCAATCCTGGCTGTGGAAGGTCTGTGATCCAACTTAGGCTTTGCATCAACAGCTCAAGTGGGGCTCCTTCTTGGAGGTAATTTCAGACCAGTGTAGGAGTACTGCAGTGGGAGCAGCCAAACCAGTACAAAAAGGGGTACCTGAGCAGCCACCTGGTGCTGGTCACTGCAAGAGCCCTGTGGCTGCCCATCACACAGAGCTCAGGGACTGCAGGACTCCTGCTCACAGTAAGAATCCCACAGTGATTTCACAACATTTATTTAAGCACTTTCTCTTTTTATTTCATTTTTTTCTCACTGTCTCTTATTGTCTACAGTGTCCCTCCTTCTTTCCTGAGATCCTAAATGTATCCATGACATAACCCAATAAGTTGTTCCAAAATGGAAGCACACTTGTTTTCGTAGAACTATGGCATGCACAGAGAAATTAATTTGTAAGGAAGAAACTTGGCACCAGGTTTGTCAGCACACAGTTTTTGCTCAGACTCTTTGTAGAAATGACTCATCTAAATGAATCAACTCATAGCATGGATAAGGTAGTTAGAGGTGGCTTCTGAACTTTTGTCTGTGTACAAAATAGGCAAGAAGAGAAGAGATCCAGCTGCATCTTTAAGAATCATGGCAGGGCAGTATGAGGTTCTGCACCAGCTCTGAGTAGCAGAGCAGGAAAGATCACACAGCTCAGAGAATGGGTGGCCTCTGGACCTGAAGTCATCTCACTGAATCAGACTGCTGAATTCTATATAGCTCTGCATTATATATAGCCTGCTCTTGAGCTGTCATCTTGTTTTTGTGGCACATTAAGTTAATGAATTATTTTTCTGAGCAAATCAGACTGTTGAGGAATGCTTGTAGCACTGACGTGCGATGGTCAGACTGCTGTAATAATCCTTGGAGCTCCAGTAGTTGTTTGACCCACAATTACATTTCTAGTGTGTTTGATAAGAAATAGCTGAGAGCGTGAGATTGCAGATGTGTACATTGCTGGCATTATCATAATTGAGGCATACTGGCTTGTTTAAAAAAAAATGTAGTGAATGTGCTGAAGCTTTCAGCTGGCATAACACAAACACCCTGTGTTTACTTTAAATGTCTGCATTTGCATCTTATGCAACCTTGACTAAAAAATCCTACAGTCTTTGTGTTTTTGGATTCTTGCTTAGAAAGATTTCTCTTCATCTCTGCTAACCTGCTGCCTGAGGCAGAAAGCAGATTTTGATTCTGTCTCTATTTGCTCATTAGTAGAGGAAGCAAGATCCAAGCCCCTCTTGAGCCGAAACCTCAACGCGTGTCTGGCCTTAACCTGCCATGAAGGCACTCCCAGCCCTGTGAAGGAAGGGGTAGCTGAACCAGCATGAGGAATAGATCAGGCTTCCATTTACCCCTCAGGTGAGGGTGAGAGCAGTGCAGGGGTCTGTGTGCTGTCCCAGAGCTGGAGGGGAGCACACAGGCAGCCCTGGAGGCTGAAGCCAAGAAAAGGGATCTCCTGGCTGTAGGGCAACATCTGACTTTGAGCCTATTCATAGGGAAAAGAGGCTTGTACGGCTCTGTTTTTGTTTATCTGCCTGTTTGTCTCCTAGATTTGGTCTTATGACCACATGAAATACATGTAAAAGAAAAATTTCAAAGAGAAACAGAAGCCTCTGACTTGGGGGAAGCATGTGGTAGAGGAGACCCAGGGAAAGAATAACCACACCAGCTTGGTTCTGGCTAGGATCAGCTAAACCAAATGTGAGAGAAATACCAGAAGTAGCCAAAATAGCAGGATCATCAAAAGTGACAATGAGCTTCCAAAACATGTCAATCAGGCTTCATTATTTGTGTATTTTTGCTGTCTCAGTGTCTTCAATACCAAGGTGTACAGTTTAGAAATCCAACCCAAAACCTTGCTCCTTGTGGTTTGGGCCCTGATTTCTGTAGCTTTGTACCCCTTTGGGATTGTTCAGTCAGTCACACCACCTACATGTTGGAAGCTTTGCATTGTTTGGGTATTTTCCAGCTATCGCCTTCTTTCTACCTTTTCCAGCAATATAAAAAAAAAAGGTTCTGTGATTTTATTTTACTGCTTTGTGCTATGCTTAACAGCCTGTATGAATACAGAACTTGATATAAGCGAGGTAAAATAGGGAATATTTCTCCACAATAAGTAAACAAGTTTACCTCATTATCTAGTTTGTAATCATTCCCTCCTCATCATGTACGCATAATGTTTGTTGCCCAAATTATCCAGAGGTTAAACTAAAGCTTACATATACATAGGAAATAGTTCCCGTATTCAGCTGTGCAACTCCCTGCTAGGCAGAGGAACACGTACGTGCATATTTTACAATAGCACTGAGCACACGTTTTTCATTCTTTTTAAGTCTCTGTTGGTTTCTGTGGCGGTGACCACGGGCCTTTGATCAGGCTGGCTGTTTGAAATCTCGGAGTGGCTAATAGCTCCTTGTTAGCGAGGGGGAGGAGATGAGCACTGCAGCTCACAATCACAGGCAGTCACTCGATGAACTCCTGAACTGGAGTGTTTGGAGTGGTTTTTAAAGCAGGGGCTTGAATTGACGGCGTTTGAAGTTTGCACCAATATCAGTGCCTGGGCGCAGAGGTGACACGAGGCTTTTCCTTGGAGTGGGTTATGGGTGGAACTGGAGAAGTGCTCAGGACAGATGTGTGCAGCTGTTCAGGCCCACCAGAAAAAATTGGATGTGTTGACCTCTGCAAGGGAGGTCTTTATTTGAAATATTGTGATATTGAGGATGGGAAGAACCTTCTCTAACTTCCCCTAAGCGATAGAACTGCCCACTGCCTACTCAAACCAAGGCTGGGGGCTGCACTCAGCCTCGAGGGGAGGGCAAGGGATGTGTTTGTTAGCACTGTTCTGCACTGTGGGGTAACTTGGAGGAACAAAAATGAATGCTGGACAGAATAAGAAATCCAAGTAATGTTTTTAAGTATCTTTTCTTTCAGATATCCAAATGAAGTCTGACAAGTTGTGAATGTAAAATATCTGTGCGTTGTACCCTCTGCTGGTTTTGAGGGCTGATGCTGGCCTTCTAGGGAAAAGAAAAGGTCTTGTTCATGTAGCACAGACCAATAAAGACTAGTGAAAACTACAGAAGGGGAAAAGTGACAGAAAATGAGTACTTATTTTTAGTAAAACCGTTGATGATAGTAATAATAAAAAGGTAGGACTTGCAGAAATCAAAATATTGTATTCCTTGTATCCCATTATGAGAAGGCTGGTTCATAGAGACCTTGAGTCTGTTGCTGAAATAGATGACATGATTTACATGATTGCAACGTTAGATATCAATAGGTATGACTTATTTAGGAGGGATTTGGTGGGCATAGAGGTGAACAACTATTGTAAAACATCATATTTCCAAGTAAGAGATACTGAAACAAAGTTATCGTGAATGGATATGAATCAGCTTCTGCTCAGATGATGCACTACCCACAGTTTGTTTAACAATGGCTGAATTCCAAATGAGCCCTGGATAATTCATTTCCTACATTTACTTGCAATCCCCACAATGGAATAATTTGTGGAATAATTATAGTGGCTAATTTGTCAAATTTCAGTTTGGACACTGCTGCTGGAAAATGGATACTGCTGCCGGTTGTACTTGATTGTCTATCCTGCATCTAAACATGAATTATTTCACCTAAGCTCAAAGTATGAAGTTGTTTGAGCAGTCCAGCTTGCCTTGCTGGGCAAGCTTGGCTTTCCAGCTTTTCAGAAAGGGCGCTGAGTCAAAGGGGAAAAGGTAGAAAATAATCACCTTTCTCTGAAGGCTTTTTCTGTTTTTCTCCAAGATCTGTATCAGCAAAAGTTGTTTTGCTCTTGATCGGAAGCAGAGTTTTCACTTAATTTTTTAATTACTATGTAATCTTATTAAAACCTCAGAAAATTCATTAAATATCATTAAAACCGGTTTGCCAGCGATTCTCTAGAAAACCAGTCTGTTTTAAGACCTCAATTTAATCCTGAAGGTATGGGAAACCGGCAAATGGATACAAGAGACGCGTTAGAGGCCAGTGTTTGCTGCAGCTCCGCAGTTCTCTTTGTCTCCCCTTTAGCAATGCATCCCATCCATGACTGTCAGATGAATTGCATCTTGCATCACACAAGGCATTACCTCCCAGTGGGAAAAAATGTTCAGGAGGCATCCAAGAGTACTCGGAGAACAAGAGCACCATTTAAGCAATGAGTAGCTGCTGACTCGCCAGAAATAAGATCCTGCAGAGGCAGCTAATTTCCCTGGAGCGATACTTAGCGTTTGTAAACAGGGCCGTGCATCTCCCGGCTGTGCAAACATCTCATCACAGATCACTTACACACACAGATTGCTTCTCTGGGCCACTCGGGCTCCCCCCTTCTCCAGGAACATCACCTAATCCCTACTCTCGATTTCACTTGTTTGTCTTGTAGAAGTTGTTCAGGACGTGAAAAGAGAAAGAAAAGTCCCAGGATTTTCCATGTTACTTGGGAAAGCAGGGATCCAACTCTTACTGGAGGGAAGAGTAACTGAGGTCCTAATTGCCTTTGAAAGTCACTCAATTTAAATTAAATATTAATTTCACAGGAGATGATGACAGAAATGCCTGTATTTGTGACACGTAACACGAGTTTATCACTATGAGATGCCTCCAATAAAGAGTGGGTGTGGGAAGGGAGGCAGAGGTTGAGGGACAGCTGAGAGGAAAAAGACATTTGCTCTAGATTTAACTGATATTGCTCTGTAGATTTAATACTTGACTTTTCAACCCTTTGCTAAATGATTCCATGTTATAGATGGATGAATTAAATGGAGTCAGAACTTTCTAGACCTTTTCATTATATTTAATGTCATCTTAGACCAATGAGCCTGGAAAGGTGCAAAAAAGATGAGTACTTTTTACATAGTTATCTTGATGCTCAAGTCAAACTGAACTAAAAATCAAAAGCCTATTTTACTTTTAAGGTAATCTGCGCCATATTTGGGTAGGGCACTAACATGCCGTTGTTGGCAAATTAAGTATTAAATACATACCCAACATAAATACAAACCCAGGTGAGGAATTAGTATTCTTCCAAGTGTGTGTATATATATATATATTTATAATATGTGTCAATCTGCACGATGCTGCAACCACTGCTTCTTTCCTTCTAATAGAAAACTCAAATCACCAACAGTGTACATGAAATACAACATTTGGGCTTCTAATGCTTCTCAGTGATTTCTGCCTTTTAATTTGATGTATTTTTTCAGCAGCTCTGATAAACAGGGCATGGGATTAAGTGTCAGATTATGGCTTGATTTCTGCCTCAACCATCATCTTTCATACATTATTTTTGTTATTAAATGATGGTTAAATACAATGCCATAGATTCCTGAAAATGAAACCTTAGCAACAAATTAATGCATCTAAGACTATAAGTGTACATGGGTATATAAAATTAAAAACTCCATAGTGTGGAACAGTAAAAATGGAAGGGTCACAACAAGGAAATGGATTAACAGAAGAGTAGTGTGTAGCAGCTTGTAGTAGGTAGCAAAAAGACTTTATTCCATTTTCTTCTTCATGAGCAGGAATTGGTAACAGACTATTTTAATACTTATTCAAAAGCTGCCTAGGAGCCCTAGCTACTAAGCCATAAAGGGAATGGGTAAGTCCCCAGAAAGCTTCCTTTCTTTTCTTTTATAAATGTGTAGGGGGAAAAAAGCAAAATCATAATAAAAAAAAAAGACACCCAGCTTCAAAGTTAGATGTAAAATAATTTTCCTTTATCTGTTATCTTGCCTAGTGCAATGTACTAAAGCAGTTTTCTGAATGTTATGGAATTTAACGTTAAACAAAAATAAGCAGATACAGAAATGTGTTTTAATTTCCCTCTAATTACTTCCTCAGAACCAGTCAAGCTGCCAGTCAGGGCAATTGAAGACAGCAAACAGATCAACATTTTACCATCCTTGTTTTTACATACAGAACTTAGTTACTTAGTTAATGGACATAAAAGAGGTTGCTGAATTTGTTTTGAAGTGTAGGTAGCTGATTATGTCTTGAAACAATATTTATATTATTGTGTTTCAAGTTAATTTTGAGATTGTGCTGGAAAAAAACAATCAGTTAAAAAAAAAAGCCTGCCAAATCTCAGGGAGGTTCTTTTGAAGATGCTGAACAAAATCCTAAATTAAAGTAACAGTGATAACACATTTATACAAAAAATGCCAAGTTAAAGTGCCTTTAGAACAAATACATTTCTAAAGATCAGAAATCAGTTTGAAACTGATTTCTCTTGCATCTGCACTTGTGTAGTCATGTACACATCACTAAAACTCTCACAATTTCTCCTTCTCATGTAATAGATAGCCCGGGCTTAAGGTTTTCAAAGTGTTACCTGCACCCATAGGAAAAGTACAATATACACTTGGATTCTTGTATTTCTTTATGCTATTGTATTTCTTTATGCTGGATCTGGAAAGCATGTGATTTGTTTTCAGAGGAAACTGTACTCCTAAATTCCTTTGAAAAATCCCCCTCACTAAATCTGTTATCGCTATAATTCTTTATACAGATAACAAAAGGCATCTGTGCTGTCTTTCTTTATATGCTTAACAAAAATAGTTTGATTAATTCTAAATGACAGGCATGGCAAAAGAAAGTGATATAATGAATCTATAAATTGAGAGTCTTTGGCTTGGGGTTCTTTTTTCTTTTGCCTTTTTTTTTTTTCCTTGAGTTTGTTTGTTTGGGGAATTTTTGGGTCTGCTTTTGTATCCTGCAGATATATTGAAGTAGTCTGCAGGAAAAGGGAGGGATTTGTGTTTAAGGTATCAGTCTGGAAGGCAGAAGGAGTTTACATCTTTCCCTGCCTGAGATGTTTGAGTTGGATACCTATTATTTCCTAGTTGGAATATTTCTGTGAAATACTGGTAGCATAGCATTTGTGCAAGTCTGAGAAATGAAGATGTAGGAAGGAAAGCAATGCCTACACAGCACTTCAGGTTTGGCTTAACTCTTTGTGAAATAATGGTTCAGTTATTCTTATTAAGAGCAACAAACAAAACAAAGCAAGGAGCTGAAAAACTCCAAAATTGAGAAAGCTCAGCTTCAACCCCTTTCCATTCCCTAAATTTCAAACCCTTACGCAAGGAAGGATGCACTTGACTTGCAGAAGGATGCCTGAGGCCAGCTCAGGGAGCTTCTGGGAGGGTGGGGAGAGGAGGGAAGGCCCTCTGATATTTAGCGTGGGCTAACTTACACATGGACTGTAGCCAAATAATTATTATTTTTGGTTTTGTTCTTCTTACTCTTTGATTCCCTATTTGAGTATAGCCTTTCTTTCTTGGACAGTATTTTTTCATTAAGTTGAACTTAAACATTTAAAATAATCTTTTTGCAGTGTATGATTATTTATTTCATGAAAACCTCATTTTCCTTGCTTAGCCTCTCTTTGGATGTGGTTATTTACCTTACTCAGTGATGAGTTCTGCTTACAGACAGAATTACTGAGACATCTGTGGAAAGGAGATTTTCAAATGGCAGCACAAAAGTTCTTGTAAACTTGACAATATTTGCATGGGCATGAGAGGTTTCTGAGGGCTCAGAAGGTAAAGCTTTGTTGTGCAAGCTCATGGAATAGACAAAAACTTTCTTTTTCTGCAGCATTGTAGTTTTGTTTCACTGCTTCAAACTGCTATTTTTCTTGGTTTCCAGGTCCTGAGCAAGAACTATAAATGTCACAATATGCTGAGTTAATGAGGGAGCACCAGGCTGGGCTCTCTGCAAGACTTTGCTTTGCGGTTTTAAATCAGAAAATCAGAGCCTTAAATTTATCTGAACATAGCCTCCTTTTTGCCTGTGTGGTTTAATGTGGCTTAATTAACTAATGTCTTAAGTGAGGATTCAAGTACCCATGTAGATTAAATGAGCCAATTTAGGATCCTGCAGGAGCCGAGTCCCTCTGAAAATACATCTCTTCTTCCACAAAGGAACACAGAAAACACTTTGGAGGCTGTATTAGTTTTGTGTGGCAAGGTTTTGGTAGCAGGGGGCTGCAGGGGTGGTTTCTGGGAGAAGCTGCCAGAGGCTCCCCCATGTCCAGCAGAGCCAAGGCCAGCAGCTCCAGGACAGACCCACCCCTGGCCAGGGCAGGGCAGCACCCCTGGGATGGCAGATTCGGGGTGGGGGAAGAGCAGCTGTGCAGGGACTGATTGCAGCCTGAGAGAGGAGGGAGAGCTGCGAGAGGAGCAGCTCTGCAGAGCCCAGGGCAGGGCAGGAGTGCTCAGGGGCAGAGCTGAGATTGCCTTGCTGTGCCCAGGGAGGTGCCCCGGGATGCAGAGATCACCACTGGATCCACTGGAGCTGTGGAGGACCCCAGACTGCAGAGGGTGCATGCCCAAGGGGGCTGGGATCTCCTGGGCAGCCCCTGCTGGAGCAGGGTCCTGGCAGCACCCACAGAGAGAGGAGCCCAGGCTGGAGCAGGGTCCTGGCAGGGTTTGTGACCCAGCAGGGAGCCCAGGCTGGAGCAGGGTCCTGGCAGGGTTTGTGACCCAGCAGGGAGCCTGGGCTGGAGCAGGGTCCTGGCAGGGTTTGTGACCTCACTGCAGGACTGGTTCTGAGGGACTGCACCTCCTGGGAGGGTCCCTGTGCTGGAGCAGGACAAGAGGGTGAGGAGTGATCACGGCCTCATCTGGTCTCGACCCATGAACCTTCCATTATGCTGGGATGTTTTCTCTCCCCTGAGGAGAGAAGGGGAATGACAGAGCAGATTTGGGGGCACCTTCATTCAGTGCAGGGCTGCACCCTGTGAGGGCTCCATGAAGGGAAGGCTGGCCTGAGTGTGGCAGGGTGCTGGCAGCACCAGCAGTGTCCCTCACAGGACCCAGGTACAGCCCCAGACCTGGGCAGCAGCTGCCACAGGCAGCCAAGGACTTCTGGAGAGGGGCTGGGGCTCCCTGTCCCTCACCCTCCGGCAGCCCCAGTGTCACCTGGGCATCCCTTGAGAAGCAGAGCTGAGGTCGTGGGTAGCAGCCAGCAATGCTTTTGGGTATCAATTTGAAGAGTGTTAACCCCATAAACATCACGTATGAGTTAGAGGGCTCTGACTGCTGATGGCTCTGGAAACCTTGGCTGGGCAGGCGACTTGTCAGGCTCCTGTCAGCCCAGCCATGCCATGAACTGCCTTGCCCTGGATCATGGTCCAGCTCTGCCCCTCACCATCCCAGCAGGGCTCCTGCTGCCTCTGAGCCCACATTGTCTGCAGTGTCAGGTGCTGGTCATTGTTTGACACCAGGGGAAGTTCACACTTATTTTCTCATATGTGTTTGTTTTTACATGATTGAATATTTACTGCAACAGCAAAGCAATCTGTTGTGCTAAGCAGGCAAGTTCTGCACAAATGAGGATACTGCAGAGTCAGACTTAAGCGGAAATTCTTTAAACAGCTAATTCAAAGGAAATATCTTGATTTCCAAAGATGAGAAAGGAGAGTGATGTACTTCTTAACAGTCACCATAAACAGTTATAGCAGACACTGGGTTTAGAATAATTGAATCATTAGAATAAACCATCTCCAAATCAGAATCAAAAGACTTTTCTGGATTTAGCAATTCAGACACTATTACTGTTGAAATAGGAAAAGCATTGTATTATAGGAGCTAAATGGCAAGCTCCTACACACAGAACAATTGTAAGTTATTCAAAACCCTTCCTGCACAAGGGCATTTATAAAAATGCAGAAGCTCATCACACCTTGTATAGACTCTGAGGCAATTAATGGTGAAGGCTTCTGGAAACAGAAATGAGACTTGATAAGTAATTGCTAAATAAACATTATAGAAATGCTGAGGTCCTGGGTTTAGAAGAGAGAAAGGCTTCTAAATGCCTCAGATGCTCCTGTGAATGCTGCTGTTTGTTATATCTCTGCAGCATTTCAGTGTCTAAGTGCCCATTCTAAGATACTTTGGGTCTGATTAAAAAATAATAATGGCTGAGCAGTTGAGATACCAATGTAATTCAGTCAAACTGATGTGAGGCTGAGCTGTGTTATGATCAGAGTCAAGACTGTCAGCAATCACTTTGCCAACTGGTATTTCAATACATAAATGATAATTATAAAAGCTACTTTTCTGGCTACTGAGGCTTTTTTGTCTGAGTGCTGGTTGTTCTTGCCTCATTAGAAATGGCCATCCCAATGCAACCTGGCCTCTGGAGCTGGGCTGGCCAGCACGGGGTTAAATCCTAGGTGAGAAATGCTTCTTGCTGTACTTTGAAGGATATGGATGTGGTATTTGGTTTCTCTTCTTTGAAACTCTTCTCTTCTCCCTGATGAGGAGTGGAAAAATATTTGCAATTTTAGTACTGTTTATGACAGAAGAAACTGTTTCTTGCTCTGCTTCATTTACAGCAGTAAGAAAATAATAAAATATTTTGGTGGAGAAGAACGGGTGCCCTTAAAATATTTTTACAAAAATATTTTTCCAGACCATTAATACAAAGAATCCGCTTACATGGATGTTTATTGGGAATGTTTTTGCATGTAGTTGTTTTTATGGAGCTGTTTTGATGTTTTTGAATGCCTCTGCACAAAAGAAAATATTCTCATCTTGTTAGTTACTGCTTCTGAAAATGACTTTATACAACTTATTTATAACCTAAATGTAGGGTCGTGCCTTTATCTTGAATGTTATGCCCTATTGGAGTAAAAATACAGTTATATACAGTTCTACTCAAGCACCAGCAGAGGAAAAAAGCCTGTGCTTTCTGTAGGTTGCTATTGCACTCTCTATTTTCTGAGTTGGCTTACAAGACAAAAATGTTCATTCTTTATTTGTGTGAACAGCCAACTGTAGCAGCACCAATGTCTGTAACTGGATTTCATTATGGAAATTCAGCTAAAAAGGGCCACAGGCACCAAAATCCATTAAAATGTTTCTATTGCTTTACATATTCTTCTGTGATAAAAATAGCCCTATATTTGAATTTAAGAAGCTTTAGCCTAAAGGGTAGCAGATGGATATTAAGGAGATTATAATAAAGAAGGGTATTATAAAAAAAAAAAAGGAGGATGGGAGAGAACCCTTCTTTCATATTTAGGGAAACCATTTGTAATAGCAAAGGTATTCAGAAAATGTGATCTGTTCCTAGGTAATCAATAATGGCTTGTTGGTTCTTTGTTTCTCTATGAAGTCCTGACATAGAAATAGCTCATTTTGTAATAAATTAATACAAACGACAGCTAAAAAAATTAGATCTATCTAGGACACTTTCATTGTCTCTGTAAAATGTGATGAGTGGCTGCCATCTGAGCATATTTTGAAATAAACAGCAAATGCTCTTTGGCTAAGTAAGAGTCTCACAAAGCAGCCCTCAGAAGTTTGAGGCCGTGCAGCTTTTGCCACTTCTAGACCTGATTTCCCTTCCTGTAAATCTACTTTATATCTGAATGCTTTTCCCTATCTCTGAAAATTTGGCCTGGCAGATTTAAAGGGTTTTTTTTTTTTTTTCAAGTTTCTTGAAAATTTCTGGTCCCTTTGGAGTCCAGACAGAGCCTTCCAGCAGCCAGCTCAGATTTTCTGCCTCAGTCACAGAAGTCCCTCCCTCCTGTGGGCACACAGATCACTTGCACTCAACAGCTCAATACCTGTGTCTTAACTTTGAGACAAATCAGGCTTAATTGTAGTTTTTGCATAAGGGAAGAGCAAATCCATGGCATATCTGGCAGTTCCCAGGGCTGTGGGACTGAAACATTAACGATGCACAGGGACAAGGCTGCAGCTGAACTGCCCAGCAGCATTGGACAGTACAAGTGGCTTTTCTCCCCTTGGAAGCTGGACAGGCTGTGTCCTGGTCCCCTGCCCTTTGGCAAGGGGTGATTCTTGGATTGCCAGGGTTGCTGTGTCACTAGATGTCTGGTGAAAGGTCAAGGAGCTGACAGGAAGGGGAAGAAAACCCCACATGTGTCTCCTGTGAAGCTCTCTGGTGTGCTGGCTGGGGGTGGCCCACTTAAATCTGATGGGATTATCTGGCTTCAGTGGGCTTGACATCTGTGTGAGTAAGGTGAGACTTTCCCTGCCGTTTAGCTGGCCCTAATAACATTTCAGTGATTGCCTTCCCTTTCTTACACTTTCCATGTCTTGGCTGAATATTGTGAGGTGTGCTGTAAGGATGGATTTGTCAGGTACTCCTGCTCTTTGAGCGAACCCTGGGACTATTCCAGCAAAAGACAGGGGAAGAAAGGAACAGGGAAAAAGGAAACAATTGCAGGTCTCAATAACTAAGAAGGGTTAAACAAAGAGATAACTGCTACAATGCCTAAGTGTTTTTGGCATCTCTTTAATGTGAAACCTTTTCATCTGTTACACCTTCAGAAGTCAGTGTAGTCTCACTACACTGCCTCTGAGTTTTGTGCTTCCATTTCTGTCTTAATTACCTCTCTCATAGTGAGACTGCTCTTCTGCCTTACAGGAGGGGGATTTTCTAAAGCAATATTGTATTTTTTATTTATAAATATATACGTGTATATATGTCTAGAGAGAGTTGGAGTCAAATCTTTTGTTCTTGGCACTCACCATATGCTGCTGGTTAATATTTAATCAGCCCCACCTCATCAGAAATACTGCTGGCCTCATTAGATAATTAATGGCTGCCTGCGTCTCATTTGCTTCAGTTGATACATCTGCAGCCAGTAATTAGAGCAGGAGTTTATTAGTTGCACTGGCTTAGTTTATTTGTGAGGCAATCTCTGCTTTGATTGAAGCCGTTGGGATTGGCATATGTGGACAGCCTGCCTCCCTGTTCAGTAGGGCTCTTTTGTTTACATTTTTGCTACAGTTTTGCAACACTGCACATCCTGGCAGTCCTAGGAACAGTTGGTGGTGAAGATTTGCCTTTTATAATTTAGAAGATAATTGGGTAATTCAATGCAGTAAATCTACTGCAAAGCAATTCTGTAACTTGGGGGGAGGGGTGAGGAGGGAAATCTGGTAGACAATTTGTTCTCTTATAATTTTCATTTTTATATTGTTATTTTTCAGACATCTTAATACAAATCCCCTCTAGCTGAAGGATATATGGGTATAGCACAATGTGTTTGGAAAGCTTTCAATCCACTTTTTTTTATCTTGATATATTAGCTAAGACAAAACCAGTATTCTTAAATATTGGTGAATGATCACATGCCAGTGTCAGTAACCATCCTCCTTAATGAATTCCCATCTCAAGCCTCTCTCCTAGGTCTGTCAACTCATTTGCAAGTGTGTAAAATGTAGTGTGGTATTTTCTTCTGGCCCTATGAATTTTTGACAAGTCTCTCACTGAGTAGTCTGAAGGAAAACCTTTATACAACTGACCACATTAAAATAATGGGATGAATTGTTCCTGCCTCTGAGAGAAAACACCACATCTCATCAGGATTGTCTCTGAAAGGCCCTTTCCTATTATTATACTTTGAATCCTGATTAAGTGGGCTTGGGTTTTTTTTTGTTTGTTTGTTTGTTTTTTTCTTTCTCTGAGAAAATAAGTCTCTAGAGCTCTTGCTCTTCCTCCTAACAAGGTTCTTGTACCCATGATCATCCAGCCAGGCAGAAGTTGGAATGGGGAGTTCTCCCTCCTCATTGCCTATTTTGTCTTTCATGTTTGCTGAGCACCTTGCCTTGGCACTGCCTTTGTGTGCAGAGGTACTGCAGAATTCTACTCTGGAATAGCAGGTGTGTGTTTGACAGCCTCTGGCAACATGATGCAAGAGTTAACGGTTAATGCAGGGAAGAAATCTAAGGCAGATTAAATCACCTTTACCACCAGAAAAGCAAACTGAGAATTGTTTTATGTTTTTTGTATATATTTTCCAAAGGCCAGGTTATTAAGCCAGCACTGGGGTTGTTTTTGGCTTTTTGGTTTTTTTTTTCCTCTGTGTGGAAAAAGGTGTTTTGGGCTGTTGGCTCGGACTTTTTTTTTTTCCCTCAGTGAGGATTCTCCTGCAGTGAACATTCATTTCTGGATAAGACTTGTTCCAAGATGAACACATCAGCTGTGTTTGCCTATGTGCAAGGATTCCTTTGATTAAGCCTAATTTCTCTTATAGAATCTCTTTTATCTACCAGCATTTGTGTTCCTGAAAGCATATCCTAAATTTTTTATTTTCTGGGATGCTCCTTCCTTCTTGTTGTACCTCATAAAACTAGGAGAAGGCAATTGTCAATGGTTTTTGCCCTCAGCCTTGCTACAAAAGAGGTTCTAGTCAAATTTAAGCTACACCTTCTTTTAACCTACCTTCAAACCAGGTAGATTTACTGCAGGTTGGAGGCATCCTCAGCCTCTGGAGGGCTGGGTTAAAAGTGATTCTGGCTGGGTTGTTCAGGTGAAGACATAAACTGTCTGATAAGACTTGGGGTTGGCAACTCCCCACCTTGTTCTCTTCCTGCAGAGATGAAGTGTCAGTAGCTGTCTCTGCTGGGAAGCCTTATTTCCTTTATTGTGTGCATCTGGGTGTGTTCTTCATTGTTTTTTTTTTCCTATTTCGCACACCACACTTTGTATTTGAGTCCAACTACCTCTCTCACACAGGTGGTTTACTTCCCTGATGTTGTTGAGAGATTTAACCCTGGTGAGGAGCTAGAATTTGTGATAGCCATGTCTTTAAAAGACTGGTACCAGGCAGCCTGGCTGCACAATTTCAAGGGGTGTCAGCCAGCAATAGTTTTACTATAGCTCCAAGCAATGGTTTCCTTATCAGTCTTCAAAACATTAAAAAGTCCTTTCTTCTACTAGATAATCCTTTATCATCCCTCTGTAGCTCCACTTAGCCTACACCGGCAGATTCAGTGTGTTTTGACAGTTCTGACCTGATGAAAAAGCTTGTGCTGTGTTTGTAATTGATTGTAGCCATAAATGGCTCACGGACTCTATTTTGTTTCTGTTGTTCACTGTGTCACTTGAGCTTTTTGTTTGTGTTTCTCTGGTTCGATTTCTCCACACTGAGAAGAGCTCTGCAGAAACAAGTTTACACTCTCGTTCTTAAGGTGGTGCTGGGCTGCCTCTGGGAAGAGGGCAGGAAGGAGAGGCAGCCTTCAGTGTTTTCTGATGCAGGGCAAGAGGGAAATGGTGGCTGCTGCACTCCAGGGGGATGCACAGGCTGCCTGGACACCTGGAGCAGACCAGCTGGTTAACAAGCACTCCTTCCTTCAGACTTTGCTGTCACTGCTTTTGATGGGTTTCAAGTCCTCATCCTAGCAGTGGTATTACTGGCACAGGGGAATCTACCAAACCACATTTGGGTTAAATTCCTAAATGGCAGCACTGGATGTGCCTACATAACTAATTTTAACGTGCATTTGGCTAGAAAGGAGGGATCTGTGTGTATTGCCTGCACTGCTGCATGGATATTATATAACTAAGTTAGTTGTGTGTTTGCAAAATTTTCCAAATGCCAGTTTTTTCTCTGAATCCTCCCAATGTCTTATGAAGGGTGTTTCAAATGGCTGGTTTCTGGAAGCTGATTATTTCATGGTGTTTTATTCAAAACAGCATTTGGGTATTTAACTTCTCAAGTTGCCCTCAAAAATCAGTTATATGTTTTGAGTGCTAAACCTCAAGTTTGTTTTGGATTTGTGTCCATGATTATTTTATAAGCTCAGAGGAGTCATTACTGAGTGTGTATATTGTGACTTTTTTCACCTTTGCATGGTGAAGTGCTGAAGTTAAAGGCAAGGACATTTGTTAACTGAGTCTTCAGAGAGCCAAATGTCTTTTTGGTTGGTGTTTTTTTTTTTCCCCCCATCACTGGTGCTTTATGGCACTTACCCTTGCATGCCATCTCTTCAGGTATGCGAAGTGTTAATCAACCATTTAATACAGAATTTACAAGGCTAGAAAGCAGTTCTTAAAAAATCATTAGAAAATGAAAGTTTTGCAGACTACCACAGTCTGTTAGACAAGTCATTTCAAGTAATAAATAGGTGAAACCTACTCTCACAAGCTGAATTGTAAGAGAAATTTATCTGATATATATATATATATATATGAGTGAAAGAGACACTGGCACACATGCTCCTTTGCAAGATGATGAAAAGTTACAATAAATCTCCCTGTGTATGCCTTTTCTTTCCCCTTTAAACATTCTAATGTCACTGTTGTCAGGTTTCTATATTCAGAGCCTATCTCCTTTCAGTAATCTCGGGCTCGCCTGCTCTCCAAGGGACACAATTATGTTAGTTCCAAATAAGGGCTCTTTGATCTCTTTTTATTCCTCCTTTGTTTCTGCACAATGAAAGCGAGAGGAACTCAATTAAAGTGACTTAGTCTGGTCTCTTGACAGAAATTGTTACAAGTAAAGGGTTTGATTCTCTCCTCAGTTAAACTGCTGTTTTGCCAGTGTAGCTACATTGACACTATCAGAGCTGCATTGATGGAGAGCTGCTGCAATGGAAGAAAGGATCAATCCTTAAGTTTTTCCAAATAGGCCATTTGAAGGAACAGCCACTTTCTTTTTTCTCAGCTGAATTGAAAGCAATTTAATTGGCTTTCAAAGCAGGCTGTTCAGTGAAAGAAGCCCAGACTGAAGGTGACCATGATGGCAACGGGAAGGGGAGACACGTCTTGTGATGAAACTTTGTTTTGCATTAAAGTCTGGTAATGCTTGAAAAGCCAATTTTAAGAATAACGTGCCCATGGCTGGCATTGTTGTCATACTTTAAACAGTGGTGTTACTCAGTATTTTCTCAGAGTAAGCCATGTCTTAAACTCCCTTACTACAAAACACACGACATTTTTTTTGAGAAAGGCATAAATTTTAGGTAGCATGCACCCAGCTTGTCTTTCAATCCAAATAATATTTGCCATCCACAATATACGTTTTAGGTCTTAAGTCAGTGTTTCTTTTAAGATCCAGAGATTTGCTAGAGCCTGCAGGGATCATGAGCACTTGGTAATTGCTACAAAATGAGATTCTTCTCTTGATAAAATGGAAACTTTAAACATTGCCATGTGTGTCGCTGTTCAGAAAGCAAGTTCAGGATGGCAAAACATCGTTGGAAACTTGAAATATTCCATTTAAAACAGAATACATGGGCTGTTTAACCTTTGTGAAATATAGTCAGCAGTGTTTTGTGTAACTCTGGGTGTTTTTGACACAATATGTCTTCCTTTACATTTTAATAGACCATTGTAGTTATAAGAGGTCTGTTAATAGCATAACTGATCTTGAATACTGCTTCTCCTTTTGCTTTGAGAGACTGTTTCCTAGATAAATCCTGCAAAGGGTTTTTTTCATTCAGTGGAGTTATTCCATGCTCAGCTGTGCACCAGCCTTATTCATCCTTTAATGCTGCTGTGAAGTTTGTGGTCCTTGGGTTCTTCAGCTTGTTAGAGGATCCTTGTCAAGCTTTATTTGGGAAACCATCTGATTTGGCTTTCTTTTCACTTTTGTCAGGATGCACTTATTCCCAGCATGCCAACAGTTTAACGCTGGTTTTCCCATTAGCCCTCAGAGGCATGAGAAATGCAGTTCATACAGTCAGGTTAGTTACTGTCTGTGAAGCCTCTCCTCTCCTCTGCACCTGTTTCCCACTCCTGGGTTAACCCTTTTCCTGCTGGAAAGTCCTGTAAAGCTGCTGTGCGAGGTTCCTGTCTCAAGAGGAGTAAGGGCACATTTTCTGACACAGAATATTGTGGTAGCAGTGGAGGTTGCTGCCAGAACAAGGTCTCAGAGGCATATTCTTTGTTTCTTCTGAAACAATTCTTCACTGGTTCTGATTGCTTCTAAGCAAAAGGAATGGAAACAAAGGCAATGTGCTTGTTACCCAGAGGATGGAAATTACAGGCAAGCAAGAGATGAAGGGCAAGCGTGGGAGATATCACTTTGCTCTCCACTGGACTTGGCTAGAATGGATCTAATAATATCTGGGATATTTGATCAATTCTTATTTAGGCAAATTCTCTCCTTGAATTTCGAGGTGATTCAGTGATTAGGGAATGCTTTAGACATCTCTCATTTCCTTTCTGCTTTTTTTCACAGCAGGAAGTTTTTTAATGCCAAAGAAGAATGATATTCTGCTGAGAGATGTTATTTAGACAGTAAAAGAGGGAGACAGCAAAATTTGAAGTCATCCAAATGTTATTTTACAATGATGATCCACTGCTGGATCTAGTTGCTGTTTCATGATATACCTCATATTCTCATGGGAAAAAAAAGAACTAAAGAAAACATAGAATACAAGAGCTCATGAAAAAAAAATCATATATACAAAAACCTGCCTGCCATATAACAAGACTATTTGATTTTGAGTATATGGAAAAAATAGAAACAAATCAGTGATACTTTCTCTGTCCATAGCTGAAGAAGAGTAGACCAGACAATGAAATTCAAGGGCAGGAAATCTTGTAGTGGAAAGAAATTCAAGAAGTGTTATAAGGCTTATCTGCATGCAGAGCATCCTATATTAAAATATACCTGTGACTGAAATAAAGGTTAGAGAGCAGAGCTATTTCTAAGATTTTTGATTAATATTTCTTATTTTAAAAACACTATCACTCAAAATCTGAATGTATTGGGAGTGTCAGGAAAGCTCTCTGAATTCTTGTCAGTTCTCTTGCTGGATTTTCCTGCCCAGGTTTTAGCACACCTAGGGCTGGGGCATGTGAGTCTCATATTTGAGCAAGGCTCTTAGGAACTGGGCTTCCATCATCTTAACTAAGAATTTGTTCCACTGCTTGGGCTGTGCTGATGGTTTCAGCCTGCTCACCACTCAAAAGCATTCAAACTTCCTTTTTTGTTTTACACAAAGAAAGTGAAAGAATTTATTTTTCTTCTACTTTGGAAAAAAATACTTTCAAATCTTTTTTCTATGACCAATACTTTAATATAGAGTGAAAATCTTTTAATATCAGTCTTTTAGGGGAGTGCACACTGAGCTTTGACTATCTAATTTGTTTGCTTATTAGTAGAATCCAGAATCCTTCATTTTCAGTAGGGCAGAAAAGTCATTTGATTGCCGAGATCTGAATCTGATCTATAACACTGGAGTGACAGACATGTGTGCAGTAGAAGCATTGCTCCGTGCTAATTCTGCTCCACTGATTTCAATGGAAAATACCATCCTAAAAATGACTACGAGGAAAAAGATGAGTTATTACTCAGTCCTGCATATGTTCTGCCTTATGCTACCAAGATGCAATTAGGTTGAGGCGCAGCCAAGGCATGATTTTGTATCCACCTGATTCTGCTTCTGCCCATTCACCTGAGCAGGGTGGGGATTTGCTCTGTCCTTTCTCTTTATCTGCTGCACGCAATGTAGGTGCTGCTACAGGAAAAACACAAATCTTTTTAGTCATGTGCAGCCTCCCATGTATTTTGGTCTTACTGTGCTATGGTTTTATCCCCTCCACACGTACCTTTGGTTTTATCAGGCTCTCAGGAGGAGGTTTATCTTAAGCTGGGTGTGAAGTGGAGGTCTAAATTCTGAGCTGTCTCTAAATCAATTCACTCCTCCCTGGTAGGAAGAGTGCAATTCATGCCTGGAGTGGAGATAGCAGTCTTTTCAATATCAGCTAAATGTTTTATCCTTATTTATCTTATTTTAATTCAACCGTTCTAAAGTACTTTTCAAAGTAATCAGGTATGACAGTGCTGGGGTTAATTAACAGTTGGTGTGCTGCCAGCAGCTTCCCTGTGATGGTATTGATGATGATACTGATCTTATCTGATATGCTTTGCTGGGAGAAAAAATTGAGAAAGAAGCAAAGCCATTATGATATGAATATATAAGGACAGTAGGTGTCCTTCCTGCCATTTTATGGAAGTGTCTGAAGGATTTCCTTTGTGAGAGGACAGAAGCTCAGCCTAACCCTTCTCTGTATCACACCACAAAAATCTATCTTCAAGTGACATCAAACACTTGTCTTAAAGCCACAAAGTATAGAGCAGCGCCTGAGAACTCCTCGTGCTGGTGGTGCTGCAGTAGTATCATCCATGTGATTCTGAAGGTCATTTGATACGTGTAGGCACAAGTAGTTCCTATCCAAGGGCTATGAACTTGCTGTGTTTTAAGGTCCCAAGTTTTCAGCTACACATGCATACAAACATTGAGAAAAACCAAGGCCTTTGTTTTGTGAATCTGGCAATCTTGCAGTGTGTGTTTGAGCTGCAGCTGTCTGAGAGGCACTTTTTGCTTTTGCAGTGTAAGGCATTGTTTGTTTTTGCTTGACTGCCACAAATGAAATAGAAAATATGATGCTAGTAAATCTTCTAAGAAATTTAAAAATGAACAGCAAAGAAGTCTCAGAAATACATCACAGTGATAAATGCTTGTCATGTCTTTGGGAGAGACAGGAAAAGCTAAAATCCCACAGGTGATATTGGAGGAAACCAGATGGCCCAGTTAAGACCGTGCTTTTTAAACCAGTGGTGATTAGATTTGCCAAAAGACAACTGTAAACTCATGTTTCTTTACCAGTGCTCCAAGTCCCTCTCCAATATTGTCCAGCTGTGTATAAAGCAAGCAGTCTGAAAATCCACACATTGTTACACAGTCTATAAGTACTGATGGGTTCTCATATAGTCATCAATCAAGTTTGTGTACTGGGCTCTGTGTTTTCAGAACCAGCTGAAGGAGGAGTCCCTCCAGACTCCTGCAGCATTGTCACTTGGAAGAACTATGAGGATGAACAGTCAGTGGAAAAAAGCAGGTGAATACACAAGATGTGAACCTGGCAAAACTTGTCATCATTTTCAGGCACTGACTAGTGATAATTCTTTGAGAATATGGTGAGAATTAGTATGAATCTGATATTGCTCCTCAAGATTGCAGTAAAATGAGTTCCATGGTTTGCAGTTTGGAAAGTAAATAACTTACTTAATATACTTTATAATTTTGGTTTCTTGTTCTTTTTAAATCCAGTCATGGTAAAGCTGTAATTGAGAAACATTGATTGAGTTAGAGGATGAGGAAAATGGATTAAAAAAATACTTCATTCAAGAAAGAAGGCAGAAAAATTTTGAGAGCTCTGATATCTCTGCAGATACACTCTTTAAATCTGCCCAAACCCATTCTGTGATGTTCCTCTCACTTTGCAAGATACGGTGCAAATCTTGCAGGTAAGGATGCCAAATTTCTCACAGTGAGATGACTTCTTAAACTGGCAGTGATGCTGGGGATGAAGTTGGACTGACTACCTCTAGAAGCCTCCTGACTCCTGCCATCCAGCCCTGTGAGGGCACTTGGGTACCCCTGGATCCCTCTCTCCCAGCTGGGACTTATCCTTTTTGCTGAGTTGGTGTTGCTCAGGTACTGCTCAGATATTGTGCAAGTTCTTGGTGTGTTCCAGGGGGATCCAAGGTGTGTGTTGAGCTGGCTGATGGGTGTGGGAAGGCTGATCTCACTTCATGGGTTAGCATTGCATGGAGCAGCCCTTCAAACAGAGGTGCTGTGTACCATGTAGTTGGTCTTTGAGAGTGTATTATCAAGTTATTTAATGCACCCAATTAAAAAGAGGAAAATAGAAAGTATTTATAAGAGCTACAGAATTACCTTTAAATCACTGAAATGTTTTTTTCTTACAATATAAGTGATAATGTCTGACCACAGGTCAATGCCTCTGTTCTGCTCCTAGTGATTTTGTTGCCAGCAGTGATCCAGGTAGCTGATGATCTCTATTAGGAAGTTCTTTGATGTTATGGAGACCTTCACCCCTGTGCTCTTTGTTTTAAAAAAAAAAAGAAACTACAAGTCATATCTGGTGGTGGTTTGTGCCTCAGCATTTCCCAGGGTACCTGCCTGCATATCTGAATAGAGTGTGACCTTCCAGAGCTCCATGGGTCATGCTGTTACTTTGTAGAAATCAGATTTTTCCATTTCTTGTTTCTGTGTGCATAAGCAAAGACTTTCATATTTGTTTGAGCAGAGGATCATTACAAAGAAGAGGTGGGTTTATATGCAGCTATCTCCTTTGTTTAGGGATTCGTGTTCCTATTCACATTAACATCTTTTTTGTCTTCCTCAACAGCTTTGTAAGCTTTGAGTTTTTAGAGGGCTGTGGTGCACTTACATTTTGCTGTGATTTTCTTGTGGCAAACTAACCAAACAATGCAACTTCTTTGAAGCAGTTTCTCAAACTTCATTAGCAAAACAAGCCTTCATCTTTGCAGTTGCAAAACTCTCTTGCAAGACCAGTAAAAAAAGGCATTTGTTTGACAGTCTCTTGTCACAAGGGTTTTTTTGTTTCCTGGGGCTATTTCAAGCAAATGGACAAAAACAGTGGCTTGCCTGAAAGCTTAGTCTAGAGAACAAGTGATAAACAGACTAAATAAAACATACCTTGAATTCACTTGGAAGTTTTGGTAGTAGCTTGCTGTATGATTTCTTGGAGTTGAAATTTCTTGGAAGCCATTGCATCAAGGATTTTGTTGTTTCCAGGTTTCAGTCATGCAGGGATTCAGAATGCTGCAGGGTAATTTTATGTAGTGATGACCTCGGTGCCAACATGAACTAGAGGAGGAAGAGAGGAGAGAGGGATGAGCAACACATAAGTGAATTAGGTTTGAGTAATATTTTTAATATTTTATTTGCACTGGTTTGTTTTGTGGTATTGGTTTAAACCATCTCCAAACAAAATCTTGACAATAAGATATATATAGTTTCAGAAATTTAGTTTAAAATAAATGTCCTTCAGCTTTAAAGGAACCTTTTCTTTTAAAACATCCTTTTCTCTAATTTTCTTGAAGTGGAAGAAAATGAGCTCACTTTTTGCTCAAATGTATGGTGCTTTATAAAACTTGTATATAAATTACTTGATTCTTCATACTGCTGATATTCTTACAATTGTTTTAATAGGCCATAAAAATGGTAATACTGTGGTAAACCATTAAAAGCTTTAGCCCAGCAGTATTCCTGGTTTAATAGTTTTACTCATTTAACACTTACGATTTGTAACCGAGTAAATCTAATTTTAAAGTAGGTTGAGGAAGTTAAACCACCTCTGGGGGATAAATCTACACTCCCTTACCTGGAGGGCAATACTAATTGCTATCCAGACCCAGAACAGGCTCAAATGAAGTCAAGCTCCAAGGATTACTAATGAGTGAGGCTTACATTGTGTGAGCTAAAAGTCTTTGAATGCTATTTTTTACTTGAGAAACTGGCTGAACAAAAGTCTGAGAAAATCCATGCAATCAGTAAGACTGCTGGTGCTTTTAAGCATTAGTAATTATCAGCCTTCCTCCTTGGGATGTTAATGATAGTGGTTTGACCTTACCCTCGTGTCTCTATCTAAATGTGTAACTTAGCCATCAGTTTGCTTTAAATCAAGCACTAAATCTGTCTGAGCGCCATCTCACATGGATATTAAAAAAGCATCGGGGTCTACTCGGCTTCTTTTGTCAGCTAAATCTCAGACAATTGAGTGGATAAATTAATGGATGAAACTGACCTTTTTGAAGTTATTCTCTAAGTTCTATGTTGGTGTGGATGAGGAGCACATCTCAGTATCTATTTCAGTGCAGAGGAGGCATTTGCAGGCACTACTATTAAGCTGCATAATCATATCGGTGGCAAGACAAGAGAGTTGTAATTTTTGTAGAGATCTTTAGCCTTTCTATCAGTTTTCCACCTTACTCATAAATCTTGAGTGAGTTCTTTTATGAGGTTGCCCTGATATTTTCCTCCTTCCCTTTCATTCCCTTTGTTCTGCTGACATATGGCAATGGAAACACCAAGGTTTGTTTAAAACACCAGCGGGCTGCATTTAGACTTTTTTAAAACCAAGTGTGAAAATGTTTGCAATGCTCAGCTAGACAAACGTTCACATGAATAAATTGTAATGTAAAGCACTTTGCAGGGCATAAAAGAATGGGAGGGAAAAAGATTAGGTCTCTGTTCTCTAATTTAAATCCTGTTTGAGCCCAGAGGGTTTAATAGGTACCTATGTGGTGCCTCAGAGAGTGAGACTGGGACTTAAGAGGTGCAAATACTTTCATCTGACTTTCTGCTGCTGCTGAAGTTTGCCCCCAATGGCCAACCTTAGTAAAATCCAGCGCTTTTCTTTGAATAATGAAGCTGTGGAGAATCCAGCAAGTACGTGGAAATCAGAAGTAGGAACGGGCCCTAGAGGATTTTTAACCTAAATAGAAGAGGCTGTATCACCAGCTTTGAAAGCTGTTACTGTTTCACTCTTCTTTCTTTTTGCCTCTGGGATATTCCTGAAAAGTGTGTGTCTTCTGTTTTATGAGATGTACTTGCCTCCCTTAGATGTAGAGAGAAACAGGAGGAGGTGGACGGTGGCATGGCCTCCAGCACTTTGTTTATGAGAACATCCTTCCAGCAATTTTATGTCTGCATGAGGCACAAGAACCATTTCCAATGTGCCCTTGAGCTGTGGATCAAGCATTTTACTTCTTACTGTTTTCTGCTTTAAAACTTGGTATTCCTTTCCCAGAGTCTTTAGATGGAGGATGTTTTTTGTCATTTGCAGTGGCCAAAGCATTTTCAGCTCCCTCTCTTTTCCCCAGCCCCGTTTCCCAGCTGATGGAGCTTCCATGGTGCATCTCTCTCCCTGCCAATCAGCTCTCCTGGGAGCAGGCCTGGCATGCTGTCTGCTTCAGGACACCTGCAAGACAGTGCTATGGTGCAGTCATCGCCTCAAACTTTGTATTATAGCTCAGGCTGATGAAATGGGGCTGTTTGGTCTGTTGGCCAGGGTTGTGTTCAGGGGTTTGAAATGAGCTGGCCACTGGCTGGCTCCCTCCTGGGAGAAAAGCTGTATTTACTTGATCATTCTGCAGTCCTCCTGCTGCTAATGCTTGCAAAATCCTCTGTTTCTCCCCCAAAAAACTCTGACAAACCGACAACAAAACCCAACCTCACTCCTAGAATTATTTATTTCTTTTTTCCCCCCAAATGAAGGTAACCTGAAAAGAAATCACAACCCTGGGGATCATTTAGTCCTAAGAAATGTGCAGGGCACCTTGGGCTCTCAGACCCAGGGCTGGGAGACCTCCAGGGTGGCAGCACTGCTTGATGCTGATCTCCAGCTTTCTGGCTTTAGATCCAGAGCACCACAGACAAAAAAAAGCTGTGTTTGCTCTTGGAAACGAACCATTGTCCTTTACAAAGCTGACACAATTATGTGTGAATAAAAATAGGGGGTTTTTTTCTTAATAGATTTACATCCTCTCTACGTGGTGAGGGGATTTTCCGAGTCCCATCCTCTGCGGGGCTGCTCTGCTGTACCTGTTGCTGCTGGGTTTAATTCAAATAACAAGGCAAAGGAAAACCTATTGCTCGAACTGCAATGTGTCATCATCTGGCAGTGCTGCTCATGTCTATACAGGAAACAGCCTTGTTTATCCTATTGCTAATTTACAGAAATAAATTTCTTTCCCCATTGAGTGTTGATGCACACATGTGCAATTCACCAGTTGTAACTTGTGTTATTAGCTCTTATCCCTCCACAACAATTTGCCAAAATAATTGCCTCAGCCACAATGACCTTGTTATGTGATGTTTCTGAGTAAGATGTGCAACAATTTATTTCTTACTGGAGCTTTCTTGTTTAAATTAGCATAATTTCTTCTTAAAAACAAACAGATCTGACTCGTCCATTCAGCAGAAATGCAGAGGGAAATTGTTCATGCTGTTTTTACTTTGTTTTTCTTTTGGGCTGAGTTTTTATTGTCTTATGGAAGAGAACTAATGACAGATTAGGAGGTAAACAGCTGCTTTCCTGGAGCCATGTGTCAGCATGTAGGTTGCTTCTGTAAGGATTTGCCTTCAAATACCAGTGTCAGAGTGAAATTGATAATGAGGAACACTTTGGGTTTCCTTTTATAAAGCCTATCTGAAAGTCTGTGCAGGCAACAGCACACACAGAAGGGCATTTCCTAGCCTGAATTCTCTCTCTTTTTACCGGTTATTAACCTATGGGAGAGTTTTTCTTCCTGTTCCATGGCAGTCTTCAATTAAGGATTATGTCACAAGTTTTGGGCTGGGGGAACAGCTGTGCACTGTGTTTGTGGACTGCTCCTTCTGTCACTGATTTCACTGGGAGACCTGGGGAGCTCAAGTTCCCTGCAAGAGGTTGACTGTTTCAAAATTCTTTGATCAATGAGGTAAACATCATTAAACTCTCTAAGAATATTCCCATTCCAGAAGTCAGAGTCCCTGGGCTCTTGATACTGTGCTTATTAACTTTTGTTCTACTCGTGTTCACTCTAATTTAAATCATAGGCTGCAAACCACAATTAATCACATATTTTATATTTGAGATGCCTTGAAACTACTGGGTACATGTTTTGTGTTTCTATTTATTTTGTCCATTTATTCTGAGAGCTCCTGGACAGGTCAGTTTGAGGAAGTATTTTGTCCTTATCCTATAGGGAGAATCTCTTCAGTCGCAAGCACCAATAAGGTTCTGTGTAGGAAATGTGGATGTGTAGGGTTCATTCCTTCCTTCTAAGTTCCTCATACACCCTGTGCTCAAAGGCTGGCTGCTGCTTATGGGGATTTGAGAACTTGCTATTTTTAATCTCTAGCAAGTCACTTCCTGAAATCCTCTGGTGGTTTATTTTCTTTTTCTCCCCTGATTTTGATTTGATGTTAATTTTGTCAGTTTGTTATTTTCAGTTTGCTTAGGTGTGTGCAACTCCTGCTTTTGGAAGGATGTCTTCTCATGTCTAATAGCCTCTTTTACTCAGCTCTTTAAGTACGCTGATATTTTTTAGAAACCCATTTAAAACTATTCTTGAAAGGTATTATACATGTACCCTGAGCTTTTACAGTGGTGCCTTTAAAGCCTCTCTATGCCAGTTTATATAAAAAGAAAGCTTTAAAATATTTATATGAATATTTTAAAATTTTAGCTGACTCTTTTTAATTTATTTTTAACTAGATTTTTCATATTTGTATCATTCTTCTTTTTCAAGTTAAGCAAGTTAACCTTTCAAGTTAAACCTCTTGTGGGTTTGCTTTTGGGCTTCTTCTTGGCTTTTTTCCCCTCTCATACAAGTGGTTTGGTATCTGAGTGTGGAGTAATGTCTTTTCTAGAGTTTTTCTTGGATAACTTCATTTTAAGTCTTGAGCTGATCCAAGCATTGCTTCTCATCTTGTGAGTTTTTTAATTAGCTGCTCCAAAAAGTGGTTCTTTAGGATTTAGAATGTCCACCAAATGTGTCACCATCATTTACTATATAGGGGCAAAAGTCAATTTGTCACTATTCTTGTGCTTTGTCTTCACAGCTCTTCACTCTCCCTGACAATTTGTAGCTACTGTGATCCTTGTATATTTTAGGTATATTTACTTTTTCTGTTTAAGTAGATCTTGCTTATGTCTCCAAGCTTTGTAGGGAAATAGAAGAAATTCCTCTCAGAACAGTGACAACATGCCTTCCCTTTCCCTGCAACTCTGAATTGAACAATCTGAGTAATTCTGAGGGTTTCCAGTTGTGTTTTGTTCTCTCAATACCTTTTAATGTAATTATATAAATTATTTTGGTGCTTGGTTTATCCTGCGTGTGGGTGCTGCCTTTTAGACCTTCTCTAACAAACTCCTTGTGATCCAGTTGTGCTGTTCACCCCTTGAAACCAGGGCAGTGGGGATTGTCAGGACTGTGTCTCCAAGGGGAATACCATACAGGCCTTCAGGAGTTCTCCTGATCCGAGGAGTTCTTCATTCCGGGTGTTTCCTACCACCACTTGTAGTCAGACAGACTCTCCCATGGGTTTGCCCATGTCACGTTCATGTAACCTGTGATGATTTCTCTTGTCAGCTCTCTCTCACTTTCTGGACTGCTTTCAACACCTTATCCTTTCCCAGCAGTTTGTTTTCTCTCCTTAATCAGTCAAACCATTTTCTCAAACCTACTAGGAGTTCATTCTTTGCTTTCAAGCCTTATGTTCAACATGGAAAAATTCTTCTTCCCAACTATGCTTCCTCTTTCTGAATTTCTCCTCGGTTTCAACTTTATATGGCAATTGCTGTCACTCTAATCCACTGTGGACTCCCTCACCCATTGTGTGTGTGACTCTTGACTAATTTGAGTTAATTGCAAGTTTATTACTCTTTGAGAGATTGGGTTTTCTTCATTATTTGCAGAGCTACATATTACATTACTCTGTCTTGGTGAGCAAGCATCTTTCCACCCCTCCAGATCTCTGCCCTACTCAAACCATTTGGCACTGTCAGATGTGACCAAAAAAAATTTGTTTATATTGTTCTTTTGTTTATTAGAACAGCACAATTCTGGAATATTGATTGCTTTTTCACACTGGTGCTGCTGGTGCTATGTCCAACAGTACAAAAGGTTTTCCTCCATGTCCAAGACAATGTTTCTAGAAACTTCATTATAGACATGAGAATTTGGGAGAAGTGTAATGTGTTTTCTTCCTTGTGTTTTCATCTAATGGCATTATTTGCACTGTGGCCAAATAAACTTTTAATTAAACTTGTGCAACATTTAAAGACACAAAATTGGTACAGACTGCCCAGTGTATGTAGCAAAGAACCATGTTTTTAAACTTTTAAACTTTGTTTAAAACTTTAGCTTTTAGAGGCCTCCTGTTTGATGTGATTCCTTCAAAATGTGGATCACTGAAAATATTGATTAAAAACAGACATGTTTTTGAAATACATTTTGTAACTGAAAATTATTTTATCTTTAAGTACACAGTGAGTGTTAGGCTAGCGCTTTTAGTTGTTGCCTTATACAGAAAAAAATTTTATGGGAAAAGATTTAAAGTGTTTCCATAGAGGATCCACATCTCTAGATGCTGAAAAGAAAAAATGAACTTGATGTGATTACTCCAAAACTTTTGTTTAAATCCCTGCTTCCTAAAAAAATGTGTTTTTTCTTGTCCGTTTAGTTTTTTGGTGTTTTTTTTTCCTCTCCTGCAATCAAAACATGCCCATTAACCTTGTCTCCCTATTTTTTTTCATTTAACTTGAGTATGTGAGGTAGTATTAATGGCTCAGCTACAGTTTGATGGAGCTGCAGTACTTTTGTTATGTAAGTTTATGACTACAAAAATACAAGGGTTTTCAGTTAATTACTTTTCTCCTGAAAACCCCTTCATTCATTCCTAGACAGAGAAGTTCAAAACCCATGCATCTTCTCCTTCAGTGCACCCTGCCTCTGGTTGTCTAACATTTTTAGCCATTAAATATTAAAATTCTATGAAAATTTGGTTAGTGGACCTGTCCAGTCCACTTTTACCCCATAGTGCTTTCATTTAGTGACTGGCATCTGCAACTTATAAACAGCCCTGAATTTTGGTCTGCATTTCATTACAGAATTAACTTTATGATGTAATTTTGAATCACTGTCTGAAGAAGCACTCATATATTTGTGCTTTTGAAGCAATAAGGATTTTGAAGATTTCTACTGTTTTATTGAGCCCCCTCACTCCATTTAATGCCTGAATGCAATCTAGGCAGGGAAGCTTTCCTAGGTGCACAGTCATCTTCTGCATTACTGAAATTAAAAAGATGCAATTTGGAAAGAAGAAAGTTTGCCTGTGGTAGCCTGTGTAAGTTAATTCCTCCTGATTGTCTTTTGCGTCCTGAAAAAGGGAAAGTAGATTTTTCTGTGCTGTGAGCTCAAACTGTGTCTTGATCTCTGTATGGAGGTGAATGTTTGTGGCAAATGTGGCTTTCTTAATGAGGACCTGCTGTTCTGCATGAAACACTGTCACAAATAATAATAAACAGCGCCCAGTTTCTGCCTCTGCAGTTGGAATAAAAACTTGGTAGTGAATCTTCCCTCCACACCGGTGTCAACAGCAGGTCCTCATTACCTGTCGGTGGCTGCTGGAAGGTGATTTATCCCCTCATGGTCAGAAAGTTCCTTTTTTTTTTTTGAAAGGCAAAAATAAATGTTTTCCTCTTTTTTCAAGAGGATTTTATTGGCACTACCTAAAACTGCTTTTGCCACTTCCAATCCCTTTGATTGTTACTGGGCTTTGTGGGCACAGGAAGGTCTTTGTGAAGCTTTGTGAGCTGTAGGAATTGCAAACACACAGTTCCAGCTCAGCTCCTGAACTGACAGGTGATCATCTCACTAGGAGCTGGGAAATCACATGGTGATTTCTGCCAAGGATTTGCCTTCTTGCTCCTGCTTTTGCAGTAAATGCACAAGAGCCGATTTTCTTTGTGGAGAATAAGAGAAGCTCTGTAATTTAATTATGAATAATATCACTTTGCTCAGTTCCTTCATTTTCCTGTGGGCTGTTTTCCTCTGGAGCAATCTACAGTTCCTCTGGGCAGCAGGAAGGAAAAACAGTGCAAGAGCCTTTGACTTCAGAGAAAAGAGAAAATCAGAATCTGGAGAGGGAAAGCACTTGAAGAAGGTTACCTTGGTAAAGGGAATAGAGATCTCTATTATTGAATGTTTGGTTTTGATGATCTAAGGAACAGAGAAACCAGATGGGAGGAAAATGTCTTTAACTCCCAGTTGAATGTAGAGAGCCACAGGCCTTCCCCCAGGTGCAAGGTGAGACAGCTCAGAAGAGTGCTTGGGCATGTTCTTGTTGATCTGAGGGATCCTCCTGGCTCCCAGAGTAGACAAGCAGTGAGGACAGACCCGTGTGGCAGAGGGGATTCCATGTCACATCTGTTTATTGCCCTTTGCACTTCTCCAGTGCGGTCATGATCTCTAAACGGAGTCGGAGCTGCTGCTGAGGCCCTTGGGGCTCCTCCATCCACGACTTTGGCTTTAAGTTGAAAGATTTATATCCTTTATCTGACTCATGGCTGCTGCAGGCCTCGTGATGTACTCGGCATCAGAAATCCCTTCAAGGCCCAAGCTTCATAAATCTTAAATCCTATAAACATCCAGTTCCTGGAGCACTGATTTCAGGAAACAATATGTTACAAAAACTGTGAGTCCAGTAGTCCTGGATTCTAGCAAGGAAATTTAATTAAAAGAGGAGATAATTAGATGAGAAACCTCTGCTGGGAGTAATTAGAAATATTTCTGAATGGGTTGAGTTAGATGAGTAATGCACTAAAGCTATGCAAAGCCATGGCTATCCAGCTTCCAGCAAACGGAGTGAGAGGGGAAGTGAGAGACTCTCCCCAGAGGTGATTTCTTCTGGAACAGGAGGGAAAACTTCATGGCTGATGGAGCCTGTTTTTTGCCATTCCTCCTCTGAAAGGAGCTTCTGCTGGGCTATGGTTCAACATCACCACTTTTCTGCAGCACATGGCTGAGGCAGCCCTCTCTAGAAGGGGGGAAAGGATCCAGTTCTGTGCCAGCCATAGGATCTGAGCTGAGTCTTCTCTACCACCAAACCCAGACTGAGGCACTGCCATATGCTGGAGTGAACACAGACTCAGGAGAAGATAAACCTTAGGCTTTTTTTTTTTTTTTTTTTTCTTCTCCTTTTTAAATTGAATTCCAGAGAGGAACGGAGAGCCCTTATGAGAAGATATGTTTGTCTTTCCTCCTCACCTTTTTCAAGAAATCAAAAAGAAAAGTTTCTAGAGAAAGAGCTTAGAACTTGGCAAAGTCTCAGTTCAAAATGAATTTAGCCTTATGATGTCTGCATTCTTCTCTTCTGGGCTGTTCTGGGATCACACTTGTGGCTAATAACTTTTTTTTGAAGCTGCATGTGAGATGGTTGTAGGTAGTTAGTGTGAGGGTCAGGACAACCCCCCTCAGTTCATTGACAGTGACTCAGTACATGGATTTTTACACTATGTACTAAATGTTGCTAAGGCTCATCCTCTGTTCATCTTTCATGGCATCTTAATTTCTTAAAGTCATCTCAGCTGAAAAGAGTTTTTATTTTTATATGTGTCATGATGAGAGAATTATCTGATGGGAACTCAGACTTCTGGTGATCCCTACTGCTATTTTCAGAGAGGCTTTATATGATTATCCTATCTTTAGGGGGATTTGGGTAAGCATCAACTGTTCAAATGAACTGAAATTCAGAGGAGCTGTTCATACTTTGCTAATGGATTTTTCAGGGAACTGGACTCCTGTCATTTAATGTTTCTACTTCAGGAGGTCTTGCTTTTCCACGAGCAGCATTTAAAAGGAACAAGCCAAGGCTTTTGAGGACTCACATCCAAGACTTACAAGTCTGAATAGAGGTGTCATAAATCCTTAACTGCAGCTCTTCACAAGATTATCCAAACTTCTCTGAAGCACTGTACACCTTTTGCTGAAGCCAAGTGCTGGTGTACAAATACTCTATTGTGCTTTCCAGTTTGGATTTCTCAATGTCCTGGAGAGCTTACAGTTCTCCACCAAACTTCAGTTCTGTTTATGTCACCATAAACAGTTATGGTTATGCCTTTATATATACACATAATAGTGGGTTTGTTTCTTTTATTTATCAAAACTTTAGTGTTAAAGTCCAGGAGCTGGAGCAGCTACACAGGATGAGCAGTTCTTTATCTGATATTCTCCATGGGTGGGCTTCCATAACTTAATTCACCTGTAAGATTTTCCTGTGGCTTTCAGTAACCTACAAAGTGTGTGCAGACACTTGTGCTTATTCAATTTCTGCAGAAAGTAGAGAAGTATCATTTCTGCAATAGAACAAAAAGCAAACAACCAGTCTGGAAAACTCTGTTGAAAGCTCAGTATGTTTTATGAATGTTGTTGGATAAAGACTTTTACTTTTTATTTATTTTAATATCTTAATTACCCACCTGATCTTTGCAATATTACGTACAGCAGTGTTACCTGTGTGGGGTCTCAAGGGGTTGTACTTTGAGCACCTGTACAGGAGTTTTTCAGGAGCTGGAGGAGATGGTTCCTTTGTGAGGCATCAGAGAAAACTTGAGCTGTAGGCTTTGCTTTCCCAATCCTGCAAAACTTTAAGCATTTTCTTAATTTCTGCAGACTTTAGTGCACTTCATTCCATGTGCAGCTTGCATATGTAACTGGCAGAAGTTAGAGACAGAAAGTTTTTATTAAATATGTTAATCACCTAACATCATTTGGCTCGCAGCCTCAACTTTAAAGAAGCAAATAAAAGGGGAGAAAAAAGTTTTCTGAGTGAAATATAGCACATGAATTAAATGGAAAAATGCAAAGATGAAAGATCAGTTGCTCTGTCTAATCCTTTAAATTCTAATAATTTTGTTTAACCCCTCAGAAAAAGAAATTGAATCTTGATATGCCATTTTTAGCTGGATTCTGACTGTAAATCACTTCTGGTGTTTGAGAAATTCTCATTAAATTTATTTATTAAAATGACAGTCTGTTTCCACAGTCTATTGTGGTTGGGATTCTGTTGGCTGGACTGTTCTTGTGCAGCACCCAGTAAGTGTTTTTGTGTTTCTGCACCAGTGTATGGGATTTGCAATAATGGATGTCATAACCCTCTGCTGAAGCTTTGCAAAGACCTGGCCATCAATCACCGTGTAGAGTCTTTTCAATTGTAGCTCCCAGTAAATGTGTTTTCTTCATTTATTTGGAAGCTATTATGCTGTCATTTAAAAGCCCCAGAGAAAGGGGGGAAAGTCCTTTTAATGAGACTTTGTGCACTCTGTTTTTTAATAATAATGGCTTGTTTGATGTTAAATTTAAAGCATGTAGCTCCTTGGCAAATAGGTTTTTAGTTGGTTCACATAATCAAAAGCAGTACAACTGGCATCTGAGCGTGTGCTCTGATCCCAGCTTTCAAACACAGCCCAGAGAACAAACATCCACCCTGTCCCTAGTTTAGACTTTGAAAAGGCAAAACTTTCTTCCTGGTGTAATTGCCCTAACAGATCTCATCAGTGCTGGTTCACATGCTGTGTTTCACAGATCACAGACATTTCAAAGCTTGCTTGCTGATGAGGAAGAGGTTCTGCAGCCATCAGCACCAAGCCAGCCTGCCTTCCTGCTCCCCTCTAGCTCTCACTTTATTGCTTTCTCTCCTTTGCTGCTGCTTAACTTGCCAGGTTAGGTTTTTGTGCTGCCACACAAGGCCTGGGCATAGAGCAGAAAACTTGTTGTTTGCCTTTGTTTCTTGCTCTCCCATTCCAGGATGAATGCACAAGTCTTTTGGGTTATTTGTGTTTACAGTGTAACAGTTTAAAATTTGTTTTAAGAAATAATTCTTTTAGGTCACCTAAATGTGTCCATATAACCAAATTGTTTAATTAAAAAATCAAGTTGGAATACTATGAGGCAAAGAGCACAGTCTTTTAAGGAACTTCTATTTATTTTATTATGCCTTTAGATTTATACTTTTTAGAAAAATTATTTTAAGACGTTAAAAAAATGCCACCTTCATAAACACGACCACATTCCTGTCAAGAGTGCTTTCATGGATTGAAATGTTAGCATCTGACAATGTTTCCACAGTTTTCATGCATTGAAACAGGTTTTATTGGTAGTAATTCAGAGTATTCAAGAAACTTCAATGGAAAATTAGGATAATTTCATAATTATTGTACCTCATGGTACAATCAACAAATCACTGTTTGCTTCTACGAATTTTATCTCAGGTTCATTAATAAGTGCTTCTATGGTTTTATATATGATTCTTGTTTAGGAAACAGCAATGCAAAATCTCATTTTGGAAAAAAAAACAATTGTTTTTTAAAACATATTATAAAACTGTAGAGCTGCAATTACAGCAATGTTCAGGAAGTTCCTTCCATCATGGTGTTCTTAGTCTTGAATATCTGAAAAAAAAAGTGAAGAATTCAGTGCTTTGTGAAAATTATTAACTACAAATGCAAGTACAGATACCCATCACTTTACCTGCAAACAAAAGAAAGCAAATTGTATAACTCTTCTTTTAAAATGGGTTTTCCTTCTGATAATGCTGAAAACAATTATATTAATAGTGGCTTGTTTCTTTCTTTATCTTGAGTGCAAGTTTTCCTTGCCTTGTGATATAAAGGTAGCCATGGCAACTTAACATTTTAATCACTCCTTTGCAGTGCATTTCTTAGGTAAAGATTATGTAGAACCTGTGCTTGATATCTGAACTAATTAATTCTTCTTTCCTTTAGATAATATTTCAAGATAATTATTCTCGTTTAAAAAAATAAGTAACTGAAAAATGCCCAGTTGTGAAGGAGACAACAAATTTGCACTTCAAATTTTGTTGCTGTATCTACTGAAGGAAAGACAGGGATCTGCTGTGTTTATAAAGTCTCACCCCTCCTGGAGAACGAGGGAATTCCCACGACTCTAAGGAAGTGCACACATTTCATTTAATTATATGTCAGAAGCAGTTCTGCAGGCACTGGCCTTTCAGCACTTGCAATGTCTCAGAGAATGTTAAAAGAACACTTAAGTTATTTGTTTCTGGCTCTGCAATGAGGTATGGCAGGCTTTTCTCAGTGCTCTCACAGGTTTTTTGGTTTTTTTTTAGGACAGAACCAAAACAAGTGTTGAACTCCTTCCCTAATCCATAAACAATTTTTGAGAGCTGTATTTATGTGGAAAACAGGCATCTGTTTGTAGTAACACTGTTGGTAGTTCTGTGCTAGGAGAAGCTTGTCAAGTCTGCAAATGAACTTTTTCCCTTTGAATCTTGGATTTGTGAGTGCTCCAAAGCATTACAGAGAGCAAAGGGCTGTGATAATGGGGCTTTATCATTAAGGGGTACTTTGGGTTTGTACTCTGTCTGTGCTCCTTGCCAGGTGAGAACTTCTTTAGCTGTGCGTTTGGATATTATTCCTGAAACTCACTACTATGAATATTGAACACAATCTGTGGGCCTCTAATCACTTAAGCAATCCTTTCAGCAAACTCTTTGCTCAGAGCTATGGCCCACGTGCTTCTCATTCTGTGACTGCAGTACACCGGTGTGATTGCCTCCCTCATAAAAAATGTCATTAATTTTCTTTTGGGTAAAATTTTAATTTGCCTCCCTTCTCTTTATTTTTTTTTCAAGTCCTAAATCAGAAGCAGGAGCTGGTGATATCACTGAGTAGATGAAGATTTTGAGTTGTACTCACCTCCTGGATGATGAAGTCAAAATGTGCTCAGCTGGTTTCCAGAAGAGAACAATGCAGTTTCTTTGGGTCAGATTGGTACTAAATGTTTTTCAGGACAGCTGGAAACTTCTAGTAATAAATTTCCTTGCAAATTATTGGCATGTTCTCAGGAATTCCCTAGCCTGGTTCCATTGGAGCCATGATAGGCTTCTATGTATATTTGTGACACAGCTAGATCGGAAGAGCGTC
>JAYDZK010000044.1:4451750-4464948 GCA_034509185.1 Euphonia xanthogaster
ATGTATGTAATTTTTTTTTCCTTAAGAATCTGGGTCATGTTAATTAAGTGAAAAAAAAATCACATGGAGAGAGCTTGCTATATAGGAGGTACAGACCAGCAGAGAAGTGTTTTGGTGGCACATTGGTGCTTAATTCATCTTTGAGCCATGTGCTTGTTGTATCTCTGCTTGAAGCAGAGGAAAAGAATTTCCAGTTCCCCTTCCTGGGTCTGGCCAGTCTCTCTGCTGGAGTAGCTGCTTAAGCAAGAAAAACATTTGGAGTGAATTCAGCTCTGCAGTTCCAGAGCTCGCTGTAGTGTGGTGATGGCTGCTGTGGGAGGGCCAGGAGGCAGAAAGAGGGCTCAAGAACCGTGTTGATTCTGTTCAGGGGATGTTGTCAGTGGGAAATAATGTACTCAGGGATTGCAGTGGCCTGCTGCAGGTGACAGAAACCTGCCTGAAATGTGTGGAGCCAAGCTCCAGGCAGCCCTGGGCATTTGGTGTGTGCAGGCTGGGGATCAGGGGGCAGCCTGGGTGCACTGCACTCCTTCTCTTGGGGCTCGTGCTTCACAGGAGTCACTCAGTCATCCAGAGAAGTGGAAGGATGGGTGGCTTCAGAGGGGCACAGCTTGCTGCACTTGGAAATGTCAAGACAGAGATGTTATTTCACTTGCAGGCATTTGGGAAGCTGGGAAATATGGCTCATGGCACTAAGTGCAGAGAGTTAGAGGAGCAAAAGTGCTGGATGAGGGCTTGAGAGCAGAAGCTGGGGAAGCAAACACAGTTTTTAGGCACCTTTTGTGTCTCTTTCTGTGGCCTTACATGTGGAATATGTCAGCATTTTTAGGTGTTTCATGTGTGTCATCTGTCTGGAAAGAACTTGGCTCTTTACTGGCAATTGTGCCCGTGCAAGGAAACCTGGATTTAAACAGGGCAGGAAACACAGCAGTCCTGGTACTTGATTTCCTTAATATACCAGAAGAAATAAATTTGGTCTGAGCCTTCCCCAAGCCCTCTGGACAGCCTGGCTGGGAATTCCTGTGAGCTCTGAGCTGAGTGCCAGGCTCCAAGCTTCCCAAGCTAGCAGAGCAGCTGAGCAATTTGAGTGTGCTTTTTGCAGCCCGGCTGCCTGGGACAGAGCCAAATTAGACAGCCAGCTTCTCAGTCTTGGTATGTAAATAAAGAAGGGTTGTGTCCCTAAGTATCAACCCCTTAGACTGGAGGGAAAACAACTAAGAGGGGTTAATGAATGAAATCCCTAAACCACAGTGCACTAGAACAGGGGGCAGGAGAGAAAAGAATAAGTTGCCTTTTTAATTTTGTTGTTTTAAGGAGAGCAGGCACTCGTTGCACTTAATCAAGTGGAGAATCATCTGAGAGTCAAAGGCCCTTAATTATGTTTTCATTTGGTATGATTTTTGTTTGCCTCACAGATCGCTTTGGCAGCCATGCAAAGAGGTTCTGCTATGTTCAGAGCAGTTTGTATTCCATGTATGAACTATTACCCACATCTTTAGGCAAAGAGTTCACACAGAGAAATGGAAATTCACCTGCACTTCTCTAAGGTGATGGAGTCAATCCCCAAATGGCTGCAAACTCTGTGTGTGTAGGAGAACTTTGGGTTGCAAAGCACAGTGGTAAATGCTGAATGTGCAGAATGGCTTAATTTCCTGTGTGCAGGGCTGAGCAAGGTTATTAAGAAGCCCTTTCAAGTTTAAGGTTTTCCCCAGGGAAACTCCAGAAACACAGCTGCTTGAAAGGAGAGAAACAGAGGGAGGAAGAAAGTAAGAATTAAAAGGAACTGAAATGTGAAGAGGCTGGCTGTGTGCTGCAGAGAAGCTGGAGGCAATATTTTGCACAAACCTGAGATGAGGCAAGATAGCAGCAGCAGGAGTGGGAGGAGGGACAGGGCTCTCAGTGCTTGCTCTGGCTCCTTGTGCCTTACTCAGACACGTGGCAGGTGCAGAGCTGCTGACACATGGTGGAATCAAGTCACTGAGTGCTGAGCAAGGGTTGGATCAACAGCTGTGGATGGGAAAAGGAAGAGAGAAGCAAGTACGGGTTTGTTCTGACTGGGGATGTTTTGGGCAGCTGTCTGTGAATCTTTGATTTGGTGGCTTTGCTGTGTCATTAGAAAAATAACCATGGGAGTGGAATCCAGTAGCTGCCCCCTGGTGCAGGGATCTAGTCCTGGAGAGACAGGAGTGTTTCTGGAGAAAGCAGCAGCCAAAGTCAAAGAAATGCACATGGGATAGACAAATTCTTTAAAAAAGATAAGATTTCTGAGAGGATTTCTAGAATTTGTCCGAACCAATTCATGAGAAAAACCTTAAAATGATGTGGAAATGGAGGAGAAAGCAGCCCGGGGTGGGGCTGAGCGTAATTTCGGAGCTGTCAGAAGCAAAACAAACAGATTCTGTAGCACTTTGCAGAGTAAACATTTGCTTTCAGCAGTGTCACGTGTATCCCTAAACAAGCCCCATCTCCTGCCACCCTTGCTGTGGTGCTCTGGGAAGATGGAGTGCATGTGCCACACAGTGCTACGATGGGAGGAAGAATGGTTCTGCTGTGCTTGGGTCAGCATGGCAACACTAACACTCCAAATCCCCCAAGCTTGCTTTTAACCAAGGTGTGAAGCCTTCCTGCAGTGGGGGGCTCTGAGAGGAAGGCTCCAGAATGAGGAATAGTTTCATGCAACTGCATTATGTCAAAGTCTTGGCTGACTTAGTTCCTTGGCCAACTTAATTATTTTTATGAAGAATGCCATGTAGTGTCAGAAGCAATGAGATGCTGGAATTCTGTATCTAAAATAAGTTTAAACTTAGTTATTGCTGTAGTGTCAGTCCAAAAAGAAAAAGTCCCAATGTCAGCAAGTACCTGAGAAAAGAAAGTGTAAAATAACTAAATGTATTTGTATAGTACAGCTTGCCAGTTTCAGCTTCCACAAGTGACTGATTTTATTTGGAAAGGGTAGGAGTATTTTAGGTTAGACTCTTTCACATTCTAGAACTGGAAGATTTCATAACCCACACTGTATTTTGAGATGTGTATCAGATGGTACAGTTAAAAAAGGAAAAAAAAAATTGCTCTTGTCTTCTCATACAAAGAATACAAGAAAAGAGATTATAGACTGGAGTTGCTTCAGAAGTGTTCCAATGAATTTCCTGCTGAAAACATAGAACAGAGATACCAACACCATCCCAGTGTCTTTGTGCAGATCGTGGAATTAGGTGATATTTGTATTAAGTCACTTTACTGCTGGTGCTTTAGTGCTGACAGCTGAGGATGACACCTTCTTCAGTGTAATTCACTTCTTTAAATCACCTCCATGCATTGTGAATCGTATTGCAGGTGCCTCTATTTTGACATGCATTTCACTCAGCTTAGGTTGCATATAGGGGAAATATTTTTCTTTCACCATTAGTATTCAGAATCATATTTATTCTTATTTAAACCTTGTTGAATTCTTTATCTGCTCTAAGTAGACTGAAAGGCAAGTGCACAGCCTTCAATGTGATAAATTTTGTGCCTCATTTTTTGGGTACTCAGTAAGAAATGTCATTAAAAAAAAGTTTTTTTAAAGATTGCATTAGTCATAATGAAGTATTTTCATTATTGGGTTCATTAGCTTATAGCTTTTTAGCAGAATAATTAGCTGAGCTTCAGTTAAGACTGGAAATGCCTAGCACTTCTGGAAATAAATTATTCTTTCTGAGACTTCCAAACTTCAGGCTGCATTTCCTGGAGCAAAAGTTTAGGTCTCTAATATGTTTGGAAATAGACATTTTCAGCCTCCAGTTTCACATAGGCAGTGTGCTGTGGTTACAGCCTTTATAACCAAGAGAAATATTCCTTCCTCTGTTCAAAGACATGCCTGTGTACCATGGAAAGGGGTTTTTGACCTGGAAGGAGAGTCTGATGCTGGCAAAATTGTTCATCCAAGTGCTATCGTAGGGTACAATGTTGGTGTTTGGAGGTGCAAAACTCTTCCTTGCAGAGGGCAATTCTGTCCTAGGGGGCTGCTCCATTTCTTGTTGCTGAACCTCGAGACAGACATTCCAATGCCATTCAGGAATCAGCAGCAGTGGCAGGAGCAGCAGAGAGGAACAAACAGGAGCTGTTGTAGAGTGAGGAGTTACCTGCCACAGGAGTGACCTTCAGCTTAATATGGGCTTGTCTGTATTGATTTTATCTTACAGCATGTTATTGAACACAAAAGCAAGATGAGCCAAATCCCCCTTATTGTTCTTGAATGCTGCAAGACTCCTCATATGAATAAGGGGACTAGGAGGTGACTCTATAAAAAGAATATTTAGCTGGGTTTTTGGATCATCTGCCAGATTCTAATCTCTGTAGGCATAGAAACAAGGTTTTTTTTCTTTGACAGCCACGCATCTGAAATTAGAGTTTAACTCCTACAGTTGTCAAAATAGATTTTCTGTGGTTTCAGAGCTTTTTCTAGCATCAAAAGAATATTCAGTTTAAGTTTCATCCCTGTCTTATGAGGACTTAGGTTAGATTTTTCTGTAAGGCTGATTGCTTGTCCTTAGTTACAAGACCTTATAATTTCTTCTAAAGGAGGGAGAGTTTAAAACCAGGCAGTTTGGATGATGAGGGCCACTGGAGGTTATGTCTGTACAGTGTTGCCAATCAAGGCCTGGAACTCTACATACCCTTTTTACCAAATTTCAACCTAAGGACCACCAAGGCAGTTGAAATCTTCCAGGGTAATGTAGATCAGAATGAACATTTTTATAACAGGGGGGTCAGGAGAGATCTACTGCTCAGCCAGGAGAAATTTCCAGAGGTGCCTTTTCTGACCTGACTATGGCAGAAACTTTGCCTACTTTATTTTTTTTTTTTAATCCCTTCAGTATTTCCAGCTTCTTAACAGAATAGAGCTCAGAAATATGGGGTTTATTGAACAAAATAATTCAATCAGCTCAGCTATGATGATGCAAAACATTTTATTCTCAGCACAAATTTTAACCTGCAAAACCCAAAAAGCAGCAGCTTTGTAGATTGCTGTTTTGGACTGTGCTATAGGTTTGGTAGGCAGAGAGAGGAAAAATCATATTGGAATACTAAAAGAAAGAATACTCTTGATCTGAAATTGTTTTTTTACAATAATGACAGTGTAAAAATGTGAGCAATATAGAGTGCATGAAACATTATACAGCTAAAAGTGTCAAAATAGGAAGACCTCTCCTTTAATGCCTTTGGGCAAATCTAGAAGATGGTTCCATTTGTTTAAAAATTTCTGGACACCTTATCTCTCCCACAGAAAATTTTTGTGCTGTTAGCTCGTACTCCCTTCGCTGCAGGTAGCTGAAATTTAGGCATGGAATTAAAACCACCTCCCACATGGGGCGTCTGCCCATTTGAGATCCTACTCAGGAAATGCTTGTTCTGTTTCAGAGGAAGAAGAGCAGGTAAAGATCTGAGTCATCTCCTCTGCCATCCTGCTTCAGAGCAGAATCAGCTGCACTCTCTCCATCCCTGGCAGATGAGGACATATAAGGGCCCCTAAACATCTCCAGTTATGAAGTCCCTGCAGCATCCTTAGGGAGATCTATCCTGAGCTTAAATGTCCTTACAATTAGAAAGATTTGCCTAATATCTAACCTAAATCTCCTTAGCTGGAAGTTAAGCTCATTAATTCCTGTGCTATCCCCAGTCAAAATGGTGAAAGGATTCTCTCCTTCCTTTTAGTAGATTAAAACTTATCAAATCTCTCTCTGCTTTTCTGTAGCCCAAGAATCAACAGTTTATTAAAGATCTTCTTGTAGGACAAACTTAATATGATGATTTTTTTTTGTCTTTAATTTTTTAAAATTGCTTTTGCAGATTTTTTTTTTTTCTTGGACAGCAGTGGGATACAATATTTCAGGTGATAGCTAGATGAACTGCTATTTCTGGAAGATGGAATGTTTTTATGTGTCGGAGGAAATTGTTCCTGTTCTTGTAAGGCCATGACATTTACTGAGCCATAAACAACTTATGGTCTTAGAGCCTTCTGATCAGGTCTTCAGGGGTCCTAGTTAGCTGACTACTCACCATTTTTTTTTTTTTTGCCTCTACATTTCTTTATTCTTTTTGAATTGCCTTCACTTTTCTAGATTACTTCTCCAATTAGTCATATTTTCTGGGGGTGTTTGTTTTGTTCAAGCTACTTTTGTGTTCTTGTAGAGCCTTGCACTCCTCTATTTTCTTCACAGAAAGATGTGTGCTCTCTAATCCTGCTACTGAAACCATCAAACAGGAACAGCCAAGGCAGCCACTGAAGGAACTTGACTTGATGGTCCCTCTCTAATGGTGGGCACCTAACAAGTGTAGGAAATTGTTTTCCATCCTTATTAGTAGTGCCTCAGCAGTAGATTAATCAAGTAGATCCACAAGGGTTTAAGTTTGGTGACTGTTTTTGTTGCCTTGTTTTTATTTTTTGTTTTTTTTTTTCCAAGCTTGCTCAGAAGAATGTACGCGAACTTACAAATATCAGGAGATTTAACATTTATCTTTTTCTTCTTCTTTCCCTTTTCTTTTTTTTCACCCTGGTTTCCATGTGTCCATTACCTTGTTACAGAAACTAATTAAATGTACTTCTGGTGACTAATTTTGTTTTTTGCCAAATCTCATAATCTAGAAGTTGACAACTAGTTTGATCATTTATCTGAGTACTTTTCCAGGAAAGTAATCCCACTTTTAAAGAACTGTCTGACCCTTATTTTTGACTCCTGGTTTTTAAATGGAGATAGAAACAACATTTTTCCCTTTTCTGCCTGTCCAATACTCCACCATTGTCATAAATTGCAACTGGTAATTGACTTTGACATTGCCTCAATTAGATCTGTAATGAAGTAAATCTACCTTAGCTATTTTGAAATGAAATTTAACTTATCTAAAAAGTCCTTGATGGTTTTTCCTGTGTTTTTGCCCTGATTTTCTGGTGTTATCTGTACTGGCAGCCTGCTTGCAATTACATCACTAGTGCAGTCTGAAGCAAAATTATATAAAATTTTTTGCCTTCTTGATTTTCACTTACTAGATTTTCTTCACAGTGCAGTTAGATCATTTTTTTTTTTCCCTTTGCAAATGTGGCCCTTTCTCCTATTACTAATACACTCTCAGAATCACTTCAGTCAGTCTGTTTGCTCTTAGGTTTTACATTTTGTATATGCACTTGTGCTATTCCTTTCTACTCATCCCTGGTAATTAAAAACTTTTTCAAATTCCTGGCCTTTGACGTGAATAAATAAATTTGTGCCTTAGTGAAGTGGCATCTTGATGATCATCTGTTTCACACTCAGATCATCTGCCTTTAACTGTCCTATTTTAGTAAAGAAACTTCTGGTTCTCCTTTATCTTTACTTTTTTTTCTCTCCAATCCTATTCAAAGCATATTGAGTTCTGCTTTCCTGGTGTCTTTGGCTTCATTTGGTATTATTCTCTTTTCATTTCAATGTGACTGTCAACTACCTTTTTTAGTGACTTATTACTGATAAGAAGGTTATTAATAATTTTCTCTGTCTAAAGCAACTGGAGGCCTGTGTGGACTTGAGGGGAAAGTGTGAGTGAAGTGATTTCTGTAGAAATGGAAAAGGGTTTGGGAGAGAAGGATCCTACAGACAAACTTAGGCAGTGCTCATGACGTGACAGCTTAAAAACTGAGATCTGTTTGTATCACCAAATCAAAAATAGATCTAAGTTTTATACTGAGTTTCTCTGGGGAGATCCTTCCTTTTCCTTTTTGGAAGCTTCTAATATTTCATTTGAGTGTGTTTTCCCTCTTTGAGAAACACGTTTCTTCTGCAGAAACTTCTGAGTTGGCATTGTATCCTAGAGGAAACTGCAAAGGAAGGGTTGAAGGGGAAATATCAAAATAGTGCCCACCTCTATGGGAAAAACTACTAAGTTGTGACTGTTAATTGTGTGACTGATCTGAACATGTTTTAAGGTGGAATTGGATTTTTTCAAGGTATCCTTTTGATGATTATTGCTACATCTCACCCAACATCATATTACATAATTGAACTAATATCCCATGCTACAGAGGAACTTCTGGAAAGTCTGGAGGCAAAAAGCAGGACTGATAATTTCATTTGAAGAAGCCCTTTCATTTCGGGATCTTGCTAAAAAAAGATTACACACACTGATTTTACATTTATAAGTGCATAATTTAAATTTTCCTGCCTCAGAACAATTCCATTCCCTTTCCCATTGAAGTTTCTGTTAGATATGTTAAATTAGATGGGTAAATGAGTTGGCAAAACTACTACAGAAAGGCCACTGAGAACACACCAGTTTTGACCATTACTTGTAGTATTTAGAAGTTTTAGGATAAAACAGTAGATGTTCTCCATAAAAGCTCAAAAGATTTATGTCACAGGAGTATAGGGGGTTTTGAATGTTTTATGTGAAGTAGATTTTCAACGTATTTTTTGTATGAAATATAATTTTAAAAGTCTCAGTTGGAGATTGTCCCTTGGTTCCTCACTCTTTTTTCTTGCCTTCATCTGCAGAGGGTTATGAAGTTATTTCAATGATGGAAAATTCCAGAAAAGACTAATTTATCATTGCTTATCATTGGCACATAGTAAAAGAAATTAGTGAACTCGGGGAGTTTGATGGATATTGCAGGTACATCACAGACTTCTTGCTTCACACAGGGAGAAGGAGGGAATGGCATGTATTTTTTCCTTTATTTTTTATTAACTGCAGAACTGAGAGAGATCTCATATTTTAATTTCACAATATCATCTAGCTTGTCATGTTGGTCTGTGCACTATGTCCTGTATAATCTGTAGATCAGTGAATTTTCTGTTTTGTCCTAAGTGCTATGTGCATCAAAGAAGTGACAAAAATGGATTTTATGCATGTTTTAGATGCCTGCAATACCTTTCATAGTGAAGGAGATGATAAACATCTGAAAAAAGTCAGTGCCCATAACTGGGAAGATCAGCTGTAATGGAAATGCACCATCTTGAGTGGTTTTAGAGGCATAAAATATTAACAAACCATCTGTATCAAATAAGTTAATAACACCTCTTGGTAAATGCTCTGATAGTTTTGTTTGCTGCTGCCACTTCACTTTGTGCCAATATAAAACAGTTTGGATATGGATCTCCATCCATTGAAAAATACTTATAGCATCCACAGTAGGAGTTTTAGTTCTTGTTTGTGGCAAAGACAGGTTCAAGATGCATCAGGATAAGCTTGCAATGTACTCAGCACTCTGCACTGGATCCTTCTATTGACAGTAATTTATTCTAGTTTCAAGGAATAAGCAACTTTTCACCTACTAATATGTTAAAAATGTGAATGCAAAAAATCCTGTGGTGACATTTCTTTAGCTAGTTATCTCATACTTTGGAAATTGGTTAAATTAGCTGTATTATTCTGCTAGAACAAGCCTGTGTTAGGTGTTTCTGCTCTTTTAAAAAAGCTCTTTTACCTGTCTGTTCTCTGTAAGGATCATTTTTCTCTCAGAGAATTCAAGGAAAGTTTTTCTCAGTTGTGATGGCCTTCTATAAAGCAATTGCATTGCAGAGGCCAGGAAGCAGCAAAAGAAAAAAAGAAAATATGAATTTACCTACCTTGATATACTTACAGAAATGGAGGGACAACAATCTTTTATAAGAATTTATATTTTTGGAGATGCAAAGTTGAAAAAAAAAATAAAATGGAAAAAAAAAAAAACTTGGGTTGAAAATCTCTTATAGAAATGGAAGCTAAATTGTAAATTGCACATCCTGAACACAGCCTGAACAAAAATGTAGTGAAAAAATCTCAAAATTTACAGTGTATTTCCAGCAGAGGTGGATCTGAGTCAATCATTAATTCAAATAACCTTTAACTTGATATGAATGTAGGAGGAAGTCCAACTTAGTTGGGAGTTTTGGGCACGTCCTGACAGAGCTGGATGGAATGTGCAGCAACAGGGCCAGAGCTGGGAATATGGCAAATTCCAACTGATGGCAATGAAAAAAGAATCACTGTAGAAGGGGTAAATTTTTGGGATGAGGCTCACAGAAGAATGCAGATGTTTAAAACTCTCCTGGACACAGATTTTGGCAACCTGCCTTCACTGGGCTTGCTTTGCAGGAGGGTTTGGAGTGGAGACCTCAGGAGGTCCCTCCTGCCTTTCTGTGGTTCTGGGTGTCACAGCCCAATACAACTCATTGGGTTTGGTCACATCTTTGCCTTGGTAAATTCAGCTGGCACTGGAAAGAGCAGTGCATCTCCAAAGACCTTGGGAATGAAATATTCAGGAAGGTTTCTCAGTCAAAAGCTTGAAGGATTTCAGATAGGCCAACTTTTTAGTTCTTCTGAAACCCAAACAAACCTCAACTCCTACACTTCTGCAGTGTCTAAGTGTTTCTGAACTCACCTTTTAAATGGCCCATCAGCTTATAAAACGAATTTTAAATGGTAAACCTGACTTCTAAGCTCAGAAACACAAAATGAGCCAGACTGTGCTCATAACCATATTAGTAGATGCATTTGTTTCATGGTGATGAGTCCCTAAAGGAGCTCCATCTTGAAAATTGTGCTGTCTAACTTCTGGATATTCACTTTTTCCCTTTATGTGCTTGATTAATATCTGCACAGCTACTTGTGTAGTTGTAATTTTTTTCTTTTTTTGTAAAATGCTATAAAATATGAAAGTACCATTGTATAATTTCTGAAGGGTTATATACCTTTGTTATTTTTTCTAATCTATTGTAGACTGAAAAGAGGGGGGTTTTCCCCCCTTCAAAGTTAAATAAACTTTTAATTAAATAAAGATTTTCTCTTTAAAATGGAGTCTACAAATTTCTAATCCCAGAGCTAAAATTTCTCACCCTTCCTCCTCTTCTATGAGATGTTGCTATGGTTATTACCCTGCTGGGTAGTGAAATGCAGTAATTTGTTTAGCAATTCCTTTCTTCCACAATACTGTACACACATATAGAGGAGGCTTGCATTTACCAAGTGCATCAGTGTGACAAGTCTGCTGTTTTTCACAAATCCTTCTAATATAAGTCATGGTTTGTAAAGCACATATATTTTGGGTTAGCAGCTGAAATTCTTATCCAGCAGAAACAAGTTTCTCTGGTAGCAAAAATAAATTTAAAGGAAGCTGTTCCAAGCACTGACTGCCTTTCTTCCTCTCTGCAGAAAATGTGAGCACCCTAGGAGGGGCAGCAGATTGTTGTGTATGTTTTTTTTTATTATTATTATTATTATTATTCAGGCATTACTAGTTAGCTGACTAAATAATCAGACGCTTGAAAGAAACTGAAGTCATAATTCAGGTTTCATTAGGAGCACTGGATTTGCACTAAGATGTGTTTAAGACAAGTGGTGAGAATAAGAATAGTTTTGTTGCATCTGCTCTGTTTCAGTACGATCTGACTTGCTTCACATCTTAAAGCATGACTGTGATATAAGTGGTAAGCAGTGATGAGATGTGCAAGGGTTTCTTTGAGCAAGGCTTGCACCTTCAGTTGCTCAATTTCTGTCAGCCATTTAGTTTCTAAGCTGCTTCAAACAGTTGGGCTGTGTTGGACATGAAATATTTGTAGATGTAGGAGGTTCTGTCATGGCAAGCAAAGAGTTTGGAGTTTGCTTGCTGGGTGGTGCTGCTTCAGCTCCAGAGGGCTGTGATCATTGTGTGCAGTGAAGGTGCTGCATGGCAAGGTTTAAAACAGCACAGAGAGAGAGTGACAGTCAATAAAAAGCTGCAGGGAAATGGGCTGCAGGTTGAGCAAGAGTGGGTTTTATTTGGGCAGACAACACAGCAGGCTGATGTGTGGAAATGTCTCCTGTTCTGCTTTACCAAGCCATGAGGTGTCTGTTCTGCCATGGATTCTCCTCACTTTCATTCAGTCTTTTCCTACAGTTTTAAGTGATGGAAACTTCAGGTCTTCCTTTGGAAAGAAAATTGTTCTGTACTCTAATTAATCCTACAATCAGTTTGTTTCCTCATGTTAATCAAAGCATATATTCTTAATTAAGCCCTGGCCCTTCTTGCCTTGCATGCTCAGCAGGACACTTTAGAATTGATGGCCTATGGTCATTTTTGCTGCTTTTTCTATGTTATAACAGCTACCTCTTCAAATGATGTCAGGTGTACTGACTTCCTTCTTCTATATCCTCTTGCTTCTCACTGCTCACTGATATTTGCAGGATGGAAAAAAAAAAAAAACCTCTGGAGTCCGTTTTCTTGCAGGAAGAGTGAGGAATGGCCAATAAATAATTAGGGTTTTTTTTTTTTAGTAAGTAATTAAGCTCTTACATGCAGTTTTATGAAGGCCTGTGGGCTGATTCTATCAGGCAGCTAGCTGGATTTAGAGCCCTGGCTAGTTTAACATAATTTGGCAAGGAAACACAAGGCAAACACAACTATGTGACTGAGGGAGGTCAGGTCCATTTGCTGTCCTCTAAACCTGCACCCTCACTGGCCTGCGTAGGGAAAACAGTACTCTGAGCAGCCCTGGGCAGTGAATGAAGGAATGGTCATTGATCAGTTTAGATCAAATGATGGCATTTTGTCTCAGTGCAAGATGAGATGAAAGTTTCAGCAGCATTTCCTGTCTTCTCTCCTTTCAGCTGTTTACAGTTTTAGTGCTATCTCGCAGCTCTGTGTTGCTAGGGTTTCAACACACTCCTCTGTTCAGTTCTGGAGGATTAAATGAGTGTTTTATTGCAATTGTCTGGAATTTTCTCCATTCACTCTTGCAGAAAAAGTACATCTGTCAAATGTACCTGTCTTCCTGCACTGAACTGTCAAGAATTGATGCATAACTCCCAGGAGTATAGCGGAGTTGTTCTCAGCACCTTGACTTTTCATTTCTAAATCACCCAAGATTCTCCTAACCTTTTATTTGCCTCACAATCATACAGTAAATTTGCAGTAGACTGACTTCTCACTCAGCCTTCCAGACTGTTTCCTCCATTGAGGTGTTTCTATTTTTCCACTTCATCTGTACCTGCTTAAGCCCGTGGGATTTTCCCCCAGGTTTGTGGATACTTGAACATGTGGAATATCATAGAATTTGAGGTTTTGTGGCAGCTGGGCTAGTATGACATGTTTTAAAATGGCATTGCTTTCACTTATTTGATTTCTCTGAAACTCTTTGATTGCCATCTTTTGTGCCTTCCCAAACTCCTCCTCATTTTGGATCATCCAAACAAGGCCAGTAAAATTTGAACATAGGGGTGTACTTAAAGTTAAGGA
>JAYDZK010000044.1:4466406-4518547 GCA_034509185.1 Euphonia xanthogaster
TGCCCAATTGGATTTGGGGTGTGTTTGCCCTAGGAGCAGTGCCCAATGGGATTTGGGGTGTGTTTGCCCGAGGAGCAGTGCCCAATGGGATTTGGGGTGTGTTTCCCCTGGGAGCAGAGAACAATGGGATTTGGGGTGTGTTTCCCCCTAGGAGCAGTGCCCAATGGGATTTGGGGTGTGTTTGCCCTAGGAGCATTGCCCAATGGGATTTGGGGTGTGATTCCCCTAGGAGCAGGGCCCAATGGGATTTGGGGTGTGTTTCCCCTAGGAGCAGTGCCCAATGGGATTTGGGGTGTGGTTCCCCTAGGAGCAGGGCACAATGGGATTTAGTGTGTTTGCCCTGGGAGTGTAGGACAATGAGATTTGCTCCATTTTTTTGTAGTCAGGGCAGCTTCCCCAGGACTCCTTGTGGGCCAGCCTTGGTGGTGAGCAGCTCCTGGTGCAGAGGAAGCAGTGTGTGCATTAAAGAAGGGGATCGTGTCAGATAATACAGCAATGAAAGATCTGTCATCAAAATCCAGAAAACTCTGCATTATGTTCTCCAGAATGAATTTCACCCTCAGCACTCAGCTTCAGAGGGGGTGTGTGTGAGCTAAAATTCAGCTTTGCAGCTGTAAACCCTGGGTGCTGAGGCTGAGCAACTCCTTCAAACTCTTATTCAGCAATAAAGCATTAAGAGCTTGTTTCATCTATTCTTTTGACAACCATGTCTTAATGACCCAGAAAAGAGGTATCCAAGCAAAAACATAGTAGGACTCTAAAACCCTAAAGGAATTCAGTCACTAAATTGTCTACAATTATGTGACACCCACACATGCTGGCTTAATGTATTACTGAGAATGTGTTGACGACTTCACCGGCAGTTTCACATTAAAATCACTGAGCAGAGCATGGAGATTTTATTTTTCACTCTTTATGAGGAGAAGTAAATTTAATAAATATTTTGTGAATATAATTATTTTATGTTAACTATATTTACACTGGTGTATATAATTTTAAAAGGAACTATTAAACTCAGCAGCAAGGGGAGAGAATATGTATATATACAGTTCTGCTCGTTAAGTGGGGCTGTGAACTGACTTCATCATCAAACTCGAGCTACATAAATGGAAAGGATATGCCTGTGAAATATTTTACAATTTCAGTGTTCTCATTTCTCCTAGCAGAGCAAATCTGATTTTTTCCCCCATTCGGTGAAAATGAAGTTAAAATTCTTTTTCTGTGTAGATGGAATTCTTTAGCCTTAGTTAAAATGATAATGGTTAACAGAAGAAGGGTATCTTATGAATTTGAAGCATTTCAGATTTAACTGAAGGTGTTTTCCCTTTATAATTTGAAGTGCTAACTTCTGGATGAAACATACTTGGGTTAGGGTGGCCTTATATCATTATTAAATCTTTTTGTATAAACTAAAAGCTTTTAGAGCAGAAGGAAGGTAAAAGTTATGGGAGAGACTGTGCATAGTATTTCTGATGTCTCAACATTGCTGCAAATAAAGTCAAGACACCTGTTTTAAGTTTTTACAGATTTTTAGTATAATAGTTCAGGAACTCAAGTGGAAATGGGTAGGCCTTGAAGAAAACAGACACGCTGAACACTGTGGAAAACTATCAGCTGCTTGAGGGAAATCTTGCTGGACATCACAGAAACTTATTCATTGAAGTTAAAACTTTCTTTTTCTTTGACTATCTTTATGCATGAGAGGAAGAACAATTCCAGAGTTTTGCCAGAAATCTATGGTGTAACAGGTTTCTGCTATTTAATGTTGAGCAAGTTAATGTTATGCCTCAGTTTCCCTGGCCATAAATGGGGATAATGATACTTATCTCCTGTAAATTGCTTTGGGAACTTTTGATTATGAAAGTTGAATATGATTATTCATTATGTTTGCTTCCTATGAATATTCTAGTGAATGTGTTTCGCAAGGGGATGATTAATTTTCAACAAATATCAGAGACTTGAGAAAACGAGTTTATATCCTCATAAATATAAATGTTCTGTTTCGGATACTGAGGAAATGTGACATATTTGTATTCCATACAAATGAAGGCAGTATTCTCAAATGAGGAACACTGAGCCCACACGTGTTAATCACATGTTCTCTCATGCCAGGAGCTATCAAGCTTCCCTCATGCCAAGAGGGAACGGTTCTAAGAAATACATAGAGATACTTTTGGGCAAAGTAAGAAGGAGATGTAGAGGCAGAGTTGACTGAGATTTGGTTATTTCCACATGTTACAGAGGTAAAACACATGGGGTGTTTTCTCAGATGGGTTTTGAATATGCAGTGTCATTCTGTGACTCGGCTGCTGTGGTTTTTCATGGGTTATGAGTGTCATGCCACAAATGTCACTCCAGTGTAACTGTGGGGAGATGACTGTCTAGTAAGTATGTATTGCAGAAAGCCTTCAATGCCAAGAGATGGGGTAATCTGTGATTGATCTTTACAGATTTTTGTAGTGGTCAGCCACCCTCTATGCCAGCAATGTTTGCCTCACAGCTGAGGTTCTCTGCCTTGCTCTCGTTGCTCTCTCTTTGCTCTGTGGAGATGCTTAGGTGCTGGAATTACACACAACTTGAGATCCCTTTCAGGCAGGCTGAGGAGATCAAGCCTTTGTCTACCAATAATAAGACATGTTTTTCTAACCTTGATACCTTACATGCCATATGTTTACACTTTTCCTCTAATTTCTCAGCTCTCTTGGATTACCAGACACTGTGTGGTCACACGGTCTGTAACATTGTCTTGTTCTTACACTTTGCTCATTCTTTGTCAGATACTGAATTGGGGTTAGTTTTGGTTTGGACCCAGCACCATGACAGAGTATCTGAATTACCTTTACATTTCATCTGCACTTGTCAGAATTGCAACTTTTTTGGCTTCACGCTCTTGTTCCCTTGGCAGGACCTGTACTCTGTGCTCCCTGGTCTGTAACTCTGCTCAGTACTCATTTCAACACAACTTTCTCAAGAGTTTAAGGCTTTCCATATGTTTTTTTTTGCCACTGTGTCCTCTACAGATTTTAATAGGAGTGTTTTTCTGGGCATTCAATTGTGTAATCAAAATTTTCTTATTCTGGTCATTCTTTTATTCCTGCTTCCTGCTCTTCCACAATTACCAGTCATCTTTTACCAAATGACTTTGGTAAAAGTTTGGTTTTGTGTGTATTTTAAAAAAGTCTTGATGTAGGGCTATTCATAATTAAAAACCCCACCAAACAGTTTGTAGTTGAAAGGCTTAAATCTAATGAACAAAGCAGAAGAGAATGAGCATCAGTGCTGTTATCTTTACCTTACTATTGAAGAATGCCATGTAGGCACCATCTTTTTAAGTATTTAATATACATACTTGCCTAGGTTTAGATGAATGCAGTTGTGTTTCACTTTGAGGACCGGGAGCTAAAAAGCATGTAAGAGCAAGAGGGACCCATTTCTATCCTTGCTAAAGAAAAACCCTTAAAGCTTTTTTACAACTTTAATCTGTGTCCACAAAAAAAGGAGCAGAACAACAGGACTGGTCAAGAATGAGCACAGAGGTGGGTTTGGTGTTGCCCCTGGATTTAGTTTCTGTTATTACTAAATAACTCTTTTCATCAACACTGACATCTCAACCCTCCCTAGAAAGGCATAGGTAAAGCTGTCATGCAAGGAGTAATTTCTAGAGACAAAACTCTATAAGCATCACTGGAATATGGGGACCAGGAGACAAAGACAATTTTCAGGTAGCCTGGAAAAAAAGGCAGTAACTGAAGAGAGTGTTTGTGCAAGATTTCTACAGGATAGCCTTGAGAAAAGTTATTTTCACTTACAAGAGCTTAATTTAATAATTACTGCCCTTTGGGTAGAGCACAAGTCAGCAAACACTCAAGCCAGCCCTTTCTAACAATCTGAAGATGACTTGGGGCATTAAAAAAACCTAAATGAAAACCCCAGCAAAGGCAAACCAACAGGCCAGAGCTTTATAATTTTGTCAACTTTTATTTTACTTCATTTTTTTCAGAGGTGTGAATAGATACTGAATTGTGCCTGAAAAGTGTGATTGTTTTGTCACTCCTGCTGCACCAGGGGATTTTTATTTTGGCAGTTATCGTTAAGTAAAAACTGCCAGTGAAAGAGTTGAGCTAAAAGAACATATTTGAAAGATTCCTGCACCAGTCAAACTCGCTTAGCCCCTTAATCCCTTACATTGGCAGTTGAATCCAAGAAAAAATGTAGCAGTGCACAGAGGAGCTATAAACAAACAAAGCTTGAAGCTCTTGGCACCTTAAAAAATTGCCTGTTTCTTGTAAATACATTGCAATAAAACAATAGCTACTGAACATTAGTGGAGAAAGAAATCAGCCATGAGGAACTCGAAGTAGGTGGCCTTCCAATTGTGGGAAAAAACAGCGAGAAAGCGGCTGAGATAAATCCTGCAAATACCATGCAAGGTTTTTGAGGGCTTATTAATAAACACACCCATAGAACACATGCAGAAAACGAAGTTAGTTGATCATTTGAGTGGTGGAACATTTGTCTAAGGCACTGAGGCACTCCATTCCCTGCAATTTAAACAGCTTTTTTTGACAACCCACTGTAAGCCCTGCCTTGCTGCCCGTTCTTAGCCTTAATCAAGCACATTCAGCAACATTTTTGCTACAGAATATTGGAAAGAAATAAAATCAGGTGTCCCATTTATAAAGTAGTGATGAGAGCAAGGATTCATTCTTATAATTTGCTTCACTGTGAATTGTTTGAGTATCCTGTTAAAAATGCAGCAGGAAGAATTTGTGTGGTGACTTAATGATGCAGGTGCCTGCAACTGAAAAAACAATATTTGAAATTGTAAAGTTTGGATTGAAATTATATTACATTAATATCACAATTCTGTAAAATACAGACGGGGGTAGAAATGCTGCACAAAATAAATGGCAAGTGGGCAAAATCAAGTTCTTTAGTTGGCCACTTTATAAGCAGAAGATTTTTATTTTTGGCAAAGACTATATATTTCTATAACTGTCCTTTTTGGTAGGTAGAGTGGACAGGTAAGGATTTAAGAGAAAACTGTAGAAGGAGATGATCCACAGTTCAGTTATTTAAAACTGCATGTGCTTAATATCTTTTGTTCTGTAGTTTGTCTTTGTTTTGATTTTGCATCCTATACATCGCCCTTTCTACCATTTAGGTCTACTCAAGATACATTTAGACCATTTGCCAGATCTCATGCTGACAAACCAGCTGATGGACACACTGCAAGGCTAGGTTATGAATTTTGTCTGGTTGTGAAATCTAATTCTGAATGCCTGGGATTCATGTTTGTCAGCCTTAAACTTTCATCATGGCGGGAGTTGTAGTTTTTTTACTCTCACTTTTGAAGTAGGACTGGGATGAGGCAGGGAGGGGTGCAGATGAACTGGGGTTCAGCTAAGTGTTTACAGTAGGGAGACAAGGGCTTGCCTCAAGAAGTAGACCAGATTCCACATCAGAGAGGAGGATGATTGCTTGTAGTTTTAAGAAGTAGTAGTGGGAAAGCCTCTAGAGGATAAGATGGATCTATCTGGGAGTGTTGCAGCATCTTAAAGCTCAAGTTACTTCCCTGTGTGTAGTAAACTCTGTGTAGGAAAAGCATGAGGTGCTGTGCTTGTGCAACTCTCTTCATTTGTATGAAGCTCCTCCTTGGAGTGGTTAGTAAAACACATGCTGGTATGCCTGTGAGGTGAGGATTGCAAAATCACATCCCTCGAGAGTGTGAACTGCACACAGTCTTGTTAGCAATAGAATTTAATAAATCCCACATCTCTGGGCTGCCCCAGGTGAGTTTGCATCCCAAGCTGCGCCACTTTGAGAGCACACTGCATCCTCCAGCACAGACTGCAGGGCAGGGGAGAGGCTTCCTTGGCACAGCCTCCTCCTCCCAGCTTCCTGAGGGACAGCTGGGGGGCGGGAAGGCAGCAACTTTTGGACATTTTTCCACCTTTAAAAAATTCCTCTGCTAAATCTGAGCAGTCTGTGGGCTCATTGAAGCCTGGCAGCAGCACAGACAGCAGCACTAGTTCTAAATGTATGTTACCGTGCACTGTGTGAACAAAGCAGAGCAGGCTCTCATACCCCAAGACTTCTGGCATGGTGAAGGTGCTCAATATCCAATAATGCCCTTTGGTGTCACCCTTCAAGACAGAGGGTTTAATTTTGTAGAGAATGCTCCCCACAGAAGTCAGTAGTGCCAGGGAGGTGTTGGGCTGATGCTGCAAGAGACTGAAACCCTCCCAGGCAGTTCCTGTGCAGTACAGGCACGCCATCATTGGTGATTAATGTACCATAATGTATCCATCATGTGTCCCAGTGCTATCATCTCTGGAGACCAGGGAGCCATATGATTTGTTGTTTAAGTGTGATGTAAATAGATAATCCCTATTTACTTCACAATACTTGGAAAGCCCTTAAGTCAGAATATTTTAATTCTATGGTTTCCATCAGCATCCAAGTTTTGTTCACTGTTTTGCATTCACTACGTCATAATTTCTTCCTGCAATTCACAGGGGACTTCTTTTCACTTACATGAAGATCTCTTCATGCTGTTCTGTCAGTGAAAAGGAGACTTAAAGTGAGAGTAAATTACACTAATATACAGCACTGTTATATTGTCAAAGAGATGTAAAGCAGTGTTATTGCAGCAGAATATGATGTCCATCTGCTCACTTCAGTTCTCAACAACAAGAAATTCTCTCCTTAACTAAGAAGGAAGTGGTGAGGAAACTGACTTAGATTAATAGAAATGGCAGCAGCCCTTTTTGTTTCTCATCTCATTTCACCCCAGTAGAAGGGAACCAGGCGCTGTTAGCGTTTTCTAGGTAATGATGTTCCCTCGGATGACTGTGTTGCTACTTCAGTTTAGGTAAAATCCTAAATAAGAATTGCAGATGCTCTCCTTGCTGGTGTTTTAGAATAGAGAATCTTTGTGTCTGCATGGGCTGACAGTATGTGAAAAATGAATTATTACCAGTGAGCAATGAGAGTTTATTAAAAAGAGAAGTGCTTATCTTCAGAGAGAGATAATCACTGCACATTTCCAGTTGGATTTCTTAAAAACAAACAACCAATTCCCCAAAACCACAGCCCATCAAGAAAAAACTTAATGGGAGAGACTTGTAATGCATTTTTTAAAAGATGTGGTTTGGTATTTCAGCACTACATGAAAACAGGAGAGCTCTTTAAATCCACTTAAGATCATCCTACCTCCTGGGTTGATTTTAGAATTCAGTGTCACCACTAAAGCACAAGGACACTGCTCTTCTTGGCTTTAATCTGTATCTTCCACTGGGCTGATTTTCATTGAAACCAGCCATGTCTTTACTTTCATGAAGGGTTCCTTTATGAGGCACTCTTAAAGTTTTTGATCTAGATTTTTGGTACTGCTGACTGATAATCAATCTTTGTTTTATGGATAACATCTTTCAGTATAAATATTTTAATTAAATTTAGCAGGAATTATTATGAATAATATATGTTACCATCAAAAGCAATGACTAGTACTGTAGTTTTTGATGTTCTGGATTTTCTTTACCATACAAAAGCCTTCTCTCTGCATGTTAAGTTCTATGAGCTGTTTAAAAATACAAATACATAAATTATGGTTCTAAATATTTCCTTTTGTTTTTTGTCCTGCAGATAAGCTCAGGCACATTGCAAAGTGAACATGTGGTTTTGACCAATTCAAAATAAATTCTTGGAGTGTGTGATGTAGCTATAAGCGGTGCTAGAAATTTCCAAAGCCAGCTTCACAAATGAGTCTGACAACAGTGGTGTGAACTCAGAAGTCAGTGGTTCTTGCTGTTTTGAGGCTGGTAGATACTTAGTGTTGGATTAAAATGTCATTTCTAGGTGCTTTTTTGGTGAAAAAGATGGAGTTCTGGCCAGATAAGCTGTGCTCTTTGGATGAGTGGCAAGCCCCAAAAAGGTCCCAAGGGAAGAGGCCAGGAGCAGAGGAGCTCTGGCCACAGGAGCTCAGCTGGGCTCACTGCTCCCTTTGGCTCTTGGGCTTTGTCTCTCTGTAACTGTGGCCCCATAGGAATAAGAAGGAAATTGCAGGTCCTGGATGTGCAGCACAGCAACTCCTTCTGGTCCCTGCCTTTTGTGGGTGTCAGCTTGAAATTAGGATCTCAACCTCAGCATATAGAAGGAAAAAGAGGGGAAGGGAAAGAACAACTCCAGTTATTATTTTATTCACTAATTGGCCTTAATTTCCAGCATAGCTATTTTGGTCCATTAATTCTGGCTTCATGCTCCCCTTGTTTATCAGAAATGATCTCAACACAGCTGTTTGGTTTTATGAGTAGGCATTTTTTGGTTTGCACTACTTAGATCATTCTGCCTCGAGCTTTTAACTTTGGTGAAATGGTTTTATGCATCAGTCTGAACTTTTGATTCATTGGATAACTAGATCTGTCTGTGGAGCAAGAGGTAAAGAAAACTGTGCCCCTGTAGTCTTTATTTTTCTGTTACGTACTTGCTGTTTTAATTTGTGCTTTTTGTTGCTGATTTCTTGGTGAACTTCAGGAAACATCAGCAAAAACAATATAAAAAGCCAGTTCAGGAATATATGAACCTTACTTTATATTCCAACACAAATTTTAGCACTCTGCTTAAGAAAAAATGTGGAGGAAGATTAAATTTACTATGTATTCCTAAACATCCCACCCTTTCTAAGGCAGGCAGTGCTGCTGAGAGCTTGGTTGTTTGGGAAGCAAAAATTTGCCTGCCTGCAAAGTGAGGGGCGGTGCAGGGAACACCCTGCCTGTGAATCTCAGGCAGAAATGCAAAAAGGGACTGAGAACAGAGACAATTTTGTGCAGTCTAAAAGCAGCAAGAAGGCTAAAGCTCTCTGGAATCAATAATTGTTTGCTAGACATTTACATTGTTTTTAATAGAAAGCCTGGAAATATATTTTTGTAACATAAAACTCAGCAGTTGTGTGAAACAGTATTATGTCATTGTCCACACATTCCACTTGAAGCTGTAGGGGAAATACAGAGCTCTACAAATCTGTTTTACCCTGTGTAATGTTCACTAAAGCTTTACAGCAGGCTTAATCAGTTGGACATGAATTAATGATGGTTATCAAACAAAAAAATAATGAATTCCAAATAAATACTTATTGCATAATTGAAGTCAGAAGAATTTTCTATGAATAAAATATATTTGTATTTACAATGCATAAATTCAGTTGTGACACTGTTGGCCATAAACAGCTTTCTGATGGAAGTATTGATGAGTTATGTTAAATTAGTAATGGCTTGAATACATTTCTTAATTATGTCACTAGCTTTGTGTGCAGGAATGTTGTTTGAAGTGAATTGGCTGCCATTTATTTTGTCTGTGCTAGGGGAGAAATTGTGGGCTTTTTTTTTTTTTGTAAAATCTAAGAAATACTCAAGAGCTTCAGTTGATTGGTCTTTTTTGTTTATATATGCAGTGGATGTTATGTACTTTCCGTCCACTTTGCCAAAGACATTTCATATAATTTTGTCATTGATGCAATAATTAGCACAGTTTCACATGTATTGGAGAAAACATAAATATGTTATTCTGGGCCTTCTCAAAGACCAAGACAGACTACAGCAGACAGCTGCATGCATGCTGCAGCACTAACAGAGGATCTTCACATTTTAAAAACAAACAAGCAAAGGTAAAATATAGCTTGGGGATACTCAGGGGTCTCAGAGTGATCCTGTGCAGGAGACTGTTGGTATTTAGCATTACAAGTGGAAGGCTCAGAGGAGTGGCACCTTTGCTGTGCCCAGGGTTCTGTGAGTGCTTGCTGGGCTCAGTGAGCAGGCAGAGAAATCCCTTCTCTGTGATTTCCAGATCCAGATCTAGTTTGATGCTGGTGGGTTAGCACAGCAACTTTGTAAACCACATCATCTCTTTGCACACCAGTTCCCTGCTCATGAAATGAGAATAACTCTCACCTACACTGCTGAGTTCTGAAGTTTGTACAACATTTTTAATCCATTAAGCTGAGCCATCCTCAGTCATTGAAGTGTTAGTTTTTGAAAGATGATGTGAGTGCTTCCAGTTGAATTAGCATCACACATTTCAATGGATGAGAAATTTGGTTTTTAATGAGCAGAAACCACCCCCTGCTTTGGAAGCAGTGTTATCACTATTGCTCTCTTATCTGAGAGCCCTGGTTATGGCCCATAGAAAAATCCTTCTTGCAAAGAGCTCTGAAAGAGAAATAGATAAATAGAAAAGCAAGGAAGTGCAAGTGCATGATAGGCAGAAGCCTTAACATGTCAGCAATCTTACTGCATTTTGCTCTTTTTTATTTCCTCAGCAAAGGGGAAGTTTCAGGAGATAATTACAGAACAAATAATGAGCCTTGTCAGCATTAGCCACCCCTAAGAGAGAAGCACAAAATGGTGAGTGTTCCAAGGTGCTTGTTTAAAAGTGTTAGTGAAATGGGTAAAACAAGATTGGAGGAGTGTGAGGACAAGTGCAATGGATAGGAGATGAAGGGAGGCTGGGATAATGGGAGGAAGTGTCAGAGTTAGAGCAGAAGTATAAAGGAGCTTTATCTCAGAGACTTAACTGTCCTTATTGCCCTCTTAACACTGAGGAAAAAAGTTCTCAAACCATGTTGGAAAAAAACAAACCAAAAACCCAAGAATGAAAGGAGGGCAGAATGAAAAACTGTTCCATGAATAAAATCCCTGTTTTCTGTTAAAGGGTACATCCTCTTGCAGAGTGGGGTTTGATGCTCCCTCGGGCTTCTCTTCCCAAGCTCAAGTGAATTCACTGCACTGGCACTAAAATCCAAATGGGTTCACTTGTGATTTCTGAGAATTGTGAGCCTCCCTCCCTTGAAAAGTTGAAGCTGTAGAGCACCCTCTGTAGAAATGGTGAAATGCTTCAAGTCACAGTTCTGCCTTTGGTCTACCAAAGAATTTTTAGATCAGGTTTAAAGAATAAATCCTCTTGAGAAGTGATAAAATTCTTCATCCTGCACATCTAAAATAAAGCAAGATAAAGAAATATACAATGAAAGGTAGTAATGTGTTAGCACAGGTGGTGTCTCCATGGTTCTTCTTTCTTTTTTGTGTTTTATAAATGTGTTTTAAAGGCATGAATACACGTAACTACTTTATCTTTATTTATGTTCTATTATCAAGAAAAGTTCAGAAAGATAAAATTGAGTGTTTTGGTTTGGTTTTTTCCTTGGAATAATGAGGAATTAGAATGAAATTTACAGTGCAATTTATACTCCATACCCCCCTAGACTTGGATGCTTCTTCTGAAGAGGCCAGCCCTGGGGAGAGTCTGAGAGCCTCCCACTTAGCAGTTCTAGTAAAATCTGCTTTCCAAATAAATACTTTCAGCAATAGAGCCAGCTAACATACAGAAATGGCTTCATTTTTTGTGCCGTAAGATTTGCAACATTTAGGTCATACTTAGACCAAGGACAAAGAAACAGAAAGATTTTCACTTTATGGCCCCTATTTCATCAGTAGCAGGAGCAGGTCAGAACAATTACAGTACATCTCATAAAACTGTCTGCCTCCCTACTCTGCAACTCGATTATTCTGTATAAATTTTCAACTGAAACTGTAAAATCTGCAATATTTATACCATGACATGAAGCTGTAATGATGTGAAACCTCTCCATTCGCGCATGTCCGTCTACAAAAGTGAGATTTTCAGTAAATTTTGTTCTTTAGAATCTGTAAGAAAATAACACAGACTTTATCCCTTGGAGATCTGTTTTACTGTACCCTGTTATTTCAAAGTTATATAATTTTTTTTCATACCCACTTGAAAGAAAAATTAAAACAAATTCCAGCAAGATCTGTGGGTTAGACTTTGAAGAGAAAAATGACACCACTCAAAATATTCTTTAGAACATAACAAGAACACAACTATTTTACAACTTAAAAAGAGCAAACTTTTACATCCTTGTGGCAGTGCCAATTGTGTTCTCTCTTTCAAATGTTGTCAAAAATTATAAAGTATAAAAGCTCTCAAGCACTGAAGATTAATCCTCCCTCCCAGAAAGATAAAGATTGTAGTCAAATTCTATAAACCTCGTTTTGCTTCTAGCTACATATTTTTAAGTATAATTCTGAAGTAATATCAAAGCAGATGGTGCAACAGCAGCATTGAAAAAGCATTTGGTGTATTGCAAGTGTCAGGTTAGAATTCACAACCTGATGAATTGCCCACAAGTTCAGTGCTAAAATGGTGCCATTTCTGTTTTAAAATAACTAAGCTAGAAACTATTTTCAGAACTAGAATTAAAAATAAAAAAGAGAATAAATAACCCATCTGTCCCTTGTTGTTTTTAAATATTTAAGTGTCAACTGGAATTGTGAAAGCAAGGGTTGTGTATTGAATTGCTATAAAACTTTCCATTTGTTCAGAATTTTCATGCTGTGTGAACAGTGTTTTCAAAGACCTTTGCAGCTGGTATTGTCAGCATATGCAGTAGATTGGAGTTTTACATAATACTTCAGCAGCAAACACTCTTGGCTTTGAAGGAAACTTTGTTTTCAAGGTAGCAAATTCTCAACAATATCACTGGCTGGAAGCAGAGCAATCTTCCTCAGGTGAAGGATAAAAATTGACCTTTCTAACTATGAATAATGTCAAGTGCTGAAGCCATTAAAGTTCAGTTTCCTCACAACTATAAGACTACATGATGCTATTTTATATTTCTATTCAGGAGAAAAAAAAAAGAGGTTAGGATTTCTTTCATACTACAGATAAGAGGAGACAGCTCCCATTTAGCTGGCAATTCCCACAAAGAAATTTGAGGCTTTATACCCCCATTTCAGTGCCAGAGCATTCACAGACCTTCATTTAGAAGCTGAGAAGACAGAGGGCTGTAAGAAACTCTGGAATGAGAAGTTTCCAGGGAATAAGAAAGTGCTTATTCCAAAGTTTCTGTGCTCTCCTCGTTAGGCAGAGCATCCCCCCGCTGGTGGCTGGGTGGCAGAAGCCCCGTGTGGATTTGTCACCTGGCAGGCTGTGACAGCAGCGGGTCCCTTGTCAATGGTAACACGGCTTGGAATTGTCTTTGGGAGGAGGGCCAGGCACTGATCAGTTTCTGCAGCTGTGGTGGCTTGTTGGCAGCCCTGTGAGGTTTGGGGAATGTGGAGAGTGCAGTTTGTTTGTGAATGTGCTGCCTTGCTGGAACAGGTGCTTTGGTAACAGGGAGCAGCACTGTGACACCGGGTGTTGGATGCTGCTGGTCCTGGGGAGGTGATGGGGCCGTGTGGGGCCTGAGCCTGCATTTTCTGAGGTATTTCCATGTTTCATTGTGCCTCTGCTTCTCCACTGTGCAGAGAGCTCTTGTATTGCATTTGTGGGGTTCCCCAGACGAGGCAGGAATGAGGAATCTGACTCCGTGTTCTCAGAAGGCTAACTTATTATTTTAAGATACTATATTATATTAAAGAATACTAAACTATACTAAAGAATACAGAAAGGATTCTTACAGAAGGCTAAAAAGATAATAATGAAAACTCCTGACTCCTTCCAGAGTCCCGACACAGCTTGGCCCCGATTGGCCAATAAGTTAAAGCAATTCGCATGAAACCAATTAAACTATGTCCAAACATTCCAAACAGCAAAACACAGGAGAAGCAAATCAGATAATTATTGTTTTCCTTTTTCTTTGAGGCTTCTTAGCTTCCCAGGAGAAGAATCCTGGGCAAAGGGATTTTTCCAGAAAATATGACTGCCACATTCTTGGAGCTCTGTCTTAGCTGTATGAATTAGCTTTCATTATTCAGATTCTGGTTTGCAAAATGATCTTTAAGAGGGGAGGACCGCTGCCTTTTTGGACAGAGTTAGCAGGAATATCTGCTCAAAGCAACCTGCAGAAATTGTTTGCCAGGCAGTGCTGAGAGTTTGGTGCTCCTGCAGTGCATGTGGAAAGACAGTGGCATTGCAAGGCACCAGGTGTATCCACATCTGAGACTGGCTTGTGCTGCTGCAAGGATGAGAAGCCTCCTCCTGTTTGGTTTGGGATGGTTTCCAATATATTGATCCATGGAGAAGGCAGCTGCCTCTCTAGAGACTATAAAAATGAGATGCCTAGCTAGAACCTCAGTGAATAACAGGTTTGTGGCTATAAACGTGAGGCATATTGTTTTAAAGATATCCAAAATGCTATACTGAAAAAAAAAAAAAACAAAAACAACACATAATGAGATTCTGAGGTGAGGAAAAGACAAAGGGGGGGCCTCTTTGTACATGAGTGGGTTTTTTCCCTTCTGCTATGAAGCAGAGCTGATGTTTAATCAAAACTTCAGTGAATTTAATATACACTGCAGGTGTTTTAGTACCTATAACCTTATTTCTTGCTTGGTTTCTTGAAAGGAAAATAACCTCTCCCAGGATTTGTTTTTAATGAAATGTAGGTAATGTGCTTTTTGAGCTTACAAGAGTGATGCCATGAGACTGCTCTGGGAGGAAGCTGGGGGAGTCCTTTCCCATCTGTCCTTTAAGGACACTGGCCTTGGAAATCACCCTGCAAGCAGGTGCCTGTACCAGGTCTGTGCTGCTGGTGGCTCTCAGGCAGTGACAATGGTGTGTGATACCCCCAAAACTGCTAACCAGGGGGTCAAGAGCTGTTGTTTGTGCTCTTTCCTCTGGGAGAAGTCAGTGCTTTCCTAATTAATTAAACGTAGCCTTTCAGTTAAAGCAGAAATGTGCATTGTTAACTCCTGTGCAGCTGTGAGCTCAGGAGAGAGTGGTTTGCCTCTTTGTGCAGCAAAGACAGCTTCGTTTTCTGCAGAGACTACGCCTGGGAATACCAAGGAAAGTTATTCTTAAGATTTGTCCTGTTATGGCACGAATGCTCAAGTAGTATAATGCAGGATTTGTTCACTTCTAGCTTAAAGAGCTGTATTTTTTAATGGAATCCTGGTGTTCTATCTTTCCTGCCTTTCTAAGGTTAATGTTGCAAATAACCTTGGTGTTCACAAGTCTGAAAATTTCCAAATGAAGGAAGTGATTCTTCAGCTGGCATGAAAATGGATAATGGTTTGGGCATGTTTTAGGAAGTCTATAATTATTTCCCCCCTACTTTAGATCTGTTTAGAAAAGTTGCTGTCTGACAGCTGACAGGCAGATGAGAAGGCAGAGCTGACCCCACACTTGAGAGGATATTGCTGGTGTTATCAGCAGCACGAGCAGCATGAAAGCTAAGAGTGAACAAACGAAATGCTTGATACTCTTCTTGAAGGTCCAGGACGGGGACATGGCTGCTTGGTGGTCCTCATTCATGTGCTGCATTCTTCTTGAACTTAAAAAGTAAAAAAAAAAGAAATGAGGACTATACCCTGAGCATTCTCAGCTGTGACACCCTGTGTTATTTCTTTGATTGCCTTATGTGTTCAGATGATGCCAATAACTGATACCTAAACCCAGGCTGACTCTAGTCCAAGACACAGGGAAAGCAATGCTTCCTAACACTCTGGCCCTATGGCAAAATGAAAATACTGGGAAGGCTTTGCCCAGCTTCCCTACGCAAGTGTCTGACAGGGCTCCTGTGCTCGGGTTAGTTGCCTTGGAAACCCGTGGCTGTGCACATGGGCAGGAGCAGGGCTGCAGTTGGTGGACATGGCCCTTGGGGGCCCCATTACTGAATTTCTTATGTTTAGAAATACTTTGTAATAAGGCCTCTGGTGTCACTTATTAGCAGTAAAGTGTAGGGCAGCCTTCATCAGCATCAACTGCCAATTTGTTTCTTATGGAAATGAACCCACGTTGATGGTGTGTAAGACTTTTTGGAGATTTTCTGCTGGAACAGAATTCTCACTTGTTCTTTTTATGCTGCCACTTGACACACACTTCTCTAATTTGAGTGCTTTTCTACTCATTATATTGATTTCAGCCTTCTCGGTGAAATGAAGTAACAACTTGCAAGGGAAGATGGGCAGAGAGAGAGGAAATAAACTTATAGAGGAGCATTTTATCTGACCATGTTCTGCCTTAAATTAAAGCGCTGGAGTCAAAGCAATTTTCATCTTCACTGAGTAATCTGACTTTTTTTTTTTTGCAAAGTTTTGTGTGTCTTCATCTTTGGTAAATGGTGTTTTGATTCTCCTTAAAATGCAGACTAAAATATTAACATTTAAGGGAATGTCATAGAAATGAATATATGCCTGTCTCATTTTTTTCTATTACCTATTTTATTCTTTCTATTACCTCTTAGGAAGTACAGAGATGAGTAAGGTATATAAAAGGCTGTAAGCTAGCCAGATATCTGGTGTAAAAACAATTTCAGTTCAAGGCAAGTTCTGGATGTAAAGCTCAGGTCCAGGGCTCTGCAGGACATTTTTTGTAGGTTCTGTGGGAATTTTTGGGGCGTCTGGATTGGTTTATTCCATTATTATGGCTTCATTTTCCTGCAAATGTTGCAGAACTGCTTGTATTGGGTGAGGATGTCCCAGAGGACCTACAGCCTCTGTTTGTTGTCTGATCAGTCCATCACACAACAGGTCCCAATCCCCTCCACTATGGAAATGCATAAATTCCTCCTCAGATCTGACATCCTGGTGTGCTGGTGAAAGAAAGAAGAGGGAGACAGAGAAAGGCATTTCACTCTTCCTGTTGAATACATTGGTGTCTTTCACTGACAGATGAGAGAGATTTGATGGGAAAGGCTAAACACTTTTGGAGGAAGCAGGCAAATTCGAGAATTTAATTTAAAACCCAAAGATCTTTTGGTGTTATCTTTTAATTAAAAGTCCCAGAAAATACAAGCCTGAAAAGCTGAGAGAAATTGGAAGGATATACTCAATAAATGGCCTTTTCATGCAGTCACATTTTGGGGTCTTTAAGAACCTCTTTGCTTCACGGTTGAATTCCTATAATCTAAGCCATGCATACACTCCTATACACAGTATCTTGTGAGTCAACTCCTTTCTTGTCATTAAGACTTGACATTTCTGTTCATTTTGGCTGCTTGACTGCAATAAACTTTCCTCAGAGGATATACAAACTCTATTTTCAGTGAATGCCAGGAAGAGGCTGCATATGAAACATGGAGAAGGAGTTATTCTTGTTCACAGAGGCTGACTGGAGAGGCACATGAGTTACTGACATTTCCTACACGTTTCAGACAAGAGGGGATATAGAAATCAGAGGAACATGGTGGATTGTTAGGTTTCTGGTCTCATGTGATCTCTCACCAAGGCAGGGTTGTTTCCCTGTGGAAAACTGTTGTTGATTTTCTTCTACAGTCAAGGTTTAAATGTCTTTGGAGTTAAGGCATTTGATGCTTTCCTTGTGAGGTTGTACCAGAGCCAGGACATTTCATAGGTAGGCTGTCTCCTAATATTCCATTAAAACAAACGAAAAAGTTTCTCTACAGAGAATGAAATACTGCCACTGCAAAACCTGCGTCTATAAAGATCCTGAAAGAAAAATGAATGGTGGAATTCCCTAGACAGAAAAAAAAAGAAAAATTACATTTAAAATGACAAACAATGGAAGAGAATCCTTTAACAAGAACAAATCTAAATTGCTTGAACTTCATTGTGCAAGAGGTCTCAATTTCTGAAGGCTGCTTTTCTTCCACCATCATCTCTTAATTACAGTGAAAACATCCCTTGAATGCCTGGCATCATTTATAACTGGTTCTCATTCATTGTTGCTCATGATACTCTCATAGTTAAAATTGTTATTTATACATGTATGCAAATTATTAATATTTAAATGTGATTATCACTCAGAATTGTTGCCCCCCCAAAAAAAAACAAACAAAAACAACAAACAATGCACCCTAAGACCAGTAAACAAGATCATCAGAAATGCTTCAAGCTGCATCCCTTAAAGAGTTAGGTGAGGTATCAGTGTGATTTCACCCTGCCCTCCAACCTTTCCAGTTTTATTCTAATTCCCTCTAAGTTGCAGTTATGCTTTTATCTATTCCCTATGGTTGCCAGGGATGTTGAAGCAATATTTGCTTTCCCAAAGCTGCATCCTAAAGGATAAATCCTGGCCACTGGGGACAGAAAGTGAGTATTTGCTGCTCTGTGCAGCAGAGATGACTTTGGCATGAGAGGAAGTAAAATAATCAAGTTTCCTCCTTCTTATGTTTGAATCTTCCACACAGTATCTCAGGGCATCCCTTTCGAAGTTATTTAGATTGAAGCAGACTGTTGCTATTCTAGTAAAAACCAGAACAATTTTTCTGCTTACTGTTCCTTTTTACAAGTCTTGAATGCCTGGAGCTCTGATTACTTTTCCTCATGTGATAGGTTCAAACTCATGTTAATGATTTCATTTAATTTTGTATTGATATTTTGCTAAATAAGTAAAAGCTGAAGTGGTTGCAATCTTAGTTATTTGAAATACCTTTCTGTGAATCTTCATTACTTGGAAGGACTCTTTTGCAATGGCACAGTAATAAAAATGTTCAGAGGAAGGTTGAGCTCAGAAGTTGCAGGAGTCGCTCACTCTGTCATGGTCCCTGAACCAGCAACCTCATAAGTTTTCATCTAGCACAGAGTTATCATCTTAATTGAGAGGATCATCCCATGAGCCACCCACATGCCCTGAATCTTTGCCATGTGTTCTTCTGCATTAATTGTTTCTCTCAGTGGGGGCTGAAACCTGCTCAGCTAAAAATGTCCAAGAAAGGTGCAAGGGGGACTATTGTGGACTCAAGTGCATCAAAGTGGGAATCCTGACACTTTCCAGTGACTGCTGTCAGTCTGAACGTTTTGCTTTTGTACACACAGAAATACTTGCACAGGGCTGAGTGTTTTGGAGACTGAAGCAGTCAGATCTGATTGGAGCAGCCGTTTCTCCAGCTGAGCCTCCCAAAGGGCTCCTCCTGGGTGGTGTCCTCAGTGTCACATGTCTGGTCTCCTCATCACCTACTGCTCAACACCAAATAAAACTTCAGGCTACTTTGTTTAACAGCTTGGCAGAGGATGTCTTGAATGGCTCCTCATTCAATGTCTGTAGCATTAAAATAAATTTGCACGAAGTAGGATGTAGGTCTGAAAATTTGCATTTATGAAAATTTCCAGGTTTTCATAATCAGTCTTCCTGCCCAAAGCTGTGGCATTGCATGTTGAGATTCAAAGTTTATGTGATGTCCCTAGCAAGTGAATGACACTGTCCAGCACAATTAGAGCAGGCATACCACCCTGTCAAGCCTCCCTGGCTTCTGAGTGCAGTGAGATGAAAAGGGCTCAGATGTGTCTGATACCAAACTGCTCTTCCTGAGATTAGCTTTTGCTTAGCAGAGATGAAAAGAAGCAAATAAACAGTCTTTTCCCCACATACTTCAGATACCTGTGGTAGAACTGTGAAGGCTCAGAAGGGATGTCTGAAGGCAGAGCAGTGTGATTTAGTGTGAACTGCCAGCTTGGTAATTGAGGACTGGCTATTCCCATTCTCTTCCCTGCTTCCATCCAGGCTCTGCTCAGAACCAGCTACAGCTGCTGTTTGTATTGGGGTGCAGTGATCTCTCTTTGGAAATAATTCCTTCTGCTTTCCCAAGACTCCAAGCAGCACTGGCTGTTTCAAGCATGAGAAGCAGTTATATCTAAAAGCAGGGATGGATGCTTCAGTTAACAGCTTCCTTGGAGGCTGCACTTCAGAATAAGCATTGTCCCTCTAGTCTGTCTGCTGTCACAAGGGTCCTGACCCAGCTTTGTTGTTGGGAGGAATGATATGCCATCAACATGCCTTTGCCTACCTGATTCTCCCCCTCGATGTCTCCTGCAGGAGCCTCACCTGTCTGTCCTGCAAATGACACTGAGTCTGGGAGCCTCTCCCAGACAGGGCACCTGCTTCATTCCATGGAGTCAGAAATGCACCTGCTTCATTCCATGGAGTCAGAAATGGATCTAAATCCAAGTGATGTCTGAATGGCCACTGGGATCCTGAGTGAAGCTGGATCAGAACCAGCAGGGGTGGGAGGATGATGAGAATGTCCCCTGGTGACTGAGATCCCTGGGGGTATCTGTGGCCCAGGCAGAGCAGCTGCTGCACTGTGCTCCTCCTGCCCCCAGCTCCTGGGATTGTTGGTGAGGGCTGCAGGAGTCTTAGCCAGGTGGCCAGAGCCCTTGGTCAGAGCCTTTTGGCAGCTGCTGCCTCTGGGCACTGATTTAAGGCACTTTGAGGCTCCTCCTTTGTGCCCCTCCAGTCTGAGTTTCTGGTGCAGCCATACCTGACTCATATTTGAAGTAGCAATTCACAATGGGCTCATGCTTGGGTGGTATTGATCCCCTCATTTTAGTTGTTGGTTTTTTAATTAAAAATATAGTGTAGATGATTAAATAATCCCACATTCCCTGTGTAATGGGAATTTAATGGGAAAGATTTTGTGGGGCTGGGGGCTGTTTGAAACAAAATTTTACTGAAGGTGCAAATTGGTGAGAAAGAGCATATCATGGTTACAAAATAAAGTTAGTTTGTATTTTTGAAACAGAGAAGCTTATTGGGGCAAGGGTATTTGTTTGGACACTTTGACCTTTGAAAGTAATGCAGTGAAATATGCCAACACAGACTCCTATTTTTATTTTAAAATATTTATTTCCAAGCCCTATAAAAATAACAATCTCCTTTTCAGAAAGGATTTGGTATAATCACAGGGTGTTTGCAGTTACGATTAAGGTAGGTGTGGTACTTGCTGCCAATTAGTTTAATTGATGTGAAAGTCTGAGTACATCTTAAGAGGGCAGGATTTCCCTACCTGAATTGAGCCCTCCTCAAAGACCAGCAGGAAGAGTGTGGAAGAGGGAAGGAGAAAGCCAAGTACAGCAGAAAACCTCTGTCTCTAAGAGGGCCTGAACCAGGATGGAACTGCAAGTTGGGGTAGCTAAAAATATCTTCATCATCCTGAGTTTCTTTTAAATGTTTTTTGGTTTGTTTTTTTTTTAAGTCTAATCTGCCCATTGACCTCACCCGTTCCCTTAAGAGAAGCAAGCTTTACATTCGAATTTTGACTCAAATGTTAAAATTTTGTATGATTTAAATTGGATGCAGTGTGAGCCCTGAGTAATTTCCTGTTTCTCCTGATTACACTGCAGTGTCACAGAAAGGAGAAGAAGGTGACAAGTTTAACCTGTTATGTAATAGTAGCCACTCCAAAGATGTTTGGTTTTTTTTGCAAGTAGGGAAGTAAGCAAGGTTTGATTCACTTCTACAGCATTGCAAAGGCTGCCTTGTACATGGTTGAAGCTGTCAGTTTGGCTTCCTTCATGTAAAGGAAGGGTTAATTTGGGGAAAATGAATTTTCCCTCAAGCTTCTCTCAGCACTGAGCTGCATTCAGAGGTGTCTGTGTGCTGTAATCCCAGTACTGCTCCAGGTTTGGGACAGGGGCAGTGATCCCAGTGCAGCTCCAGGTTTGGGACAGGGGCAGTGATCCCAGTGCAGCTCCAGGTTTGGGGAGAGGGGCATTGATCCCAGTGCAGCTCCAGGTCTGGGACAGGGGCTGCACTGCCAGGTCTGAGGTGCAGCTCCTCCTGGGTTGGACACAACCTCTTCTCTTCTGCTTCTGGCTGCATCTGCCAAACAAATCAGAGCAAGGAGAGGAGATAGGAAATCAAGATCAGCAGATGGGGAAGGGAAAAGGGGAATTTCTTGCCCTGGTGGCTCATCTTTTGGGCCACTCTTTGGTACCCTATCTGTGCTTCCCCATTCCTGGCCTGAAGCACACATATTTAACATGAATTCCAATTTAAAAAGAGAGGGAAAATAAAGGAGGGGAAAGTTAATCACTTTAAAGAAATACTCAACGTTTGAAGTTGTAAAACTCTTTACACCAACCAAGTGTTGCTCCCTTGCAATATTTGCTGATTCCTTTATGCAGTGATATTTTAGATTCCCTGGTTTTATTTTTATTTGGTTCCATTCTACTTGAAACTGTAATCCTTTAGGAATTCTCTCTAGTAAATTCCCATTCAAACCACTGGGGATTTCAGCAATCTGCTGGCACAGCCTTTCACCATGTTTTTGAGTTATTTATAGATATGATCTTGTATCACTGAAATATTTCTGCATATTGTTCCAGACAAAGCCAGTAAATTCAATATGTCACTATGTATCCCCTGACTTGCCTCCAAGGCCTTGTTTTTCACAGAGTAAAAAAAAACTTTATGGAAGAGTGGGAGCTGTCTGCCTGCGAAATGGGCTTGAATAATAACACCAGGCTCTCAGATGAAATTTTATACTCTAGATGAATCATCAAGTGCTCATTAAACATCTATCTACTCTAGGAAGAGATAAAAAATCTTCCTCTTGATGTTACCCTTAGGAGCTGGACAAAAAATAATTTTATATTGGAACATGGAAACAGCAAACTTGACCAAACCATCAGCTGTAGTAGTTTCACTTCTATTTGATTCCAACCTGAGAAACCCTTACCTCTTACTGTTATAATAACACCAGCATAATAACACTCATCATTCTTAGAAGGCCTTGTAGGGAAGCATGGAAAGGGCTGTGTCACATTCCATCCCCTTTGGAGAATTTATCCTTTGGCTCAGCTATCAAAAGAACATCCTTTCACATGAGCGTCCCCAAGGGCACACCACGAAACCCCAGACATCAGGCAGCCTTTCTTAAAACACTGGTTTAGTTTGCAGCTTTCCCCTGCAAACTCAGTTTTGTGGCAGAAGGTCATGTTTTAAATAAGAAATAGATACAAGGACTGTGGTGAGGAATAAGTTTTTTGTCTTCTTCAACCCCATTGTAGGAATGGCAGCTGTGGATCATGCTAATACTTTGATTTATTTCTTCACTGCATTCTTTATTTGGCATCAGATTGCTTTGCAAGCAGCAGTTTTCCTGGGCTGTGCAATGACAGTGTCTGCTGCCACAGTGGAAGCTCTGCCATGCTATCACTGAATTTAATTCCCTCTTCCCAGTGTTATATGACCCCTTATTTGCCCTGTGTTCCAAACGTGCTTGGCAATGGCTGCAGCAATTCTGTTCATCCTGCAATCTTGTTGTACTGCAATCACATTTTATTTTAACCCAGGTTTGACTTGTGTTGCAAGGCTACAGGCTGCTTAATATAACAAAATTTTAATGTTGTGTTTGCATAAATATTATTTTTAATTTTTTCCTAGCCTAGTATCTCCAGTCTCAGCAAATAAAACTTTCAGATCTGGGACATCATGCACTGTAACTGTCATGTGTGTGATTTGCTTAGCTTTTTTCATTTCCCATTTAATTGAGAAGCCACCAGGAACAGTTTTTAGCCTTCTCATTACTTAATCTTAATTGCAATATCTATTAATTTATATTGTGTTAGTACTTTAATGATATGAGAGCCAGTAAGTGGCTATTGTTCATTAGCCATATCAATGCTGTGTGTTTGAGGTTTGGGTTGGTTTTTATTTTTTTGTTTTCCTTTTTTTTCCTTTTTTTTTTAAATCCTCCTAATGTCAGCATGTAGAATACTGTAAGGGTGACTGAGGTAAAGATATTTTCGTTCATACCAAGCTAAAATACCTCCAAAGCAATCTCAGTGGAATCATTAATTTGCTATGAACAAATGTCTCAATTAAAGCTGCTTTTACATTTTCTCATCGTTCTCTGATTAACTCTTAAAAAGGTGAGCTTAGTTTTAAGTCCCTTTGGCAGTTCATGTTCTGTTTACTGGAGAAAACTCCCCTTCAAGTTTGCATCGTTTTTGGATAAAAAGGCCTGCTCTGGGTGGTGGAGGTGGCCAAACACGTGGATAACAAGTGACCTGTCCTGTGCTGGGTCTGGCATTTGCAGTGTGGCATCTTTTCTGTGAGGGTCAAGTTCAGCTGGGGCAGAACAGCTGTAAAAGCTCAGGAGGTGTGTGAGTACATGGATTTCTGCCTTGAATTTGGGAGAGCTGTGGTTTGCCTGTGTTAGAGGGAGAACAGAGCAGGAATGATCAAGGAGGGACTGACATTGTGTGGCTGCAAATAAGTTACAAACCCTCAGCTTTTCCACCCTGACTGGTAGGTCTCTCCACACAAGACTCTTTGGATTTGATCTTCTGCTAACATGATGTTAATTTCACTCAAAAAAATTTTAATATGTGAATCCAGAAAGTATCTGTAACCCTGGAGCTTGCTTAACATTGTAAAATATTCAAGAGGTGTTGGATGAAAACTGGGCAGTAGGCATTTTTTATTAAACTGTATGGATTTCAAATATTCGAGAAAGAGTTCTGCTTCAATGTCAAAATGCAAAGAATTAGCAGGAGAAGCCTTCATTTTATGTGAACAATGGTGTTTTGCTGCCAGCTTACTTCTGTTACATACAAGGCCATGGAAGGAAGCAGAGAAGGAGGAGTTGTGGCTGCAGGGAGTGGTGATACTTGTGAGATGTTAAAGTGCAGAGGTTTTGGACAGCCCCACTGTCTCCCTCACTGGTGCATCATCCTAGAAGAATTGCTGAAGCTTATCTTTATTCAATGCTGCTCAGTCCTGTGTGCAATTTGCAAGAGCACGAGGTGGTGAGGAAAAGAGAACTCGAGAGAGTTTTCTGTGGGGCGAGGGGGTGGGGGGCATCTTGCTTTTCCAGGCTTGGCTTGTGCAAGCAAGGAGGAGTCACAAAGAGCAGCTTTGAGTCACAGAGGATATCCCATTCCTGTTTGGTCCTCCTGACCTACAAAGGAGACATAAATGGCTTTGTACAGCCTTCTGTTTGGTGTCTGGAAGGAAAATCAGACTGTAGGGTAACTTAAGGTTGAGGTTGCTTGGATTTTAAGATGGGATTTCTTGCATTGTGCTGAGGAGAGCTGTTAGAGTGGTGCTCTGCAACATTTCAGGCTGTATGCAGATAGAACAATGGAATAGAATCATGGAATCATAAAGGTTGGAAAAGACCTCCAACATCATTAAGTCCAAACTGTGCCCTATCCCCATGTTGTCCCCCAGCCCAGGGCACCATTCATTTATCCAGTCATTCCTTGGACACCTCCAGGGACGGGGGCATCACCACGTCCATGGACAGCCCCTGCCAGTGTTTGACAACCCTTTCAGTGAAAGAATTTTTCCTGATATCCAACCTTTACCTCCCCTGGCACAGTCTGAGGCCATTTCTTCTTATACTGCCTCATTCCCTGGGAGAAGAGAGCAGCCCCCACCTCCCTCTGCCCCTCTTTGAGGCAGCTGTAGAGAGATATGAGGTGTCCCCTGAGCCTGTCTGTTCCAGACTAGACAGCCCAAGTCCCTCAAGTGCCAAGGAGGCTGCAGGACCATTGTGTGTTTTGGGCTACCTCTAGTTTGTGGTGAGCTGCTAAGTTCTCCCATACACATCTGCTCATACTTGCTTTTATGCACAATGTATCCTTAACTTCTGCCAGCCTAATTGTTGAACTTGACATCCATCCTCTTGTGCTTATTTACCATTGCCCTCAAATCTCAAACCAGGAGGGACCCATCCTTTCCCATGTTCTCCTTTGAGAACACACAGAGAAACTTTTTTGCATGGATCTTTCAAGTGACTGAGACTTCCAAAGGATGTGTTTGCACTTGGAGGTGAGAGCTCCTTGCTCTGAGCCCTCATTCTGGAGACTTCCTTCTGCTCACAGCCGGGTCTTTTCCTGTCAAATTCTGTGTAAACCAATTGAGAAAATGAAGCACCCTTGACTACGAACAGTGAAGCCCCACACAGGCTGATAGCTCTCCTGCAAGGAGAGCACAACTGCAGCAAAACAACCGAGTAAAGGACACAGATAATAAACCCAGAGCAGTTAATCACCTTCAGCGTGCCCTTCACCGAAGGCAAAGAGCTGCCCTCCGCCTCTGTGTGCTGCCATCCACCATACAAACAAACCCTACAACAATCTAATTATCTGAACTGAGGCTGAGTATTTCCAGTGCCACAGTGGCAGGAATGTTCAGTTGGAACAGTCCTTTCCCTGGCAGTTTCATTTGTCAGAACGGGAACGTGTTGTAAAACATTTTGCTAAGTTCCTGCTGAGAGGAGGGTAGGTCTCTCAAAAATCCATTCAGCAGGTGCCAGGTGAGATGCTCTGCAGACCCCTCAGGTTACTGCTGGTGCAGGGGGGCAGATAAGTGTTTGGGGGATGTAGCATTCCTAGATGTGGGCTAGGGCAGGATAAAGCATAAATTATGGATTGTGTCTCTGCCTGTCAGCACGAGCAGGTTGGATGCCTGGAAACACACAGCTAGCAGTGTTTGGGCGGCTTGCTGCCAAGTATAACAGTTCCTTAAGCAGTTTCAAACTTTTCTTTCACAGAAAATTCTTAAATGTTATTCTTTCTCTTACAAAGCTCAGCTTAAAAGAGGAAGAACAACTCTTGAGAATTGGAGAATGTGTGTTGATGAGCACAGCTCTTTGTTACAATATGTTGCTGAATTTTAGATGTTTGTAATGCTACATTTTGGAGGTAATTCCCTGATTCAAAACACCTGTTTGTACCATAATGTTTTGGGTTTTTTTCTTTTTTCAACCATCCTGGCTTTTCTGAGATGAAAAGAATGTGTCTGGTGTGCAAAATGCTTTGATTTATCAGAGGTAAGCCCTGCTGTTAGCAGAGATAAAGGGCCTTGTTTACAAGGTGTCTATATCCTTAGAAAAAAAGGAGTTTCCAATAATTGAATAAGGTGTTGTGAATGTATAGATTAAACTAGAAGGCCAACAGCAAGCATGATGAACTTCAAAAGAACAGCTTCTCATCTCTCTGGGGACCTTCATTAACGAGTCACCAGATAGGCAATTACTGTACAGTTCTTATAATGACCGGGATCAGACACAAGCAATCAGCACAGTAGGCAGCAAGAAAGCAAGCAGAAAAAAACCTGTGAAAATATGCCATTAAATCTTAATTATTCTTCAAAAGAAAACAAGCACGACTAGGGGGCAAATAACTGTAAGGAATACACAGAACTGTATCCAAACCTGCTGGCTCAGGGCAATGATATTTAGTTATTAGCAGCACCAACGTTTATTTAAAGCTAAGCATTATGTTCACAGACCATTCTGAGGTGTATTTTCCGCCTGTTTGTTGTAAGCCTGAGGAAGAGTTACTGTTTGCTGCCACAGGATAGTTCTCCAAATCAGGACACATACCCTCTTCCCCTATTATTTTGGTCTCTATTCCACTGCTCTAGAAACAGCAGCAAAGCCCTGGGGCCCCAGGTGGGTGTGGAGAAGATGAGAGACTGCTTCTCCCAGAAGAATGACTCAAATTGATAAGGCAGGACAGGCCATCATGGGAGAGTAAAGAGGTCATGGGGGCTGCACAGCAGCACCAGCTCTGAGGAAGTCTCAGCCTAACTCCCCTACAGGATTTGTATGCAGCAGCTTCACTCTGGGTCCGTGGGGTTTATTTACCAGGGAGGGCTCCCCAGGTCCTGGATTGCATAAGTGGTTCCTTTGCAGCTAAGTGGGCCTGTTTAGCTCCCTGGAATTCTCTGGGGAAATCTTTTAATGATTATGGGAATATGAGTTTCTTGACTCATCCTTCTTTGTAAGAAATAATTATGAACTTATAAATAATATAGGCCCCATGCACTCACTGTTATTGGGGAGGAGGAGGAGGAGGACTCAGAAAATGAGGTATTGCACAGTAGCTACTAAGTTCCAGCTCTTTTATCTGCCATGAATTGCCTTTTAAAAAGCAATTTTATGCAGTGGGCCACAAAGGTCATCCTCATCACTGCCTTGCAACAAACAACATCTTTTTTTTTTGTGTGTGTGTGTGTGTGTTTTGTTTTTTTTTTCTTTATGTACTCCAAATTGTCATTATGGAAGTAAACTCAGTTTGGTCTGTCCTAGAAGATATGCATAATCCAGTGCAATGTGGATCTATTGCTTCACATGTTTGTGAACCACCCATGTGTCTTTTTCTTGATGTGTGTAAATTGCTTCAGTCTTTCAAGAATTAAATTTTTTTAGGATCAAGAGGATGAGAAAGCAAACCCCAAAGTTGTCATGCTGTTAGTATAATGTTCATTTGTCTGAAGTCCAAAATACTCCAAGGTTGAAGTCTGAGGAATGGTCTTGGGATTCTTTCCTATTTCTTGATAAGCATATTAGCAGCAAAGATAGTAGAAAAAGAGAAAAAAAGTCCTAACAAAGAAGTAATGTTGTTTTTAATGTCAGTGCAAAATTGATCTGTAAGTTCTATGACATTTACTGTCTCCCTCTGTAGCTAGGGAGATTTGAGTTTAAAATTGATAACTCAGGATAACCTTCCTTCACAGAAGCACGTGGAGGAAGTTACTGATTTGCAGAGTTGTGTGGATGTAGCTCCAGAGTGTTGTGTGACTAATTGTCTAATGATTTTTACAGAGTGTTTTTCATAGTGCTCCATACTTTCCCCGCAGAAAGAATAATTATGTAAATAACTATTATCAGAACATAGTGCACAGCTAAAAAGTGTAAGGTGCATTGTATGATCACATATTTGTATAATAAGTCTGGGTCTGTGAAAGATAAAAGTGAATATTGGAGCTGTGGTAGTTTATTTGTATCCATTTCTGTGCACTCATCTCCTGAGGTAGTTGAACAATTTAAAGATTTGTTCTATCTGATAGGGGCTATTCAGTGTGGGAAACCCTCAAAGGAAGTAATAACATTTTGCATTCACCTCTCCCAACTATGGGGGCTGAAACTGGTGATACATCAGAGCTTTTGATTTTGCTGTTGACTGTCACAATGATAATCCCTCAGTAAGGATTAATTTCATTTTCTTGGGAAATCAAACAAGATAACAGGAATAATTTATCTGTTGTTCTTTTCAGTGTTACTGATCCCTGAAACATTAAAAAAAAATTATCCTAATCTTTCATCTCTGTGTATTCTAAAGCACTATTTAACTTGGTCCTTGAAAACAATATTTAGTTATCAGTCTAAAGTGTGTGATATATCCTCAAGTTAGTTGGGAAGGGAGAAGGATGCATTTGAGAGTGTTCTGCTTTCATCAGCAACTAATATTAAAACCAAAAAGTTGATCTAACATGTGACAATACAACAATTCAGCCAATTCACGAAACATCAAGATGCCTTGCCAGACAGAAATCATTCTTCCTATAAAATTTTAATTAATTGGAACAGTTTTAGGATGTCTGGGTTTATTTTCCATGAAACTAGATTACAAAATAAGAAATTTAATTTAGTAACTACATCTTAATAACATTTATTTTCAGCATAATTATTGAGCCAAATAGATGTTGTGGACTAAATCTCAATTCCCAACATTAAGTTTTCTAAATAGCAACTCATGGTAGTTTCACAGATTCTGAACTTCTATGATTTGCTATTATAATTATGCAGTGTTCACTGATTTTCTTCTCCTCCCTTTTTTCCTCCCTAGCATGCATTTAGAAAATCTTTTGCTACTCCTTCATGTTTTAAAGCAGCCACAGATGGGATCATTGCTCGCTGATTTGGGATGAGCCTGGTGACTGCAGTGCCCCTGGGCTCTCCATGAGCTCTGTCCTCTGCTCACCCCCATTCATGAGCCAGAGCCCTTCAAGGTCTCATTTGGTTTTGCCAGGGATTCCTGACTGTTCCTGAGTGACCCCACACTTGTGAAAATTGTGAATAATTGTACATACGAATCCTTACTTGGCCACTGTGCAACACCAGGATTTATGAGCTGGGTTTCTACAGCTGTGGACAGAGGATCAGTTGCACCCTGCTGTGTACCCAAATCTGTAAATGTTATTCCCAAATTCTGTGTGCATCTGTGGAGCAATAAGGGGCAAGTGACTGGCCAAGGTCACTCGCTCACAACTGATGTTAAAATTCAGGAGCCCATGGCTCCCCACATCTCTATGCAGTTTATCATCAGTGGTATCATTTAATTGTTGTGCAGTCTTGAGTTTTGTGTTGGAATGTTGTTGAATTTCAGCAATTAATATTGACAATCCTGCTTGTTTCATTTCTGTGTGAGGTTAGCAGATAGTTATTGTCAGTTTTATTGAGGATGTGATGTGTTCATGACTTGAGCAGAAAGATCCTCTATGGCAAGATCGTTCTTATTTTTTTATTTTCAGGCTTTCCATTTTGTAATTTTGTTTCATATGGGTAAAGCCTTATAAAAGAAGGTCCTTGTTGCCCTTGAAAATCATGGCCCAAGTCTGCTATTTGGCTAAGTAGAGCAGGACTATGGGAAAGTGACTCAGCTGAATTAGAGCTAGAAAAACATGTTACAGAACCATGTTCACATGGTGGTATATGGTGGTTGGTTGCATTATATTTGTTATGATTTAAAACTGTGTAACTGATAAAGGCCTGCCTGGTTCAAAAGGCCTGGCTTTTGCAGTGAGGTGGCTCTCCTTTGTGCCTGCACTGCTTTGCTTCCTACATTACTTCACATTTTTTCTTTGCTCTCCTCTTCACCTTTTCTGTTTTTCTTGATACCTTTGATGCCAATAGGGCTGGCAGGTCAAAGTGAGCAATTGCCTTTCTGAGGCTCCAGATGACACGGATCACCTCTGTGATGCTCTTAGATGCTGGTGTGACCCGGGGCAAACCTCATCTCCCTGCTAAATGCAGATCTCTGGAGTCGGGTTAGAACTGATCCAAAAGTTTGTCCTGCAGTCTGTGTTAGTGAGAATATGGTTTCTGGCATTTAACTGCAATGACTTGATTTGTTTCATTGTTAATGGTAGCTTCTTATTGTTTCTCTCAGATTCCCTTTTGAGGTTTGCTCTCTGCTTTTGTGTCAGCACATGAGTTCTGACAGGGGTCTGATCATGGTCAAGGAATGGAGCTTTTGTTGTTTTTTGGTGAGGTCTTTTTGACTGAGGATTTTGTCCAGGGCAAGATGCATGACAAAGATGCAGAAGTCAGATTGTGCACAGATACTTCTGAAAGTAATTGAATTATCAAGCTGTACCAAACTTCTGGAGAAATCTAATAGGGAAAAAGGAGGAAATGTGCAAGGCTCAGTAGGGTTGCTTTGTTTATGAAGTCTCAGTTTAAATGAAAAAACTACCGGGTACCCTTCAGATGGATACTTACTAAAAGCCAGGGCCTTTAAAAATACCTATAGACTTGCAAATATCCAACCTCAAGTGCATCTCTAACTTTTATCTTAAATGAGTTTTGTTTCCATTGGGATATATTCTCAGCAAATGAAATCCTTTACAGAGTTCTGACAGTAAGGCTGGGGGGTTTTGGGGGCCTGGCCTTTGAGGCTGAGCAGCTCTCCTGCCCTTGGAGGGAGTCTGGGTCTAGCCAAGTTGTACAGCAGTGTCTGATGGTGTCTCCAGGTGTGGGATCCCTCAGAAGGAAGAACCAGCCGAGCAGGATGCACAGGCTGAAGGCTTAAATGATATCAAATCTCACAGCTGATTTTTCCCCCTAGAAGTTCAAAGAGTTAATTGCTGTGCAGTTCATCCTGTGGGTGTGTGTGTTGTTTTTGGGAGGCAGTGAAGTCTGGGCTGGCTGGCTCCTCAAATAACTTCATGGGTTCCTTCCATTCCCTAGGCAGGAGGGGAGTGTTCCCCTGGTTCTTTCTGCTCTGTCTGCCCAACTTTACCACAATTAATGGGGTAAACACTGTTTTTAAAACTTGCTTACCAGTAGATTTTTTTAAATCTAAGTTCATCTAAGTTGTTGTCTTTTACTGTCTTTTTCTAAATCAACCCATAGAGCAAATGAAGTTTTTTATTGTAAATATTCCCATGACCTGGTCTAACCACAAAGTATTATTGGATTAATGAGGATCATTCCCATGTCCTTCAGTTCTGTTTACATCATTAAAAGTATATAAGTAGCAGATAAAGTAAAAAATCTAGGTCATTCTATCTGATAGTATTTTAATTTAATTTAGAAGATTAAGCATACCTGTTTCAACAACAGAAAGCACTTTGTAGGAGTAAATTGTTAGCAACAGCCAGAGAAGGACCAAAGAAAACATTTTTACTTGATTCACAATGAATAATTTTGCCTTGCTGCTAGTTTTCTTCTTGAAATATAAGCCAGGGATATATTTCATCATTAACCTTTTGAACCAGGCCAAGCATAATTGGCAATTCTCCTGCCATGTCTATTTGTCTGTATTATGCTGTTCCTTTTATAGAAGAAATAATTGTCATTTTTTTCTGTGTATAGCTTTTTTATCCCAGCCAACCTCTGCAAGGATCAGAAGTATTAAGTCACCTAATGATATCCTATCCTATCAAGCTTTACCCAACAACAATTTGTGGCTGTACATAAAAGTATTTCAATATATTCAATACCAAAGAGGAGTGCAACTGAGAAATTCTGTCGAGCAGATTGGATTATTACCCTTGCCTCTGTTTAAGCCTGGCAACAGTGTTCTTGGAGATGATTTTGCTGTCTCCTGACATGCCATAACACACAGCAGAGGCTCACAAGCCATGCCATGACATAGACCTATCTTGTCTGAAATCACCCACTGTCAGTAATAATGCCCTTTGTTTACTGAAGAGCTAATCAAAAATGTGCCCAGCTGTAACTGGAATTGCCTTTTAATATCTTAGCTGTCAGCCTGCAAGGATGTCTTTTTGACATGATATTTGCAGGAATATATATTACCTAGTAACAGATAAAAGAATAGCCTGAACACCTGGAGAAGAGCCTACCTTCAATCAAAATAAAGGATGATCTTCTTCAGTACTTTCCTGACAAGTGGGAGATTGCAGAGAAGGGCTACACTCAGGTTTTTTAATGGTCTTTACTTACTGAATCAGTTTCCTTTTGTTCCCTGTTGGTTGCTTGCTGATTGCTGAATATTTGCCCTTTGCCCCTAATCATTATTTAATACATTAAAAAATACACCATCAGGGACATAATTTTTATTTCTCCTATTAGTTATGCTTCTGCTGAGTGCGCTGTTCACCAGTGAGCACTGGCATGCTGTTTTACAGTAGAAATGACACAAAAGGGGCACACATTTTCATTAGAAAGGCAATTATCAGGCTGGTGGTTGGTGGTTTACTGCTCCTTTGGCCCACAATTTATTATGTAAGACAGAAACTGGAGTAATATGTTTTGATGCATCTGCCTCAGTCCAGCAAACTTTTAAAGACCATGGGTGTTCTGCCCTTGACCTCCTCCTGAGCTGAATGCAGAGTACTTGGCTGGTGGAATATCAGTGGCATCTTGAGATGTACAGATAAAAGCCATTAGAGAGGAATTGGATATTATCGCTTTTGGCTTTGCTTTTATTACACTGTGAGATTCTCTTTTGGTGGTTTATCTGCCCAATTTTGCCTTCTCCGATCTCTGAATGAAGTCCAGGCTAAATTATCAGTCCTGGAAAGCAGCTGTTATCAAGACACTGCATCAGATGCCTCTGAACTTTCCAATTTTATATTAAAAGCCTTCAGTGAAGTGATTTAGTGGCCCATAAATCTATCAGTTCCAGAAGCCTAAATCTTTGTACAGTTTCTTTTGAGGTTTGGGATTGCTTCCAAGAAGAGAATAGATGCATACAAAAGATGAAATGTTATGTCATCCCAGACCTTCAGTGACTGCATCAACAGGCACAGGGTGTATGGGATGGGAGGGGTTTTTTAATCCATTCAATTATGTTCTTTTTTTTTTTTTAAGCTGTAACTTGAATCTGTTAGGAATTCATTTCTTACATTAATAGATGTAGACTCGCAGCATTTTTATGACCCTCTTTCTTGATGACTTTGTGTTTTGTAAATCACATTATTTCTGTCTAGCTTTAATAGAGAAACTAAGACTTAATAAAAATTTTAAACTCCTGAGATTAGGAATTTTAGATTCTTAACTTTTGATGACTCATTGCAGTAAATTTCCATTCTCCTGCCTTGTCTAATTCCAAACTTTTATCATGTCTGTAAATTAAACCTCTAGATGCTAAAGCATTGATTAGGCCAATGTTGTTGAGAAAATCAAGGGCCAAACTGAGAAGGGAAATGATAATCTCCCTTGTCTTCAAACCACTTCAGTATTGTTAGAAAACAGTTTCTGTTTAAAACATATTGTGTCAAATTCTCGATACAGGAAAACTGAGAAAAGGAGATATTGTCTTAATACCTTCAAATATGGGGACACATGTAAATTTTTTTTTTCCTAGAATTTCATTTTGCATTGCAATTGAGTTCAGCTATCTGCACAGCTCCATTGAGATTATTAATCCAGGAGGCATTTACATATCTGCAAACAATTGATATTTTGTGCAAATGTAACTGCAGGCAGGAACCAGGCTGAGTGCTCCTGTGCCTCCTGGGACAGCCCTGTGCCCCTCAGCTGGGACAGCTCCCGAAAATGCTGTGACAGTTTCTCATTGTGTGACTTGACAAAGGCAGAATGAATACTTCCCAAAAACACTTTAGAAGGCCTTTTTCAATATCTTTAGTTCTGAGACAGCATTAACTCTGCTGAATAGTGAAAGTAATAGGGATCACTCAGCCTGCCTTAAGGCCATGACAAAACTCTAATCTGTTTGCTGATAGTTCTGCAGCCTCGTGAAGTGTTCTCATTTGCTCCATAAATTGTGCTGAAGAATAGCTTTTTTTGGAATAACTAAGTAGTAATTTCTCTATGTTTTCTTAGGGTATAAGTAGTTAAAATGGAAAACAGCTTAAATCCAAGAGCTTCTTATCATATTGCACACCCATCAAAGTAAACTGGAACCCAACAGATCAATAGTTAAATACCATTAAAAACAGTTTTGAGAAAAAATCATAATTGACTTAGCCATATGCTTCATTTTCTTACGACACTATCTTCAGAGGGAAACACAATCACCGTTCATAGAGAAACTAATTACCCACTGTCAATTAAGCCCTCAATAACTGATCTCTTGACAGCTGGTAATAAGTCCCAAACCCCATTGCAAATTGCATTAAAATACATGTTTATCCACTGGAGAAAGATGGGGAGCACAGCTCACACGTTCACAAAATTCTACAGCCAGAAACCATTGCCTTTTCAAGACAGCTTTCCTTGCACTCCAGCTTTGGATTTTCCTCCTTTCTGACTTCTTAAGGCTTTCACGTTTCAAACAGCTTTTGCATTCCCTCTTCGGTGAGCATACAAAACTATGCTCAGACAATCTGGCAGTTTTTGCCTAAATGGTTGTTTAAAGTGGCCTTTTTTGTATGTCTTCACTAAGAAAGTGCAGTGTTGACTAAATTTTGCATTTGTTAAAGCAGGTAACAAGGGATGTGGGAAATGGGAGAAGAACTGATAGCTCACTGGTATCAAGTCTTGCAGGTTGTAAACTGTCCCATCCTAAAGGTTGAGACCACAAAGAAACAATCTTTCTCAGATGAGCTCTATTTCACCTCCCAACTTTGTTCCCTTATGCTTTGATGTGCCCTGAGGGCCAGTGTGTGCTGTCCTTGTAGCCTTTTGCTATGTAACTACTGTAAGAACCACTTTGTAGACCAAGATTTGAAAGTCAAAACTCATTTAGCTTTTTTCCCATTACCAAAAAACCCAAACAACCTCATGGGAGTTAGAGGAAAACAGAAAGATGACAACAAAAGTCTTATGGCTGTTCTTAATATAAATAAATACATAGTAGAAGGGCTTGGTTTGGAAGAACAATTAGTACAAAATAGTAATATTTTAATTACAGAGAATCATGTGATAAAATTAAAGGAATGGGATAAATTCTATCTATGCAAGTTTTAAATGCCAGGTGAAGGTGGCAAATGTTGGCCAACTTTCTGTTGATTTTTTGTATCTGTTCCTGCAGTACTGCATTCACTCAATAAGTACCCAGTGCTGAAAAGTTCCTCACTGTGTGATCTAAAAACCAATCTATTGCTCAATTCTGCAACAGCTCAGCAGAAAACTTAACTTTGAGCTTTAAAGGCTGAAGAATCTAAATTTCTTTATGCCCTAATTTCTTCTTTTAAAGATTTGTTCTAATATTTTCACGGGGAATAGTGTGAATTGATTAATTAATAGGTACAAAATATATTTGTATCTTTACATTAAAAGACCTGCTTGGTATCTCCCAATCTTGTTCGCCATCTCAGAAGTACTTAAGGTTTTATATTATAAGGATATTATTATTAAGAAAGGAGGACATTAAAATGTTTCTAGGGATTATTCCTCCTTGTTAGGCATCCACATTTTTCAGTGCTTTTGGTTGGTGATAAAGCCTGTTGTGGGAGCAATGAATCAATAGATGACTGGTGTAGTCTTTTCTTTTAATTGTCACCATCTCCACTATAGAGATCGAATCTTTTTTCTCTTTTTTTTTTCTTTCTTGGCACTTAAGAAAGGAATTGCCATGAAAATGGAACAGTCTTCAGTTCACTTCCTTTTTTTTTTTCTCCTCATCACACTGGCACGCAGATCCATCTATCACTATTGTAATGTGCTTTTGAGGTGTAAAAGGCTATTTAGTACATCTTATTAACTACCTCTGCATAATGGCAGCATCAGAATTGAGAGCACTTGTCATTCTCTGAACAACTGGGGTACTTCTAAGTAGAAAAATAAATGAGTTCTGTTAGCAAAAATGTTGGGAGACCCAGATAAGATAGTGATATTATAAGAAACTTGAAAATAATTCTCTTCATGCTTCTTTTATGTTTCTCTAATTAAACTTTATATTCTGATAACTCTAAATATTCAAAATCTGTTTAAATACCTGCTTTCATTCTTTATACATACCCCAAAATCCCATGCTTTACTTGTCTTTGTGCCAAGTAATGTGCCTGAGAGCAGATTGTAGATAGCAGCAAGGTAATTCCTGCTGTCTTAAAAGGTAGTAGTAAAATAACTCTGTCAGTTAAGCACTGGCTTAACAGTTTTGTCCTTAAGATCCAGATAGATTCTAATAATTCCTCTGGAGGAGCATATGCTTCCATATGAGATCAGGCATGGGGTATCTAACCTTTTCCTTTCCTTGTCTGCTTCAAGACCAATTTTACTGTATTTTTATGTATTTATTTATTCATTATTATGTATTTTTATGTATTTATTTTACAGTATTTTTACAATATTTTTATGGAGTGCTGTGTGTATAGAAATGCCAGACCTGTGCCCTCTCTGTAAAAATGACAGTCTGTGAAGCCCAGTGTTGCTGGTGAAGTTGTCAATTTTTTGTTCTGGGACAGGAGTAAAAGTTTGCTCCCCTCTCAGAACAAATGTGATGTCACTGCCCCGGAGGGCAGGGCATCTGTGTCCCCCAACAGTGCCAGCAGCAGGGACAGGAGGGGCAGGAAGAGCCCTGCCATCACGCCAGGTAGGGTATGGCACCTGGGCAGTTACCACGTGAGGAGGATTTAGCATTTTGCTAAGGGAGCTCTCCCACTTTCTTTTCCCCCTAAGATCAATTTAAGGTGATTGTTTTGTCTAGAAGTAAACACCTTTAATTCCTCAGAAGAGAAGTTCAGCCTTACAGTCCTATGTGCTCTTCACTTCGTAAATTTAGTGCTCTTTTCCAACATTTGGGATGTAACAAAGAGAAGTTCCAGGCAAAGCAAATTAGATTCTTAAAAAATACACATTGCTGTGACAGTGCTCTTCCACAACTGCATGCTTTCCCTTTCTAGGCACATTCCTTTAGTCAATTTTAGTGGTTTGTGCAGTTTCTACTGCTGTTTTACTGAAGTGATGGTCACTTTGTGTGAGGTGAGACTTGCTCAGCCCGGAGGAGAGCCTGTGTGCTCCTTCCCAGTGTGCCCATCTGTGCCTGGGCAGCACCAGCCTGTGCTTGGCTACAGAAAAGGACCAAATTTAGAGAGCCTGGAGCTGCCCAGGTGTACTGGAGAATTTAGTGCAGGATGATGTGACTGCTGCTGCCAAACAGAGCCATCTTCAACCTCAGCAGATCCTGCAGCCTCCCAGCCCTAATCCAGTAATCCCACCTGGATCTGTTTGCTCAGCCACAAAGGAAAATTGCTCTTCTTTAGTCTCAGTCCCACACACTCAAGTGCACGGAGGTTGAACCCCTGCCAGTGAAAGATGCGCTTGGTTCAAATTGCATGCCTGTGATTAGTGCTTGGGTAGTGATATCTTAGATTTTATAAAACTGCTGTCATCTGGGAGGTTTTGAGAGCAGCCACCATCATGAAGGCTGCAAATTATTTGTAAACAAGACCTTACTACTTGAAAGCTTAGCCTTTTGTTTGTTTTTTGTAAACTAAGATAGATTGAATGATTACAGCCAAATCCTTAATGTTACTCTTGTTTACAGCATGCTTCCCCTCACAATAAATCTCCAAGCCCGTGGGCACTTTCAATTACTGCATCTTCCTTAGCAGAGGCACTCATAAACCTCTTGCTCTGTCACACCCCTTTGAAAGATCTCTCTGTAACAAAACTGACAATGCTTAGATCAAGAAAAACTTATTAAAAGCATAACTTGTGTGGTTCCCTGTGACCAGGGGAGAGAAGGAATACACAGATTACTGCAGGTATAATGGGTACTTTCCTTCAAAATTTATTCCTAAGGCTGCGGAAAATGGGTAGGAAATACGACAGAAGTAAATCTTTAAGCTTTATTTAAGTTTTTTTGTGACGTATAAAAGAATTATTCTTGGTATAAACTCTTACAAATGTACAGCACCGGACTTCTCAGTATTTCAAGTTTTATGAATTTTAGAGAAACCAGAAGATGCAGCTGTAAAGGCAGAGATATTTCTCCTATGGAGGATTTTATGGCATTATTTGAAAAGGTGTCACGTTTACACAGTTTCTTGACCTACACAGAGGGCAGAGGAAGATTCACTCGGATTTTAGAGATGGAAAAATGAGGTGTGAGGAGAAAATAAAATTGAAATTTTCCAGCTACCCTTCTTTTCTATTCACATGTAGTAAAAGTATGGGAACTGTAGGAATCACAGCTGAAAACTACTTACAGTTCATCCTCATAATCTGTGTGTGTTTTCAGTATAGATGAAAATTGTAAGAGAGATGTTTTTAACAGAAATCATTATCTACTCACCACCAGTGAGTTAACAGAGGAAAAAAATGTGTGTGGGGGGAGGAGAACCACAAAACCTAAATACTGAGCAACATCATATCCAAGTTTTGTCAACACAGATAGCTAAAAGTAATTTCTGAAATGTGTGCTTAGAAGTGTACTCTGGTACAGCAAATAGCCCGAGTTGCTAGTGGAAACTGGAGATGTTCATCATTTCTGAAAATTGGTCCAGATACCCAAATGTCTGCTAGAAAACTAATTTTAGGAATGGTAGTAGGGAAATGTTGATGAATATTGCCAGTGTCATATTTAACTGTTAAACAAGTAATAGCATATAATCTTTTATGCCTCAGTGTAAAAATATTCCTTAAAATAAATAACAATAAAAATATATGAAGCGTACAACTCCATCCCGAATAACTGTAATCCCATTTTGTAACAGTAATGAATGCACTGCAGCAAGCCTCACTGATTAAAAACTTTCCGTGCCAGGTTTGTTTGCAGTTTATCAAATGGGATGTAAAATGCAGACTACCTCTCTGTATGGCTTTACTTGTGGAAGGCAGTTCCTTCATCAGTTTGAGCTTCAGGTTTGGCTGTTTCCAGCTGCCAGAAGTTTAATTTGGGTCACCAGCAGACCTCTGACTGCTATGAGTAGCAAAAACCAGAGCAAAAGGCAGGAGGTTGCTGTGCCCCACCATGCACTCCCTGGAAGAGTGGGCAAGCTCTGACATGGAATGTTGGGCACAGAAAATGGGACTCAGGAGGCCACAGAGTCCATTCCCCTGAGGCAGGACAGAGGGCACAGGGTGTCAATTGCTGAATCTGTTGTTGCCTCTGCCATCCCCAGTTTCTGTGCTGCTGATAAAAAGCTTTTGGTTTCCGTGTGGCTCACCTTGGCACACGTTTGTATTTTCCAAAATGTAGCGTGCTTTGGGATTTGCCATGTGGATTTCCTACACTGACCCCTAATATCCTGCAGGTGTTCAGTGTGACAGTGAGGTACTAGAAAGAAATAACACATTAGAGTAAAGAATTATAGTGTTCTGTCATCACTGAGAAAGGAATGATCTTTGTTTGGCTGAGATAAAAAAGTAGAAAAATAAATATAAAATGCTGAAATCTGTGGAAACAGCAATGTTTAGAGTTGTGGCAGTAATGCATCTGCACTTCATGTGGAACTGTAGAACTTGCCTGTGCACAAGTCTTCTTTTAACAGTTTATTAATGCCAGTGCTTCATTTCCCAATTCTCTCTGTTAGGTTCTTTGGAATTGAGTTCTGTGGACAGAGAGCCTGTCCTGGTATATACAGACTTCATAGAATCTCAGGGTGGAAGGGACTCATAAAGATCATTTGATACCTCAGACCTGCAAATCTGAGCCAGACACTCCAAATAAACTGTCTTGAAGCTTTGTTCAGATCCCCCAAATTATTTGTGAGGTGTTTGAGGATGTAGAGGGGATAATTTCAGAAAGACTGTGGCTCCAGGGACAAAGAATTTACAGACACAGGAGGACAGGTCCTGCAATGAGCTGTGTTTGAAGGTGGACCAGGAAGGAGAAGTTTCCTATGTAAGAATTCAAGATGAAGACCTGAAGAGAGGTTTGCCTTGCTCATAGGAAAATCAGGCTGCTTGGTTTGTCATGACTGCTCTGCTGTGCACAGCCCCTTTGTGTATTTTTGTTCCTCCCCTACCTTGCTTTGCTCCTCTGCTACTCTGACATTTACAATCTAACATCAGGACAAATTCTTTAAGTACTGGGCCACAGTCCTTTTGCCAGTTATTATCTGTATTAGTGTTCCAACAAACTGAAATGAAGAAAAAATACTCTCTCCTCATGTCCTAAGCAAAGGTCTCACACATCCAGGGAGTCCAGGTGAGGGCCCCTGATGGAAACCCATTTCAGAGGGAAAATGTTCATACATTCACTGCCACCTCCGTGCTGCACATCGAGTAGGACAGTGATGAATTTTGTCCTTTCCCTCTTACTTAAGAAAACTGGTTTTGTGTGTAACTCAAGGTGTTGTGTAGAATTATTTTTTGTCAACAGAATTGCAGTAGATTTCATAGACTCCTGAAACAAATTAGCAGCCTGGACCATAAAGAGCAGGGGGAGCCACACAAACTAAATCTGGTTTTCCAGATAAATTAAAATTAAGAAATGTCTGACAAAAAAAATATAATCTGGGTACACTGCAAGATTCATGTTCATATTTGCCCACAGCTTGCAGCTGTTAGGACAACTGAGCGACACAGGACAGGAGTTCCAGCTGTAGAAAGCTGAAGTTAAGCCTTCATGAAATCAAATCTTAGCCATTTCTTCCTCTTAATACCCTTCAAGGAACAGCAAGGCATTTGCCTTTTAAAATAACACTCAGATCCAATTATTTAATAGTAAGAGATGAAAAAGCACTAACAAATCTAATAACTGCCAAATTAATGTAATTTCCTACACTTGTGTTTGGTAGCTGAAGACAAGCTAAATGCCTAAATAGCTGTCTAACCTAAGGAGCAGGAAAAAATAGTGAGCAAAAACACCCTTCAGAGGAAATATCTGCCAACAACATCAGAGCTTGCAGTAGGTATCAAGACTGAAGGAACTAATTTAAAATACATACCAATTTATTCATATTAGGAAGTGAAATGTTCTTGGATTTCAGGGCTGAGGGGCACCTGAGTGTACGTGTGGTCAAAAGCAATTTGCTGTTGAAGTTGCTGGATCAAGGCACTTTTTGAAGTCACTTTGCATCTCCTTTGCCCTGCTCTAGATATCCTGCTAATGACCAGCTATAAAGAGCACTGTGGAATTAGTTGTATTTTTGATTATGCAGAAAGAACTCAACTCTTCCATGCTGAACCTGGAGGGCTGAAATAGCTGCAGTTGGATTTAACCATGTGAAATCAGGAAACCTGTCAGGGTAGAGGGAAAAGGCTGCACAGGATTTTGCCAGCATCCTTTTTCTGCTGGAGGAGCTTTACATAATTCTGGCCATGCTGAGATTCACACTCTTATTGATCATCTTTCTCAATATTTGTAGCTGGAGGTTCAAGTTTTCTTTTTTTCTTTTCCCCATGTACCCTGCTGGCCTTGGAAAAGGGAGTAACTGTATTTGATGGTATTTCTGAAAGGAAAACAAAATCTTGCTGGTTCTTACACTTGGTCTCTAATTTGTTGTGACTCAGCTGTAATTGCTGAGCTCAAGAGATGTGGAGTCTGGACCATCATCAGTGATCTGAACAATGCTTTCTCTGATTTCTCTGGTTTTTCACTAAAATATGGAATGCTACACGTGGGCTCTTCCACTTCAAATTTCTAGTGAGGTATGGAACAATGCACTGGGCAAGGAACTCTTCTTGAACAATGACACCAAAACCAGCCCTCTCCTCCAGTGAACAGATGCCACATAGACAAATCACCAAAATTTGAAATGCAGCCTCTTTTTCTATAGAATGTTCCAGGTTGTTTTATCTTCACAGTGCACTACTTGCTGATAATTGAGTAAGATCAGCATATTTTTTTTTCCTCAGATTGGAATTCTGATAGCGTTATTTGCCTAATTCTTTTGGTGGAAAGCATTTTAATCTTTAATCTAGTGCACATTCAATCCATTTAATTTATTGTGGTAGTACACAAATAGAATAAGGCATTAATGTGGTTATGCCAAATCAGTGTTTTGTTGCATTGTGTATATTTTGAATTATATCAGTAAATACTGTAGTAAATATAATAGCCATAAAGCCTTCAACAGGTTCCCAATCTTATAATGAACTTATTTAATATAAAATCAAAACTAAAGCTCAGTGAACCACTCATCCAGCAACAAGATCATTTCCATGGGCAGTGAGATACAGATGATTAGCTCTTTGATATTCATTTGCTAAAGGATCTGTTTTCATTTTGGACCTTAAATCTCTTATCAGCCTTCTCAGAGAGAGAGAGAGCACTGGGGGAAGTACGTAAAGATACGTAGGATTTTTGACAGCATTTGGCCCTAAAATTCCCATAGGAGGATGTTATCTAAAAATCCAAATAACTGAGAGCAAGAATCTAAATCAGTCACTCTTTGATGCTTGACTGATTTGTGTCTCCTGTAACACAAACCTGGGGAAACCAAGGGGAACCTGGGCAGTGCCAGTTCCTCCAGTTCACAAATTCACACTCACCCCCACTTTGGCCAATAACCTGTGGATTGCTCTTTTTCCTTTGGCAGAAAACTTGCACACTGAAATAAAAAATGAGGCCACTGTAGAAAAGAAACAGAAAATCAGATAATTTCCACTCTGATTTCCTGGGCTGTACAGGAAGATCTCAGCTTCCCTTAACCAAGTAATAAAACTGGAAAACCACCTGACCTTTCTGTGTTATCCCCAGGCAAAGCCTCACACGTGCATTCAATTAGCTTTTGCAGCTCACTAATTTGAGTTTATGAAGCATGTTGTCCCCACAGCAAAGAATTGCTGCAGGGCTATTGTAGGGGAGTGTGCACCTCAGCCTTACATGATTAATGAGTTTTTATTATTATTGCCAGCCTACACAAGCAGATTTACAAATTATCCAGATTCGAGGTCTAGGTGGCCAGTTCCTCATGTGCTTTATGTCAACACTCAAATTTTCCTTTATCTGAAATAGAAGATTATTTGAATAGAAACCAAGGTGAGCATTTAGGGACAAAGGAAAACATAAAAGAGCTTGGTGTAAAACTGGAGAATGGACAATAGGTTCAATGAAAAGGATTCTACAAGAAGTGCAGGTTTTTTAAGCAGAAGAAAAGGTGTAATTTTCACTAAACCATTCTGTATGATGGGATTAATCCTGAAGGAAAAAATTCTCAATATTTATTGTATCTATTTCCAAGTGAAAATTCTTAACATTAAACTGCTGTTGGGTTTCCAAATGTATTTTTGAGCATTTCAATTCTCAGAAAATCTGTATTAGCAACATCTTTCTCTTTTACTTTACATTGGAAATATAAGTTTGAGATACAATATTTTCTGGCATTTTAAAGCAAGTGAAGCTAATTTCCATTCCCTTCCTCCTGCTTCTGAGGCTTTTCTTATTTTCAATAGACAGAAGTTGTCTAGGCCCACCACAAGATAAGTCCATGCCCTTTCTGTTTAAAATAGAAGGCAGAATTTCCTACACTCTTGCACCTGCTGGTCAATATGCTCTTGGTACTACTACGGACCAACTTGGCTTCCTCCTCCTAAAACCAGAGCTCTCTCGGGCTCGGGTTATGAAATTTTAAGTATTAAATATTAAAGAATAAATAAAGTAAGAACTGGTGAAGTTCAACAGTCAAGGAAATATGCACAGCATTTCCAGAAATTACATTTTATTGTATGTAGGCCAGGTATGACAAACTCAAAGAATAACTTAAGGAAGATCTCAAATTCTGCAGCCATAGCAGCAGCTCTACAAATGCTGCCTTTGCTTTTATCATCACCTTTTCTTGCCTATTGATGTGAAACCAAAGCTAGATACAGAGAGTAATGTTCATTTTCTTGATTATTTTTCTCTTCAGCTAATGAGAAGGTAAAGCGGTGTTGAAATATACTTAAATATATTGGTATCATTTAGAAGTCATATAAGCATAATGTACATTTAAGTGTAATGTAGACATGTGTTATGCTAAATGTAGTTTAGAAGTAGACAAGGCTGAGGTGGACTGGGTAATAAAGAACTCTATTGTTCCAGGGAATTCAGTCAGAAAGGGGTTTTTTGGTGCCCACCCAGGGTCACCCTGGTATCCTTTCCAAGGATTTCCTTGTTCCTGATAGGGAAGTGTCAATTACCCACGTATAGTTAATTTACAGTGTTTGAGAGATTGGTTTCCTTCACTGACAAGTTCAAACCACCTGAAAGTCTGATCCTTTGTCTTTTGAAGTCTTGCCATTGATTTTAGGATAGCAGTGTCGGGTCCTCAGCAGACATCTCACTGACATAGTTCCTCTCACATTTATTTCTCCTGGCTACGTTTTAGAGCCAAGTAAAAGCCAATCTTGAACACAAAAGGAAAAAAAAAAGGGAAGAGAAGGATAAAGCCTCCATGGTCCAGCAAAGACAGGATCCTGGCTTTGAGGCTCAGCCACTCTGGGAAAAGAAAAAAAGCCAAGGACTTGCCCGTGTTTACAGGGTGTACATCCCAGAGTGCCTTTCTCATCCCAACTGCACAAAGGAAACAGCTTATCAGCTCATCAATAAATCTATAAGGGCCTCTCAGCCCTTTCTGGTTGGTTTCAGGGATTTTTCAAGCTATAGGAGCTGTCTGAAGCCTCTTCCCCATCCCTCTTGTAAAGCAATGGGTAGCAAGGGAGATGCATTTTTGGTTTGCAGCCTTCTCACTGAGATGTGAGTTGACTCAAACAGAACTCCCACTGCATTTTTCCCACATGTTGCTAGTGCAGGCTGGCAAATCCACACCTTGGATTCAGTAATTCCATTTCAGAACATTTTGTCCTCTATTATAGCCTTATTCGTTCTGGTTTATAGGCTATTGTTCCCTGCTTTTTCCCTCCTTTCCTCAAATCTTTCACATTTAACTGGTTACACAGCTATGAATATAATGTTTCAAAGATATAAATAATAATGAGCTCCCTTAATAAAATCAGACATAAGTTATGCAGCAGACGTCAATTATAATGGATTTTAAAGGTTTTGATCTAGAACCTGGGTGGCATTACATTTAGACTAATAACTGTAACTATGATTTATGTGTTTGCAACTGAAATGGTTTCAGTGCTTCGATATATGTCCAAAGTGAAATTTATAGTCTGCTACAGAATGTATAAATAATGAACAGCCATATGTCATATTGCATTTAAAAATTTGACTTCTTCCACAGCCAGCATAAGGTAAAATGAATTAAAATTTTAAGTTCATTTGGGATCAAGTTACTTTAATACTTTAAAGCAGCTCCACAAATACAACATTGATTTAATTATTTTTGCTGCAGTAAAAATAAAATGCTTTTAAATTTGTGCTTGTATTCAAATTAAACCATGACGAAGGGCAAAGCATGTGCTAATAAGAAGAAAAAATGATCCACTTTTTTCCTAGAAATTATTAACACCTAATTATTTGTTAGATAGCGAATGCAGGATAACTGGTATTGACAAAGAGATGCTGCATGTTGATTACAACTTTTAAATTAATCCCCTCCTCCTAATGCCCATTTCATGTTGGAAAAACAATCTCTAATCTATTTTTAGTAATATGAGCTGCATGAGGGTACACGAATGCACAGGGCAATTTTCCACTTGGCTGTTTGGAAAGTAAAAATGCACCTGACTAATATTTGTGGTCTGTTTGCAGCAGAAAGTCCCCCCAGCCCTCCCTTACAGCAGAGGCTGTTTTCCAGACTGTACCTACCCTTTCTAAATCTCGGTTTAAACATTTTAAATCTTGCTGCCTAAACGAGGTTTGGGTTTTTTTTCCTCTTCTTAGCTATCTGTTGAAATTTGTCATTGTCACCAGCAGACTGTGGACAGAAATGGGATGACAACTACTATTTTGTTAGTAGCTTATAAGGTGCTTTCCATTTTGCCCATAACAAGAGGCAAAGCATAACAGGATTTCAATCCTATAGGAAATCCAGGGGCTTGTTCCCTTTATGTCATCAGATCAATTTTGCACCAGTAAATATTTCTCAAAGGTTTTAGGTAATTTTTCTGGTGTTTACTGCAAGGGAAGTGTTGAGTGTTCAGCATTGCCCATGGCTTGAAGCTTCCCTTTTCTTTTTACACAGGAATACTATTTTCTTTTATTCCCTGGAGTGCTGGTACCAGGACTGAACTTAGTGAGCTCTTCAAGAAGCAGAAATAAATAAATGGAAAATTTGCAGTTAAGCCATCAACAGAAATGACATCTATTCCTCAGCAGACCCTTGTTTTATACTATTGGGAAGTTATCTAACTTCCCATAGAAAATGCTATTGATTTTTAGCCTGCTTTGTCAACTAGTCAATAGCTACACACAGAGGGTACTTGTGATACTCTTTTTTTTTTTTCCCTCTCACTAAAAGTGCTCCTGTATGTTGAGTTCCCAACATGGCCAGCCCAGCTTGGTGGCTTTTTTCTCTTGAACTTTAGCATTAATACACGTGTTTGGCTTATCAATGCCAAAGGCTGTTTTGTCATCCCTCTAAAAGGTGGCTTAGCTGAGACAGATCCTTTTGCTAAGAAATACCCGGGGTGTCTTAGAGCCTTTGGGCTCTGCCAGACACTTGGCAGCAGAGAGAAAAGAGGGTGTGTGAAATTGTTACTGCTCTCACCTTGTCTGTCACAGATGCAGTTTGTCTTTGCTACCCCAGACTGAAGTCATGAAAATGGCAACATCTGCCAGAGAAGGGGAGGAAATGAGGAATGAAGGCACAAGAAGTTTCAAAATTCCACGTGAATTCTTAATAATTTTTGAATAATGCAATTAGACAAGTGAAAACATTTTTTGTTTTAATTCTAGGATTCCAAGTGAGGAAACTCTTTTGGAATATTGAAATGTCCTTTCACTTCAGCTATTAGATGTTTAGTCCCAGGGAGCATGGCATTCTGAGATCAGATTTGCTATAGTTATTGAATATTGGGTAAAAAGGTGGGATTGCTCTTTGCAATGAGAGAAATTTAATTCATATCTTAAGAGGGAAAGAGAGGACTGTTTTATTGCTGGATGAAATCATGGAATATGATCATGGAAATGGATACTCCTCTTCATAAAATATTAGTGATTAAAAACATTTGAAATTTTTCCTTCCAAGACTGGGATAGCATCAAACAATGAGTGAAATGTTTTTATCCAAGACATGAAATTTTTGGATCATTTTGACTAGCCCAGCTCTCCCTCTGTCACTTTATCTCTTAGTTTACTACTCCTATTCTACACTGCCATAATTTATTCAAGAGCAAAATGTGGTTTTGTTGTGCTTTGGGAAAGTCCTAATGGAAAAGATACCCAAGTGTCAAAAATTAAAGTTAACTTGTGAATATCTCTGTGTGTGGGCATCTATTTCTCCTGATATCCAACGAGAGACAGTTGTCAGTTTTCTGTCTGTGGGAAACAGGTTTTGGAAGAGATTATACTTGCAAAGAGATAAGGCTGCACTCAGGTGTGGCTTATCAGGAGAGGCTGCTGCCATTGTCTGATAATCAAGAGCACCTTGTCTGAGCAGGAGCTTATTTGTCTCCTGCTCCCTCTGAACTCTTGCCCCAGCTCTTCAGAGGAATGGCTGCTTTTATCTTTTTACAGTTTCTCAGAGATTTGTTAGTAGATATTAATTTCAGCACAAGGTTGTTTAGGAAGTCAGGTGAGCTTAAGGAAAGGTCAGGAGAAAGAGCGCTGAAGACTTGGGGAAATTCGATAGCAGGCAAGATCTCCTCTTCTGGTCTTCTCAGTTTAATGGAGGTGTAAATAGCTGGACTCACCTCCTCTAGTCCAGACTTTTCATGACCCAAAACTTAACTGGCAAATTTTTGCCTTTTTTTTGGTTTTTTTTTTTGGTTTTTTTTTTTTTCCTTCAAGACTATAGTCGTTGCTTTATTTCTATGGCACAGTGTCCTTAAATAAACATGTGAAGAAATCTACAATTAGTAGGTATGGTGTTAGAGAAAAGCCTTTTGGTAAATTGTGTGGCAGCTCTACCTGCAGGTCCTAACCTATTTTTGGGCTTGTTATCCTCCAGTAGCTTCACCTTGAAAACAGCTGTTATCATTGAGGGGAACTTGCACGTTCTGTGGATCTGAGTCTTGAGATGTGCATTCAACAGTTTCACTGCTCTTTTGGTGCTTAGAAAAGGGGTAAAAAAAGACATAATTGAGGCTATTTGTGTCATTGGTAGAGAAAATATTATCTCTTTTCACCTGCTCTTGCTACTCAAACAGTACCAGGCTTTTTAACAGCTTGTGGTTTGGGTTTTTTTTTTTTTTCTGCCAGATATACCCTAGCAAGTTCAATCAGTTATTAATTAGTTGTTTACAAGCAATTAAAAGATTCTTTTGTGATTTTGTTTGTGAATAAAACCAAGATGACTGGACTTAAACTTGTCATAGAAAAAGAGAATTGCACTACTTCATTTACCTCCTGCCTTTTTTTTTTTCCTATTACCATTCAGCTTGAAAAGTTTGGAGTTTTTTCTCTTCCTTTTAGTAAAGTAAGTAAGGGTCTTCAGCTCAAGAATATCTTTGAAGTTGCTTTTCAGATCCTTGATTGGGCTCAGGAGACAAATTTCTGTATCTCATTGGATTGGAGCTGCTGGTTTATATCATGACCTTGTGAGATGGGTACTGAGAGCAGAGAGATGAATATCAAATTATTTCACTCTGTTCCACTAATTTTTGATCACTTCAGTGCTTTTCATATTAAAAAAACCCACTCAACCAACCCCCAACTTTCCATATTATCAGGTATCTAAAGAAACTGAGAGAATGGTAGGTTATAGAAATTGGTTTTTAATATCATGATGTTACTTTGACTATGTTGTCATCCATTGTCATTATTGTATTACCTAAGCTATGGGCTTCAAGATTTATTAAGAAATTATTTTATGGTTTTTTTTTTTACACTAGCATTGTTGAAGCTAGCAGAGGGAGAACAAGCCCTTGGGAGTCTTATTGCTGGGGTGGAGAAAGGGAAACTTCAAATAAGATAAAGGAACAATAAAAAGTGACCAGACATTTTGGTTAGAGTTCAAGTCCCCAGTGAAAGATTGTCATGAGAATGTCATTTATATGACAAATTAATGCTTCATTAGGACATTGCATTTAGAGAAGACATTACCATAAGCATGGGCTTGTGGTTTTCTTAATTTCCCCTCTTGGTCAGTGTTGCTTACAGATACCTTCTTCTGGGCAATTATCATCAATCTTGTCCTTAATTATAAAGTTCATTTTATCCTTTTAATAATGTTTTGTAGGACAGGCAAACAGAATCTTTATTTTACTCTTACTTTGCCATAAGATTTCCTTGTGTGGTGTAAGACAGGCACCAGCAGAGGATCTGAGGATCTGAGATGTGGTTTGGTACCTGTGTGGTTCTATACCTGTGAGGACTCAGAGGGATTCTGTGGGTGAGGAGTTTAAGCTGCTTGAAATCCAGCTAATCACAGGCAGGAGCCTGATGGCTTCACCCATGTGTGAATCCAAGTCAAAACTGCCACAAAGTTCCAGGGGTCTCAGAGCAGTAATTCTTATTCAGGCTTATGTCAGGAACAGACAGGTGTGTTCCCAACCAGAGAAGGGGAGGTGTTGATTTTTTTTTGTCTCCTGATAATATTAAAGTTCCAAGATCTATTTGCAAAGGTTTGTTTATTTATTTATTTCTTTATTTATTTCTGTTTTGTTTATAAAGTACCGTGTCTCACTGTGTTTATCCTTGAAAATAGTTACATTTAAAGAACAGGAATGACTGTGAGATATCAGTAACTAAAAACTGAATCTTGTGATTCCATTTGAGAGGGAGGCTTTTCCAGTAAGATTAAAAAATCAGAACCTATGGTTTGTTTTTTCCTTCCCACATTAGCCTTTTAAAATGAGATGGTATAGAGCTGCTTTGCAGGCTATTTTATGCTGTGTTAAAACCTGATGAAGATAAGGAAATTTTTGTCTCCTAGATTTAAGTCTTCCAAAGTGTCCTCAGCAAAAAAAAACATGAAAAAAAGCATGATGCACTTGACTTTTCTATATTAAGCTGTGCATAGATGGTTACATGAAAAGAAAGGCTTTTCATGAAAGGATTTTCAGGCCACTTTTGACCTTCCAAATAAATAATGACCAAAATTTTCTATTAACTTCTTGTGTTGTCTTAAATTAACATTTGGTAAGTTTGAACAGGACGTTAGAAGTAATGTTTTAGTGCCTCTGAGTGACTAAACCCTCTGGGGGTGAATGTGACTCACTGAATAAACCCAACCAAGGAAGGAGGGGGTGAGGTGCCCGTAGATCTTGGAGAACAAGGCAGGGTGTGACTGACCACAGCTGTCACCCAGGAGCTGCCAAAATGTGGCTTTTCTTTAGCTCCGCACAGCTGGGTGGGAGCAGGAGGTGTGGCTGTTCCACCCTGGGCTGGCCAGACCAGCGTGGGGAGAGGGAATCAGGAGCTCAGGCCAACAGAGGGGATAAAACCTCAACATGTAATGAGGATTTCAGAGGGTTTGGAAGTGGCTGCAAGCCAAGTCCTGTGTGACATCAGGAGAGTACAACTGATTTTGGGCATTACCCCTTCCATGTGTGGAACAGCTTAAAAGAGCCTGGTCAGGGAGTGCTGGACATCACACACACACCTGAAAGAGGAGAAACTCACACACAGACACAGCTTTTCAAAGGCATGGAAGAAATTCAGCTCAAATTCAGTTAAAACATGGTAATTCTGCTTGGATCAGCAGTGCCTCTCTAGGAGCCAACTTGGCATTAGTCATACAGCAAAAAAAAAAAGCTAAATCAGCATTTCAGCTTCTATGTTGAGGGGCTGGAAGTTATTCTGGTGGTGTGATTGCCTTAGGAAGGTCTGACATGCCGTGTGGGAGGCCTCACCATTATTTAAAGGCTCCTGTGCCACAGATTATGGCTGGCTTACAGTCTGAAATATTACTTTTCATCCTCAGGTCAGATCCTGCCAGTGACTCACAGTCCTTAGGGTGAACCTTTGACTTCAATGAGATTATTTGAGTAAGAAGGACACACCAGGAAATACAATGGGTTTTTTTAATAGATTTTTTGTAGACGTATTATTAATTCAATTACCAAATTGAAATAAATATCTTAATGAAATTGTGAATAGTTTTCAAGTGTAGTTCATTATGTTAATTTGCTTTAAAATTAAAATGGTGCTAAAAGATTATTAATACGTTATTAGTGGAATAGATGGAAATAGATTTTGCTCAAACTAGTAGAAAATAATAAATGCTGTAAAAGGGATTCATGCAAAAAATATGATAATATGAAGTGTATTGTATTGATGGACAACTGGTTTGGACACTCATTAATTCAGATGTGAATTCTGATTTTATTGGGTGTTGCCATCCAGGTCATTTGCCATGGGTGGGCCATCCCCATCCCAGATATCCTTACTATGTGTTCTTAGATTTGTGGCACAATCACCTTGTGAAACACTGAATCCAGAGGTGGCCAAGCACCTGTTTTACCATAACACATTTACTCCATGAGACATATTCCCCACACATTTGGTGCTGTAGCATAAAAACTGAGCTCCTTGGAGAAGCTGGCGTGGCTTGAGTTGGGAGATCCAGCAGTCTAAGAGGCCAGATGGTTATGTAATAAATGTGCCTGGTTATTTAATAAAAGGGCATGGAGTTTCAATTGGTTTTAAGCTATTATGTCAGCATTTAAAGG
>JAYDZK010000044.1:4518647-4543452 GCA_034509185.1 Euphonia xanthogaster
GCATTTAAAGGCAGTGGATGTTTCCAGAACTTCCGAGGGAGTTATCAGGGGTTTAGGTGGCCAGTTCAAATGTCCCTGTAAGCTTTGGTTCCCTCTCAGTTTAGGGTGTGTCCTCACCAGACAGATGGTGATGGTTTCACCATCAGGGACTTTTACTTCCACAGACTGCTTAAACCTTGGTGGCTGACCTAAATTAGATGGGAAGCATGGAACAGAGCAAAATTTGCTATTGCTCTTCCGTTTCCTGGCAGTGTGGCTTGAGCTCTGGCCCCACGCTGTTGCATGGATATTATTGAATTTTCCCATGCTTGGTTTGTCTCGGGGAGACAGGCAGACAATACAGTGCTCCTTGCACGAGCAAGCTACTTCTAGTGTAGCTGTAGGTTATTGGTTTTGCTCCTTAAAACCTGGCTTTTGGAGAACATTAGAATTGTGTGCTGATGGTAGATAATCAAGAAAATCCACAGTTTAGGGAAAACATGCCATATGTCTGGTAATTCCAGCACACAATGGGGTCTCTCCTTAATGACTTCCTCCGTGCCCCCAGTTGGATCTTGGTGTTAGAAGACATATGGAGACTTTTCCCCTTAACTGTGAATTTTCTTCCTGCCACTGCTTTTTCTTACAACCTTAATCTGCTTTTAATGCACTGCAGTTGTCTTTTCCTGCCAATAATCTTTTATCCCTTGTTAGGCAACTTCATTACAAATGACAGAATTAGAACTTTTACACTTGGAGTGAGATGAATGCTTAAATTCAACTTTATTCCTCAACAACTGAGCAACAAGAGGTCCTTGAGTTAAACTTGGTGTCCTTTGTTAGGCTTCACACTGTAAGACCTGTACTTGCCTGGTTGCTGATGCCAGAAATGTTTGGTGGCATTTGCTGTTCTGCAGCCTCTGGATGTCTGTGTACAACAGCTCTGGTGTGGTGCTCGCTGTTCTTTCTGAATGATTTGTGAAGCCCTACATATGGAAATGCACTTATTTTGCAGTCTGATATGTTTTAATAAGTTTTAATAATTTTGACAGTTTCCCAAGGTGTAGTTTGGCTCTGGCTGTTTAAGAAATGACACGAGCTACAGTCCCAGTTTAAAAGATATCTTTGTTTTCTAAATCTTTTATAGTTTACTGCAGTGATGTACAGATTTCTTTCTGCATGCAAGTGCAGCAAACTATGTGGAAAATGCAGAAAGGGCAGAAAAGAATTTTCTCTTTTTTTTTCAAACTAAGGAGAAACATGTTTCATGTTCTACATTAATAAATTTATGAAGGACTAGTCTTAATGATCTGGTAATTTTACTTAAAATATTTTAGACAGAAATATTTAAATATCCTCACTTGATTCAAAGCCTGAAAAGATCAGCAACACTTTCTAGAAGGCTTTGAACGAAGATTTCAAATGTCGTGTAGGAGAGAAAAGATGGAACATGATTTACGTTCTGATATTGGGAAATCTTGTGGTTCATGAGGGCAGAGAGAGGCAGTGCTGCCATTTGCTCCTTAGGGCTTAGGAGCTGGAGCAGAAATCCGTGTCCTTCCCCCCAGGAGGGCAGGCCTGGCCATGGACTGCCCTTCCTGCAGATGCTTTATTGAGCCAAGGTGACCTGAGCACAGCACACAGCAGAAGCAGAGCTGGCTTAGGTGGCTTTTCTACTAGCTAGACCAGCACTGGAAATAAGATTATGGCACTGACTCACAGCCCAGTCTGCTCCTGAGACAAAGCAGATTTTGATGTTGCATGATGCTGCTGCCAGAGTTACAGTTTTGCTCCTAGAATTCACAGAAATACTTATTGATTAAACATGAGAAATACCTGTTAGTTGTTCAAGGTTTTGACTGCTTTGCAGGGAGTGTATTCTCAGAGAGAGTGTGGTAAGATTTATTTTTTAACCTAAGTTGGAATATTATGGTGGAGTTGGAAGTTTTTCTAAGCAAATCTGAGATTCACCGTTGATGGAGTCCATAGGAAAATTTTATGATCCTCTAATTTTTATCATGTATTAGTGATGGGTGAAGGCTTGTTGTGGTCCTGTGGTGGTGGAATACACTGAGGGACACTTCATTTGCAGTAAAGGATTATCAGTAACTGTAGGGCTGCTTTCAGGCTTGGAAACAAGCTAATTTTTCAGTCAGTGTAACTTGCAGAAGAGATTCCCCCCTTTGGCTTTTTCCATAGGATTGTCTAATTTCCAGCCACACCACAGAAAAAATCCTGGTCTCCTGAATTGTGTGAGATTTCAACATGCAGCAGATGAGGGAGGGCTGGTTGTTATCCAACTGTGGGGTTTGGAAGGCTTCCTAGTGGTCTGCTGATTGCAACATTTTTAGATCAAAGCTGGGGAGGGGTTGGCAGGGGGAGGTGATGGACCATGAAAGTGGTAAGCAGAACTGTCTCATAACCTTCCCCCCTATTGCCAATAGACTATTTGGATGAAAACAAAGAACTGAACAAATTCTACAGATGCTTGAAAAAACCTTCCTAAAAATGTATCATTTATGAGAGCTCATAAATGAAAGCTTGAGTTTATCATATTTGTTGTGCAAGGAAATATTTCATTTTGTGCATTAATGAAATCTCTGTGGGTTGGATGGTGCTTTTTTTTTCCTTTCCTCCTGCCTCTTTTATGTTTCTTTCTTTAGAGTGACATTTTTAAATGGGGGTGATCAGTTGCTTGTTGTTCACTAAAGTAATGTTTACTGAAGAAAATATATTTTCCTCCTCTCTCAGTTTCTGGCTGGACATCACAATTACCAGATGCCAAGCTATAGAACACACTTTTCCAGAAAATGGCATCTGGCTTCCTGGCAGAGTCCACAGGCACTTGTGCTGATGGCTTTGGAGATGCAGCTGGGTCTGGGTGGCTGCTGAGGGAGTGCATGGTCCACCCTGTCATTCTAGATGCTATTTACCTTTGGCTCACCTTTGATTCAGAATCATTTAAGCATTTGTGCCTTTCTCTATTGCTATCAAACATCAGTCTTTGGAATGGCTTTGTGTGGATGTGCTCACAGTCAGGAGGAAGAAAGCCAGTTCCCAGCATCCCTGTTTCTGTGTGTGTCCATGCAAAGAATAAACCTTCTTGTGCACCAGCAGGAGTTTGTTTGTGTGCTGCCAGCAGGGGAATCGAGCCCTTCATTTACAGGGAAAGAGAGGGAATCCAATAATCTTGTTGTGACTGCAAACATGTGATCACACCTGATGATGTAGCACAGCCAAAGATGCAGGAGGCTGGGGCACTGTGTGGAAACCCTCCTGTGTGCCACGGAGGCACAGCCTTCCATCTGGGAGCACCTGCACCCCTTGGATCTGACAGGCACCAGCTAGGGCTGGCTGAGGGCTTTGCCAGTGCTTTACAGCTTCCTGGGATGCCAAGTACCCTCCAGAATGATCCAAAGCACCAGCAGCTCAGGAGTGGTCAATAAAATGAGTTTTCTGGCTGCAGCTGCCAACCTCCTGTGCTGTGTTAGGGGAATGACCAGCTCATTCCCTGCATTTTGCTTCCCTCTTTGTCTGCATCTTATCACACATCTTGGAGGCACTTTACAGTAGCACTGGCAGCACCACTGGTGCTGTAAACAGTATTTGTACAGAGCAGACACAAATTCTGGAGCCTCCTCCTGCTGGTAGAGGCCTCTCTCTGGCTGGAACAGTAGGATTGTATTTCTGCCCTGTTGCTGCTCAGCTGCACATGGCTGACAGCACTCCACTCTCCTTTTCTTTTTCAGACTTGGGACTACCAAGTTCCTGCTCATGCTCCATCCCTCCCTTCATTTGGCCTGCATGACTGGTCCAAGAAGGCACCCCCATAGTGCTGTTGATGTGTGGCAGTGGGCAAACAGCCCTTGCTCTGGTTTTAATGAGAGCAGCTCAGATGCAGAACCATTGCTATTACATCTAATTGCCAGTCCACGCTGTGGCATTTAAAATGGAGTGGTGGCAAGGATTCAATGTACAAATCTATTTATTTATAGCTGAGTGACCTTCTGTTCAATGATATTATGGATTGCAGCTAGGGAGAAGGATCCAGCCCGCCTGCAGATGTCTGGCTCAGTGTTGACTAGGACATGGCTTTTGTTCCCCTGCTAGTAGTGACAAAGCCTTTGAGAGCATCCTGGGGGAGCTGGTGCATGCCTGAATTCAATTTGCTTGATGTCCTTTGACCAAGCTGCAATTCATTGACTTGGTATAATCTTTGATAGGCAATGGCTGGGGATAAAATCCCGTATGGCCTTGTACAGCATTCACTTTGGTACCTGGGAAAGCAGAAGACTCTATCAGTGAAAGAATCTGAAATGTCTGAAGAACATGAAAAACATCAGAAATGCCACACAATGGGAAACCTTGCAGTGAACTTAACAATATTACATTCAATTTTATTTTTCTTTGCCTTCTATACACACATGATCTTATTAAGTTTCTAAACATAAACATATTCCTTTTAAAATACATCTTCAAAGTATACTTGAATCCCAGCCCTATAGGGACTTGACATATCAAAAGAAATTTGCTGACATAAACTGGTATGTAGAGCTTGATCTATTCTAATATATGATTTTAATGTTTCTCATTTTCTTGCCTTGCCAACTCACATCTATCACACACTGTCACATTTAAGTTTCCTAAATTACTGCTTTTAACTTTTTGTCACTTACTCAGCGAAGAGATATATTCTAAAGCTCAGCTCAGCCTTTTTTTTTCTTTCTTGTGATTGTATCTTAATATTAATAGTTTGAGGGGAAAATGGAAATTTTTGCTCAGTTAAGGAGACAGCACTTTTTGATAGATTTGGGATTCAATATTGTCCTGGTTTCAAATTCAAGACCTGATTTAATTTCCAAGCAAAGCACAGAATTCAGTGAGGCAAATGGAATAATGGCATGTGCAAAAGGGGAGGGTGTTCTGAGCATTGTAATTACGAGCAAGACAAAATAGATCTGCACTACATCTGTTTATCACTGATGGATAGATAGATTCATTTCCTATTGTTGGTAGTACATGTGTTGATGACAAAGTGCTCTGGTAAATCCTGTTGTTTGCAGGATAACAGGAAATAATAATTGCACTCCTTAATCAAACTGCTTTGACCTCCAGCTGACAATTTCAAAGTTGCTTCTTTCTATGCTTCCAGCTGATTTTAGGCACCCCAGCCTTTTAGCCAATGAGTGTATTTTAAGAGCCACACACCTTGCAGGATTCAGGAAATAGAAAGATTGTGCCCCTCTGTGCCACAGTGAGAGCTGCTGCTATCAACATCTTGCACAGAAAATGGCAAAGGTGATCAGCCCAACCCTTAGCTGTCTGCTGGATAAACTGGGGCAGTTCAGTTTTTTAATCCTCTGATCACCATATATTGTTTCAAGACACGATTGCATTCCAATCGCACTTTTCACCTTCTCATCAGCTTAAGCAAAAAGTCAGCCCAAAAAAGTGCTTATCTTCAGTTTGGAGCAAAGCTCAGTACAAACAGGTTAGGTTTTTGTAAGATACAAAGAAAAACCAAAATTAAGTAGATGGGTGGGAAGATGAAGAACAAAGTAATTCAAGTTTGCCATTTGTCTGACTGGAAGAAGATTGAATTTATTTACAGGCTCTCTGTCTGGACTATTTAAGGGTGTATTTTAGAGAGGCAAAGGAGGCATTTTTATGAAAATCGATTAGAAGCCTTTTGGTATTCTTGGAGCAACATGTGAATTGTCAGCAATGCTCACTGTACTCATAGGGATTTTAAGGTTTTTTTATTGTTAACTACACATATATCCCCACCTGTGTTAATGTGTAAGGAATAGCAATATTTGCCATACACATATGGGAGGTTGCCTGTTTTGCTTTACAACAGATATATAGATGTCAGAGGTCCATCATTTGTAATCAGTTTTACACTGTCAAAATAGAAAAGGTACCTCTGATGGACAGGAAATACATCAGAAAAATGGATGCCTGAGCTCCTGAAAAATCCTTTGTCATAAGAAGCGAGTAAATACATTGTTAAAAATTGTGCAAGATATCTGAGTTTCCATTTTAAGATGAATTTTTGCTGCCAAGCAACTGTTCTTTTACCTGTATTTAGATGGAACAGCACTTAATATTCAGGGTACTTGGTTCTATTGGATATCCTCTGCTGCAGTTTTCTTTTCAAGGGTATCATTCGATCACCCAGAATGTGAAGTGTTTGTACTTGTGTTCTTTAAGGGGAACAACACATCTATATTACCCAGAAGTCACACTTCAGTGATTTATTTTCCTCTGCAGAAGTGTGTGCGCAGCACCAGATTAGTTTGCAATAGGATGGTCTCATCTTCCTCTGGTCACACAGGGCAAATGCATATGCATCTGCTAGGAGAGAAATAGAAATTGTAATATAACTAATCTACATTTAAACCAACTGCCCAGGCAGCCAGCAGGACTGGGCAGGGGCTGAGCTGAGACAGGGAGCTGGGCCTGCTCTGCCTTTCCCTCCTCTGAAGCACTGGCTATGAATAATTCCTGTGTCATTCCTGGCCCCCAGGTGCTCTGTGCCAGGAGGGTCAGCAGTTTTTTCTGTGCCATTGGCCAAAGAGAATCCAGGATGGAGCATTTAACTCATTTAGCTTGGTGACTGCTGTCCAGAGGTGAAGGTGATGCTGTTTGTTCATCACTGGGGAAGGAAGGTAGAGATCAAATGTGAGTGAGATGCTCCATGGCTCCCATGCCCTGTCCTTTTCTATTGCATGATTTATTGTGATTTTTAGTAAGTCCTGATGTATTTCAGCTCTTTTTAAAATCATATGGGCTTTTTGGTTCTGTGGGATTTGCTGTGTTTTGGTTTTTTTGTTTGTTTTTTTTTCTTTTGAATAACCTGTAGAACTCAAGTACTGAAAGATTAGGCAAAACATGAGGCTGCATAAGTATACTGAGTACTGTCCAAAATGTCTATGTCCTAAACGTTATGGATCTTACACTGGAAAATGCTCTGGATTAAGTGTGGATTGTGTTGTTTGTTCTGAAAGTGAAGTCCGGTAAAATCCTGTCTGCCTTTCTCCCTGATTTCCCTTTGAAGTTCACCACTGCAACTCCATTCACTTCAGCAGGTTTTCTTCTGATTTGCTTCATAGAAATGAGGGAAGTGGATCTATGAATTTGTTTCTGGTCTTTGAAAGAGATTTGAAGTTATCCACTGAGAATGTCATCATATAAACTCCAATGAAAAACTTGAAATTTGAGACTCAAACCTGCATGACATTTAGAAATTTTGAGGGACAAGAATTCCCAAACCTCTGAATTAAAGACTCACACTTGAAACAAGATTATTGCTGTGTGACATTTTGGGGGGAACAGAATGGATTTAGGTTAAATGAGCTAAAAGTGTAGTGAAACCACCAGCAGACAAAGGCCAGCAGTCGCCAGAGGTGCTGGCCAGTTTATACTGAGTGGGCAGAGGAATGTTGTGGTGGCTGCCAGTGGAGCTCCCTGTTCAGGGCTGGAGCAGAAAAAAGTGTTGGCAAGATGCAGTCCTGCATGTGAACAGCAATCTCCAGGCCCTGTGGGTGTGAGTTGTCCTTGAAATAATTATGGTTTTACTCATTTTCCCTCTGTTCTCTTGAGATGATACTCTCATGCCTCATATCAGATATTGTTGGGTTTTTTCCTCCTGATTACTTTTCTTCTTCTTATAGCATTTTCTTCCGTGTATCTACCCACCATGGATATTTCTTAGTTTTGTGGGAATGCAAATACCTGAGGAGTTTTCTGTGGTTTGTACTAACAAGCAGAAAACCAGATTTGCTATGTGAGCCATCTTGTCAGGAAGCAGTGAGGCTTTGGATTTAATCTCCTTGACCTTTCACCTGAGCCTACCTAATCTACTAAATTTCTTACAGGGATTTCATTGAGCAGATAACCATGTTTGTGTCAACCAGGAATTAAGCCCTAACTCTTTTTTTGTCACATGAACTTTACCATGCCTTCTATGATTAAAACCTCCTACTTATTACCAGATATTTCTTCATCTTTATTAGCAGAATAATATGATGTAATATGGTTAGAGTTCAGTCCAGAGTTCCTTGATGAATTTTATGGAACATGCCACCAAGTAATTAATTTTAACTTTTCCTTCTAAGACCTAATTTAATTTTGACTTAATTAATATGATGCATTTAATTAATATAAAATTATCATAGAAAAGTGCAAATTAATTTGTAAACCATCACTTGAAAGTTTGTCTCAATTAGTAATGCATTTACAGTTTCATGCAGAGTGAATGGCAGTGGACCTCTCAGTAGGAAACCTCTTTGAGAGAAGGATTGGAGTGAAATTTGCAGCAAAAAAAGGGTGTTAAAAAATAACAGAACTTTGACCAGTTCATGCAGAAAGGCTTTTTTTGTTTGCTCTGTGCCAAAACATGAGTGGTGCTTTTTTCTTTTTTTTTTTTTTTTTTTGTAAATTTTCTTTATGAACACAGAGCTATATATAACAAAAGCTTCAAATTTAATGCTTTTAATGTAATGATTGTCTGGTAACACTGCAAACAAAGCATTTTCATTTTAGTTAAGTGCAGTGGGGTTTGTTTTCCATTGCTAGCTGTGGCCAATGTGCTTTGTGGAAGACTGAAAGCTTTTTCATATGAATTGTTCTACCAGGATTTGGGGTCAAAGGGCAGGGGAAATAGGGCAGTGTGCTGCAGTTCCCATATTCTAAATCAAAAGATTTTTCTGGAGCTCAGTGGACAATTTGTCTCCTATAGGAAGAAAGAGCTTGTTGTTGAGGCAAAGGGATATTTATTTTCTAATAAATTAGAAAATTTATTTTCTAATTTGGGGAGACATTTGCATGAGAAATGGCTTCTTATTGCTACCACTGAGCTGGATAAAGGCATTTGTTTGTCTTTAACCCTAAAAAGAGATCTGATTTCTCCTAATAATGAAGTCTGATCCTCCATCAGCTCAGGAAGAGGTGCTCATCAGTTAAATTTTGGCAGTATTAGTCCTTAAGGGTTTGAGGCTGTGGGGAGCACCACCCACATGGCTTGCCTGACCCAGTTACCTGAGTCTCAGATGTTTTTTCCAAGGTGCTTTCAACAGTGTTTCTCCCCTTTGATTCGTTACTTTCATGACATCTTTTGGAAGGTAATTACAGATCTGTCAATGAAGTTGTAAAATCATCATGAAAATTCTCCTGTGCAACTCAAAATAAATACCATGACCTGCTTTTGCATTCAGCTCTCTGATCAGTTACATGGTCAAACATATCTGTTGTGTAGGCCAGGTAATGGTTCGAGTGAACTCTGGTTCAAACCATCATTTAAAGTTTCCAGAATTATTTGAGAGATACATATATCTGTCAGAATTCCTCACAGGGTTGTTTTTTTTTTTTTTTTCCTCCCCTTTCATTTTTTTTTCAGCTATACACTACTTTATGTATTTAAAGCTTCTGCTTTTGAAAAACATGCCAGTCACCTTTGTAGATTTAGGAACAGACCTAATTAAGGTGACGTGTGTTCCCTGCTGATTCCATTCTGCCAAAAGGTGCAGAAGAAAACAGGAATGAACTCTGAGAGATCAGATGAACAGATTTCTCTTGAGTTTCTTTTGTACCAATGATATTCTTGTAGTTTTATCAAGCAGGCCTTAAAAAGACCTCTGGTATTTTGGCTGAGGAAGTAAGAGATCATTGTGTTGCATCATTTGGTATCTGAGTAAATGAGGATAAGTGATTTTTTTTTTTTTTTTACTTTGTATTTTAATTTCCAGGGGTGATAGACTTTGTTTTAAATAGTTGCCTTTCAAGATAAGTATCTTGGTGGCAATGTGCTTTTGATACACAGCATGATACTTCCACTTTTTAATTAAATTAATCTGGGTTGTGATTGAGTTGTGAAACTATTATTCAGATGGGAATTAAACAGATGAAGTAAAAGAAAGCTAAAATGCCATGCAAGATAAATACAGTGCAGTGTGATTCCCTGCCACTTGTAAACCTGGGATTTCAGGTGGATTCTTTGGAAGTGCAGGGCTGGTCTGTGGGGTAGTGGAGGCCCAGATGTGGCAGTGCTGCCCATTTGGTAGCAGAGTTTGGAGCAGAGCTGCTCCTGCTGCCTGGGGAGTGTCAGCAGAAGGGGACACAGCCCAGCCTGCACTGTGCCAACATCAGATGTTAAAACATTCCCTGCTTCTGTTGCAATGCCTGAATGCTTTCTTCTTCCCCTTATCAGCAGAGCTGGAGCCCAGATACTGAGTGCAATTTTTCTTTAGTTAACAATATCAATTTCTTTAGCTCCCCAATATCAGAATTGCTCGAGGCTGAATGATTCATTTTCATAAAGGGTCATGTCAGTAACTCTATGAGATGAAATAATTTAGCTAATTCTTCAGAACTTTGTTCTTTTTAAAAAGATATCTTTTCACTTACATAATAGAAAAGGGTGGCTCATTTACCAGCTTTTACTTGTGACATGTTTTAAAATTGTAAACAGTTCCTCTCAGTGTCAGTTTAACGAAGCAGATGACAAGAAAAGAGTTTGAGTTTTGGGATCACTTCCATGCAAATGGAGTCATGTTCCACTCAGATGGCTCTTTGCAGCACAAGAACAGTAAAAGGTTCATTGCAACTCAGAGTGGATCAGACTCTACAGAACAAAAGGATGACTGTGCTCTTTAAATCTACATACAATAAACAGAAAAATTGTTCTGTAGGCTCAGTGTTTAAATGTTACTTTGTGACAACTTTTGCACCTGGTTACAAAACAATAACTTGGAAACTTGAGAAGTTTTGGCACTATTTGAATAGCTGTCAATACAGCAGCCAGAAAGAAAAGAAATGTATATTAGAACACATCACAGGCTGTAACAGGAGACACTAAAAATGCTTTTGACAGAATTTGACACTTAAAATATAAATAATTAAAAAAAAAATCCCAGGTTTTTAAACCACTCTAGAAAATATGGAGAGAAAGAGTCCCCATTTCTTGTCTGAAGAAGAAGATCCAGACATGGGGCTGGAAGAAACCCCACGGTTTTCTGTCATTTTTGAGATGTCCTTAGGACAGGTCAGGCTGTGCTTCTAAGTGCTTCTCTGAAGGATGCTTAGCTGCCCACCTTGGAAAGAAGCTGTGCAGTCTGGAGAACTCAGTGGCCCTGCAGTCACACCTGCCTCAGATTGAGCCTTTCCAGGTGCATCCCAGCATTCTTGCTGTGAGCCAGTGGAAGTTTTGGAAATTGGTGCTAGATAATGAATGGTTTTATTTATATCGCCTCAAGATATCAACATATTGTTATTTTGTTTTTAAGCAAGAAGACAAGCTAGAGAAAGAGCATTCTGTCAGCAAAAGCCTGGTAATAAATATTAACTTTTATAAGAAAAAGAAAAATCACAGCTCTTTGTTTTGGAACATCATTCTTCTACCCCTTGGAAAGATGCCCTGGGCACTGCAGGAAGAGACACGATGGAAGTTATCTCCTGCTAGATGCAAGCTGAAGTTTTAGGGCTATTCCTTTACAGATTCCATTTCTAATTCTATTAATCAATAGTTAAAAATTGTTTAACATCTTCACCTTAATCAGGAATTGCATGTTTGTTTCTTTCCTTTGAGGTCTAAGAGAAATCCCAGCTGCCATCTCAGCAGCACTGCCAGACGATTCTGCAGTAAGGATCAGGAATTTAAATGTCTGGGTTGCTGTGTAATGTCCAGGTCAAAGTGAAGTCCTGCTCTCTTGAAGAGCATCCCTTTTTGACTGTGGAACTTTTTGACCATGGAATTTAAAGAGGGACTTTTGTTATGCAAGCATCTCCACTAATATATAACAAGAAATGCAGAAATATTTCAGGGTATTTTTACATTTGATGTGACTACAAAACATTTGTTCTTAGTCAAGTCCCATGTCTCTGTCTGCAGAACTAAAGTGCAGAACTTGAGCTGGATGGAATAAGGGCACTCCTCCTTCTTCTCCAGCTACCCTGATGTCTTAATCTGACAGAAAATGGAAACCAATTGTTCTCCTGATTTCTGAGTCTTACAGAAATTGTGGTTCAAGACTGCAGTTTCAAATTGTTAGAAACTGCATACAGCATGAACTGTATGAATAATGCTATCACATCATCAGTTCTCCCTTTCCAAGCCTTGTGAAAGATATTGGCATGCTAAAGATGGGGAATCTTGGTCACTTTTAGGAGATAGAGAACCCCAGACAAACAGATGCCCATGACTCACTTTTGTGTGGCCATCCATATATGCCATGAGTGTATCTTTACATCAGGTGGGAGGTAGAGTTAATTTGAGGGAAATGGAGCACGTCCCAGCAGGGCCTTTGTAGCAGGCTGCAGATGAGCAGCTGTGAGGGTGATCTCACCCTCTGAGTGAGATCCTGGCAGCTCCTCCCATGGCCACTGCATTGGGCTACAGCATGCTGCAGGAGAGCTTGAAGGTGCATTGCATCATTCTGCAGGAAAGGAGAGGAAGTGTACCTTTCTGCCTTTGTAGTCTGGAAATGGAGAGAATATCTTAGGGAAAAGAAAAAAATAAAAAAAATTACGTCTTCATTTTCAGACCATAAATATGGCCCAGATACTGCCAGAAGATCCAGGTGGCATCCTGGGCATGGAGAAGGACAGTGCTTGGTCTCATTGCTGTGCAGTGGCTGAACCCCCATGGCCTTGCTGTTTTTGTCTTGTGTTGTGCACTCTGCAACTTTTCGGTGACTTCTGTGGGAGCACTTGATCATGAGAGAATGATAATATTTAGACAATGCTGTCGCTTTTTTATTATTTTTAAGTTTTTCCTGGGCTTCCAAAAGCAGTGCAGTAGAGGACAGGCTGCCCACAGGTATCTTGCAGAAATGAAGTGATCTTAACTCATATTTCATCTTCACCAACTTGTAGCATCAACTGTAGACAGCACAAAATGTTTCCACTTGGTGGTGGAAACACATGACAGCAGATACACCTCCTTGTGTGACTTAATGATGAACTAAATATGGGAAAGCTGACAATTTACCAAATTTCAAAACTGAAAGGAGACTTTTTTTTTTCTTAGCCACTCTGATGCAGTAGGTAACCATTTTGTTGGAGTAATAGATGAGATTATAATAATTTTATGCAGCCACTCAGTTTTAATCAGCTGAGTGGGAAATCTTGGCTTTCTTATCAAAGGGCACGAGATAAAAAGTGACACCTTTACAGATGGTTAAGAAGGGACCACTCACCTGCTCTCTTTGGAACTGGAACTGCCTCTGAGGGAGTTATGTACTGGGTGGAAATGCCTTGATTAAAACAGACTGGAATCTAAACACAGATATTGGGGGGGATGCAGAAATGGTTTCTATTTATTGGTTTTCATAGAAAGTGTGTAAAGAGAAACAAAAACAGTAGGAAAAAAGCTGAATTTCCTGATGAATAATTCAAAATGACAAAACAAATCTGTTTTTATAGGCACTGCATGGAAACTTTGTGGTTTTGGATGTCGAAACAGTCCATGCAATTACAAAAACACCCTGTTAATGCAATCTGTGCACTTGCTCCAGTAGGGAATGATTCTTTTCTTTCTTACGAGGAGATCAAATATTTAATTGATTAAGGAAGAGAGAGATCTTTAAAATGAAAACTTTGTCTTCTCATAGGCATAAACTGTATTGCAGAACTACTGCCTGTGGCTATTCTGTTCCGACACAAAACTGAACATTGGCATCACATCTTTGCTGTTAGAATCAGACATCCAGACCTCTGCAAACTCTGGGGTCTGCAACTCAGCTCATGTTGGGATAAAACATGCATTTGGAGAGGAGGCAGTATTTTGGGCTGTATATATGTTACCATATGTGCATTGTGGTGGGGGGGAGAGAGACACAGCCTAAATCCTGCGAGTGTAGTGGGTTTAGGCCCCTCTCTGGCCACTTTCCCTGCTAAATAATGACAGCTACAAACCCCAAGCTCTGTACCAAATGTTCCTGTTCAGCTGCAGCTTATCAGTGATGTGGTGGGATGGCTTGAGCTCTCTGGAGCTGCCCACACAGCCATGCACTCTCTTCCCCTCAGCAGGGTGAGGGAGACAGGGAGATGGGAAGGCTGCTGGGGCTGGGCAGGTTCTGTCCTTTCTGGAGCTCGTTCCCCCTGGGGTGTGCCCAGCCTGTCAGAGGCTCAGGGGTGAGCAGGATGGGCTGTGCCTGGCACAGGGCAGCTCCAGGATCCCCTCACAGAGCCCCCAGCCCTGCTGCTGACATTTAGTGTTTGTGTGGCTTGTGCAGAGCTTGTCAGCAAGCTTTGTAGGTTTGTTCTTGAATGCCAGAGGAGTCACCAACCTTAACAGCAGAGCCCACCACCTTCAAAAAAAGACTCTCAAACCAAACCTGACTCTCTTCTTTGTGCTGAATAAGAGCATTAGTGCCTTTTATTGTGCTTTATTGCTACAAAGATGCTTTTTACTGCTTGCCTGTTTGAATTGCCACAGCACCTTCAGAGAGATGACAGAAATAACTGTTCCAGGCATTAATTGGGTGGGTTTATGCAGATATTGAAAGGTGCTGCCCCATAATGCAGGCACAAGAGCAGGCTGCAGAGAGCTGCCCCAGTCCTGCAGGGTCTGCATCCTGCTCACTGTTTATGGGCTCTGATTCATTCCCTGCCAGCTCCCCATGCAGAATCATTCCCCTTAATGGGCAGAGATGGATGACAGGCTTTTGGGGCTGGGGTGGGAGGCTGCTATTATGTAGTTTACCAACAGATGCACCTTTCTCACTGGTGATAATTGCTGAATGTTTCTGCAGCCTCAGAGTGTAGTCATTCTGCTGCTACAATAGGGTGTCATTTCTCTGTAAGTGGCAGGGTGAATCATGATAAGTACAGCACATCCAGCAGAACAAGCAATTTGCTGACTTAGTGCTATCTGTATCTCATGATATGCAGGTAAGTAAGGCAATTTTTCCTAAAAGAAGGAGTAAAAAGCTAAAATTGCTTTTTCTTTATTCCCCTTCTCTCTGTCTTCCCTCCCCCTGCTCCCCATGATGATTAGACAAAAGCCAACTAAAGGCAAAAAAAAAAAAATCATTTCTGGTAGGCTTAGCACTGCCTGAGTCATCAATCCTTCACAAAGACCTAGGGCCCACTTCCTTTTCATTTCATTCCTTTGGCTCCTAGATTTATAATGTTGTTAGGAAAAAGAGATTCAGCCTCTTGGTCTATAAGAACCTGTTTAAACATAAAGAGGCATTTACTTACAAATAGCACCGTATTGCCCATGCATTTATCTTGACAGTCCAGTTTAATTTATAAAGCATAATGTGCTTGTAACTCAGCCTGAGAAATGTAGTTTAGCAAGCACTATTGACTTACTAAATCTCCCTTCTCCCTCTTATTGTAAATCTGATAAACCTAAAGAAGCATTCTGGGTGCTAGAGAATCTAAATAGTAAAGTGGGGTTCTTCAAGATGCTCTTGATAATACTTCACTTAAAACTGCAAGTTGAAGCAATAGTTTATCCTATTGTGAAGTGGTTTAATCTTTCCTTGATCATTTCTCAAAGATGTGGATGTGCTGTACAGTAAAATTGCCAGATTTGTGCTGAATTGCAGCTTTAGAAGCCATTATTCTGAAAAGGTTATCTAAATTGAATGGCTTTAGGATGACTTGTAAAGTCATTAGAAGACTTCTAGCCCTTTATGTGTCTGACTGCACAACCTGCTGTGATTCATTTGGACTCTGAGATGCAGCTTTAAATCTGTTTGCTCCCTGATTTGCAAAGGGAAGTGTGTGTTCTCCCATTTCTGACAAAGGCAGTGCAACATTTTATTTTAGCTTGCTGCTCATACACGGATCAGTTATGTAAATCCCATAACAATGATCTGTTTGCCATAGAAATAGTGCCAGGAAGATAGAAGGTTGAATCACAGGTTATAAGCTTAAACACAGACTTCTCACTTCCAGTGCCTGAATCCTCTCACCCTAATGCTTTAACTGCTTACCAATTCTCAGGGAAAAATCTAAGTTCCGAGTTTCAAAGAAATCTGGCTCCATAAAAAATATATATTTTCCACATTTGTTGTGTTATTTTGGCAACTTAACACCTGTTTTAGCAATAGAGTTACATTTTGTTATGTTTGGTTTTTGTTTCATGTTTTTAAAATATGCTTAGAAGTAGTTTGCCATTGCATTTGCAAGTTATTCTGCTTTGTCACATGGAAATAGCTGATGACAGTTTTCTGACGAATGTTTCTGGCAAATACTTTACTCAGCTTTTCTTATCTGGTCTTATTATTTATGCTTTGATAACTTTTCAAAATTTTATACTATATCTTCATTTGAGGTTTATTTTTAATATTTTGCCCATTGGCTAATCAGTATTAGATAAAGTACTTTTTTCTCTGGTCAAAGCCAAATTTCCAGCTGCACTGTCTCATATAAATATGCTCTCACTCTCTGAGTATGCAAGAGATTAGGGAGACACCATTTGTATCTGTCTCTGCATCCTTAGCATCATAATATTCTCCCGTGTGAGTGTTTTCTCTATTGAGATTTTCTCTTAATAACTTTCCCTGCCTAACTTTTTTATTCAGTTCTTCCAGTCAGTTTTTCATTACCAACCTTGATCTAGCACGATGTCTCAGAGAGATTATTCCAGCACAAATGGGAGAGGATGCTATCTGTTCATGGACAGATGGCTCAGCAGTCCCCTGCACTAAATAACAGAGTCCCAAGCCTCTCCTTTCTCCAACTGTGCACCTTCCACTAGAACAAAGGACAAATCTATTTATTATCTGTGTTTACAGTGGCAATATCTTTTTCATGTTCAGGTAAAGCTTTTTTCATCACTGTGATCAGAGAGAGAAATGGCCTCACTGTTGTGCACAGTTTTTTATTCAAACTCTGGACCCCACAACTTTAAAGGGAAGGAGCAATTAAAGCACTGTGATTTTCTGGTGTTATTTTTGGTTAGATTGATGTAAATTCTGAAAGAGTTGAAAGTTCTTATGTGTGTTATTCATATTTGGACAAATGGCAGTGAGGATGAGGCTGGACCTGCTGCACTTGACCACAAAAGCAAGGCAAGTTCTCATCTCTGCTATTGATTTCAAGCACATAGCAGCCAGATCATTTTAAATATTTTTCTTTTAGGAGACCCTGCAAGTCCGCAGCTTTCTTTCTGAATCAAGTAAACAGTGTCTAATTCTCACATAAATCCTGTGCTGTGAATAAGTAGGAAAAAAAAATCACAAGATATTCAACTTTATTGGGTGCCCCATCACTTCTTAGGGGAATGGAGATGAATTTGTGTTTTGACTGCAATGGAAGGAATGTTTTGCAGTATAGAAAGGATAGTTGCAGGTAATAGGAATGCCATGTACAAAGCAGGGCTTCTGTGAAAAGTGATAAACCCTAAGGTGTCTCAGAACTTGAACAAGAGTGGTTTGTCATCTCAGTAAGGAAAGGAATAGTTTTTATTTTCTTTCTTGGAGTCAGTCAGGCAGAAAAAAAAAAGGTAATGAGGAAGTGATTATTCAATTAAAAGTTGTCTTGGAGGAAAAAAATATCAGCACTTTGGAAAGGCTTGTAATTTCTGAATTCCAGATTCAATAAAATCTCAGACAACTTCATTATCAGTAAAGTAAGGTTTAATGATTGCAAACAGAAAAACAATTTAAACTCAAACACTGCAAAACATCGCCTGGAACTCTGATCCAACCTAACCTGAAGTGTCCACTGAGATGGACACATGCAAAGGGTTAAATTGTGACTTGGATCACAGCCCAGCCTGCTAAAAGGGTTTGCAGGTACATCTCCTCTCCTCTCCAGCTATCAATAAAAGATGAGCTCCAGAAGAAGTGGCTATGGAGAGTTTGATGTTAGGCCAGTTTCAGGCTGGTGTCACCCTGCCCCAGCCCCTCCAAGAAATCTCCTTTCCAGCAGAGCAGTTCCCTTGTATTTCCCCATCAGCCTCTGCAGGGAAAGAAAAAAGTAACTCTGAGGTATAAACATGATTTCCTGATTGATGCACACAGTGGGTATCTGGTGCTCTGTGCTGGGGTTAGGGTAGAGCAAAGCTGAAGTTCTGCCTGGGTGTTTCCCCAAGGGCTTTGGTCCCTGCGGGCTCTGTCAGGCCACGCAGCCTGGGCAGGCTTTGGGATCAGCTGATGCTTAGGGGATTGCACATGGAACAGAGATAAGACTGAGCAGAGTTAGCTCTCACTAAAGGAGTTGAGGCGCTGGCTTTGTGTGGGCTGGTTGAACAAGTGAGCAGCTATTGCCTGTGGAGCCCCTGGAAGCTCAGGTACTGCTGCGTGGCACTGCACCCTGCAGACACCTGACCAAAATCAATGTGTTTCCAAAAGAGCTCAGGGGCCAGGCCAGCCAGAGCTGCTGAGTGCTGAGCACTTAGGGAAATGTGGCCATTTCATTTTAGTGTGATTTATTGGATTTAAGATCAAGATACAAAATGGATCATTTTTATGTTTCCTTAGCAGTACAGCTGGAATCTACTCGTGCATGTTATCTGTGGCTGCTTTCTGACGTTTGTGTGTTTATTATGCACAGCAATTAAACACCCCTTTTTCCTAGACAAATTAGAGCTGTGCGAGTTTGTGATTCTGCTGGCAGGCTTACAGATCTTGCTGTGCAGAGCTCACAGTGTTTTCTAATTTTTCTGTGTCATGATGTGTCTTGTATGACTAGGGTTGTTTCATTTTCATAGCAGAGCTATAATGATTTCATACTGATTAAGAGGAAATAATGCCAAATTCTGGAGCTTCTTTGCTAAGATTTCAGGATGCTGAACTACAAATGGCTCATCTCAAGTAAGAGAGGATGAAATGTGTTCCATCAACTCATGAGCACACATGTGTGAGGGCATGCATATTGGCACATGTTTTGAGCAGTGTTTGCACGTCCACATGCAGGCTGGAGTACTCAGGTAATTACTGTGAGCTGCTCGTGGTAATTAGTGATGTGATCTCCTGCACCATGAGCACGTGCACCCCTGTGTGCTGCAGAGTCCTCAGCACAGTGCCTGGAGCAGGGCAGGACAGGTCTGTGTGCTGTGCCCAGCAGGATCAAGGAGGAACAGTGAGTTCTGTTCCCCTGTGGGTGAGGAGTCCCGGTGCTGTTGGCTCCCCACACACCCTGCAGGCTCTGGAAGGCCACCAGGTAGACAGCTGTTGGACTTGCACTACAGACAGCCAGGCTGGCAGTACATCAGAGAGGAATTGGGCACATTTACAGGAGAAACCCATCAAAAATACATTGAAATCAACACATTCCCACCAAATGTTTTGATTTTTGCATGTGGAGTGTTTTTCCATCAGAAAACCCACTGGAAGGTTTCCAGTCTTTTTTTTTTTCTTTTTTTTTTTTTTTCCACTCAGACTCTCTAGCAGAACCAAAGTGAAAGCAATCATCATTTAGTGAAGCCTTTTCTGTGATAAAGTGTGAGATGCCTCAGAGGGAAATTCCGTGAGCTGCAGAACAATGATACTGTTTGGTATCTCTGATAATCCCCTTGCAAGGTTTCAGTATCTCTTAGTGGCCACTTGGCACACTCAGTTCCAGAACTTTAGTCCATAACTGAAGAAATGTATTCTGATCAAGCTGGATGTGCATCTCACATTGCATAAGTGACTTAACAAGAAGAAATTCCATGTGCCACAGCAAGAAATTAGGTTCTCCAGCCCAAAGGATGGATTTAGCATACCACAAAATATTTTCAGAATTTAAATTTAACCAGTGTGATGTGTATGTTTGTGGGGGTTATCTTCATCTTATAAGACTGTAAGTGAGGAAGACTGAAAGGAAAAAAACTGCCAACAATTTACTGCAAATATGTGCAAGTCAAGGGAAAAAAACATGATGGAAAGGACATTTTTCAGAGCAAAAGTCTTGAATGTATTTATCTCCTTGCCCCCACTTCAGGTGGACTTGAATTAGAAAGTTTTGCAGAAGGATGAGCATAGAGAGGAGGGGTTCTTGCAAGATGAAGACAAACACAGAAGGACAGATGAGAAGGGGCAGGAACTGAACCACCACCACCCACAACTGCATCCAGGAACCAAGTACATCTTACTTTGAAATTCCAAGAGGCAAATTGGGAGTGGGGGGCAGTGGAAACAGCTGTGGAAGGGCCAGAGCCCCTGTGGTAAAGGCTTGTGAGGAGCACCACAGCCTGCAGAACCATCAGCAGGGTTTCTCCTTTCTCTTCTTTCCCAAATATCAAAGCCAGCAGCAGAGGGAGCAGAAAATCTTCCCCAGGCTCAGTGCTCTAGAGGAAAATATTACTTCCCTTCCTGTAATGCACCAGCTGAAGAGCTGTTTTTTCTTCTCTAAGTTGTAATTATGCATGCCAGTGTTCCAGCACACACCAGAGCCTGACTGAAATGTTTTGGCACCAAGCAGGGTGACAGGATGTCACTTTGGCAGGCTCCGTACTCCTTCCAGCCAGGCTGGGGCCAGAGCTGAGGGGCTGGGGCGCTCCTGGTGGGCACAGCAGGGCTGGGATGGGGCCACCCCACTGCTCTGCACCTGGCCTGTGCTGAGTGGGGATGGGTGGGTGTTGCACACATGTTTCAGAGAAATGGGGGCTCAGCCAAGGACCAGCACACAGCAGAATGCCCAGAGGAACTCCTGGGTACCTGCTCCTGACAGGAATGAAAGGTCCAGAGCAGAGATCTCTGCCCTGCTCAGAGGAAAGAGCTTTTTCTCCTTCTGAGAGATCAGCCTTAGGCAGAAATTGGTTGAACCAGGATGGTCCAGCCTTACAGTGGTGTCCCTGCTGCTTCCCTGACTTTGGCCCATGGAGAATTGCTGCTGCCCTTGCTGTGGCACCATTTTGCTGTCAAAACCACACCAGAAAAGTACAAAGCAAAGGGCAGGGATTGCTTGAAAACTTGCCTTCGCTTAGGGACTAGTGTTAGCCCTCCAAATTCCCTGTGATAATCTGATTTTTAGGTAAAATTATGGTTTGGCATCAATATAAATTCCTAAAATTAAATTGTCTGGTTTTGTTCATGGAATTAAATTAAAATCTAGAATAAAATAATATAGTGTACCACAGAACTCCCAAGTACAGTTATAACTGAGGTGACTGTGAAGTTCAAAAAAGTACTGGCTCACTTCAATATTTAAGGTTTGATTAAGGTTCACTGCATTCAGAACCACAGTTTGGGTGTGGGGCAGTGGGGTTTGTGTGGCTTTTCCAGAGAGGCAAGGCCAAGACTGTCACTTGCAAAGACTGTCAGTTTTATTAACATGATTCCTTGAATCTCTGTGCCTCGAGCCCCACAGATGTCTAAGCTGGAGATTTCCAGTTTACAGTTTCTGCAATCAGATGAGAGTGAGCTGCAGTGGATTTCAAATCCAATGAACAAATATTTTGATGTGAATTCAGCAAGTGTGAGGGTCATGTTTAACCCAGAATGTTTTTTTCCTTTCACTTTTTCCCAGTGCTCTTTTGAGGTTTGGCTTTTTGTTCTGAGATGTTTTTGGTACAAAGGCAGTAGAAAGTGAGCTTCTTTTTTTTTCCCCCTTCTTGGAAAAAGTGTTTTCTTTCAGAAGAAACATTTAAGCTTTCAGCTAATTCCCAGGGATACAGAGGGATATTCTGCAATAAGCTTCCCTCCAAAAAGAGGTTGGCTGCTGCCCTGGTATTAAGAGCTGCAGGATTCCTTGGCTGTGGGGAAAATGAGATGGTCCAGCTGATGGAGGTTATGGCTGAGCCAAGATGAGTCAATTACCTCGATGTGCTGAGCAGCCATCCAGGGCCAGCGGGGAGGAGAAGTGCCAGGGCTGGTGCTCTGTGCTGTGACAGAGAGCAGCTGCACAGGGCTGGGGACAGAGCTGGGGACAGAGCTGCCACTGCCACCCACCCGCAGCAGCGCTCGCTTTGGTTCGCTCTACTGGGCTGGAGCTGCTGCCCTTGGAGCTGTTCTCTTCCAGCTCTGGCGGTGAAAATTTGCAGGAGGCATTTGCAAGGCATCTCTTTTCCCAGTGCCTTCTCCAGGGTTTGTCAGGCAGGGCAGGAGTGGTGGTGGTTTGCTGACGGGAGGTGACACAGATGCAGGTGGCCTTTGGTGCTCACCAGCAGCAAACTCTGGGAGCTCGTGCCAAACTTGGATGTTCCCCTAAAGAAGGGATTTTAACTGCCCTGTCCTCTGGGATGTTTTCTCTCTCTGTTGTGTGCACTCGAGGCAGGCTGTACAATCATGGCTGTGACTCACATTTGTGGGACTCAGGGCACACTCAGAGCCATCTGCTGCCTGCAGCTCGCAGTGGTTCCATTCTCCTCAGGATTTCACCTCCTTTGGTTTGTTTCCTGAGCAGGATACAGGCATCTCACAGCCCATTTCATCCCTTTCTACTCACCCTTGCCATCATTAATGCACATTTATTCTGATTTCTTGTGCAACCTGAACTTTTTGCGTCTTTTGTCTCATAAATTTAGCAGAAAAAAAATCCCTCTCATCCCCTTTAGCCCCTCCTGGCTAAAGAGCTTTTTTGTCCAGCTACTGTAGAAGAAAAATAACAAGTGGGTGATTATAATTAGTCCTGAGCTAATTACATGAAGTGGTATTTTTATTTTTACCTGTATGTTTCAACAACTGATTGCTTAACCATAAAGCCATCAAATCTGGCTTAGGGTGAAAAATTGCTTAACAGAACTCTGGAATTATAAAAGGAAAAAAAGAAGCAGTAATCTCACCGTTCCGCCTCACTTCTGTGGGAATTATGATTTTTACTTTCCTTTAAAAAACAGTTTGTAATTACAGGTGGAAAACAAAGAGTAAAGCATTGCAGTTCACTAAGCTGAAAAAGCTTGAAAATTAAGTTATAACTTGATACTTTAAAACATTTAGATCTGTATGACTAAACAGCACAGGGTTACTTATTTCACCAGCTTAGATTCTCTTATCCATCTTTGGAAGTTAATGCTGATTTCCCACCAGCAGCTTTGCACAGTCTGGCATTCTGTCAGGCAGAATACTCTGCAAATACCCCTGTGACTTGCTGTGGTCAGAAAGAAAGGACCTTTTCCTTCCATCCCCATCTGATGCTAAACCAGTGTTCCTATTTTCAGATTTCCAGTCCACCAATCTAGCCCAGCCATTGTTACCTCCTTCCTTAGTTTCAGATATTCAAATAGCGTTCAGCTAAACTTGGAGCAAGTGAGATTTTCCCAGTGCTCTGCCATCCTTCTCTCTAGCTCTGCCTCCCAAGCAGGTCTTTCAGAGGCCAGTCTGAAAAGCCCATTGTGAAACTGATAACAGCATTCAGGTTTGCCTGTGGTGGGCTGCAAGGCCTGAAAGATGGCTCTCAGTGTGAGAGAGAAACTTTTGTGTGTCAAATCATTTTGGATCCATGCTCCTGCAATGGCTTTAGGATAGTATTTGTCTCTGCAGTGTCTAACTTTCTTCTGCAGTCAATAGATGCCAAGTTTAGCTGCAAGCTGCATTTGTCTCTACATTCTCATTAACGTGATGGATGTTACATAGGTGTATTTATGCAATTCTTCTTGATCTTGTTTTTCTAGTAGTCTGTAGAGTATGGTATCATTACTCTAGGCTTTCACATAGACACCTTTGCCAAGAAGATAAATACTGGCCTTAATCCTGAGCACAAACATCTTTTTCAGCTGCCACAGCGTTCCTTTTGCATACAGGGCTATTGAGCAGGTTTGCAGACCTGCCCATAAGCTCCAGGAGTAGCACACGAATCCCACCTGACAGAGATCTTCCACAGCAAAAGGAGGTTTGTATAGCTTTAGGAATGGCCAAATCCTTTTCCACTTCTCCTTGGCATCATCTGTATCTTTGCAAGTGCCTGCTGGTTTATATTTTCACAGTCTGACATAAAGAAGGCACAGGTGTCAAGAGTTTTATTCCACTGCAAACAGCAAGTGAGATTAGGCATTCATTATTCACAAATGTTTGGAAAATGCTGCATCCTTTGGCACTTTCCTGCTAGTGGAGGAATAAATAGTCTTGGTGAAGTGGATCAGTTTAGAACCCTGCATTAACCTGTGATTGTGTGGTTTGACAAGATTCACCATTCTCTCTCTTTGTGACAGCAATAAAACCAATACTGAGTCAAATTCCAGAGTTGCACAATTAAATGTTTTCCATCAGTGGACATAGACACATACAGGTTTCTCTTTCTATTGTTGAAGAGCTGCCCCATTATGCAGGAGAAATTGCTGGGTTCCAGTGGTGAGTGGAAGTGCCTCATTTGTGGGAGGGTAAAAGACTCTGACGCCTCAACCCAGAGCAGAGGGCTGATGTCACTCCTTTGTGGGCCAGGTGAAAATCCATTTCCTTCTTTCCCCAGATCTTTAGGTTGTATTGCTCCAGTGGAAGTTTCTTTTGGCTACCTTCAGAATTGAAATATTGCCAAAAATCCCTTTTGCTACAATAATCTTAATTATAAGAGAATCAAAGGGCTTTGGAGAGCCACTTCCCCATTTTGTTGCAAGCTTTTCAATCCACTCTGGCTTTTTAAATTTTATTTGTTTTTCTAATCTGGAATGTTTCCCTGCATATAAAACAGTGCAGAATTTAAGGAGTTCTTTTCCAATAATCTTTTTTCCAAATAAAAACATCAATTATTAAAAATCAGTTCTGAAATGAAACAGATACTTGTCTGACATTATGCATGTGATTATGGCTGTGCACGTATCCAGCCCCAGTGGTGATGTTTACTTACACTGAATCATACATAAATATTTGCAACATGCATTTGTGCAATACAGGATAACTTCATAGCAAATTTCAGACACTCAAAAAAAAAATCATTAGATGGATACAGAAACAACAAAGCTTAGTGAAGAATAAAGAAGCAGATGTTATTTTCTGTATATTTTTGAGTG
>JAYDZK010000044.1:4543536-4582813 GCA_034509185.1 Euphonia xanthogaster
GAGTGAACCTCAACTGTTGTGAAAATTGCCATAATGATGACAAATGACAAATGTGGATATTTCACATATCGCACATTCTATAGTGAGCATTTTTATTTAAATGTTGATACCAAAGGCAAAAGAATTAATATTTGGTTATTACTTTAGATTTTTAAATAAAAAAATGACAAGATTAAAAGTCACATCACTTCATAGCAGATGGGGAGAGGAGAAAGAGTGGAAAATCCTCAGGTCTCCTGTAAAATCCAAAGGCAGAAAGCTGGGAGAAAACTCTCAAAGTTGAACACATCTTGCTTTTTATCTGTAGGTATAACAATGGCTTATGAGATTTCTATTGAACTCAAGGAAAGTGAGGAAGAGATGGCGAACTAAGCTTAGTTTTTTTAAGTCTGATTTGACTTTTTGCTGCCTGCACTGGCTGTGCCTGCCTGGCATAGGGAAATGTCACCCGTGGTACTCCCAGGCTGTTCCTGCAGCAAAACCCACCAATAGTTGGCTGCTTCAGCACAGCAGGACTGCACCCCTTGCTGAGGATCCTCTCACCTCATGAAGGCTGCAAAGCTCCATATTTGTGCTGCTTCTGGCTCCTAAATGTCCTTTTTGGTGCTGCCTGTGCTGTGCTCCATCATGCCCAGCAGAAATGCCCCAAGTCTTCATGACTTCAGTACTTGGAAAGAGAGGGCAGGGGGAAGGGGAGATTTTGGTGCTCAGATTGCAGCCCACCTTTCAAAAGCTGTCAGCATATCCATCAATCTACAGCCATCTATGAAGAGTGTTAAAATTTATTGACCAGTACTTCATACTGAAATACCAATGCCAGCAAAACAGCATTTCTCAGATTTGGGAAAGCATCCATTAAGCTTAATTTGGAATAGTGCACAGTGGAGAAAATAACATGGTATAAACCTGGGCTTTTCATAAATGTCCCTGTGTGACAAAGTAAAAATGAATATGATTTCCTTCAAGCCAGGGCTATGCAAACATGAAACACTTGTGCTGCTCCCTTTCCTGGAGCCTCAGTAAGCAGATGGTGCAGACCTGCCAGTGAGTGCTACCCATCCCAGGTGATATTTCAGCAAGAAAGATCTGTTAGTCAAGAACATTCTCTTTGCAGTCTGTGGGGAAGAGATTTATAGAGCAGTGTGTTATGGGACTGCTGATTTCTGAAACAGAAGATGGCCTTTTTATTTATTCGTTTGGGATTCTGCTTTTATAGCTTTGCTCCCTGGCTCATCTTGGTGCCTTTCAGTGGAGCTGAGGCTCTGGAACAGATACACTTTCTGAATAAGACTGTCTGGTTAGTTTTTTTTTGTTTTTGTTTTTAATACTTATGATGGCACTGAGATTTTACCTCTCAGAAAAACACACATATTCCTTTTTGCTGATTTATTTCTGACTTCTGCTGTCATAAGGATTTTCCCAGGACATTTGTTGTTCGCTCAGTAATTTAAACTTTGTGAATTTCTTTAAACTTGTTTAAGTTAAATCCCAGTGTATTTTCCTCTGAATAATTTTTTGCACTCAATCCCCAAAAAACATTTGGGGTTTTATTTATTTATTTACTGCTATCTGCTTAGTTCCACTGACAGTTTCCCAGCTCTTGCTAACAGCCTCCTGGTCAAGTGTCCTTGGAGAAAAGCAGACAAAGTGTTCTGCACTAGAATATTTTTGAACCTGGAAGCACACTAATAGATTTGAAAATTTAGCATTCTAGGGAATGACTCCTGCAGAAGTTATTTGAACATGCTCTGTTCTCAATACCATTTTCCAAGTCCTTGATGCTGCAGAGTCTCCATTTAGTGCACCTACACTGGTGGGAAGTACTGTGGGAATGCTCTGTTAGCATTTTGGTCACGTAGGTGAGAGACAATTTTGCAAGCAGGAGGAAGACTTCAGTGGAGAAAGAGCTCCTCTAATGTATAACTTATTTGAAACACAGCAGTCAGGACAGCTCCAATCTCCCTGCTGTCAAAAAATTCTGCATGTGTTTGACCCTGAGTCTGCTTTGATGCAGGTGTGCCAACAGTGAATTTGAAAGGGAGGGAGTCTTAATACTGTTATTAGAAAATGTTATTAACAATCAAATTTGGCTACTAAATTATGTTCCAGTTGCTAAAATCTTGCAGCCAGTATGGCACAGCCAGATGTGTGTTGAATGTAGGTGGAGAGGCTCCAGTAAACTTTGCTCACTTGGAACTTGGTCTCTTCTTATTTCTCCCTGGATTCCCCCCTTCAGGGATGCAGAGGCAGATCCCCTGCGTGCTCCCAGCTCTCCCAGTCAGCATGGACCACTGGCCTCTGGGTGTGCAGGACTGCAGGGGCACATTGCTTGTGTGATGGGAAAAGGAATTCCATCCTTCTGGGCCTTATGTTGTTGGTGTAAGCTTATGCTAAACCTTACACTGGGTGGTGTCTTTGAGAAACCACTAGAATAAAAGGAATGAGAGCAAGCATTCCCTAGGAATTGGTAAAGTCTATGAAACCCACTTGCCCTCACATCCTCATAATTCCTTTATGGAGGTAACCCAAGGTCTTCTTCCAAGTTGTGGAAATAATGTTTCCTTAAAGCTTGGCAGAGCTGGAGAAAGTTATGAAGAACCTCAAAGGCAGGGAAGGTGGTCACAGGACAGTGGTGGTTTCACACTCAGCTTTCCTAAAATGGATGCAAACAGAGCACAGGAGTAACAGCTGTGCAAAACTTTTGCAGAGTTCAGGATTGTGTTGATGAGAAGAAGCAGATAATGGAAGTGGAGATAAGAGATGTACTTTTTCAGAATGGGAACATTTTGAGATTTGTTTTTTGAGTTTCTTTCTTCTGTGTAAAGGAAGACAAAGGTTAGGCATTAGGTCTTTTAGGAAATAACGAGTGGTGCTGTGATAGGGTTTGGGCATCTTGCCTCCTGGAAAGGATGTGGTAGAGATGGTTTTGGTGGTATCAGAAGATATTGCAATATCTCTAATTAAAGTAATTTTCAGGAACTCTGCCACACAGTATAATTGCATAGTCTTAAGAAGAAATTACTATAAATGTATGTTAATATTAAATCATGCATCTTTTTTTTTTTTCCTCAATTAAGCATACTCACAAATTGAAAAGCCACCCAGGACTGCTTGAGTTATCTTTTGGTTTTGTGATCACAAGTGAAATACCTGCACGTTCCCAAGCTTGTGACCTGGGAGCACTGAGATGTGCAGGGTCACTGTCCCTGTAATTGGCAAAGAGGTTTCATTATACAGATACACAATGAAGTTGGTGGGGGTATAGTATTTAGAACAGCCCTGAAACACAATATTATAATTGAGAACTCAGATGTCCCCAGAGCTCATGGCTGTGGTAGGAAGCCAGCAATGACTCTCCAAGCTGCAGCGTCGGTGCCTCCATTCAGAAAGCAGAAGGTGGCTGGAGTTGGTATCTCCAGAAATAGAATTGTCAAAGCCTAAAGGTACCGGAAAGGTGTGTTTGACATGAACTGAGATCACTATCTGACCCTTCCCATCAATAAAAGGCACAAAGCCACACTCCATAACCACATTTTTCACAAGTCTTCTTTGCTGTGCCATCTGTGCTGCCAACTGTTCTTCTACTGTATATCGTCTGCCTGAAGAAGCACTAAGCAGGTGTGGCACATGTTTGGCTCATTCCTGCTTTGCATGTGTAATGTAATTATGTTTGACAGACTTGGTTTGATTGAGAGAAAACTATGAATTGGATTAAATGTTTTTTGTTTAGACTTTATTAGCTAAAGATGCCATTGCATAATTAATTTGTGAATAAGCAGCAATCTTGCAAATGAGGCAGTGAATCAAAAGCACAGGCAGACATTATAGCCTCTTCTCAGGATGAGTTTACACAATTCTTATTTGTAGTATTCATTAAAAATACATAAAGGAAGGTTAACAAAACATTGCAACAAAGAACCACAAGCAAACTAGCTAGCCACAGAAGCCTTCATAAATGCATAAGTCAAAAAAAATGAAAGCAAGCCAAGTCAAAAACATGAGCCTGAGCTAGACAGTAAATGCTTTAACAATATTTGAGTTCTATTTCCAGGTCCTTTCTGTTTCAATCCAGTGCTTTGGACTAAGGAAGTCAGTAGAACCATATAGCTTTAGCCTCAATGTAGAAAAATGAAGATTATTTTCTGTACTGCAGGGAAACCTTTAGAGTGAACCTCTGAATGTTCTCTTAGAGAAGATGCTACTCTCTACATTTTGCTCTTTGAGGATGGAAAGTGGCTGTTTTAATTTCTGTGCCTCAAAACATTTACATCTGCTTCTACTTTGTGTTTAGGACGTGCAAACCACACTGCTCAGGGAGAAAGTGAAGGAAATCTGTAGGATGCAGTGGTTTGGCTTAGAGCACACTTTGTGAGTTGTTTGTCTCTCGAAGCCCTGCCTACACCGTGTCCCAGGCAAGGCTGGGCACAGCCTGAGCTTGGCTGTTCTTGCCCATGGGCAGGGGCTGTGGTGGGGAGCCCTGCTGACACTGCTCAAGGGCAGGATGATCTCTTGGTGCCAGAACCCCAGCACCTGGTTGGATTATTTGTGATAAGTCTACGTTTCTCATCAATTTCTCTGCCTGCTTTCTCTTTGGCCAGTGCTCATCTTTGAGTGTGAGCTCCTTGTCCTGCCTACCCTCTGTCCCAGGGATATTTCCCTCTCAGCACTGCCACTGTCACACGTGCTTCATACCTTCCCTTTGGGTACAGTGCACAGTTCATCTCAGTTCACCAGAAATCAATACATCTAGCTCAGATATGCAAGGACATTTCCACTCCAGGGTACCCAAATTTTAGACTTTACTTGAGCCACTCTCTGTAGGTTAAAGTGAAGGTGTCCTAAGGTGCTCCTTAAAACAGGAAAGCTGAATTTGAGCTTCCTTCTATTAATCTTTTTCTTTTCCTTTCTGTTTCTCAGTAGTAGGAGAAAACTTAGTAAAGGCTATTTTCATGTATTTATTTATTGTACTGTAATAGTATAAATATTGATTTATAGCTACTGGTAATGTTGAGGTACTTGGTCCTAACAGCAATCTGCAAATGCTCCCATAAGTCAAATATAAAAACTGGTCCTCTGAAAGGGTGGCTTAGGAAACAGATTAATTTACTAAGAATAGCACACCAGCCTTAAAATGATTTATGTTTATTGTTTGCATTATTTTAGTTGAACTGATTCCTTTATGGCAGCACGTGAGAGCAAATTCACCAATGCTGCGTGAGAGGGCAAGGAGATTTTTCCAGAACAATCATCCTCAAATGCATCTTCTGGGGTAAAGGAGTGAAGGAAGTAGGTTGGAGACTTTTTGATAGGTTTAGCTGTGTCAGTTCTTCCTGCTGTCTCTTTCTCAGTTCAGTGTGAAGCATTGTGCTGCTCCTGCTTCCCAGCAGTGTCGTGTTTCTTCTCTCAGGAGCAGCAACCGCAATCTGGCAGGACAGAAGATCGATGCAGGGTTGTTTAGGGAAAATTTTTCTTTTTTCCAAATGAAGTTACTTCCTATCCTTTGCCAAGGGTTTATGGAGTTTGTAAGATAGCTGATTTTTATTCTAATTCTTTGGCCACTGCTCAAACCCTGCCTTTGGTCCAGCTCTCTATGATTATTTTCTTCCTATGCAGCACTTTGAGACTTGAACATTCATGCAGATGTATTACTTTTGTTACTCCAGATAATGGGTTTTTCTTCATTATGTCTCCTTTGGATTTTTCCATTAATTTCCATCCATCTTGGATCTTTCAGAGGAGATGCTCAGAACATTAAATACTATGACTAGGCTGTTGATTTTTCCCAATACTTTAATCTTTCAGGAGCTCCATAGTTCTTAAACACAGTTTTGTCTCCTTTGTGATTTTTTTTTTTATTTTTTATTGCAGAATTCCTCTCTTTGTTGTTTGAGTTTCAAGTTTCAACTCACTCCATTGCTTTTCAAATCCCTCCAGCCTTCCCTCAATTTTATTTACCTTAGTCTCAAAGGAAGCTGTGGAAACTTGAAGGTTATCGATTTTTAAATGAAGAGATTGAAGACGTTCTTTTACTGAGGCGTCTTGTAAAGTGTTTGAAGGTGGAGAGGCTGCTCTGGGTGTGGGAGATGATGTTGTGTCTGCAGGGTGAGGTCACTGAGGTTTAATTCTATCCCTGTGCTTGGCCTAAGCACCTTCTGGCAGATGTTTTTGGGGTTGTCTGTGTCAAACAGTGCTGTGCCACTTGAGGAGACTCTTAGCACAGGGTTTTAGGCTGGTGAGTGTGTGCTAACAAAGCCCACAAAGAAGCTGGGCTGTTGTGCTGCCCAAAGCCAGCGTGGCAGGGTGTGCCTCTGTCAGGATGGCTCTGCACAGCCCCTGTGTCTGGTGAGACACGGGCACACAGGGCTCTCACCTCCTCAGCTGGTCCAGAAATGAAGTGGGAGGAGGTAGAGAATCACCAAATAACAGCTGGGAGCACAATGAGAGGAAAATGCCTTTGATAAAAAAGGGAGTTTATCCTCCTATTCACCAAGTTGAAAAAAAAAGTGCACTGGAATCACAGTCCATTCATTTAACAAGCTGTTATTTTCTGCCCTTTGCTTCTTTCTCTTAGGCTCTGAGCTTGAATCAGGATCCTCTGAGTCACAAATAACCCAGTGACTTTCCCTGTCTCTTACCTTAGTTTTGCATCTTCTTTCAGTAATGAAAAGTCACTATTCCAATGAAACCATAAAGCCCCTGGCCTTTAGCCATCAGATCTGGCAGTTCAGTAAATCATAAATGCCCAGCATCCCTCTGAACAGCTCCATTTCTGCCACATTCTTGGGGATTTAATCCCCACTGGAGATTGTATGCTGTTGTTAGTAATGGATTTTCTAATAGTAATGGCAGAGGCTGGGAGAGATGTGGAATGTTTTGTGGTGGGGCCAGGGCACACTGAAAGGGCACTAAACCTTTCCCAAAGCATTGCAGTTTGACTGATGGGCAAACTCTTAGGCTGGATGTTGCATTATCCAGCTTTCTTTGTGTTTTATTTTGAGGAAGACCATTAATATTTCCAACCCTGCTATGCAGAGCACCTCCTCCTTTAGAAGGGCAGTTCTTGTGACACACTGACCTCTCTCACCACTGGTTGGCTCTGACAGGAGAATGAGAGGTTTCCATCAGAGAACCTGAGCAAAACTCCCAAACAGGGGGGCTGCTAGAGAAGTTAGGATTTGGTAGCAAATATTACAGTGTGGGAGTATTTATATTTACATAAATGCATCAGTGATGCACAGACGTGAGACTGTGTGTTTAAAGAGCAGTTTAGGGAAGTGCTCTGTGTTAGAAAGCACTGGCTGTTCTCTGGAGGGAGAGAAAAAACACTTTGGAAAATGATCCTTATGGCTTTACCATTGATACAAAAATCTTCCTAGATGACAACCTCTTAATTTTAATTTTTACTTTTATTTTCATTCAATGCTATATTCATGTTGGAGCTTCAAATTACTGTGTTTTAAATTTCCTAAGAAATGATGAGTCTACAGCACAACCCTCTTGTAATGAATGGTTTTCTTACATGCTTCTAGTCTCTTTAATGTTCTTTAAATAATTTTATCTACTTCTATTCCCAACCAAAAATTTTGGATCAAAGTAGAACTGATTACTTCTGAAAGGAACATAATGATTCACCTGTGTCTTTTACAATAGGTGTTGTCTTCTAAGGTTCTTTGATTCTGCAAATTTTGTGTCACTTAAGACTTGAGGGAGAGTCTCTTCCATCTGGCATAGTTTGCAAATAGCCCCACTGAGTTCAGCATGGAGCATTTTCCTCATGTATAATGTTATCAAGCTTTAGACCATGCTGATTAGTAAAGTATTAAATGCAACACTTGTGACTTAAATTACATGTGTCAAAAAAAAAAAAAAAACCAAAAAAAAAAAACAAAAAAAACCCCCAAAAAAACCAAAAAAACCCCAAACAAACAAACCAGCTATGCAAATTAAATATCTAGTTTATTTACTGACAAGAGTAACACTGAGAGCCTCCTGAAGGTGTTAAAGTTCTATAAGATAAGGACAATTTTATTTTGAGTAACTCATTTGAGGCGTATTTGTAATGCTGTAGGCTGGAATTTTCAAAGCAGCACAGAGAAGTCAGACAGCAGGCTCTCATTGCATTTCAGTAGGGTGATCTAAAAAATGAGTTTGAGAATATCTCTGGAAAATGGAGATTGACTAAGTCTAGAGGGAATCATTCTGGCAGTGTCTGAACATCCTTTTAACAAGGAAGAAGAACCAGGGTACTTGCAATTTGGAAATTCCTCTGACAGCACTGGCTGCTGGTTTCCTGCACCTCTTCTGGCCACTGGCAGGAGGGCACTGACTTCATCTTTTATTTGCCCCACATCTTTTCTATGTTTTATTCCAGAGGAAGTGACCCACAACAGCAGTCAGGGTTGCCTTGGTTATTTGTCACTTGGACTGAGATGCTGTGTGGCATTTTTAGAGGAATTAGTGGATAATCAGAAGAGGAGGGTGGAGGGTATTTTTGTTCTGCACAACAGATATACATATGAGAGAAGAGTTATCTGGAAGCAGATTGTCTTTTCTTCCCTGCTCATCTTAGGACTCCCTGTCTGGATGAAGTTTTCTGTTTCTTCTCCCATTAACAGGAAGTTAGCAGAGGTTTCAGGTGGGGCTTAAGCCCAGTGATGCATTTTTTCTATAGAGAAAAAGGTTATGCTGTGTTCTGACTAAACATTACTGGCTTTTTTAGACGAGAAATCAGTATATATGGAATAATAAGAAACTTCTGTTTTGATGTGCAGCAGTTGGAGTTTTTCCCCCCTCAAAGTGTGCTTTTGCTGTTGGTCATAGTATCCAGTGAAACTCTGACTATAGTGCTCAGTTATGATCTCCTGGGGCATTAAAACCTACAGAAATCTTCTAGACAGTTAAAGTGCATTTCCTCATTTAAAAAACCCACCAAAACTTATCTGTGCATCTGTTTCAAACAAGTTTTCTACCTAATAAAATGTGTGTAAAAAGCAGAATGACTGGTTTTGCCCAACAGTTTATTTTGCTTTGTGGAGCCAACCTTGTCCTGTTCTGCCACACAACATAAATACAATAGGTCAAGTTCTAATGTTAGGATGCTTTTCCTGGGTAGGCTGGACATTATATGTTTAATGGATTTTTTTTTTTTTTTGCTTGTTTTTGTTTTTTTTCTGGTGGCTGAATGAAAGCCAGGATGCTATTGTATCACTTCATATCAAATTACATTGTCACATAATGATATAATTGCAGAACACAAGCAGATGCAAATGTTATAGTGCAATAAAATGTCACAACTAGGAACACTGTTTATAATTTCATTTAAAAGTTTGTGTTTGAGACTTGGTAGCACAGTTGGAATATGAGTTTTAGGATGTCTGCACTTGTGTTCAATCAATGTGTTTGTAGAAAATAATTTTAGGTATCAGTGCCCCAAGTGTCAAAAATACTGCAGAGGTCTCCACTCCAAGAGTTGGAGTGAGTTCCTCAGTGAGGACTGGTTTGGGCTGGGGGAGTTTCCCAGTGGGAATGGGAGATGTCATTGAATAACTTTCAAAATGCACTTTGTGTCCAGCAAATCACTGCACCATAAACTGCACTTTCATCTGTCAAATTGACCATTATTGGAAAAGAAAAATGTGGTGCATTATGAAAAGCTAAATGTGAAATGCAAAGCTATAAAGAGAATTTATACTTTTATTTTTTCTTGAAAATCTATAGAAGGAAAATTGCAAAAAGAAACTTTATTTCAAAAAAAGAGGCCCCCAAGTTCCTTTTTACAGCTTTTTTAAGTGTTAAGACTTCAACTAATATTTCCTTTCAATTGTTCTTCCAAATGGCTTCTTTTAATTGATGTGACTGCAAGTGAAAAACCTTTGAATTTACAGATATTTTAAAGGACATGATCTCTTTAAATTTTTCTCTCACCATCCTGTCTGCATTCATTACGGGCAAATCAATGAAAATTGATAAACCCATGATGGAAAAAAGGAATGTATTTGTATTCATTACAGGGGATCGGAGATAATAATAAAATGAAATGTTGTTCTAGTGAGATATAAACCCAACCTAAGGAATTGTTCAATATGTGAATAGCAAGATACATTTCATTACTGTGATATGGAGCAGCTTGATAGCGGAAGCCAATAATTTAAAAAGTCTTGAGCACAGGGTTATGCTGACTATCCAGTTCAATACATTAATTGACAATAAATCCTGCTTGCCTATAAAAAGCACTTGACTAGTCATTTTCAAGATGGTCATGATTTTTTATGATGCGGAACTTTTAATTTACAGGGATGATAAAAATAGATTTACTTTCAGCCACTTGTATTTGATTTAATTACCTAATCAACTATAAATCATCTGCTATTGAAAAAGTAATTTAACAGAGATGATATTTTGTCGTCATTTTTTTCTTAAGTAGGAGAGAGTCTTTTGTAAAGGAAGGTGAAATAAGGTTTAGAGGAATTAAAAAAGAATTTGTCCTTTTTGGGGAAGGGTTGGAAGTTGAGAGTCAAGAAGTTTTGATTTAATGAGTTTTGGAAAGGCTTGTTTGTGGTTGCTTAATGTCCTGTTAAGAAAGCAGAGAGTAAAGAGCTCTCTCAGAAAACCTGACAGATTGCATGAAGAAATCTAAGCAACTAAAAGAACATGGAGATTAAGAAAAGCCCACAGTGATAATTTGAAATGTGAGGTTTTAGAGAGAAAAGGTAACTTTGGTTTTCCATGTGCAGACACTTGTGTTAGAGGCCAACTATATCCTGGGGAGAAAATATTTTCTCCAAATATTTCATATTTACTTCTAAAGCTTATCAGGAAAAATACTGCGAATGTCAGAAATGCCATTAACCAGAAAGTGGCAATGACATCCCCAAAAACATGTTTACATAGTGCTGATAGTGCTTGAGATGGAAAGCTGTCCAGATAAAAAGTTTTTGGACAAGATTCAGAAGGGAATTTTTGGTCAAATGAATAACAGGCGTCACATAGGGACTCAGAGTTTACAAAGTAAGAATTTATTTTAAAATTTTTGCTGTTTGGTGTTTTTGTTTGAGGTTATTTTCAAAACAGATAAACACCCAAATTCCCACAAACATGTCTTCAAAATGTGTAAGGGGTGGTGAGAGGAAAATGAAATGCACAAGAATGAAGAAAAAAGATAGTGTAATAGTGTGGGATTATAAAAATAATAAAAGTTAAGAAAGTAGAGGAAGTAAAGATAGGAGTAGTCATGCCATTAATGTTATGGACGAAGAAAAATCAATGCTAGAAAATATCTCCTGGAGAATTCGGGTCACTTTATGAGATGGGAATAAAGCCAGCTTCTATAATAAGGGTAAAAGAATAATGTGAAATAATGAAAACCAAGCTGGAAAGTGGAGATTTGAGACTGAATTACCCTGATAGCTAGAAGGCTTTATTAAATTTAAGGAAATAAACAGAAGGAAAAGTATGCATGGTATTAAAAATGTGTCTTTTTGTTATGGGTAACCACAGATTTTAAACAAACTGAAGAAAAGGATACATTATAAATCCTATACCTCTTTCCAAAGGGAGCTTAGGAACACTGCATTTTAATTTTCACAAAGTTTTATTCTGGGAAGTCCACAGTCTAACACTCAACCAACACAAAATTAAATCTGCCTTCACAAAATTGCTCAGTGTTACTGTAGGTAAATGAAAATTGCCATATTGAGCTAGACTGGAATTCTTTACCTGAGGTGAGGTGCTTGGAAGGCAAAATAAGGAACCCTGAATAGGATAATTAGGATATAGCTTGCCTACATAAAAATGTCATTCTTTCCTACTCAGTGAGAGGTTGGGTTACAGAGATGGAAAGATTGTGTTCTCTCCAACTGTTCAGGATTTCTTTTTAACCCCCTCCTTTTACCCAACTGAGTGTTAGAATTCATGGGATTTTAGAACACTGACTTAGTACCTCTACTTCAGTACTCAGCCAGGGATGAGCTTGTGTATTACCAGGCTTGTTTCAGCTCCCATCAAATACCAGGCTTGTTTCAGCTCCCATCAAACTATTTTGGTTTTGGGTCTGGATGTTAATCTTTGGAGAACAGACTGATTACTTGATGTGTTAGTTGATAGCTCAGTGTAAGAAATTCTAGAAGAAGGTGTCCTGATGTTCCTGCTTTGCATCTGCTGCTCAGGAATGGACACAGCCCCAGCCTGGCAGCAGGTGATGGCCCAAACTGCAACCACAGGAGACATTCTGATGTTTCCATGCAGAACAGCAGTGGAGATGGTGACTTGAGTGGCCAGGATATGTACAGGAATTGTGACTAATCTGGATGTGTCAGAAACAGGCTTATATCTACAGTTATCTACTGTGGGGATATACAATATGGCATTTTCTTGTGCTGGAAACCTTCCTACACCCATGGAAGTGTTCCAGGCCAGGCTGGACAGAGCTCTGAATAACCTGGGCTAGTGGAAAGTGTCCTTGCTCATGGCAGGGGGGGTGGGATGAGGTGATCTTAGTGTCCCTTTCAACCTCTAAACCATTCTGGGATTCCCTAATGCTATGACATAGAATCTTTGGACAAGATGACATTAACAGGAATCTGAAAAAAACTTCTTTCTTTGTAGTTGTGTCTAGTAACTACACATGTAGTAGTGTTTCTTACCCCTGTGTGCTTAGCAATTATTCTAATATTGGTGGTATTGGTTTGCTCCAGGATTGTTCAAGTTTATGAACTGGCCATGCATGAAGTCCATTTGATGAGCATACAGACCAGCCATTAGGTTTTTGTGTATTTCCTAGGGATTAAAAAAAAAGAGGCATCTCTGAAATTGCTCTTTTCAGTGGCTGATGAATGCTTCTTTGGCCTAGAAGGTCAATTGGATAACAAAAGTCTAAATATAATGTTGTGACGCTACTTTTCAAGTGCTAAGTCCTCCCAGATTTTTGGTGTGAAATTTAAACAGAGCAAGCAGCCCCAGAATAAATGATGAGCAGTATGCATGACGTGAGCACCCTTTGAAATATTGAAGAGTTCTTTATGCCCTGAATTATTTGGCTTTCATGACAAGGTTTTGGTACAGGGGAGGCTACAGGGGTGCCTTCAGTGAGAAGCTGCCAGAAGCTTCCCCATCCCACAGAGCCAGTGCCAGCAGCTCCAGGATGGACATCCCACTGGCCAAGGCTGAGCCCAGCAGTGGAGGTGGTAATGCCACTGGGATAAGAGATTTAAGACGGGGCACAAAAAGCCCTGGCAACTGCAGCTGGAGAGAGAAAGATCAGAGCAGGAGGAGGGGGAGGATGTGCAGCCCATGGTGAAGCCCCTGGTCCAGCTGGGGTCAAGCCACCACCCTCAAGGAGACTCTGGGCTTGCACGAACACAAGTGATGTTCCCAAGTATCTCTAAAGGGTTTACTCTAGAATTCACTGGCAAAAAGGAAGGGACAATGTAGCCTCTTTTGGTGGTTCAGACTGTTACCTGTATTCATTGCCTGGTTTATCCCTTACTTCCCTGGGAGCTCTTGACAAAAACCTGATTTATCTTATACAAATCATCCTTAGTGCATAAAAAAACTTTCATATTAATTAGGATACAATCTCTGAAAGGTGAAGGATACAGAAGTGGAGTTCACTGACAGAAGCAGGAATGGGGTTGCCATGGGAGGAGAGCAGAAGTTTTTCATGTTCACATTACTCTGAGCAAGAGAGAGTTTGATGCTCTCACAGGTGCATTTTAACCAACAACCATTAGATTTCATGTCCATGAATATTTCTGAAAGCTTTGCTAAGTTTCCCTTTTTCTGACCCCAGAGCTGGGAGCAGCTGCTGCCTGTCCAGGAGCAGGGACACGGCCAAAGCCTGGGAAGAGCAGCAACAGCATTCCCATGGCAACAGCAACTCCACGAACACTCTCAGAAGTTCCTTCCCTTTCAATATTTATTTTGCATTTCTCTACTTTATCAGGTTAGATGTTTTAAAGACACAACTTTGGCTAAATTAATCCTGCTTAAATGACTTTGGAAAGCAAGAACAGTAGAAGGCAGCAGAAGAGAAAACATGGCATCTGTAATAACTTTGGTGATTGCTTGTGTTGATGTATCCAGAGGGAAACCTGCTTGTATTTGTATTTTTTGTGTAAAATTCAGCCTTAAAATAGTCCCTTTCTCCCCAAATGTGCTTTGATACATGCCATTGAAGCGAGTTTTATAGCCTATAAAACTGATGTTGGTGGGGTGAAATGGTGTAATGTATAATAGCATAGCTGAGTCCTCAATTTTTGAGGTATTTCTGCTAAGAATTCGATTTTTTCCAAATGTTTGAGGATCACTACTCAAAGTTACACCAGAGCTATGACAGTCATTTACATTTAGCCTCATTTCTACCATTTTCCCATCACAATCTTAACACAGGTATCCCCATCACACATCATCAGGCAGAAGTACTACAGAGGGACTTGAGTTTCCTTGAGTGTAGGTCACAATATTTTCATCTTTTTAACTATTTGTTTCCAGGTATTTGGTCCTCAAAGGGCATTTTGCTCTCAGACAAGGGCTGTGAATTAAGCTGTGCTGCAGCTGCTGCCATAGAGTCAAGACAGAATTTTGCTATGAGTTTTCCTGAGAAGGATTGACTTAGTTCCAAATACCTGATTTTAGATGGAACATGGTGTGAAATAAGATGAGATAACTGGTATTTGTTCTAACATAATAAATAACAGAGCTGCCTCTTTTTTTTTTTTTTTTTGAACAGAGAAGAAAGAAGAAACTGTCAGAATTATTTAGGAGCTGTTGGTACTAACAGCAGGGTAGAAAGGTCCTGTTCATTATTGTAAAAAGACACTGACTGCCTTTAAATAAACTCAGTCCTTCCTAAAGGCACTAAAGGCTATAACTTCTTTCTGTTATTACTGCAACTCCAAGTATAAATTGGGAATTGACCCAGACAGCAATTCCTTTTGTTTTAACCTTTTAGACCCTAAAAGGGTCTATCTTTTTTCCTTACTCTATGTTTGCCAAAAGTAGAGATTTATTATTTTTCACATAACGATCAGGACACTCTCTGAACAATCATTTAGGTTTCTTAGATTCCTTAATTCCCTCTCCCAGAGCAAGTCTGTGTGTCACATCTGTAGTGCTCCTAATGAGTTGCTAATGAGGTTTGCAAATGAGGAGGCACAGACAATGAGGTGGTGGCGATAGGAGGCTGATCTGGAGCCGGTTTGGGGAGCCAGGATTTGGCACTTGGAAGAGTTTAGTGACTGTCTCACCCCTGCACTTCTCCCCGTGCAGCTCCAGTGCCCAGATCTTTGGGGGAATGAGGAACATTCCTGGCTCCGAGTGCTGGGCTCCACCAGCACTGCTTTGGGGACCCTACCGAGAGCAGGAGTCCTGCAGGTCACGTTCCTTAGTTCTGCAGCTGAAAAGAGAAAACAAAATCCTCACCCAAGAGTATGAGAATGCCTGATTTAACAAAATTAGTCTCACATTCAAAATTGATGAGGATCACATTTTGAATTGGGAACAGATGGAGAAGTGCTGAGCTTTGTCTTAGTGTCTATAACGCTTCATATGCAAGAATGTGTTTTTATTTCTTATCATAGTTCACTTGTGTCTTATAATTCTGGTAAGATCCTCCATAAACAAAACAAGGCAATTCTAGAGTTTACAGTGTCTACTGATATCCTCCTCTGAAAAACAGCAAGTCTGACTCTGTTCAAATGAAATATGAGCTAATTAAGATGAAGGTATTTCATGCTTTTCATTACTTATTTTGGTTAGTCAAAGTAATTTAACCCACTAAATCTGAGTTATCCTTCATACTAAAATTGTGAAAGGTAGTGCAGAGAGTAGGTTAGCTGGTGAATTCCTCACTTCTCAAGAAAAGAGCAGACCTGAAGGGCTCAGAGTGTAAGGAGCTGGTGCACTTGTGCTAATTACCTGGTTTGTATTGGCATAGTGGATCAAATTAACCTTTTGGTGTGTGTCTCCTATGTAAAATGTGGAAGCTACATTACTGTGGGAACAGTGCACAGTCTGTAGTCATTACAGAACATGGCCATGGACCATTATTCAACATTTCTGCAAGTTAAGAAATAATTTTAATGCTCTTTTCCTTCTTTCTTAAGCTGCTTACTTACCAAGTTCAATCTTCTTTCTAAAAGAAGGTCTTTATTTGTGAAAGTATTTATACAAAGAATACCAGCATTATTTTATAGTGACTTTCTAAAGAACTAGACAAGCCTATTTGAAGCTTTTCTTTGGTATTTACTAGATATTTTATCGTAAGTGAGCAAGGCATTTCTGGTTCACTAGTCTTTTTGGCTTTCCTGAATGCACTTCAACCTCATTCACAGTTCAAGTCTATACAATCCTTATGCCTTTCCACACTTTTAAATCCTCCACAGTGTTTTCTGTATATCTGACTCTGCTAATATCCACAGCACTCAGGTCTTAAAGCGCTCCCCTGAGCTTGTATAATTCTGCTCTGAGGGTGAAATACACATTCTCCCTAATCCCTTTCCTGCTCATAAGCAAGGGCAATGTTTTTGTTAATGCCAAGCCCCTCCTGACCTCAATTTTACCCTCTGAATCCCTAAATCTGTTCCTTACCATGAAAGTATAAACCATAGCTGGCCATTCATTCATTCTTGCTCTGATCACCAGTGATGAACCTGCTGCCCAGATTTCTAGATCTGTGTCTGATGTTGCTTTGTTGTTTGCTCCTTTCTTCCTCCTAATACTTCCTCCTTGAACTTGAAATGAAAAGAGGATTTTTTGCAGTGTAAATATGCAAGTAAACATGATAAAGGCTGGTCAGATTATAACTGTGGTTCTGCATAGGTAAAAGTTTATCTCTCACTGCTCCAGGATAACTTTACACATTTCCCATTACACAGCTGTGCCATGCTGGATTTGATGGGAATGATGGAGTATTCCCTTCCACGGTGCTTGGTGTGTATATAGACTATGATAAAGCAGGATTGCAGCTACAGTAAAGTCTTCTATAGCTGAATACCTTTCTTGGACAAATTGTAGATGTTTATCAAGTCCCTGCCTTCACATGCTAGCTTGCAATTTTTCATGCAGAATAGGATCATGCATTGGGAAGGCCATGGGGAACAAATGTGTATTTAAAAAATGTATTGCAGGGCACTTTGCAAGGGTTTGGGCTGCTACAGAGCAGCCTTGTGGTGCATCAGCTGCTTTGCAGCCATTGCAAATGGAAATGGAAGTTCAGGATGATCTGCAGTGGGTTGCTAAAGCAATTGCAGAACAAAGCCTTGTGCTGTGCTCTGCTCTTACAGCTCAAGGTTTCTGCCTGTTCTGTCAGCTCCCTTTGCCATTTATTTTCACAGAAACCTGTTCAGCTTCAGGGAGCACCCTCTGAAAGCAGCCAGGTCTCCTCTTTTGCTATGCAGAATGTTCAGCAAATCTGTTACCCTCCATCTCTCACCCAAACACAAAATTCCCTCTCTGAGGTTAGAACGTTGTGTCAAAGCAGGAAAGACTCAACTAGATTGATTTATAAAGCTAAAAAGAAGACATCTTCTGCCTGGGCTCTGAGCAGCAGCTGTGTTCCTGGGGCTATGCTATTCCACCCTGAAAGCACAGGGAGCTTTCAGTTCACAAATTTTTCAGTGTTATCTGCACATCACCTTTCCAACCAAGGAACCAGAATATTTTAGCATGTTCTCAAGGCCATCATGTTTAAAGACATTTTTGTGATTTTTTATCTGCTTAGTTAGGGAGTTTCTTTTTTTTTTCTGGGGTCTTCAGTATGGCATTGACTATGCTGGTGGAACTCTGCATGGAATATACCTGATTACCTCTGCTGTCTAATTCCTCTTTCTTTGAAATTACTTTTGAAGGGGTTTTTTATATTTGTTTAAAGAATTTTAAAGTTTCAGGCTTTTTTGACTTGTACCTGTACCCCAGGTCTTTTCCCTGAGGTTCCCTCAGCAAACACTGATGGTCAAGCTCAACAGGCTGTGGATTTATGGAATTATTTTGTTTTCCCATGGAGTGTGTGGCATGGTGAACTTTCATAGACTCGCTTGGTATCAGGAGTAAAATCGTGTGGATTGTTAATTTTAAAAAATCAAGAAATATTCAAGTTGAAATATTGAAGCTGTTGTGCTACATGAGTCAGATGAGCAGCATCAGACACTGGCTCAGTCTATATTTGGATTTCAGATGGGAAGGCCCTGTGGCCTTGTAAGGTCCAAGGTGCTTTAAGGGACCATGATCTCAAAACCCACAACTGAGTACAGAATTCTGGACTGTTTGCAAGAATGGAACCAACTTAGACAGCAGTTCTGAGAGTCAGTGGTATGTTTAGTCATCTATCACTGCATAGATTTTGCCATCACCTTTCCATCCATATTTTTAAGTCTTTGTCAAAATACAGGAAATTTTTTTGTGTACTGATATCTGTATACAACAGTAGAGAGAAGTGGAAAAAAAGCAGAAATATCATACAATTATTCAAAAACTTGCCAAAATTCTCTTTTTATTGCGAATTACTTCAACAAAAAATAATCTTTCTGCTGTAATTAGTTTTGTCATTAAGTAAATAAAACTGTTTTGGGTTTAGGTTTTAAAACTAAAACAGAAAAAATTCTTCTCCTCTCCCACATAGCAACTGAAATCAATACGAATGTTTCTAACCAAACTGCCTTGACTCATTCTTGCCCTTACCCCTTCAGCCTTTCCTGCAGGTACCTTCAGTTAGCTGAAAGGCAAGAAATAACTAGAGAGAACAGAATAAACAGTCACACAGCATTCTCTTCTGTCTATTCCTATATGCTGTGTTCTTGTGATAATGTTTTTACATTTACTTATCTGAAGATTGCCCTCTGCTGCATTAGCCATTCAGGGAAAATTGAAATATTCAAGCTGGCTATTGTTACTTTATGGAAACTTTGGGTTTAGTTAGTTCATTTTTCAGACCATTGGAAGGAATCAGTGAAGAGCACACTTTGTTTCAGGTGAGCAGCACGCTAATTTTGTTTCACGCTTTAGGGAACTTCAGATTATAACTTTGTAACTATTCTGGAATTGAGCTAAGAAGGGCATGCAATAAAATATCTTAATTGCCCCACATTTTCAGGCAGTAGGCTTGATCATGTGTTTGTGTATTACCCGCTCTTTAACAGCCACTTGCTGGAGGAGAGACATATTTTTTTATAAGCCACCTGTACAAATGCAGGGATATTAAATTGCCTTCTGTGGAGAGTATGTCATGTTTAGATTCCAAAACCAGAGGGAGTGGTTTGAAATGGATTCTTCATCCATAACTCTGTTTTTTGCAGCCCCGTGTGAGGCTCTCACAACACACCCTGGTGTGACAAAGAGGAGAGCAGCAGCTCTTCATCCCTCCTGTCTCAGCTTTGGAGCCAGGGAGGGCTTCCATGGGACTGGGCTCAGGTGGAATTCATGGTGGGGAGGGCAGAGGAGGCAGAATCCTCTTTTGGCCCTGCTCTGCCTTGCACGAACATGGTGGCAGGGAAAATCAGCTCTCCCTGATTATAGAAGAAAATTCAGTGCATGGCTTAGTAACAGAGACTGCTCCTAATATTGCAGCAGGTGTGTTTCTGAGTCTGGCTGGAGTCCTAACTGAGCTGAAAGTCAGCAGTAATATGTGGGTGCAGCTACCTGCCTGATCCCTCCACTGCTATGGTCAAGCTTTTGGTTTTTCCTTTAAATATCTCAAGATAACATTTTTGGTATTGATGACATTAATCTGCTGTTAGCTTTCTCCTGTGGTCTTGTCAATCCTGAATCTGCCATTCTCTACCATAAAGCATTGCAGAAAGTCTGGGTAGATGAGGAATTTTTACTTTTATAGAAACAGTGTATATATTCTCTTGTTATTTTTTAATATATACCATTATTTGTAATTATATACATAATGAATGCTATAAAGAAGTGTCAGTATGGAGCACATTCTTTTATAGTTATTACAGTTATATTTTCTGCTGAAAATCAGCCATCTATGGAGTGATGAAAATGCTTTTGCAAGGCTCAGTACTGGTAATCAATGAGGAAAAAAAAAGTAATCATTGAATGTTTTCAGTTTGGCCAGGTGTTGCTGTGGTTTCCAGCCTTCAAAGGCAGCCAGAGTTACCCAGGGGCTTGGATGATGACCATGAGCTAAGTGGGGTGGGAAATATTATCACTGCCATGACTGGTGTGTGCTGAGGCTAACATCAGATTTTTATGTATGGTCTGATAGCAGACACAGCATCAGAGCAGCTACAGAAGTGGGAAGTTCAAGGAGAAGAATGTGCTGGATTCTAGATCCCTGAAAAACAGCTCACACAGAAATGAGGGGGCTGAAGCAAATCAAGCACATTAAAGTCCTTCAACTAAGGAGTAACAAAAGTGTCCATCAGGATTTCAGTGTGCTTCTTGAATAAGATAGGGTGAATTTAATGAGTAACTTCAAGGAGTAATAGGATAGTTACGTCCTGAAAGTGAATGGAGATTAATTCAGAATCTGGAATTACAACAGTTGTAGGAATTAACAATCGGCTGCATAAAAAAGAATCATCTGCAGCAGATGAAGAGACCATTAGTTCTTTGAAAATGTCTGGTATCTGAGAAGACTATTAACAAGGAGACCTTATTAGAAATTATTTTTTCTTGTGAACAGCAGAAAACGAAGTCTGGTTTCCTACACATTTTTTTTTTTTTGCATCTTAAATCCCTTGCATGTCTCTATTGCAAACACTTTTCACGTGTGCGTTTGCCTTGTGTTGCAATCTCCTTTTCCAGTTCTTTCCAGCAGTGCCCTGTCCATCCCCCTGCTTCCCTCAGGGACCCGCCTGTGTTCCCAGTGTTTCCCCTCCAAGTCTGTCCCTGTCTGTGGTCCTGCCACCCCCTGCCTCCCCCACACTTGTGCCCAGTGTTTGGGGAAGAACTGCCTGGGTATTGACTGGGAGCCAGCTGCTCCTGACAAAGATGGACTGTCCTGTCTCTGCTTTGACAGGATGTAACAAGGTCTCTGCTCTCTGCCCAGATGACAGGCCTGGCTAAAGCTGATCAGGGAGGTGCTAGGAGTACAGAGAGCGTCTGAGAAGCACAGCTCAGGGACACTCAGTGTCACTGGATCAAGTACTGCCCTCCACCCTTTGCCAGGGAAGCACTGCTCCACGTCCTGGGGCCGAGCAGCATCTCAGACCTACAGGCAAAGCAGGGGTACCCAGGGCCTGCTGCTGCAGCATCACACCTGGCAGCAGGGCCACAGTGCCAGGCAGCTCCCTGGGGCTCAGGCAGCCACAGGAGACACCCAGCACTGTTGTACTATCTCCAGCTAAAAACTGGTATGGACTCTGATTCTTCCAAACACATCTGCATCAGCACGTGATGTGAGGCAGTCTCTGGGAAGACAACAAAAACCTTTCTGTCTTCTCCCTTTCTTGGATTAGGCTGCTCTGTTGAGCACAGGGTGGCTCATCTGATGTGGACTGAGGTGGAGATGAAGCAATGGAACAGCACACAGCTGCTCACTCAACCCCCTTTCTCTGCCCCCTGGCCCTGGTGCAACGGGGAGGAGAATCGAAGTAAAACCTGTATGTTGAGATAAGAACAGTTTAAGAGTTGAAAATAAAGTAAAATGCAACAATAATAGTAAATAATAATAATGATGATGATAAAAAGCAGGTAATGCACAATGCAATTTCTCACCACCTGGTGACCAGTGCCAGATCCCCCCTTCCCAAACCCCGGTCACACCTCCCAGGTAGCTCCCCCCAGTTTGTGTACTGGGCTCTGTGGTATGCAATGACCCTTTGGCCAGTTTGGGTCACCTGTCCCAGTTTTGTCACCCTTTGGCCAGTTTGGGTCACCTGTCCCAGCTGTGCTTCTTCCCAGTTTTGGGGTTTTTTTGGCAAACCTCATGGGCAGAGCATGAGACAAAGGAAACGAAGTCCTGACTTAGGATAAACGTGACTTAGTCAAAGTCCAAAACCTCACTGTGTTATCAACACTATTCCCATTCCAAATCCAAACCACAGCATTGCAACAGCTACTGAGAAGAAATTAACTCTGCCTGAGCTGGAGCCAGGGCACCTGATGAAAGGATTATGGCCACATGTGTGTGTGTTTGTCACAGCCCAGCACTTCTCCCCTGTAATTTTTATGCAGAGGGAATTTGGGGTGCATGACAGCACTTGGGACCTGCCATGCCCACTCACAGGTGGCTGAGCAGATCCACAGGTGCCAGTAGAAAGATGCTCCATGGGTGAGCTGAATCTGAGCGACAGAGCAATCCTGAATTTCCAAAGGTTTTGTCAAAAGAGGTGTTTCTAAGAAGGGCAAGTTCATTCTGTGAACTAACAACTGGTTAAAAGAGAGAAACAAAGGAGGGACATAAATGATAAATTTTCATGCTGTAAGGAGGTCGTTAAAGAGGTCTCTCAGGGCTCTGTGCTAAACTTTGTGCTGTGTATTTAGAGAAGGTTTCTCAGAGAAAGTTTGCTTGGTGTAAATTTATGTAGGACAGTTTAATCTATAGCAGACATGGAAAAGTTACAGAAGGATCACTTAATATTGAGTTATTGGGCAATTAATTCAAAGTATTGTTTATACAAAGGAAAGTAATTCTAACTTTTCTTATGTCATTATGGGCTCCAAATTAAGTATTGCCACTCACAGAAGACATTTTAAAGTCATTGTAAATTGTTCTCTTAGGACATCAGGTTAGTGCTGATTTGCTGCCAAAACACTAAGTAGGACATTAGAAATTGCTAGGAAATCAAAAGAGAATACAACAGAAAATACCCACATGAGGAAAGATCAAGTAAGCAAGGACAGCTCTACTGCTCTGTGAAATTGTTTGGGGGAAAAACAAATTCTATACTGGGGTGCATTAATGCTCTGATATAGGGTTTTATACATTTCCTGTAATCAGGCATCTCCAAATGTCCCCAAAAATGAAAAAGAAGTTCAAATGCATCAGTGTGGGATCACAAGACAAGAAACAGAGAAACCCTGTCTCAATTCAGCCATCAGCTGACTTCTGATTCTGTGTGAACAGCTACAAATGTTTGAGTTTCTGAAGTGAACGTAGCCCTCTGACAGCCAACATTTACAGTCTCCAGACTGAGAACAGACCTGTTATCTTCTGAGAGCTGGATTTACACAAATTGTTATTTTCCTAACATGAGCATCCTTTGGCATTTCTCACTGGCTTAAATTGGTATTGCTTTTCTATCTCTCTAACTAAATATTGCAAAAATTTAAAATTTCATATTGCAGGCATATGAATACCATGCTGTGTTCCTCCTAAGTACCTAAATGCCCTTAATTCTTTTAAAGGTGGGGGAAAAAAAGACTTGGTTTTATGATGATTATTACATTAATATTTACAAAATAAGTGAGTTTAGAAATTTCTGTTTTGTCAGTGCCAGGAGTTAAATAATGAGAAAAGATCCAGGTTTTTCAAGTATAGAGTCTTTGACCCACTTACTTCCATGGCAAGCAATCACCTCTAGAAATACTTCTAACCTCCCTTTAAAGTTGTAGGAAAAAAGGGTAAGTGGTTTAAAGCATTTGATGTACAAAGTAAAACATTCATTGTAGCAAGGTCCCTTATTCCCTCTCCCTTTTAGCAGCAGATTTTGTTTTAAAAAAACACACACCTTTTTTACTCATTTTTTTTCAGTTGCATCAGTGATGGTATTATCTGCTCTTTTCTGGGGAAAAAGTAAAAAACAGCTTGATCGTGGCTCACATGTGCTGCTCCTGGGTGTTGTTTTCTCGAGGAGAAGATGAGGAATGCTGGGAGGAGTGGGGAGAGGAGCAGGACAGACAGAGGGCAGCTGCTGCTGCTGCTCTGGGTGCTCCTGGCACGATCTGGACACGGGGAGCTGCTCTGTTTGCCAGCAGGAATTCCTCCTGGCACTGCTGGGGCCTGCCCTGGGTTTTTCCAGCCCAAGCAGGGCGCTGATGCTGTCAGCTTTGCCTGCATGCCTGTGAAAGCCTCGCTCCTCACCCCGACTCACTGCGCTGGCACACGCAGTTAAACTGCAAGATGTCACCATCACCAGGCTGTGTTTCCTGCAGGCTGGTTTTATCCTCTGTCTTCATTTGGAAAATGCTTTGCTGGCAGATATATGTTTCTCTCCACAAAGCATCCCCAGCAATCTGAAAAATAACAGTTTGATTCGTGGTGCCGTGTCTAGCTGACAGTGCAAAGAGGAGATTCTGCCACGTGTTCATGCACTATGCATGAAATGCAATTACTCAACCCTGAATGTGATCAGGGCATTAGGCTCCTCGTGTGAAATATTCCCTTGTATCCCTAGTGATCCCCAGGGTCTTGTTTGATAACTTAGAAAGCAAGAGGAAGGAAGGAGAGCGTCTTTAAAGTAGGTTTGTCACAAAGGGTTAAACAAAAAGCAGATTTGCCAAGCTGCAAATGGGTGAAGGGATTTACAGTAATATTTAAAGGCAGCAAAGAAAATTTAGGGAAATGTGAAATCATGTAAAACCAGAACAACCCTAGAGGAATAATAATATTCAGAAAGTCACAGTGAGTACAAAACACTGGTTTGGGTTTTTTCCCTTTTCAAAGCTGAGAAAACTGGCTGGGAACTGGGTACCCCAAAGGCTCATTTCTGCATAATCATTCAGATAAGAGTTTGAAAAAGTCCCACCTATAATCCCCACATGAGAGCTCACTATTCAACAGCCCCACCAAGAGAAGCTAGAGGATGTCTGGTGGGTCTGTTGGGTCTGATTTCAGATTAATGGAACGAGCACAAATCAGAGCAGAGCCCTGCCCTTCCTGCAGGATCTGTGGTTTCATCCTGTCCTGCTGACATCCTCAGCTCCTCACTCACACCCAGCCAGGGCTGCCTCTTGCCTATGGAATGGTCACTGTGGCCATTCTCCACCAGCACATCTTTTGGAATTTAAAAGGCAGATAAATTTAAAAGCAAACTCTTAGGCCAGCATCATAACGCAGTTTGCTCCTCTTATAAATATTGAGTTCATCTAAATGCACTGTTTTCAGCAATTCTGAAATAAAATCAGAGAGGAGTCTCTTTCTGTGCCAGGTAGATTAAAATGTCAGCCAAATGGAATGCTTAGTAATAGCACCAGAAAATGCACATGGGTGAAGCAAATCATGGCAAACCCAACCAAATGATGCTCTGTAAACTAATTTTTGGATCCTAGATGCTGGAAAAAAATTTAATTTTAGCAGTATGATAAATTTCAGGTTTAAGAAGAAATATGTCAGTATCGTTATTGTCAGTTTTAATATGTTAAGCAATAGGTTCTTCAAATCCAGGTCAATAAATGAACTGTAATAAAGCTATGGTGTGCATGCCAATTGGAGCATTAAGGATAGTGACTGCAAATCCTTGAAAACAGTGCCTGCCCAGCTAAAATGCTATCAGTACCTCAACGTCAGCAGCAGGACAGACTGAACAGTTATCCATTGTATTCTATTAACAAAAAATTATCCTATTTAATACACCTTTTAACCTCATATTCAGCAACATATTGGATTTATATTGTTTGGGCTGACTCCTGTGAATATTCAGGCAAGTAAATTTAATGGCAGTAATGCTGCTGAAACTGTAAATTTTTAGTGACTATTAGAGAATGTTCATCAGAAAGTTAATGTGGAACTTGGAAGGCAGAGTGCTCACAGTGGATACTGGCTGCCAAGAACTCTCCTCACCCACAGGAGAATCAGAAACAATAGGATAGCAGATACTCATAATGTACACTGTTGGTGCTCAATTAATAGACTAAAAATTGGAGAGAGTTTGGCAGATAAAGCAGGGGGGAATAAATTACAGAATTCCAACCTGCCAACAGACAAAGATGCAGAATTTGTTAAATAGTTTCCCACTCCAAAAAATTCACACGGCATGTTCAGTAGCACCATCCTGCCCAGGAACAGCTCCTATCCCTGAGAGCCTTCCCACCTAGCTGAACTTTGGAACTAAACTGGCTTAAACTAAAGGCCCAGACTGAACCCCAAATCCCCCATCTGTAAAATGAGGTTTTGTAGGTCACAGTGCTCTTGGTCAGGTTCTCAGAGGACAGTTGCCAGCCAGCACCAAGTGGCTTGCACAGTTATTCATGCTGGCAGCCTCAGCAAAAGGACTGATGAATATGCAGACACAAGGCCTCCTTTAATTGTCCTTCCCGAGGTACATTGGAAATGAGGTGGCAGAGCAGGAGTTCTCACCTTTGTTTGATTTATGTTGTAATGGAAATCATAATCTCTGCAGCTTTTAATCCATAAAACCCTGAGTGCCCTGGCTGTGGTGAGGTTTGAGAGCTTGCACGTGTGCTGCATGTGTGTGCCAGCACAGGGGCTGGGAGCTCCTGCCCAGAGCCTGCGCCTTTGGCATGCACAGACCTGCTCCATCTGGGAACAGGACAGCATTCTGGAAATTTTGATTCCATTTTCTCTTTTGTTATGAGTCTATTGTTTTGAAATCCGTTCAGGTATTTAAGATCTGTGAAGTAAGGTGTGTAAATAATTGTGGACACGTGGGCTTTAGTGTTTTTGCCTCTCCAATTCCCCACTGCAGGAGTGCAATGGCATGGCCTTAGCTCACACTTGTGCTGCTCTGCAAGGGGGTGCATGGATACCCAGGGATTGTCTGTGGGGATGAGTGGTAGCAGATCCATAGAAGAAGCTCATAAATAGAAAGAGTGGATCATGTCTTGTCAGAATGACACATCAGGTTTCTGTGTGTGGGGTTATTTATTTATGCAAAGAAGGAAATCACCCGTCTGCTTGGAGTATTTAAGCTGAGTGTCAGGCACCTTTGGTCATTCCAACAGAAGTTTAAATAGAACACACAAGTGGGCATTTCTGAACATTTCCAAATGTGGGAAAAGCCCAGAGCAGCCCTCAATGACCCTTTGTGGACAGGACCTTGACTTCCCATGCTCTGCAGTAGACAGTGACCAGCACACTGCTGGTGCTGACTGCAGAGCAGTGCCCTGGGCAAGTGGAGCCTGCAAAGAGCTGCTTTATTATTGTACAGTGTCAAAAATGACTGTGCAGTCTGGGATGATAACCAAAAATGCTGTAATGGGTTTTCACTCTGTTCCCAGGGGTCAGTAATCTTAGCCTCTCTTCTTTTTTAATGCAATTTGTAAATGGCTCCATCCACTGCTGCTGACATGCCACTTGTCCCTGCAGCACTAATGCTGCCATGCTGATAGTTCAAATTTTCTGGAAGTGGCCTTAACTCTTAGTGATTGACAGGAATTGCTGAGTTCCAGGAATGCCAGTTCAGCCTGGAAAGGTGTAGAAGGAAAGAAAGAGAAGCTAAGGAAACTTCTGAGAGAAGGTAAAACAAAACAAGCAAACAAAAAACAAACAAACTAAACTAAAATTGTAATTAGGGAAAGGATGCTGTGCTGCTCAAATCTCCCATTAGAACTGAAATCCAGGTGCAGGGATGTCTGTAACCCTCGTTCAGAATTAAAAATAAACCCATAGAATCCATCAATCTAACCCATGGATAAATGAAACCCGTGGAATCCATCAAGCAGTATGAGGTACTCACCTGTAATATATTGAGATATAGCTTATGTTGTGCTTCTCAAAGTAAAAATGATTTCTGGAAATTAAAAAACCTCAAAAGCAATTGAAATCTTGGTATTTGTATTCTGAGACTCGCTAGATTAGCAGCATTTCATACCCACTGGACACTGAGTCTTTAAAATACTAAGGATCACAGGAGATATAAGGGAAGACAAGATGAGACCTAAATGATGTAGACTCCAAACCTGGTTTAATTCATGTCAATAGGAAAACTTACTCACACTTCAATGCACACTCAACCAAACTGAGATTCTCACATGCTATTAGATTTGTATTCAAAGATGTGCAGTTCTCTTTCATCTGTCAGAAATTGTGAGTATCTACAGTCTAAAGACTCAGCATATGTGACATTTCTGTCTTCATATGGGTCAATGTAATCCTAATTTATTTTGGTTAGTACAGGTTTAGCTCAAATGACATGTGTGAATCTGATCTATCTAATAGATCCATATGCATTTATTTAAGCAGGTTAATGACTCTCCAAAACTAAGGGCAGAGTTCAAGAAAATGAGCAAACAGAAATCTTGCACTTTGTGACCAGGGAGGTTTGTACACATGGGGTGTGGCACATCTCAGAGATCATCTCTGAAAAACTTCATCTGTGGGTGAGGCTGTTAGAGCTCCTTGTGCATCACAGGATTTATTGCCTTTATCAACCCCCACACAGGTTGTGTGATGGTTTGCAGTCCTGTGGGTTAGAGAATGGCTGGCAGGGCAGCTTTGAGTTAATTGTCACTGTGGGCTTGTCTCAGAAACATAGTCCTACTTTCCCCCTTCTCTGCTCTGTTTAATTGTTTGTTACTCAGAGGAACACTTCTATCTAACTTAGGCACTAAACATTTTAATATGCTGAAGGTTAAACACTGAAAAAGTGAAGTTTCCTTTTTAATGAAAAAGGAAACCCATATCTGCTCCTCAGGAGGGCTTCTCTCCAACAGCTAACATGTATTAGCAATTATCCTTCAGAGGAAAAGCTGTCTAATTACTCTATTACCTCAAGTGCAGAGCACTCACCTGGGAAGCCACCAGATCAAGGTTCAGGTCCCATCACTGACTTTAATATTAATTTATGACTTGGCATGTGTGTCTGATAATCAAATAATGATCTGGTTTAGGGAGGTAAGATGGATGTAGATTGGATTTTGGAGACTCCTCCATCTGAAATAGCATTTCACAGTTTTCCAGATTGTTGCCTTAGGGTTTTTGGTAGCAAAAAATGTTATTCAAGCACTCTAATAAAGGTAAGCATAACATAATTTCAGAAAAAATAAACAAGAAAAAGCTTGGAGTTTCTACAGTTATTTGCATAAAATTTATACAAGTGGTCAAGAAATTTGAGGTAATTTTTTTTTTCCTAATCAGTCTCTATGTTATTAAAATCAGTCCTATATTCCTGCTCCATTTACAATGAAAGTTATTATGTGAAAATGTTATACTGGCATTTGTTATTAGTTTACTTGGGAGTCCTGATTTACCTGAAGAAACAGAGCTTACAGATTTTTCAAAGCTAACTTAGCTTGTGCATGGACAACCTCATTATTTTTTTTTTCCCAAAAAAGATTCATTAGCCCCTGGCGTCTTCCTTCCCTGTGGCTCCAGAGCTCCTGTGGGTATGTCAGAAAAGCTCCTTTCTCCAGAGAGAAATGGGTCTGTCTTCCCCCAGTGAGTCACAGGCAGAGGCTCCACTTCTGCTGCTCTCATTGTGTTCATCTGTTCACTGCACAGTCCTGGAACCAAGCTGCCATTCAGCTTTCTGGGGTGTGATGTGTGCTTGGAGGAAACGGGGGGAACAATCCATTTGCTCAGAAATGTTCTTAGAAACATGCAATTTCTATATTTAGCCATGAGAAATATTTGAGGAGCGTGCAGGGTGAAGATTTCAGATTGCAACTGCTTTGGTGGTAGGACTTTGGGGCAATTCTGGGTGCTAGTGCTGTTTTTGAGGGGCTCAATCCCCTGGTCATTAACACAACACAAATATAAAATAAATAATCAATATAGAATGCATCCAGCTCCAAAGGGACTGTCCTTCCCTTCCTATACTATGTTAGATTTCACCTGGATATCTTCCACATCCTATTATCAAAATAAGTAAAGGTTTAAAAAGTGGGCTGTGCTGGTGATATCTAAAGCTTGATATTTTTAAAGCAGCTCAGGCAGGTACCCTCATCTTTAAATGAAAGGCATATGTTCAGCAAAATGTTTGACAACTGACATTTGAAAGGCAAAATTCTTGTTTATGATATTTAAACCGCAGGCAATATCCAAAGCATTTCCTCCCTTTTTATAGTTACAATGTTTAATTATTAAAAAAGGAATTTCAGTAAGTTTATTAAAACATAAGAAGGTCAGGTATTAAAAGAGAATTACATCTTGCAGAACCATAAGAAGTTATTTTGTTATTTATACAGTCATTAATATTACTGAACAGAGCCGCTCCACAAAGAATAATTTGACAGCCCAAGCAAATCCTTCCTGTTGCTACTGACTGCTGTAGGCAAAGCAGGGCTAAAGCTGAAGTGAAGGCTTGAACTGGCACACGGGATGGCTGGAGAGCAGCACAGGCTCTGTGAGTGTGGGGAGCAGGGGCTGGAGCAGGCAGGACACCAGCAAACAGCTCTGACTGGGGGGAACAGGCTGCCCCTTCCCCTGAGCTCAGGGACCCAGCCAAAGGAGCCCCAGCAGAAGCCACGTGTCCTACTGATCCTGTGTCACTGACAGAGACCTGGATGTGCACCCAGTTAGGAGGCATTAGCGGCAATTATGTCATCAAGTAGTACACAAAAAAATAAAACTAAAAAAAAAATCCCTGCAGCTGATGGAGGAATGTGCTGAGATGGCACATAGAACTCAGTAATTGTTTGGAGAACAAGAGCCTGAATATTCTTCTTTAGATTTATGTTACCAAGCAGTTAGAGATTTCTCTTTGGCTGAAAATGTAATTTTTGAAAAATTCAGATGAGGCCAAGAGGCTTTGGACTGTGCTTATTAATTTAATCATCTGCTCATAGGAGGAATATTGAAACAGCATTTTTAAGTGCTGTAATAATACTTATTTTTTTAATCTGGTTTTGTTCATCTGGATGTCACAATACATGTTTTCAGGTAACAGCAGTTTGCAGAAAGGAACTGCAAAGCTTTCACAAACCATCTTAAAACACATGGGAGTGTCAAATCACATGTAAGTAAAAACAGGCAAACAGACCTCAAACTCCGAAATTCAAATTAAGCATTCAGTAAATCCTTATGTAAATAATACCTATTCTAGAGTGGGTAAACAGTTTGATCTATTCAAAGGAGAGCTGTAGTACTTGGGATCCATTGCACCCAAGCCTATGGTGACTATTAACCAATTTTTGCCAGAGACTGCATAAGAAAAATACAGAAAACTTACAGTAGGAGACACAGTGATTCATCAGTTATTCCAGGAAAAATGATGTTATTTCCACATAGTTATGACAAAATTAATTTTAGATTAATGCTTTCTATAAATAAATGGTATTTTAAATGAATATTGTTCACCCAGAAGCAATTTCTGCTTTGCTGGCACTCCTGTGAAGGACTGTCAACCAGCTGTGGCAGATTTCATCATATGTCTCAACCACAGAGGATTATAAAACACAGACAATTTGTAAAAAGAGCACGCATCTTGACCATTCTGCCCTCTTATCTGCATTCAGTCAACTTTAAAGTCTCCCACCAGCTACAAAAGAAAGCTTAAATCAGAAAAAGCAGAAAGGTGAGGCACAGAGATTTTCAGATACCTTCAGCCTCCTCCACAAAGAAAACACTCCATTTTCTCCAGTCAGAATGAATTACGAATTACACTCCAGGAGGAAAGCTAATTATTGTCTTCCTTCAAATTTATCTTGTCCCTCTCAAAGTTTAGCAGTGCTTTCTGTGAGGAGCTGAAGGGTGTTTTATTCTCATCTTCTGTCTTGTTCCAGCTCAATCAGGTGCTCACAACACACTGCTTGCCTCCCCAGCTAATCCTACCCTGGGTCAGCTCCTCTACTTTGTCAAAGCTGCTGATCTGTAAAGTCACTCCTCTGTTGTGCCTTGAAGGATCTTCTGGGTCACCTTCTTTTATTTCACAATGTGTTTGACAAGACAAGTTTGTTTAAGGGGACTTTTCCAGTGCTAACCACATGGCTAAGGTTAAATCCAGCTACTCAGGGCTGTGTTTTATGCCTTGGGAAGGAGTTTGTGCTTGTGTTATCTCAAAGATTTTTTATCTTTTGTACTGGAATGGCAGAAAATACTGAAGGCTTTTGATAACTCTTTGATCTTTTCTGATCCATATGTAAGGATTTTGACTGTATTCTTGCAGTGCACTGGCAGCTCCCAGTACCACCAGTGTTTTGGTATCACAGAGGGATGGCAGTGCTTTTCCTGACTGTGTAAATCACTTCAGCATAACTCCAGCTAACTCCTTTGTAAAATGTTCCCTAAATTCTGCAGTTTGCACAGTTTTTACTTTCAGAATGATAGAACAATTCAGGGTCAAGCTCATTTTCATGACTTTTGTTTTTCACCTCTAAGACTCATTTGTCTGGTGGCTCTGGCTGGACTCTTGATTCTCTGCTGTGCTTTGGTTATTGATGAGAAATCTCCTTTTGCAAACCCGCATGACAAAAGTGTGGTACAGTAAATGCCTCCATTATTGGCAGTCCTCTGAAAAAGAGAGATTTTAGACCCAGCTAATAAACAGCATTGAAAATTTATGGAAGTTTCTAGTGCCAGTTGAGCCTTTTTAGCTTTATGGTGAGTAGCATAGGTACAAACTGAAAAAGTAAACTTACCAAACATTCCCCTGGATGGCAACCTACAATATTTAACCACTGCTATGAGATTATCTTTAAACACTCAGGTGGATGTGCTGGAAACCCATACCGTGTCACAGTTCTGTTTCTGTGTTGGTAATTATTGGCTGATTACATGTACACTCTCCTAAATGCTCCCCTGTGTTAATTCTGTCCTCCTAATTACTAATTAATTGAACTTTAAATGGCTCATAGGTTGGTTTAGGTTTGGCAAAGTTCCCAAAAGATCGCCTGCAAAGTTCATTTTTAACTTAAAAAAAGAGAAAAACAGCTCAGTTGCTGACAAGCTCAGTTGAGGAGAGGTTCTCAGCAGCATACAGGATCTTCCTGGGACTGGCAGGAACCAGAAATGTCACAAATAGATTTCCCCCCCACCTTGTTTCAGATTTCCATTTCTCACACAGGGACCACCCTGAAGCTAAAGAGAGAGTTATTAAATTTAAATTCTTTCCTTCTTGTCTAAGATGCTGCCTTGGCAGCAGCAGAAAATGAATTTGTCTCTCTTTCCCTGTGAGTACTGCCCCCACTCTGAGCAGACGTGGGATCAGTGTCCGAGCCAAGGACATCCTTCCCCTCCATCCCAGTTGGCCTCTCTTGTGCTGGACAGTGCAGCTGCAAGGTGCTGGTGCTCATCTAGAGCCTCAAGAGACAAACCCAGAACCATTACCTGATGAACATGGGATGGATTGGATGAGGATATCCAGAGTGAATGTGCTAGTGGGGGCTCTGAGCAGCCTGCCAGGCCCAACATTCATTCTCTAATCTGATATTTGCTGCTCCCACTTCTTAGCAGGCCCCACGAGAGAGTGCCAATGGATCAGCAGAGGCTACACATCCAAACCTTCTCCAATCATTTTAAATAGCCTTGCTGGAGTTTCATGTTGACAGCAAGCCAGGTGGAATTTTCCATTTTCTTTCTATCCTTCCAGATAGGAACAGTCCTACTTTCTTTTGACTCTGGTTTTATATAACTAACAAAAATGACAGATAGCCTTGAATTTGGAAGATTGCATTGGCCTGTGCTGAGCTGCAATGTTCTGTTATCATTGACGTATGTGTTTAAGTGAGCACTGAAGTGTGAATGGCCATCTGTCCGGGAAGTACGAGAGATCCTGATTACTAAAATGAAACCACAAAAAAGCTTCGTGCTTAGCAGCAGCACTAAAACACACAGGGGGAGAGAGCCTTTCTCACACTGAGGGTGTTTATAGTAGGCTGGTGATTATAACTCAGCATTTGCCTGGACTCCCTGCCCCATATTTTTCTAAATATGTTCACTCTCAATTTCTTTTTCTGCAAACATCGAGCTTTCTGTATTTGCATATTTTGTACAAGCAAGCAAAGAGAAGCACTGGGTATTTTCCCCTGTCAAAAGTAGCTCTTTCTGAGGGCATGTGCATTTTCTCACGAAGAGTTGTTCTCTTTACAAGGCTTTTAGCTAGAACGTGCTCTGATTACATTTGAATGAAGATTTCAACTTACAATCCCACATGATTGCTCTACAGCAAGGCTCAAGGCTGCTCCTGGGTGCAGCTTTTCCTCTGGAAACCTGGAAAACTCCCCAAGGAAAGGTTTTTGGAAAAAGAATCTCTAGAAATTGTGATCTTTAGAAGGTTGCTGTATCTGATTCAGCTCAGTTTTTGACCGTGAGTGACACAGGTTCTGGCAACAGCCACAGGAGCTGGGCCAGGGTTCCACACTAATTTCAGTGTTTAAATCAAAAGCTCCTTACTGGTGATATTTTTGTAAATGACTGATGTTGAAAGCTGCTAGTTTATGAAACATTATTTCTTTAGGACAGTGTCCCATGATATTTAATCTTATAAATTCATGGCCATGTTGGCTGCCCTGGTTGGTTTTTGTAGTGCTGAACAAGTCACCTGTCACTCCCTGCTCAAACACGGGCTGCCTGTCTATTTTAGAGCCCTTGCATTCCTGATTTGAATCAAAGCAATTTTTCTCAATTTCTGCATTTACATTTTTCATTGTTTCTTGTAATTACTTTTCATTATGAATGTAGTTATGAAGATACATAAAGGATCTGTTTTTAAGCAAAGCTGTTGATTTCCAAAGACTTCACGCCCGGTTTTTCTGTTTTAAATTTAAGTCACGAAATAGAAACATAAAGCAGCAGACAGAGATACATCACGTTTGTAGGTAATTCTCTGCATTTTCACTTTTGTTAGAGCATGCTTCCTCATAGCAGGGCTCTCTCTAAGTTACCAAGTCTCTGTGGAAATCTGAAGAGATAATTAGACAGTGGAATATAGCTGCAATCTACTTTATTTTTTTACTTTACAGTTTAAAAAGCACCTAAGACAGCGAAATATGTAGGAAGCCAATTAAAATAAGAACCTTTTTTCCCTTTCTTTTTGTTGGGTAGATGGTTCAGAGAACACAGCAGCTTTGTACTCTTATTTATTTATTTATTTTGAGTGTAATCTGAGGAAATGAACCGTGGAACACAATTAATGAAATAGCTGTGCTGAATCACATAAACTGGTGTCTGCACAGCTGCCACTCATGTCACAAATGCATCTCTCCCCTAATGTCCACCCAGAGAGCCATTAGCCAGCCGCTTCTGTGGAGGGCCTCCTGTGCTCCCATTCCGGGCTGTAACGGAGCAGGGAGCTGCCTCAGAGGCCTCAGGATGATTTTCCCAGCAAATGGAATGTGCAGCAGGAAGGGCTGGCACAGGAGAGAAGCCTTTTCCCAGCAAACAGAATGTACAGGAGGAATGGCTGGTATAGGACAGGAGGCTGTTCCCAGGAAATGCAATGTACAGGCAGAATGGCTGCAGCAGGAGAGGGACTTTTCCCAGGAAATGTCATGCACAGGAGGAATGGCTGGTACAGGAGAGGAGGCTGTTCCCAGGAAATGTAATGTACAGGAGGAATGGCTGGTACAGGAGAGGAGGCTGTTCCCAGGAAATGTAATGTACAGGAGGAATGGCTGGCACAGCAGAGAAGGCTTTTCCCAGGAAATAGAATATACAGGAGGAATGGCTGGTACAGGAGAGGAGGCTGTTCCCAGGAAATGTAATGTACAGGAGGAATGGCTGCAGCAGGAGAGGATGCTTTTCCCAGCAAATAGAATGCACAGGAAGAATGGCTGGCACAGCAGCAGAGTGCTGGGGCAGGAAGGGAGCATGGGCAGGGTGCAGCAGCTGGAACAGAGCAGAGCCCAGGTACAAATATCCAGAGCAGTGTCAGTGGCTCAGCCTGAGGTGTAAAATGACTGCCTGCAGTTTTCCGATATCCAACAACACTCCAAACACTAAAGGTTTTGCTGCTGTGTTTATCCTTAGCTTACTTTTATTTCACTTAATGGATGTGTATTCCATGCCAGTGAGAGCACCAGGGAGGGAGAGCCAGTTGTGCTGCGAGGGCCGGTCTCAGGAGGCTGACCCAGGTCATCCTTGCTCAAGTGGCACAAAGCCAAAAGCCTCCAGAGCCACAGGATCCAAAATCTTTTATCTCACTGAGGAATTAAGGGGTGGGAGAGGTTGAAGGACACCTCTTCTCTCAGCATTTGCCAAGCTGAACACTCAGAGCTGTGTTACTGTGTCACTGCTGATAGCGGTTTTATCAAGCTGAATCTAGTCTTGCTCAGGAGGATATTAATAAATTATCTGGTAATGAAAAATGTGAGGGGAACCACACTCTTACATCAAGGACTGATGATTACTTTGATAGATGCACTGGCAAGATTTTCCTGACAAGGCAGAAATGAAAAACATGACACATGGACCTTTAAGGGTGACCTCAGAGGAAAATGCATGTTGCTGAATGATACAAAAATAGAACAGGAAAACAGAGGCTCCAAGGGGCTCAGTGTCAGCAGCCAGACAGATGGGCTGCACTGATCCACTGATCACTGAGGGTAGAGCAGGGAGACAGGAGCCCTGCACTGGCCAGGGCCAGAAACACAGCACAGGCAGCTCTGGAGAAGCATCGAGTGTTAAGAATTTTAAAAGTAAAGAGAAGAGGGGAAGTTGAAGGGAAATAAAAAAGCCAGCATTAATAGGCAGTGAGCTAATTGGGAAATAAAGTCAGAGAGTGTCATTAATAAAACTGCCCACTTCTTCTGCAGGTATTTTAGAAACTGTCCTAAAAACAACTAATGCAATTGACGATGTCCCTGCATCAGTTTAAGATTTGCTTAGTGGGTAAGAGATTAGATCACTTTTAGAAGCACAGATTGGTAAAAATAAGGATTATCAGAGCACAGGTGTTAGCTAAAAAACTGCAAAAAGTTGGATGGTATTAGGGTGTGACACTTGATGGATCTGAGTTTTATCTAGTCTTTAATTCTGCTGGAGTTCCTGTGCAAAAGCACATGAGCCACTCTTATTTTTTTCTTCCTTGTAATCCAGGTGTTACTGATGCTGTGTGACTGATGTTCAGAATGTTCCAGTGTAAACTGGAAAGAGAACTAGCACTTCAAAAACTTGTAATAGAATTTACCATGATGGCAAACTGATGAAAAATAGTGGCCAAGTGGGGCAAACTTTCCTCGACTAAGTCTACAAAATGTTTGCACTTAAGTCTCATTTCCATGTATGTCTGTTTACAAACATCTGTACAGCCTAAAAAGAGAGAATTTTGGATGCCCACCTGTCCCTGGGTGTTTAGTAGGTCTGCTTGGAATTTGCATTTAAGAAAAAAAAAAAGGGGAGTTTGTAAACTCCGGTTTTGGAGAAATGCTCACCTTCCCAAAGAAGGGACCCCTCAAGACCACAAACAGACAAATCAATAGAAGATGTGCAGAGAAAGGTGAAGGTGCTGCTGTGATATTTAAGTGCATGTGTGGATTAGAAGACATTTACAAGGTTTTTTCTAAAGGTAAAGGCTCGGTGAGCATGTGTGTGGTGTGTGTGTGTCAGGAGGTGTTTGGGGTTTCTTTCATTTTGCACTGCTGGAACTACAGGGCAATTGCTTGCCAGATGTCAGGGAGGTCCAACATCTGATTTTGAAGTGGAACATAATAGATGATCTACCAGGGAGTTCAGCAAACACCACACATAGCTTTAAACTGTCATTACAGAAGAAAATCCAAGAAGGTGACATTTGGTGACATACTGGGTGACATTTGAAATGACAGCACTTGCTTTAAGATGTAGCACTCCCTCCTGCTGTGAATCAAGGGAGTCTGCACTGTGGCTATGACTTGTTTTATTGATGACCCTAATTTCTGCCAAATGTAGCCAAAGAGACTGCACAGAGCCCTGTCTGTAGCACCCAGGGAGAATTGGTGCAGTAGGAGAGGGCAACCACAGAGCATTTGATATGCACAGCAGGCTCAGAATGACTTGGCTCTGAAAAGGAGTTACAGCCTCTCCTGTACTCCTTCTAAAGAGTTCTGTGAGGAAAGAAGAGCAGCTAAAAAAAAAATCCCCCACTGGAGGAGTGTGTGTGCTGTACTCCATAAATTTCCTGCAATTGCAAAGTTTGGTGAGCAATAAAAGAGCAAGTTTGGTGCTTGGGTTTCACCAACACCTGCTGCTTTCAGGAGTCATCAGTGAATGTTCACCTTCCAGGGCATAAAAATGAGCTGAATCCTCACTTCTGAAGGCTCTTGGAGCTAGGGGAAATCTGCCCCTGTCATATTTTCACCAGGATTTCTTCTCCTGAGAAGTTGAGAAGCTTCATAGAAAAATGTAAATAATAATTATGTGATCTGCTGCTCCAGTGCTTGGCTGCTTTGGAATGTGGCTGGAGATTGTTTACCAACAGGTGCATGTTTGATTGGTTTCTTGTGAATTGTTTTGACTTAATGACCAATCACAGCCAGCTGTGTCAGGACTCGAAGCAGTCACAAGTTTTTATTAGTCATTCTTGTTAAGCCTTCTGTCTGTATCCTTTCTCTTTCTTCAGCATAGTTTTAGTATAGCATTCTTTCACATAATATAATATCATCAAATATTAAATTAGCCTTCTAAGAACATGGAGTCAGATTCTCATCTCTCACCTCGTCCTGGGGGCCTCACAAACACCACAGAAAACCTGACTAACATGGCTAAAAAACAACGACCTGGGTTTTTGTTGCTTTCTTCCTTTCTTTTTGAGAGCCAGAGTTTCTTTTGATTGCTCCTCACTTTGCCCATCAGGGCTGGCAGCACTGTGGTGGCTGCAATGGGGACATCTTTGTGTGTGCTTGGACTGGAGTTCATTGAAAACCCTTGTAAATGTGAAAATCCTGTCGAGTTTGGGGTCTGTTTTGGTGTTCCCTGTTGTATTGTTAGAGCTACAGGGAAAACCAGCTGGTATCAGACACCCTTTTAAACCCACTTTGATTTCATATGGAGTTTACTTTCTTGAGCTTTCTGTGTAAGTTTATGGAAAACTCTAATGTAGAACTTGCAGAAAATTGTCAACAACTGGGATGTATTATTCCCATTATATATTGTATCATTACTCAAGCCAGTACAGGAAACAATTTTATGAATCAGAATTAGACTTCTGGGAAGATATTCTGCGTCATTTGTTATCAATATTATTTTAGATGCCATTAACTGGCAATAAAATTTGGATGCAAGTAATTTTAATTGTTGAATGTTATATTAGCACATAATGCTCTAATCACAATTTTTTTTTCCTGGTGTTAAAATGAAACTGCTGTACTTTACCAATTTTGTTATATTCAAGAAGTGTTTGATTTGTAGTCTCTAAGGTAGAGGAAGGGACATGAAGAAGTGGACAGAGGTAGCACTGCACCCCTGTGAACAGCAAATACATGCCTGAGCTTAGTATTAAAATTCCTATTTGTAGAAAACATCCCATAGGATTTTAACCTGTGTAGGTGAAACAGCTGTTTTCTTTCCTTTTCCTTTTCCTTTTCCTTTTCCTTTTCCTTTTCCTTTTCCTTTTCCTTTTCCTTTTCCTTTTCCTTT
>JAYDZK010000044.1:4582913-4598827 GCA_034509185.1 Euphonia xanthogaster
CCTGGCCTTGGGCACTGCCAGGGATCCAGGGGCAGCCACAGCTGCTCTGGGCACCCTGTGCCAGGGCCTGCCCACCTCACAGGGAGACATTTCTTCCCAGCATCTGATCTACATCTACCCTTCAGTTTAAAGCCTTTCCCCCTTGGCTACATGAACATGAGAAGTCTCTCTCCAGCTCTCCTGGAGCCCTTTTAGGCACAGGAAGGGGCTCTGAGTTCTCCCTGGCGCCTTCTCTTGTCCAGGTGAGCATCCCCAGCTCTCCCAGCCTGGCTCCAGCCCTTGGGGCAGCTCTGGGGCCTCCTCAGGGCTCCCTGCAGCAGCTCCACACCCTGGTGTGGGGGTCTGGGGGCTCCTGGTGGGTGTGAGTGTGAGCAGGGGGAGAATCCCCTCTCCTCTGGTGCAGGCCAGCACACAGGGCAGTTCTGGGCTGCCAGCGCCCGTGCTGAGCTTCTCCTCAACAAACACCCCCAAGTCCTTCTCCTCAGGGCTGCATAACAGCACTGAAAAGGCTTTCAAAGTGATTTCCATTCCTTGCAGAGCCACAGTGAGAAAACCCATCTCTGACTGATTCCATGTCCATGGAGAAGCGAATACAATAAAATACAATGAGATAGGAGCCACATCTCCTCTGAGTTGTAACTTCTGGCCTTGAGGAAACCTGGTTTCAGGTGGAATGGTGCAGCAATGAGATGAGTCTGATGCAGGAATGTCCCAGGGAAGTTTGGATTTCTGTTATCATCTCTGTGAAGAAACAGTCATAGGTGAAGTGATCTGTTGGCCCACGTTATCAGCAGTAGGAGTGGAAAAGACTGAAGGTGTTTTGATTGAAACTATGGCTGTGCAAGTGGAGATAAGATAATTATAAAGCTGAGTAATACTATCCAGCACCACCCAGTATTGTCAGATAGTCCATGGTTGTTCAGTTTTCTCTGAAAACTGAGCAATGCTAAATTAGAGTTGTAAATCCCCACTATGTGTAGATATTGATGATATATGCCCAGGCATAAGGAAAGGAAGAGACTGCAAATTTAGTCAACTATATAAAAACCATTCTTTTCTTGGGTATTGAAAATGTTGGAGGAATTTGAACAGCCCTGGAAAAAACAGGCTGTGTTATAACAGATGGGCATTTCCAAAAATGACTTTGGGTTCAAGATAAATAAAAGTAGTTCCCGTTTTACCCAGAGTGAGTCACTCAAGCCACATCATGGACAGATGCTATGCTAGAATTGCATCTGCCATATTTTCACTTTGCTCTACTTCCTATAGATCTGGTTAATCCAATGTTGAGTTTCCATTAAGAAGCACTGCTGGGCTAAATTTTGGGATAGTTTTTGCAATATTAGGAAATTTGATTCTGAAGTGCTGACAAGTTCTAACTGAGGTAAAGGACCTGAAGTGCAGACTCAGATAATCTAGGCCACTAATGGTTAAAACCAGGCCACAAATGATCCTTACTTATGTTTTAGTTCTATCTACTTTCAAAGGCAGCTCTTTATTGCCATACTTAAGTGCTTGAAACCTTTCCCAAGGCTTCCCCAGGGCAGCCATCAGGCAGCAGGTGGGTTCTGTTATCCATTTACTTCAGGTCATCTCCACACTGGCAGGTGCAGAGCACAAACTGACTGGATAAGCAATACATGCTTTGGCTGCAGGTGGTTGGAAGGGATGTGGCAAGAATGAAAAATCTCATTGTAGCTGGCTGTGTTAGGGAGCCAAAGCAGGCTAGGATTTCAAAGAGGTTGTTGTGCATCACTGAACAGCCATTTAGATTTGACTGCAATAGCACGGAGTTTGTCATGGTGGTTTAGTTAACATGTTCAGTTTTGATGAAAAAGAAAGTGTCTTTGATCATTCCACAGAGAGAACAGTTTATATTGGAATTGTGCAGGTAGCTAATTCTGTAAGGTCATGTTCAGTTCCCCCCTGCACTGAAAAGTTGCTGAGTGGAGCAAAACCAGAAAACCCATGGAACCAGAGGGAGAAAAACGATTAAGATGTTCCCAAGAACACCATCTATTTGCTTTGTGTTCAGGATTGTGGATTCTGCCACCCTGTTTCACAGCATTGGTGCCTCAGATGGCACTGATAGCTCAACAGAGGGAAGAGTATGTTAAACTGCTTTAGACGATCACAGGGAAGATTTTGGGGCCTTTTCAAACCATGGCAGACCCTGTGTTGTAACACTTGAGAGAAGAATATTGTCAGGTCACTTTTAAAATGCTTTGTGTGCTGAGGCAGAGGCCAGGAGGAGGAGCCCTGCAAACAGATTGCTCTTTTGGCCTGTTTGAAAATTAATAGTGTAAAGGTCTTAACCTATTTATCAGTGAACCCCACAGAATAACACAAGATTGCCGCCTAGAAGCTGCTTTCAGAGTCACAAAGAGCTATTTATCATTTGTCCTAGAAGTTCCTACCAACCCACACCTGTAACATTTTTTTCTCACTGTTCCAAGTAGTCTGGTAGGAAACTTTTTGTTGGTTGCTTTGCTGAATGCTTTCTGACATGGATATTTTCCAGAGCCAGATTTTTCTCTCATTCATTTTTTTTTAGCTTCAGCAGAGGTTGTTTTCCCCCCTTTTTGTTGGCAGGGGGCTGTTGGTTTGCACAGGTGACTGGGGGGAGTGGGTTGAGCTGACAGTCAATCAACAGCTGGCATTGTTCCTCCTTCACTGCTCTGCAAAGGGCACGGTGCTAAATCAATTAAAGAGAATTCCAAATTGCTTTCAGTGAGCAGTTCATGTAGAGATGTGGACTCTGGAGACTCTGTTCCTCCAGCCTTGCAAGTCTTGGCTGTTTACCTCGTGCCTTTTTTCCCCAAGAGGTGTGAGACTCAAGTGCTGTGGCTGGTGCTGATCCGGGCTGTGGGAACAGAGACACTGCAGGATCCCTCAGACAAGGCAAGGGTCTGAGCAGTGGCAGTGTCAGTGAAGAATCACTGAGCCTGGCAATAGAAGTCTGAACATCTTCTTGGGACTCTCTTGTTGAGACTGGAGGGAGGCTGAACCACCTGAGTTACCTGAGTGTGTATTTCACCCTGAAACCCTTTGCAGAACCAAAGCCTGGAAAATGTAGGTAAAGCTGATGTAAGAATGTTCTAAGACTTTGAGGTCTTTGTCCAGTAAATTTTGCAGGTTTCTGTGGTACTTCAGATCCCCATTTGTGCAGTTTCAACTCATGTGCAGACTGACCTGACATATAATGGAAGAGTACATATAATGTAGTGTTTCACACTACATTTGTAACAATATCTCAAAGGATTCCAGTGTTTCCCAGTAAATTCTGGAACACCTGCAAATGAAGAAATAGTGTGTTATGTCTGGATATTCTGTCTCTGGATCAGCTGTCTGTGCTGGCACAGGTTACCGAGGAGGGGTGCTATGTGGTATATAATATATAAATGACTGCTCTCAAAAGCAGCAAATGACTGACCAGACATGAATCCCAACTTCTGGGGTACAATCAGCTTGGACAAAACACGGTCACGGAAGAGCAACTGGCTCAGTGTTTGAATATTGTTTTATCAGTCTTGGCAAGGTGGTCAGTATAGAATTAACATGATGGCAGTAAGAAGAGAAAGGGGTTTGTTCTTTCTGATGTTTGGGAAAACAGCAGTTCCTTTCTGCAGGGTGTCACCATGCACTCCAATAGCAGCTTTTGTTATTCATTCAAGACATGCTGTGTATGTTTCTCAGGCACTTTTATGTCCCCATTTCCTAACTAAGTGGTTTTTTCTACTGTATATTGGTATATATTTGACCTATAAAGAAGAAATAAGTGGTAGTCTATTACCAGGTACGTTAATGACTTGATGAAGTTTTGAAATACAGCATCTCAAATGCTGTGCTGTTTATCTAGTTCTTAATACCTTTGCTATTTTCTATTGCTATTTGATGATCAGTTTTTGCTGGAATATGTTTTGCAATTGCAATAAGAGATTTAATGTTGTTTTGAACTCTGCCAAAGTCTGATTAGATTTTCTGTTTTGGCCTAAGTAATTTCTTTGTGCTTCAGTTTTTGTGCTTCTCCATATAAAATGCTCAGATTGGAGGGCTTTAGACTGCAGATCCTGGTAATTAACTGCAAGTCTGATTTTTAGTTCAGCATAAGGTTAACCAGCTTCCATAAAGCAAAATCCTATTTATTCGGAATGAAAGGATTATAGGGAAGACATAAAGTAGCAAAAAAGTAGTTTATATGTGAGTCTGGGTTACCAGGAAGCCATCAGCACTGACACAGAGCTCCTAATAGGAAAGCAATAGGCAATACCCCTTTAGGGCTCTAAGGAGTTTTTGTAGCAATTCCACATCACTCCCAGATCATGGAAGAAACTTCTCCCCACAGATTCATTGCCTCCATTTACCAGTCATTGTGTAATCTCCTCAGGAAACAAACCCTGCTGCTTCTTACATCCTGAGGAAGAAAGAGTTTTTATCAGTTAACTCCCCACCTGGAGTAGGGCCCTGAATTCCTGCTGGAATGTTGCAGATGGGCACTGCAGCATCCAAACAAAAACACTTCTTCTGGCTAAAAAACTCTGAGTGACAAAGCTGAGTTGGGGAGAGAGCATTTAAGGACACATCCCTGTGCTTACACCTTTTTCTGGACCATTCCTTGGCAACAGGGAGGTCACTGAACCCTGCACTGGGTTTTGCTCTGACCCTGTAGAGACTTTTTTATGTTCTCAGATACATCTAACAGGTTTTTTATCAGTCTTTCTGTACCAGGCTGCCCACAAGGCCTGATGGAGGCTGTGCTTGGTCCAGCATAGTAAGAAATAAGCCTGGGCCTGGAGATCTTTACAGGCCAATTTGACAAGAATGACAAAGGTTAGGAGGGAAGTAAGAGCCCAGAGCAATGTGTGATTTGTACAAAGATAAACAGCCAGGGATGGGAGAGCCTCAGGTTCTTGCTGGTTGTTTTTTCTCTAGGTCAAACAGCTTAAATTTTACTTCTCTGTTGCAGCTTCTTTTATATTTACTAAGAGCTTTACTTCAAAATTCTAATGCATCTCCACTTGTAGCTGTCACCTTTTCACATTTATTTACACTCTTCTGTATTAATGAAAGCCATAAAGCTCAAATTATATCATCTTGGTTAGGGTGGGGGAAATAGCATCAATGTTTTTGTTCTTTCCTTGGATCCTGATTCGGTTCTAACTATCAGCATGCCTTTTAATCCTGATATTGCTAAACCTCAGTATGTTTTCAGTGCCTTTCCTGGGTAGAAGGTTTCTGTTAAATTGAAGGTACTCTGGTGTTGTAGGACTGAGCAGTTACTCAACCTCACTCTGCCTGTCACGGTACTGAGCCCTAGAGAGCTTGAAAACCTTCATCCAACATGAATATCTGATGCTTCATGTATCTGTCTTTCACTGCAGAGAGGTGCAAATATTTTCAGCAATCCTACAAGCATCCATCAAATAGATAGGAACTTTCTGAAAATTAGACAGGTTATTTTGTCAGTCTCTTTTTTTTTTTTTTTTTTGTTTTTTTACATTTTTGGGTTTTTTTTGTTTTGGTTTGTTTGTTTTGTTTTGGTTTTTTTCTTTTTTTAATGCCCTTGATTTGTTTCTATTCTCTATCTACTTGACTTCTTTTGTTTTTTGGTTTTTTTTTTTGCCTCTTCTTTCTCCTGCTCTGAAGCACTACCTGTCTGTCCCCTGGTAATGTGTAGAATTTATGCCAGAAGCTGCTTTTTCGAAGATGTGTCTGTACAAGAATTCTCAGGTGGGCATTGCTCTCCCTTGATGTGTGTAGTCCTCTCTGCAAAAATAAGAAAATTGTGCTCTGTCATTCCCAAAGACTAAGACAGATCTCTCTTTTTTTGAAGAATATATTTTAAATCACAGTCACTTTGAAATATTGCATTTCTTTTGTACCTGCAAATTTCCCAGCTCTCCTGTCTGAGAGCTTCTCCCCTCTAACCTTTGCAGTGAGTGAGGGAAGATGTGCAGGGGAGAACTGAGGCAGTGGTGGGAAATAGGGGTGATTAGAGGACAAGGTGGCCTTGGCTTGCTCAGGAGGTTCTAAAGACACAAAGCAGCTCCAGTGCAGAAATCTTGTTTTCAATGTTGAGCTCTGATGGAGTTCCCAGCTATGCCAAGCACTGAACAGCACCTGGTGCAGCAGAGAACAAAGGTGTCCTCCTTCCAGGTGAGGGGCAGCAGGGACCTTTGTCACTGGGCATGTGTGGAATAAAACACTGGATGTATGCTAGGGCATGAATTACAAGGGTAAAATGTGATATTTTTGGGGTCTCCCTTGGAAGGAAGAAAATGATGAATCTGACTCCATGTTCTTAGAAGGCTAATTTATTATTTAATGATATTAGATTATATAAAAGAATTCTATACTAAACTATGCTAAAGAATAGAGAAAGGATACTTACAAAAGGCTTAACAAGATACTAATGAAAACTCGTGACTCTCTCCTCAGAGTCTGACACAGCCTGACTGTGATTGGTCATTAAGTCAAAACAATTCACATGAAACCAATGAAACAATGACCAGTTGGTAAACAATGCCCAAACCACATTCCAAAGCAGCAAAACGCAGGAGAAGCAGTCAGATAATTATTGTTTTCATTCTTCTCTGAGGCTTCTCAGCTTCCTAGGAGAAGAAATCCTGGCGAAGAGATTTTTTCAGAAAATGTGATGGTAAAACATTCTTATTCATGCTGTCCTCAATGCACATTGAGAACTTGGTTTTAAACAGATGGGGAAGTACTACTTTATAGTAGTGCTGGTGAGACATCAGCTGTAGGGACAGCTATGTGGTGGCATGGACATGCTGGGGTTGGGACCTCTGTCCTTTAGGATGGCTGGACACACAGTAGAGCCAGAGCAGCTTCCAGTTCCAGGAGAGCTTGCAAGCATGCAGGTAACTCTAGCCAGAGAATTAAGTTTAATTTGATTTCTACGCTGGTGATCTGGGTTCTCAGTTGTCACCTGCATAAAAATGGTAAAAAGAGAAACTGAGATCCTGTTATGATATTAAGTGCTTGATCAAACAAAAGTACTTCTGGTCTCTCTTCATATACACCAAAGCCCCAGCAGAGGAGGAAACTACTTTGTAGTCTTGTCACAACAGAAGAAAAGAAAGCTTTGCTTGTTCTACTTTTTTCTGTCTTTGAATTAAAAAATTCGGGGCATCTGAGGCTTGCTAAAATATTTGGGAATACCTTGGGTTGAGTAATAAATGGCAACAATGATACTTACTGCTTTACAAATAAAGTACTTATTTATGCCTATTAGTAATGATATTTCAGATCTATCAGTTAACAAAAAATGATGCCAAAGATGCTCTCAGCAAGATGAAATTTTTAAGTTCTGGAGTGAAATCTGACCTCTTCCTTGGCAGTGGCCTCACCACCTCCTCCTTGTTTAGAGGTGATCACAAACCACCTCAGTAAAGTGTGAATAAAAGGTGTCACTCCAAGCCACTGTAAAGACCTGAAAGCACTCAGGTGATGTGAACAAGAACCTCGAAAATAGGTTTTCTGATGTTTGTCACCAAAACACCCCTAAAATTATCTTTGCCTAAGGTATAAGCAAGACCATTTCTCCTGCAGTTTCAAATGAAGAAATGATAGATTTTACTGTTTGCTGTTCAGTGTCAACATCATCACTTAGGTGAGAAATATTGAAGTAATAAAACCTCAAGTTATTACAAATCTTGGTGGTTAGAATTGAATTTTACAAAGATCAGCATATTTCAGTAATTTTTTTTTAAATCGCTGAACTACTATAATCAGTTAATCTTCCTAACCAATAAGCACATTAATGTCTATATTTCCTGTGTTTCAAATTTTTCTTTTTTGTTTTTATCAATATTATAATTCGATACCAAGTAGTAAAACTTTGGGGGCTTTTGTGTGTGTGTATAGAAAGAGTTCCTTAACATGCAGCAGTGTGGTGATGTCTTTGTTGGTAAAAAAAACTAAGAACATTGGTTTGGTCATTCATGTTCATCTTAAAAAACAAAAAGCGTTTACACTTTAATATTGTATCATATAAATAGACATCTATAGCTCTGCATACATTATTAATAGTGCTTTATTGCCCGCTTTATTGGTTTCACTACTGCTTCTCCTCTTGGGAAGTCATGTAAAATACAAAGGCTCCACAAATGCCCACATTGCAAGAGCCACTATATACAGAGCAAATAAGATTGCACAAGTACAAATATGCACTGGAGCAGCTTCCTGGAATTCATGTAACATAATAACAAACAGTCCACAAATACAACTAATATTATTCCAAGTATTTAATATTTTTTTTTTAACCTACAACACTTGTCCTGCTATTTAAATATTGAACAAAATTTTATTCCTGTATTTTCTGATGAGAGAACAGAATTTTTGTTGGCAGGAAACAGAGAACTTTAAATGTGATTCAGGATAAGTAGCACAGCTGCACAGTAGATGCTAAGGAGGGTCTAAGGAACTGAGTGTATGTGGGGAAGCAAAGCACTTTTGGGGCAGGATTATTTTCATAAATTAAGCTTGTATCACTTTTGGGGCAGGATTATTTTCATAAATTAAGCTTGTATCAGCCACTGACTTGAAGCTTAGGAAAGCTGAGGCCAAATGAAGGAAAAGAGCCAGTGATGAAGGAAGAAATCCTGGCCTCAGAAAGCCCCTAGGTAATCCATCTGCACATCCACCATTGCTCCTCTGCTACAGCGTGCTCCCTTCAGCTGCTGCAGAGGGTGCTCCTGGCAGGATGCCCCAGCTCTTTACCTTTGTGACCCCTTCACTCTTTTTTTTTAAAGATAAATACTTTTTGATGCCCCAGGATTTCTGTCAATGTTTAAGAACTTATTACTGGCGGTTTGGGTGGCTTTTTTAATAAGTTCACTAAGTTGCAAGTTTTTCTGTCTCTCTCCCACATGCCACACAATTCCCCAGCTGTTCTTTCTGCTTTATCCCCGTTGTAACCTTCTGATCATCTGAGCTTTAAAGTTCCTGCACTAAACTTAAATGTGTTTCTTTAAGGACAGTTATGAAGCTTTCAGGACCAGCTGGTCACAGCAGCCCTTTGGATGCTTTATTTCTGGTAGCTGTCATTTGGTTCTCTTCATGCCAGTTTTCTACCTCTGTGAGGATTTCTTGCATCTTTTCTGTGCCCACAGCCCATCCTTTTTGTGTACTGCCCCAGAGACGCTCCCATCCATTGGAACAGACTTTACACTGGCTCTCTGCAGGCCCCAAAAGCTGCTGTGTGAGTGCCTTGTCTTCCAAAGAAAACTTCTGACTGCTGCCCTCGTTGGCAGCTGGCACATCAGCATTTCCTACTTCAGCCTCCTTGCTTTGGAAGGGTCAGCTACTGCCTTCCTCAGGATTTGGAAAGGTGGCTCCCTTTCCAGGCAGGTCTTCCAGCATAAAAGGAGTTTTCTGTAATGAAGCAGAAGCAGGGCAGAGCTTTGTAAAGGTCTTGGTGAGGCTGACACCTCGTGCTCAGGAGCAAGTGGTCCGACTCCTCATTCCTCCCCCTGTCAGCATCGATAAGCCTCTCGTACCTGACGTGAGCTTTTATTGCCCTTGACTGTTCTCCATTTATACAAAGGTTAAATCTTCCCCTCTGTCTGTGCTTCAGAGCAATATGCTATTTAGAAAACAGTGCTTCCATTGAATACAATAAAGGCAGGCACATCTGGCGTAGTTGTCGGGGCTTTTGGGGTTTCTTTTATTTTATTTTTCTTCCCCTCGGCAATAGGTCATGGAGTAGGTGCAACTTAAACTTTTCATGTTCTGACATGCTACAATTACCCCTGCAACAGGGGAGACCCAGGAGGATCAGCACAGTGCAAGTCTGCTGTATTTAGAGATATGCCCATCAAAAAGGGGAGAAACAAGTGACACCTTTTAAATGATCTAATGGGTGTTTTGGTTTTTATGTTCCCTATTGCCAAGGGGATGCTTTTCAGGCAGCACTGTCAAATGGCTCACTTGCCATCTAGGTGTGAATGGGGTTTGTCTTCCTCTTCATTGCAATAGAAGAGAAGACTTTTGGCATCCCTGGAAGAGAGAAAAATCTCTTGTGTACTTCCACAACTCTTCCTTGGGCATTACCCAAAAGGCCTGGGTTCGGTTATTGGTGGTGAAATGAGCTTTTCTAAGTTTTCACGAGCACTCTGCATGAGTGAAGCTGCTATCCTAGTCAGAGTACAGTATTTCTGTTCAGGATGCACTGTGGTTCTGTGAGCTCAAGCAGTTTGTTGTAGGAAGGGGTGAGGACAGACCTTTTTTAATCATTTTGAATTACCTCCCAGGTGCCGGAGTTATACTGTGGCATTTGGACAGCTCTCCCCCTTCTCTAACAACACCCTGCGTATGTATTTACTGCCATATTCCTTCCTTTTCAGCTCCCTGAAGCCTTTCTGCCCTGCTTCTTTTTCTTCCTGCAGGAAACAGGATCTTCAGAGGGTTTTCTGAAAGCTCTTTGTAATATTAGCGAACATGCACAGGAAAACCCTCAGGTTATGTTCAACTCCTGGTATCCTTCACTTTAGATTTAAGAAATTCCCTTAAACTCTCATTAGTGAAGACCTTCTCATTCCTATGAAAGTTTAAAGAAAATCTTTGTCTCATCAGAGATTTAACACAGCTCCTCAGCATGGCTGGAGAAAGCAGATTCTTTGTGCTTCTCTGTTCATTCTGGAGCAAAGACAATTGTTACAGAAATGTGTCTATTGATGTGACCCTCTGGTTCCCTCATCACTTTTCGACTTACTACCTTTTCCTTGTGCTGCTTTCTGCAAACCTTTTAATTGATGAGAAGGGAAAGGAAGGTTTTGATTAAATGCTGATGAATCCAGGCAGGATTATTTCATTTCCCTCTGCTCTGTGTGAGCCAGGACTGGCAGAGCACACTCTGTGTTCCTGCTGCTTTCTCACCCCATCTGGCCCCCTTTACAACAGGGGCATTTTAGTCATGTGTTTTTAAGCAGAGTGGCATAGAAAAAAGAGAATTTAGATATCTGTGTGAGCAAAGTGTGTTAAACTTTCTTCTTTGTGAATTTAAAACTATTTATCGTTTGTCTTTTTCAAGTTCTCTCTTCATAAAACTGAGTTATGCTAAAAGTTTAGAAACTTTCTCACACATAATTAAGATAATAAGACAATAAACTTATATTTCTCAATGAAAAGAATGTAGGAGAGTGAGAATTTAACTGTTATTGTTTTGGAAAGCACACAGCTTGCACTAGGGAAGTTTAGGGGGCCCATTATGCAATGCTAAAGTTCATGAGTGAATCTTACAATTCAGTTTCTACTAAAAAGTAAAATAGGGGGGAGAAAAATGCTCTGTGTACCCTTTGTTATTCCTGAGCTGACAGCTGCCTTCCCTATCATCCCTGGGGCTTTGTAATTCACTCCTATACCTGACTCCCGTTTTTTAATTCTTTCTCCTTGCTCTCTACCTTCTGCTATCTTATTTTTTTTTCCTTGTTTTGTTTTGGTTTTTTTTTAACTTCTTTTCTTCTGTGTTTTTCCTTACCCTTCATTTCTCTTTAATTTCCCATTTTTCATTTCCTCCACCCTCTCCTAAAACAATTGTCAATCTAAAACAAGCAACAAGCATCCCCTCCTGTACCTTTCTTAAAAAAATAAAAATAATGCTTTTTTTTTTTTTGTAGAGCTATTGGATGTAGATGTGGCTTTGATGAATTTAAACCCCACACACACAAAAAGTAGGGCCCCAGCATTTCTGTGGCTGCCGTTTCCTCCAGCCCCTGGCTGTGACTTAGGGGCTGTCTCAGACCACTTTTAACAATTGGGATCTTAAGCAGTTCTTGTTTAACACCCATTAACTGACATTTCACCGATGATGTGAAATCTAAAAGCTTAAGTCTTCCTGAAAAGCCAGCTTTAACCTGTCTGAATTTGCTACCAAATACCTGAGTGCATGGAAACATCATTGGAAACCTCAAATGTGTCATGCTGCCAGAGTTGTAGAAATGTTTCAGCCATGCTGTGGTCAGAATTCCAAACTGGGGTTGTTCAGGAGTTTATGATGAAGTTAGTTTTGAGTTTCAATCAAATTGTGGTAGTTTAAGCTAAAGAAACAGAAAAAAATCATGACAGAGTTTTGGGGGAGAGAAGGAAAACTCCTCAGAACACAGAATGCTGGAAGAAATCCCACTAATGAGAAGCACAGGTACGCTGTTCCCAGTGAATAATGTATCAAAAAGAACCAGTGCTTTCCACATTGCCTTATAAATAATGGGGTTTATCACGTGTGGGGGCCCATTCACAGATAAATAAATCAGTGCATGGTTGAGGAGCTGGCGCAGAGTTCCAAATTCAGAGCTTTGCATTATAAAAGTCAACTTACATTGGCTGTGAAAAGTGACCTCTCCATACAGACAACAGCAATTTTAATGGTAAAAATCTCCTAAGATGTAAAAGACACTAAATGTTGTAACATTGGTAGCACAATCTCTGGCAAATTGATTTGCTTTTTGTTGATCCTGGGGTTTTTTTCAGTTTTTCCTCAAAGTGATTCAAATGTGTCAGTTGTTTTTCAAGCAAATTCCAAAATACTTAAAAAATGAAGTTATTTTGTTGGGCTTAGTCACTGGAGATTAGCTGTTGATAGCTTTTTGTTAGTAACACAGATATTTAGCACTGTTTTTTCTTATGAAATTTCTCTCAATTCCATCAGATCTTATTTATTTTATTTACATAGACCCATTATAAAATTATATAGAACATGAAAGTTTCTAAGGGCCTTGTTCCCTTAATTGAACAATTAACTTGCCATTTCAGATTTGATCAAGAAATGATTGAACGTGACAGACTGTCTCCCCTCTGGAGCACATAACTGTGTCAGGGTCAATCATGTTTCCTTTGGAGTCAGAGGGAAAGGGGCTTTCTCATAAATTAGAGCACGCTCCTGATTTACAGTAGTAAATACCATACATAACTGATTTCATAATGTTCTTATAAGATTAAAAAAACAATCCATAGACAATTTAATATGTCAGTAAGGTGGTTATTTAAAAATCAAATTACAAGAAGCTGAAAAGACCCATCAGCTGAGTGAATTTTTTCAATGATTTAGGGAAATGAGAAAATACTGACTAAAGTGGAAGAGCCTGGACAGAGGGATGGAGCTGTAAATCCCTGTGCTTCACCTCAGGATCTAAGATGTGTTGGCTTTCTGTCCTGAAATGTGGGAAGGATGGGGTGGCTGCTGATGCTTTGGAGGCTGTGGAGGAAAGGATTGCCAGGCTGGTTACTTCTCCTAGGCCTGAGGAGGGCTCTGCCCATGGGATGTGGTACAGCCAGGTGCTTTCTTGTTCCTGAAACCGGGCTTGTCACCAGGCCAGTGCTGCTCTGCTGGCCTGGGTCACTGGGCCTGCCAGCAACAGGGGGTCACAGAAAGCAGCATTAAAACCAAGCGGTGCAAATTTCCAGGGCATTTAGGAATCTGCCACCTCACACAATTTATGTGGAAAGCAATTGCTAAGTGTCCTGTGGATAATTTGTTTTTTCTTGCTTCAACTTCCTGCTGCTGAAGGCATTGTTGATTTTATTCCCAGTTTTATTGTAACTTAACTTTATTATTATGGTTTTAGATTATTTGCTAGAAATTAACATGTTCCTTATGCACTACTTGGAAATGAATAATTTTTTAATGGTGCTTTTACTAGAAACCCAGGACTCTACAGCCACTTCTGCTCTACTGAAAAGAACACCCATCACATTGGCAGTCGTCCATAAGATGTTTGCAGAAACTGAGTGATTTGCATATTGGAAACTGTTCATTGATACATTGAATAACATTTTATTGTGGACATCTGGTCTGCTAAAAATCTGCCAAAGTTTGTATCAGATAAATGCAGCAATTCAGATTTATAGAAGGAATCTGTTCTGAAAATATGTTAAAATACTGCCCCTCTTTCACTTCTAGCTTTTAGCCTTTACTGTGCAAAAGCTGTTCTTGTAAGAGTCTGAGTCTTCCCTGCAGAATTGCTTCTTTTGTTTGCTCCTAGGAACCTTAGGAGGAACAAAGAACTTTCTGCATCTCCATTTATGGTTTAAGTTGTATCCAAAGCAAAGAATGAGCCCAAGCTCAAATATGTTAGGGCTAAACATAATAAATAAAAAATGAACTTTCCAGCTAAGACAAATGACTAAAGTGAGCACATATGTTTGAGCCTTCCTACAACATCTGTAGGTTCTGTAGGAATAATTTAAATTCACTCTATTTCAAATCCTCATTAGTTTAAACTTGTGCATTTTACATTAGAATAGAGTAATGACTCATTTTGAAAATTTATTTTAGGTGAAATTCAGTGGACTGTTATTTTGTGAAAATAAAAATATGACTCGGCTCAGGAGAGAGAAGGTTTACCTTTTTTTTTTTTTTTTAAGTTGATGTTTGATGTATTTCTAGTTGAGGCCAGTTTCAGGATGTGTTACTACATCCACGCTGAATTGTGTTTTGACATGTCACTGTCAAAGGGCCCAGGGATTCTGTCAATTGGACTGTACAGAGCAGTAATTAATTCTGTTACAGAAGTGTCAGTGGCTGGGAAATTCCTGAGCTGGAGCTCAGCCTCTGCACTGTCCATGTTTGACTGACACCAGTTTCCCTCTAAAAATAAGGCAAGGATGCTGGCTCTGTGTGGCTTTTGGAGAGCACAGTGTAAGCTGCACTATTGACAAGGACCAAAGGCCAAGCCCTGCTTTGATATACACAAAATAAATGAGTTAGCTTTAATAGGGGTGAAAAAAACCCCACGTTTCTGTGAGACACCCAGCCATACTGAGCACTAATGTGCCTCCAGCCACAGTGTGATTCTGTAAAGTAGATCTGGTTTCTGACAGGAGCCCGTTCTGCCTGAGCCCTTTCAGACCTGCCCTGCCAGTGGACAGGAGTCCTGGTGCAGAGTCAGCCCTTGGAATGGTTGCTTCATGAAGCCATGCACAATTCTTGGAATGTTGCTTCATGAAGCCATGCACAATTTCCCCCTGCAAAATGACCCTTTCCTTGGGGTAGATGTTGTATGAGCTGGGCTTCTCACCTCTTTGCCACCTTAATTATAGTTCTCTGACTCTTTTTCACCTCCCCTGATGAAAATTATCCCATTTAACTCTAGCATGGATATGCTGGGTAACTCAAGTACAGGTCATGACGGGAATTTCAAAGCCAGTCTGGGTTGTTTTCACTCCATTTCCGTGAAATTTGAAAGGATGGCAGCAGAAACGCAAAATGGCCAAGGCTCCATGTTATAAAAACATGTCATTTAATCAGCCCTCAGACAGCAAACATGGCTGAAAGAGTCCTCACTAGAACTGTGCAAACTATTTAAAACACCGGCCAGACATGGTGTCAAGTTATTTCGTTCCAGGCGTTATTCCAGTTTGAACCTTTCCATGTGTTCTTTAACAAAGTGTCAGTGGTGTGAAAACTTAGAGCTTATTTTGGGAAAGTCAGCCTGATCTCTGACTCTCTATGAAAGCCACTGACAAACAAATATTTTCTTCCTTTTTTTTCTCTTTTTGGTAGGCCATTTCTGCCTCCATCACGTTAAATGTTCCTTTGGCTCAGGAGCAGTTTTATTGTATGCCAGTAGAGTATTCTGTGCTTAATTTTTCTAAATTAACCAGCTTTGTGAATATCCCATTGAAAAAGGAATCAAGGTGTGGGGAAAAGAGCTATGGGTTCTTTTTCTGATTTGAAGTTGGTTTTATTTTTTCCTTTGGTTGGGATTTGTTTGACTTTTTTTGGGAGTGGGAGAGTGCTTTGCTTTTGTTTGTTTTAAAATTTGTATTGTGGTTTGGGGTTTATGGAATCTTTTTTCTGGTTTTATTTTTGCTCTTTTTTGTTTGGTTGAGGTTTTTTATTGTTTTGTTTGTTTTTTTTTTTTTTTTTTAGTTGGGTTTTTCCTTTATTTGTGGGT
>JAYDZK010000044.1:4598927-4623451 GCA_034509185.1 Euphonia xanthogaster
TTTGTTTGGGTTTTTTGTTTTTTTTTTTTTTTTTTTTTTTTTTTTTTAATTGGGTTTTTCATTTATTTGTGGGTTTTTGGGGGGTTTTTATGTTTCTATTTAAATCAGTTTGACCCAAGTCTCACTAGTCAAATGTACTCTGATAAAATGCCCGCAGCAAGGGAACGTTTTCAGTACAATCACATCTTTCTGATCTTAAGAGTGGAATTCCTTGAATTTTAGGCAGATGAGTTCCTTAATTTGCCTTCTTGATGAAAAATAAGCAGTGGATTTCATTTTGCTGGATGCAGGTTGATGGTAACCAGGAGAGGAAATGCCGTCTTGGTTCCTGAGACACTTCTGGCCTGTGAGGGATGAGGCAGAATGGATCTTATCTTTCATCAATGGCAGATGTAGGTCTTGGTTTGGAACAATCAGGACCCTGCTCAGTCTTTGCTCTTTTCTTTTACCTTCTACTGAAACATTTGATTAGCAGTATGTCACTTGTTCTACTGTTAGAACATGTTTTTGTTCTGCTTTCTTTTCCCCTTCTTCTTTTTCTGGTCCATAATTTGTCTCTTTTTCAGTGTGGTACTGTAGGCTTTCAGGATCTCATGATACTTAAAATATTTACTGTAGGGTTATTTAAGTTTTCCAGCATGACTGAAGACATGCATTTTAATAATCTAGTTTTTTTTTGTGCAGCTGGCTGATTTTTCTGCCCTTTGCTCTGTGGCAGAGAAATGACTGTGTCATTGCTGTGTCTCAGTCAAGGAGTTCCCAGAAATAAAAAACTGTAAACACACTCCTTTGGCACACGTGCAGGAGGAGAACAGAACTCTGTTGTTGCATCCCTGACTGTACACACAGTTTCACCATTGCTGGTTTTTCCTCTCAAGGCCAGGATAGGTCAAAGTGGCTCACTGCACAAGGGCTGTTTCTGCCAGAGCATCTCCAAAAGGAGGGGGAAGCAGAAGGGTCTGTGCTCACTTAGGAAGTTGAATAAAACTTGTGAAGTGTGCTAAGAACAGACTAGCCAGGGCTCACATCCAGCAGCTTTGCAACTGTGCTTTCATCCAGGACTGCTGGAGGCAGTTCAGTTGAAATAGCTCCTGAAAATACAGACATATCCCAAACTACTTGTTTAAAATCTGCCTCCAGTAAAATTTACTCCCCACAGCTCCTATTACCTCCTCTATCTGGAGCTGCCTTACGTCCTCCTTGCCTCCACGTATCTCACTGGGCATCACTGCTGATGCACCATCAAGAACAGCAGAATGCTGTCTTGTGTGTAAGCCCTGGGGAGCCTGAAGCCTCATGAAGACGCTGTTTACAGCCTGTTCATGGGCTCACTGCTGCTTTTGTGATACCAGGAGCTAAAACCACCTGTCATTTTAATGTGAAATGAGATTTTGTAGGGTGAAGTTTGTACCCCTGCTTCAGTATATTCTCTAATCTAAGCTTGAATCATCGATCAAGCTGGGGGTGAATCAAACAGTGAAATTTACCCCAATAATATACCCTTTCCATGGCATTTTGGGGCCTCAAAAGCTGAACAGTGTGTTGAAAATTGAACAGACAGGCTTGTGTATTTTATAACTGCATTAAACCCCCATGCCAAGGTCTCCTCTAAGTGAGGAGAGGAAAGGGTAGGATTTTAGATTCAGCATGTGGAAGTGGGCTTTTTGTAACTCTTAATTCTGGAAGGTTTCAGGCTTAATGTAAGACTGCCATAGAGTGGTGAGTTTGTTTATTCTTCACATGAAATGCTACTGCAAGCTATGCGAGGGCAGTCAGAAATTTTCCGGCTGCAAGTTTTCCCATCACAAAATAGCAATTCATTGAATTACAATATGTGCTGGGACAGGGTTGAATGGTTAAGACATGGCTTTCTGTGCTCCTCTTTTCTCAGAGGAAGTAGCCCTTGAGATCCCCATGTCAGGTGGCTGTTACAGCAGACTCTGAGCTCAGCAAGCATTTCCAATCTTCGTTCTCCCACTCCCTCTTCCCCCCTCCACTGAAATTGTGCTCCCTGTTCACAATATTGCTGAGCTGTCTGTAATGATAAATGATGTGCCTTTCCTTAAATTTCCTTTCTGCTCAGTACTAGATATTGGCCAGCTAGGATGTGTGTTCTGGGTGGATAAATTACTTTGGCAAGTCATAGAGAATTCATGCACATGGCAACAGATGGACCCTGTGTGCTAGAATTTTCCTCTGTTATTCTAATTACGTAACATGATTTTACCTGAGGCAATTATATTTTCATGGGCAAAGATCGGTTGCTGATTTTTGGTGTTTTGTTTGGTTGCTTTGTTTTGGTTAATTTTGTTTTCCTTTTGGATTGGGGTTGTTTTTTTGGTGTGAAATATGAGCCTACACTGAACGAAATTTTGGTCTCAAACCTTGTTATAGGCCAAAGTAAAATTGGGCCATTATTTTGCTGCACATCAGCCTTTAGCAAGCATCGATCTTTTCACATACATGACTTGTGTTGTCAAGTGGATCTTCAGAGTTCCAGAGAGTAGAGCCCGGGGTTTGTTTCTTGATGAGGATTACTGGTGTATGGTAAAGATAACTGTACAGAACGTTTGTGAGGAATTCAAAATGTCTGTAACCAGCCCACGCTGGAAATGAAAATGGTGTTGTTCCTAATTTAGAAAGTAGTCTCCTTTGATACTAAGGAGCTTTCCTTGTTTCATCCTGTTGCTGTGCTTTTCTCTGTTTCAAAGAAAAGTGAAAGTAGAGGTTCATGTAGAAAAGCAAACTAATTTCAGACCAGAGCACGAGCTGAGGAATGGATCTGGGACTCAGGTTCTGCTGAACTGCTGACACTTCTGTCTTGGTCCTTGCTTAGAGTGTGCCCTCAGTTGTGCTTTGTTGACAGCATATTTTCATGCAGCTAACTCTAAGAATTCTTTTGGATAAATAAAGCTGCTGCTCTTTCTGTTAGGATTCTGTAGTATTTGGTACTTGCACAAATAATTGAAGTAGCTTTTAAAGAAACATAAGCAGATGTTTTGTTTACAGCTTGTGATTGGTTAGGACTTCTAAAAAGCATTAGGTTTTCTTTTAAATCCTGAGAGAATACAGGGAGCATATCTGCAGATGGATAAGGGAATGGAGAGTTGGGCTGTTTCTTCAGTCCACTGTGTATGTTTTACTCTTGCCAGGCTAAAATAGGTACACTGAGGTCAAGCTGAGGGCAGAAAATCCCATTTCTCTAGGATAATCCTAGGGATGGGTTAGGGTGCACAGCCTGTGGTTGGGGTCTGGCTTGTGGGGGTCCCCAGGGGCAGGCACAGGTGGATCTCAGGTGGCAGTCAAGGACTGATGGCCCAAGTTCAAGGTGGCAGTGCCAGCTTCTCACAGCTCTTCTCACAGCACTGGAGCCCCCCTGGCAGCAGCAGTCCCTGGGGCGCTGCACTCAGGGCTCTGACACAAACTCATCCTGTGGCAGTGCCCCTGTGTCATCTTCCAGTGCTGGAGCATGGCTTAAGGAGCTTGGACCCTTGCTCTGCAAGCCCTTGAAGAAATGCTCTGCTAAACAAAGCCAGCTGGGCACTTCCCTGCATTTACCCTTTTTTTTTTTTTTTCATTTCCCCAGTAAATATTCTATTCAAATACACAGGGTATTATGCAAAAGTATTTCTGCCTGAGTAATATTTCTGTTATACCAGGATAGCATGTGCCTGTAGCTCCCCCTCTCCTGAAATCCACAATTGGTACAACACAGTTTTTAATTCAAACAGTAAATCCCCACTCCTATAAATCCTTCCCTGCAGCTCCCCCCCTCTCCTGAATAACAGTACTGTAAATAAGTGGCTGGTCTAAGAAAGAGTAGGTGGTGCATAATATTAAAAACAGTAACTTGTTGAGCAGAGCTATTTAAAAAAAAAAAAATCTGAGTGCCACATAATAAAGGTACTATCAGCAAATACCAGCCTAGCATCTCAGCTAGCTTTACTGGGCTGTGAGTTATTGCTGTGGTCAATAGATCTCTTTTCTGTAGCATTCTGCTTATGTAGGTGATAAATCTTACAGTCTTATGGGAATAGGGTCAGGCTTCTGCTACTCTGCCCCATTATTTTTCTCCTACATCATTTAGAAAACTGCTGGACTGGACCGTTTTTGGTGCAGTGACTTTTTGTTCAGGTACCTGATAAATTTTATTGTACGTATTAAATTTTACCTCAGACCACATTTAAACGTCCATCTTGATAGAAGGTGAAACGGAAATAAAATCTTAAGCAAAAGAGAAAATAAACAAGAGAAGCAGAAAACAAATGCTATTTTCAATCAATTTTTTAGATGTAAAGCATGAAAAGAAAAAAAACAAGTTTTTATTTTGGTCATAATGGTTCTTTTTTAGTATTTTTAACTGGAGAATGAATACTCTAGTAGTGGCATTCAATCAGAGACATTTTTAGTAATTCTGTAAGCCCTGGAAATATTTGAAGTAATGCGTAGTCTGACATTCTTGATGTTAGAGAGAGAAGAAAAAGAGGTGATGTTAGGCCCTGATGGACAAAGCACTTGAATAATTCATGATTTTGGTGTCACCCCTCAGTAAAGCCGCCTTCCAGGGATCACAGCTTCTCCCTGGCTCCCGTGTGTGCCCCCTCATTTCCCTGGAGCTGCAGGGATGTGCACCTGCCCTGTGGGAGCAGACAGTGGGAAGGGCAGGGCAAGGAGGAGCATGCTTTGCTTGTAGCCCCTGCTGTGGATGAGCAGAAAAGACCTTTCTGTTTTGTTGTCCATGTTCAAGCAAAAGGACAGGACAGTCAGCAGAGCTGAGGTGTGAAGGGCACACGTTGGTATCACAGACATTTCCAGGTGCCTTTAGCACCCAATGGCTTTAGCATCTTGTTGGTATCAATAATTCTGAGTTACATGCCTGATGCCACAATAAAACATCACCCACCGAGGTGCATGAGGGCAGCACATCCCTGCAGAATCACCAGGAGACGTGGCTGGGTAAATGTCTTTATTATTTATTTATGCTTTGTCCACGTCTGCTGCAGCAGAATGCTGAGTTGCCTTTATGGGAGCTTGTTAGAGAAAGCAAGGACTCCTTTTATTTCCAACTGTCAAGTCTGAAGAGTACATAAGAACAGTGTTCAAATAGATGAAAAGGTGCTGGAAAGGGAAAGGAACAGTCTGGGTTGTACTTGGACGGCAAAGCAGTAAATTTTTGCAAGAAATTATCAGCCCAGACATTGGGGAAACCCCCTAATTTTAGGGATAAAGAAGCACTGAAATAGGTTACCAGCCAGGAATTCTGTTACTATAATTCCTATAGCAAAAGAAAATGTAAGGGAGAAGTGGTGTGCTTGCAGGACGTCTGAATGTCCAATGGAACCCCATTTTCTTTGGATGCCCATGATATCCAAAGAAAATGGGATGTCCATGATTTCTTATGATGTCCGTGATTTATGACATCAATCTTTGTTAACACTGAGAAATTGGTTCAAGCAGCTTTGATGATTTTTCTACTCCCTGTGTCAAGCAAATATTTCCCTTTCTGACTAGATTTCTTCCTCCCAGAGGTTGCTGTTCCCTGGGCCTTCCAGCAAAGTGCTCTGCTGTCCTCTTTAATCTTCCACCCCACAGTGCTCTGGTAGTGACTGGCTTGGAGAGGACAAGTACTTCTGGTAGCAGTCCTTTTTGTACCTGGAGTACCTGGAGTAAACCCTTCAGATGTCTCTAGGAGAGCTCTGTGGATGGTTTAACAAGACTTTGTGGGAGAACTTGTAAGCCGTTGTTTCCAGAAGGGAAAGGTCAGTATCTGCAGTGCATTTCACTGCATGAACTGGCTGCTAGTTTCACTGGGAAAAAGAAGTTCATGAACTTGATGTTGTGGTTTTTATTTTTTGCTTTTCATTTTAGACCTGCTGACTGAAAGATTTTAGGTTGTTGGATACTTAGCTCTTATCTCCAAAATCTTGCTTCACCTCTAGCCCTGTGTGTGGTCTTTATGGAGCATTATTTAAGGCAAGTACTTCCTTTACATGGCTGCTGCTTGTTAACCCTTTTTTCCTACCACTGGCATGGAAAGGCACACATACAAGTGATAAACCCTCCTACAGGAAATTTGCAGCAGTCTTGGGGTTTGGACTTTGCCTGACCGTGCTTAAAAAAATATTTGTTACTCGATTTTGCAGAGCACTGATTGCATGAGAGCTGTTCTCTGTGAGCTAATGTGAAATAAAAGTCTTAGCTGTGAAAACAGCTGCCCAACCAGAAAATAAAGAAGTGCACCACACTACCCTAACCTAGTTTTCATGTATTTTAAAATTGAATAAACAACATACTAAGTACAAAGTTGTCTCAATACACTAAATGGTTTTGTATTTTAGGGTCGAATAAAGGCAAGACCAAACAACAACAGGGTTTTCTGTAATATTGTCAGAGGGCAGAGTAGTTCTGACAGGATTATAGGGCAGTGGGAATGGGTCTGTGTGATGGGCTCCAGCAGCTTCGGAGATGTCCACAGCATAAATTGCTTGAATCTGTATCAGACTGATGATGTCCACGAGCAGGAGCCATGCTCTGTGCATGAGGGCTATGCATGCACGTTCAGCTTGCTTCCTTAGAGGATCATCAGGAATTTGCCATACACAGGTGTCATCCCATGTAGTAAGAAATGACAATTCCAGGAGTTGGCTGCTACTACCCAAAGCTGCTCCATCCCCCTGGCCCTTTTAACCATATGTCAAAAGATGTTCAATTTTACAGCAGTGCCATTTACTTTGTGGCCCTAAATGAATTTTTGTTTTGGAAACCTCTACTTCGACTGAGGCACAGAGTCATGGGAACTGGAGTTGTCATTAAAACTGAAAAGACTGAGTAGAAATAAATCATACCTGTAACAAGAAGGCTCACTAACTGTTCAAGCCCTACTATCCCTTCATAGAGCTGGTCAGTTTTTCCATGTGTGCACCTACAAGATGACCTGTTTTAATCAAAACCAACTTATAAGCCCCAGTGTGGGAGCAACTGGTGAAAAATATTTGACATGGCTTATGAAAGGTCAGACTAAAATGGTCTAATGATCCCTTTTGGTTTTAATAAGCAGGTATCTTTTTTCAGAGGTTCTTACATAAGGGCAATGCTGCCAGGGAAGGGTCTGGAGCACAAGTTTAATGAGGCATGGCTGAGCAGGCTGGAGCTCTTTAGCCTGGGGAAAAGGAGGCTGGGGGAGACCTTATCACTCCCAAAAACTCCCTGAGAGGGGCTGGTAGGTGAGGTGAAGGTCTGACTCTTGTACCAAGTAACAAGTGATAGGACAAGAGGAAATGGCCTCAAGATTTGCCTGGGGAGGTTTAGATTGGCTGTTAGGAAATATTTCCTCACCAAACAGGTTATCAGTCATTGGCACAGGCTGCTCAGAGAAGTGGTGGAGTCGTCATCCCTGCAGGGTTCTAAAAGAAGTGTAGATGTGGCACTGAGACACGGGTTTGTGATGGCCTTGGCAGTGCTGGGGGAGCAGGTGGGCTCGTGGCCTCAGAGGGCTTTTCCAACCTGAGCAAATCTGTGATTGTTTCCCCTGAAGGCTGTGGGCTGTGAAGGGACGTGGAGACAGGAACACGAGAGAGGGATTGTCTTGAAATTCTGAGGTCTGATGCTGTGAAATCAACTGGTAACTCGCTGAAAAAAAAACAGAGATACTTTTGGCTCTACCTTCAATACACTATAATCACTCCTTAAACATGGACTTAGATTTAGCTCCCTAATGTAGTGTTGATCTTGCCTCTTTCCAGCCTAGAGCCCTGTCCATGTGCCACTGCTGATGTGAAACTGTCAGAAAGGACAAATGCTGGAGAATGCCTTGTGTAGGGCACTGCCAAGAGGAAGCACATGGCTGGCCCCACTCCTAAGGGTGTGCAATTGGAAAAACATTTCTCCTGCCTTGACTGGCAGAGAAAGTCCTCTCTGGGCCTGGCTGTCCCCAGCCACACACTGGAATGGCACTGGAATGCAGAATTCCCTTGGCTGCCTGAAGGATGTACCAGACTCTGAGATAGAGGCTCTGCCTTTCACAGCGCTTCTCATTGTTTTGGCTTTTCTTTCCTTTGGGAAGGGACTCTCTAGGCTTTGTCATTCTTCCCTATGTAGGCAGGATTGAAGTGAAGACCTAAAAAAAGCTCCCTAAAATTTTTCAAGAACATTAGCAATTGATTCTTAAATTAGATGACCTTGCAGTTTATTGTATGCAGGAAAGAACAAACTGTTGAAAAAGATAACGTTAAAAATAATGAGAATTCCAAGTAAAAGAATGTCTAAAATTCTCTGACATTTTCTGCCTGAGAATATCAGCATGCCAGTGCAAAGATGCTTTGCACTGGCAATTTTGAATCCTGAATGACAGAGCTGACATTCTGACTTCTTTGGTTTTCCTTCACTCAAAAATCCTGACCCAAAATCACACAAACACAGTTTTGTTTTGTTACATGAAACTGCACAGTATGAAAACAACAATAATCACAGTCAGGAAGCATTTGGTTAAATTAACTAGATGTGTTTTGTTTGTGTCAGATATTTCATCAATCCTAAGGGTAGGAATGCTGCCAAAGAGCATCAACCAGCTCCTGGACAATGCAGGGAAGCAGATTGTCTATAACTATAGGTGGCAGTGGAATAGTACATCCTTAATCACCTGGATTATATAGGACATATTGAGAATTTTTCTCAATGTATTCCTTATAATATTTATAAAGACTGGCCTAATAGTACAATATAACTCATAGATCAATTACTTTTTCTAGTGTCTCTAAAGATTTTTTTAAAAGTGGTTTATGTAAATATCATAGTGAACAGCCAAGTCACATATAAAGCATATCTAAGAATCCAAATTTTCAGTGTCAGGAAATCCTATCAAAAATGTGATTTAACTAAAAATATAACTAATACTGCTGGCCCTTGGCCTGCTTCTATCCCCGGGGCTTCAATTTATTTATATGTTAAAACTGGCTTCTGAAAGATTCCTATATTCATTTTGACATCTAGTGGAATGAAAAATTGGAAGGTATAAAAGTGTTTTTTTTTCTTTTCCAGTGCAAAATTCCATCCTCATTCTTTCAAAGCAATGCAGTGTTGGCTGTTGGTTTTATAGAGTCACATTTAATGGTCTGCTTTCACTCTGGAAAGCAAAGAATACCTACAACATAAATTTGAGCATTCTTGTTTTTCTTGAGGCTACATTAATTTCTCTAGAGAATGGCTGCATCTAAATGATGGTCAGATACTTTCAGGATGCTTAGGGGTTTGGTTTTTTCCTTCCTGTCACTATCTTGGACTATGGAAATACTCTAAACCGAGTAAATAAGTTAGACCTATAAACCAATAAGATTTATTCTGCTGATTTAAGTGAAAAGATACCAGAATTTTACATTTTATTTAGTAATATTTTGTAGTCTTTGGTTTCATGTGATAGCTTTTAGCCTCTGAAAGCATTCCTAAGAGATTATTGTTGTTCCTTCCCAGTTACGTGTAATTTCTTGGGAAGAGATGAAAAGACTCACAAAACATTAGAACCATAACCAAAATGGGCATTATTGGTTTTCACTCACTGAACATAAGAAATGCAAATATGGAGCATGAACCTGAGACCATGTGAATTAGTTTTACATCGAGAGAATTGGGAAAGGCACCAGGAGATGAGAGACTCGTGGCAGGAAATACTCAGCTTGGGTCCTTTGTTAGGGGTGGCCTCAGAGAGCATTTTCAGAACACTGAGGACAGACGTTCCTTGCTGTTGTGCTTCAGTTTGGTGGCTAGTTGGCTCTACTTGGTTAAAATCGTGCACTTAAAATGTCTTCTGCAAGTCTGTCCAGAAATAATGAGGCATTTATGTGTACCTTAATTATTGATTGAAACTCTATCTCAGACTGGAAAGTGTCTTTTTTCTTTGCAGCGTAGCCTGTGGAGCTCATCTTAGAGCTACAGTGATGAGAAAAACACTTTGTTTTCCTATATGGACACTGGACTTGGTAATCAGTGGAACTGTCCTGTTTGTGATAAGTTTATGTTGCTATAACAGGTAGGGTATAGATGTGTAAATTTCTGGTTTAGTGGTAAAACAAAAAGACTCAAATGAAACATTTTAACAAATAGCTCAGCATGGGAAAATGCAAGGTGGCTTTGTTTTCTTTTAGCCTGCTGATTTCTTTACAGCTCTGGTGCAGTTGCAGTTGTGTGGTAGAGTAATAAAATTATTAAAGTTGTATAATCTAATGATTAGCAAAAAAATTCTTAAAGCGTTTTCATATTCCTGATACTTTCATTCATATATGTGTTTAATATTTCATCAAAAAGAGAAACAAAAAGTTTGTACTACGCTTGAAAAAAGAGTAAGGGTTAGCCCTTTTCAATTATCTCGAGTAAAAACTGTGTGTTTCAAGCTCTTTTTGAAGTTGGATCTTTCAAAATCTCATCTTCTAAGTGCTCGTCTCTGTTAATTGGGTAGGTACATAGATAGATACCTGGGCAGTGGCATGAAATGTATGAGAGAATTATGGAAAGAAGCAAATTGTGGATAAATCAATGAACCTTTGGGACTTTGAACACTGCAGGTGAAAATCCTGCAGTGAATGTTTTGTTTCTTTATCTGTAAGCTACTTGTGTGCAGAAGAAGATCATAACCTTATCATAATTCTGGCATTTTTTCCTACTTATAAATAAAAAATTGAGATTGTTCTTAATATGTAGCAGAATCCTTTTCCATTGAATTGTAATACATTCAGCAGAGTGAAAGCCCAACTGATAGTCAGCAACCAAGTGTGGTGTTTCATGTCTCAGACTCTGGGGAATCTGCTTAATGAAAGCAGGACCTCACCTTTCCCACATTCTAGCTGTCTCCCTGATTTCTGAGGTTGTGGATATGCTCAGCTCTCCTCAGGACAGCTGGAAGGTTCCCACAAAGGATGCTCTGCTGTGTCCATTTTACAAACTGGGACAATTCTCATCAGTGTGGAGGTTTAAGGGAGGGCTGCCATGTAATGCTGTGCTCCAGCACGTGTACTGGGGCATTCTCTCCGGGGATGTCTCAAGGTTTTAGTGATATTAATTTTGAAATTGGCAAAATAGGAGGCCACTTCTGTGCAGGAGACACTGGAACAGCAGGGAATTAGCTCAAGTGAGGATGCAGAACTTTGTGTTTAGTGGGCGTTAAAGTCGGTGTTGTCTCCACACCAGGCTTTTCTGATATTGTCATGACTGATACAGACTCCTTGGAAGAAAAAATCCTGTTCCCTTAAGCTAGGCTGTGTAAGTGCAGCCAAGGTGGGTGTTAAATTGGGGAAAAATAGGGTTATACCTTTAAGAAATAGTGTTAATATTGTGTTAGACTCCAGATGCTCTTTATCATATAATCGTTATCATAAAAAGTCTTAATGTAAAAGATCCTAATAGAGTCCCACAGTGTCTCAGGAGCAACCTGGATTGGCCTTTGCATTTAAATTAGAGAATAATTAGATCCAGGAGGAGAAAAAATGGTGCAGTGCATTCTGCTTTTCTCTTTTAAGGGAAACACACACACAGTCCCAAAACTATTAAATAGGCATTGTGAGAACATGGAATACATTTAACTCTGTGGAATGAAAACTATTTATTTCATCATGCATATCAGTATAAAAGTGCTCCATTGTCCTTAGCTGCTCTCTTTAGCAGTTAGGTGATGTCAAGAGTGATATGGAAAAGGACAGTGTCAGGAAGTAGTAGAAAAAAACAGATGAAGTTCCTGAGTTTTCTTGGGGAAAATGGTAATGCTGCCGACCTCATTTAACATTACAGACAGAATTTGTTAATTTGCAATGGTTCTGAATTTTTTCCCTCAGTATTTTATGTTATCTTCGAGACTTGAAGCATGAAATCCTGAATTGCTTGGTGTCAGCACAGAAAAACCCCTTTTCTGTTTTGAGGTTTCCTTACATAATTCCTTACAAAACAATGTTCTTCATTAGTCTTGGACACTGCCATCTGCAAGTGAAGCCCTGCTGACATGCATTGCCTCATCCTGCCTGTATGACACACCTGCTGCACATGAAGACAGGAATAAGAAGTGAGCTGTGGCACAAGAAGGGCTTCAGCCCTGCTCTCTCTTTACATTGACTGGAGCAGGTCTGACCTGCTGAAGGTGAACAGTGTCAAACCCAAGTGTCTGCCCTGGCATAGCCTGTGCTGGTCTGGCACAGTTATCCTGGGAGGACATGTTATTCCTGAATCAGGATCAGGGCTTAGAGGGCTTGATGTGGCACAAAGGGTGCTCTGTGAAACAGTTTTTCAAAGAATTTTTGCCAGGCCCTTATGTACACTGTCCCAGCAAACTTCCAGTGACCACAGCTGTGCTAAAATCAAAATGCAGCTTGCAGGTCCCTCAGCAGGGCTCACAGTTTATCTGTTGCAGTATTGCTCCTTGGAGAATCTGCTCAGCCTTTCCTGAGGTAGGCAGTTACAGGAGAGAGGCTTAAATATTTATGGTGCCTTAAAGCACAGAAAAATTACTGCCTATATCACCATCTGTATCCTGTTTCAAGGAAGCAAAACTCAGAATTGCAATAGAGTGTGGCACATTTTGTGTGATAATGAGTATTAGAGAAGTTTGTGCTTGAAGTTGTTGTTACTGCTGTGTTTTGTAAACTTCTCTCTCTCTCTGTTCTTTTCCAAGTGCTAATACTTTTAGACATTCACTGGCTTTCCTGAAGGTTGGGAAATAGTCGAGTGTAGTCATCTGGAGCTGAAATATTTCCTATTACTTGCCTGTAAGAGATTTATTTGGACATCCTCACTGTAGTGAGAAAATAGCTTGTGTATGTGCCCTTAAAAAAAGCAGTCCATGGAGAATATACCTGTCTTTGTATGACAGATAAATAGTTCCATCAGGATGAAGCTGAGCTTAACCTTGTATTATAATGTTTTTCTTATTCAAGCTCTGTTTTAAGCCAAGCAAACTCCTGAGAACATCTTGAGAATGGAGAAGTTTCTCTCCACAGAGGATTTCTGGTTTGGGGATCAGTGTTTGCCTGCAGTGATGGTTGAGTGTGTCCTGTTTGCATTGGGCAGGAGGGTGTGGAAGGGAATGGGTGAGGTGATTCTGTGCAAAGCTGTTCTTGCTGCAGCCTTGTCCCTGTGCTGAATTTCCTCCATTTCACCGGGGTTCCCATCAGCAGGGTCGCTGTCACAGGGGCCTTTGCCTCTCAGGCTCAGGGGTGCTTTAGGGGCTGGACACAGCTTTCACTTTAAACACATTTCTGTAGAGTGGGAAAAGTCTGGAGCACCACATTTGGCAGTTTTCTCTCATGCTACAATTTTGTTCCAAATGAAATATGACAACACAACAGTTGCAGTAATTACAGTAATTGACTTCAGAGAGTTCAAGATGATCATGTAATTAGCTGCTTTATGGGAGAGAGATCACCACCATCTCCCTATTTCCACGCTTCTGTGGTCTTCAAAAGGTGCATTACAGAGGAATGTAAAACAAAGCACTTCTACCTGAGTTCTGAATACAGTTCACAAAGGCTGACTTGTGAATTTAGGAACAAAATCAAACAGCCATAAGAAAAAAAAAAAAAACAAAAAACAACACATTGCCTTTTTTCCTAGCTAGGGGAAGTTGTCATGTTGGTGCTCTTGCAGAGCCAGAACATGATGAGAGAGGTTGTAATTGGCAGAGAGATAATTCATTTGAAAATGTCTCTTTTACTAAGGAATTGCAGGTAATTTCAAGAGAATAAATTAGATGCTATAAAGAATCTTTACTGATGTCTTTTCAAACTTTCTGTGGGAGAAGGCGAGGGCAAATAGTCTATTGAGAATTTTTATATAAGCTGTGAACAAAACACATAAAGCTCTAATTGTTAGGAAACCACTGTGCTCTAAATGGTTCACATATAATGGGATCATTTCTATGCAGCTTCAATAGGACATTCCTCCATTTTCTGGGAAAGAGACTCATGGCATGGCAGAAGGTTTGTGCTTCTTTGTCTACAAAATAACTTTCTAAAGAAAAATGGCAAGACAAGCCTATTTCCATCAGATTTACCCAGTTGTTGATGAGTTGCAAAAGGAAAAGAGATTCCTCTCATTTATGCCATGGTAGTAAATCTCTAGTTTTTGAAGCTAAATAAAGAAAATCTGATGAAATAAGATTATTAGAGGTGTGCACAGATTTGGAAGCTTAAGACAGGATGCAATTTTCTTTTTATGCTTTTGTTAATGACTGAAAGCACAATATAGACACCTAAAATGAAGTGTGGGATAGTGTCAAGTCTTTTAGTCAAAAAGATTTTCTACTACATAGAAAAAACTTTCTGACTTATAACTTCTAGTTAAAATCCCTTGGCTGTTTATACACTTTATTTACTTTATTAGGATGTGCAGTAAACTTAGAAATTTTCTTCATCAGACTCCTCAGAGGAGTTAAAACGTAACTGAAACAAAGCTGAACAATTTTATCCAACAGTGAAGTTACCTCTGCTTTCAGCAGGAGATTGGATCATGATGACAACTTGAGGGTCCCCTCCAGTCTGAGTTACATTATGATTCTCTGGTTAAATTTGGTATCTTCTTAATTCAAGATGTTATTTTCTGGATTCAGATTTAAGGGTAATAGGCATTAATCACTTTTGTGATCCACAGTAACTGACCTTGTGATCACAAGTCATCCACTTCCTAGGTAAAATGTGTTCTAATAACCACTAGGAGCTTGTTTATGTCCATCATGGAATGAATCTGTGTTTGGAGAGATATTCCTTGTGCTGCTAACACTTAAAATGCTGCTTTCTTCTTTGATGTGGCCATGGGGAAGAAAATAGGTTAGGAAAGAGAAACTGGAAATAGTCCTGTTTGTTGGTGTGCATGCACGCACTGAGAGCTCCCAAACCAGAAAAGCAGGCATCTTCCCAGTGTACATTAGCAGAGCTCATAAAAATCCAGATTCTCATGGATCTATTTCCTTGTATGGGAACCAGCTTTTGTTTCAGATTATGCAACACGAATTGGCACCTGAGTGCCACAGTGTTTAAAGGGCTTGAGGTTGTAGTCAAGTCAGAATTTCTGGATGAAATATGCCACAGAGAAGATAGCTAAGTAAGAATATCCCCAGCTTGAAAAAAGCTGCCCCTCCACAGTTAGAAAATTGGAAATGAAATCCTCTTCAAAGTGATAAATGCACTGGAGTATTAAATAGCCTCCGAAGGGACTCCTCCCCTGCACCCACCAAAAACATTTCTCAAGGGAGGGAAGTTCATCTTCTCTTCCATGTTGTTTATTGTTGCAGGATTTTGCTGATGCATTAGCTGTGAACAGCTACAAGTGAATGTTTTTCAGATGGAGTTTCAAATGGAGAACTGTGCATTACAAGAATAGCAAAACAGCATTCTTTGTTCATCTTAATTCTTTCAATACATTGACAGAGCTATTGCCCAAATGACCTTCTCTTCAAAGTATTGCAAATGATCTGCAATACAATCAAATTGTTTCTCAGCTATCTGAGAGATTGTGTCTGGTTTTTTCCCTCCTACTTCTCCTGTGGGTACATAACTTAAAGGTTATTATTTTGCCTAGCTGTTTTCCTGAGCTCATTCTTTCGGTGTGTAAAGGACTTGTTTTTATCAGACCATGCTGATCTCAATTGAGAAAGTGTGTGGCTGTTGTGGCATGCTCAACTGCTCCCGTGTCAAGAGCACTTTTTGAATTTTATTATAAATCATAGTACCACATAAACTCAAATTATTATTTTTTTAACTTCTTTCGCAAGTTATTTTTGTCTGCTATAATGGTATATTTTTTTTAAAAAAGCTGTTTAAAAAAACCATCCAAAGGAAAAAAAACTGGCTTAAAAACACTATATAATACATTCCCCCTTTAAAATTGCACTTAAAAAAAAAACAAAACAAAAAAACAAACAAACAAAAAAAAAAACCCTTGCCAATCTAGACCTTCAAGCTGATCCTGACTGAGTTCCTGGCAGTGTTGCTCAGTGATTTCTGGCTTTAAATCTCATGGGGAAAGCTTCAGCTACTGGCAGGATTTTCTGCAGCCTGTGGGCCAGGATCAAGGCCCTCCTAACAAGCTATGCCTGAGTTGCAGAAATGCTTCACTGAGTGAGGCTTTGTGGGTAACATGGCCCTGGTGCAAAAGCAGTTGCAGGCTCTGTCATGAAGTAGTTGTGTCAGAAGCGAGTGTGTATTGATTGTCCAGATAGGATTATGAAGCACAAAAACCAACTCCCTTTAATGGATCCATTTAATCCATTTACTGGATGCTCTAGTGAGATCCCAAGCTCTGAAGCACTGTGATGTGATGTGGTAGTCCACACAAGAGTTCTGTGGTAGAGGAAGTTCCATATATGAAAGGTTTTCATGCTTCAAAATTGGCCTGCTTCTGTGTTGGAATGAAGCAAAATATGCCTGAAGTTGTATTAAAAAAACCCCAAACAAACCAAACAAATAAACTCACTCAACAAAAACAAAAGGTGCAAACAACCCAAACCAAAAATGAAGTCATGTTTATATATATTAACCTCTTTAAAATATTTGTCTGGGTTGTCAGTGGTTTTAAACCCCCACAATACATATTTTTTTTTGTGCTTTAACTTTTCTTCCTGTTTTGCTGTGCAGCTCATGTGCTCGAGTTTCCCCTTTATTCTGCTATCATTTTCCAGGATGACCAGGGGAGCCTAATCAACTTGAACTAAACCATTCATTATATCACATACCCCAATGGAGTTCCTTTCTCAGGGAACACGAGTGATTCTCACATTGGAGCTGGAATATTTCCATCCCCGTGAATGCAGCACCGTGTGGCAAAGACATTTTTCATTTTTCAGTGTGCACAGGCCCCACGTGCCTGAGTCAAACCCAGCTTTGCTCACAGCTGGCAGTACAAAACCAGAGCTGCTGTAGCAGGAGGCAACCTGTGCAGGCCTGAAGAGGATTAGCTTTTCCTTCCTTCCATTTTCTCCTTTCTGAATGGATGAACATGGTAAAGTAGTTATTTCCTCCTGTGGTTACATATTATACACAATTATGCCACTTGTGTGCATTTTTTTTTTCCCCCCTAGAAAAGCCTACACAGCTTGCTGGAGTTTTTTCTTGGTTTGTTTGGGTTTTTTCTTTGTTTTTTCTGCCCCATCATAATGCTGTGTGACTGACAGGAGCTCATCTGCCTTAGAAGAGTTTACAGGTTCCCAAGCTTCACCCTCCTTCTGCCCAGGAAAACAGTCATGGTTGCTATGGCAAATACGAGCTGGCAAATATTTTGGTCTTATTTTGCAAGTTTTAGGTGAGCTCTGATGTAATTACAAGTTTAGTAGTTTAAAAACTTAGATATTTGTCTGAAGTCATCACCAAAATTTGGTATCTAGGAGTCAGATACAGTGAGCTTTCTTCCCACAGCATGTGGGGATGGTTTTTTGGTCACGGGAGGAAAGAGCAATCGGGAAATCACCTTGCCCAGCTACCCCAGTTTTACACAGTGATTAACTATCTACCTTGGAAGAGCTCGCTTTGTCTCATCTCTGGATCCTGGTCTCAGCTCTTTCCTTTAGGCCTTCTCCCAGAAACACAACTGGGAGAAACCAGGCAATGGAATAGCTGAAAAAATGTGGCATCACTAAAGCGTTTGTGGCTGTATCTACAGGGATTTAATTGTTCCTTCCACAAAGTCTGAAAGAGGATTTAACCAATCCTTGACATCAGCTGGGTCTAGCAGCCTTAGCCCTCGCAGCATAACAAATGCATGGAACTACATCAAAGACATAACACTTTCCTTTGATTTTGGTTTAGCTATTTCCATTTGAAACAAATGTTCAACACAGAGCACATTGCTGATTGCTGAAACGTGGTGATCCATAATGCAAGTTGTGGATGAATAACAGCCACAGGAAAGAGTAGTTTTTGTCTCATTTGTTTCATTATGCAGGTGTGAGCAACATGGACTCCGATTGCCTTTGGAGCAAAAATTATTTAGGAAAAAACCTATCTCAGCAAGAAACACGTAGTGGGATTTTGCTGTGGGTTTTGTTTTGTCATTAGGTAAAATGTTCCTACCCTTTAGTTTCAGAGATATTCCTCTGCTGGCCTTGATATTTGCTGTATGAGTTGTGGCTCGGGTGGCAATGCATTTCCAGAAGGAGACAAGGTGATAACTCTTCTGACTGGTTATCGCTTTTTCAAGAATAAATCTCAAGGGATGGATGCGAAAAAATATCACTGGATCAATGGCAATCCAGGCAGAAATGGTTGCCTCTGCAGACAAAGGCGCTTTTCTGTTTTCCTTTGTTATGGCAAACATGGTCGTTCATATTCACTGTAGATTGTGCAGGGCATGTGAAATGAAATGCAGAAGTAAAATAGGAAAAAGCAAAAGCTGCAATCTAGGGAAGTTGAAATTTGAATTATAGTGGCTCATAAAAGCTGCAATAAAGACCGTGGCTCTGGTATAAAAACACAGGAAGGAACTGTCTCTTTCATGAAGAGATTTTAATATTGGGTCCCAATCCTACAAAGAATTACACCACTCCTAAACTTAATACACACATTATTGGAGCCATCAGAACTCCGGAACTCTGAATTGCCATCTTTATTGCCAGAATACATCTGGAGATAAATGCCCTGTTGAGGTTAATGTGAGTTTATAATGTAAAGAGTTGAAGTTAACAGATCTCATGTGCACAGTCAAGGCTACGTGGACAAAGGGGCTGGCTTAGCATAAAGCAAAGAGCTGAAGCAATCCCAAGTCCTTTTTTCTGTCAGTAGTCTCAGTAGTTGCCTTTCCAGGCTTGAACTGTTCAATTTTCTTGTTTTGCTCTGGCACCTCATTTTCTTCATCATCAGTCTTTTTATGTAGACAAAAACCCAGAGGTTTTGGAAGCTGCTCAGTTTTGGGGAAGACTTGGTAATGGAGGCAGCTGTCTAGACTGCAGTTCTTTACTACCAAGGCCAAATGAAAGGCTGCTCCCCCAAGATTTCACCATGCAGCTCTTCACTGAAAACTCTGTCTTACTGGCCTGTTCTTCCACAGGAAAGAAGTGAAATTATTTCTTCTTAATTTCTTCCTCTTTTCATGCAACTTGATGCCACTTGTGCATTTTTCTGTCGTTTGTTACATTTAAAAAAAACACCAACCAGAAGATCTCTACCTCACTGTTTTAACTCCTAGCATTCCATTTTTTTGAGGTTATAACAGGTTCCTGTGTTTAGCTTGAGGCTCATATTTTTCATTAAATTTTACTTAAGCAATGTTATGTTCCCTGGAATTGTTTGATCCAGCCTATGTCTCTAGGCTGTGCAGGGTTGGTGTCTCTCCTTTCAAAGGTGGATTGAGTGTGTACAGGTATAATTCACGTGCTATGAAAATTATTAAATCTCTTAAACTCCTTCAGTATCTTGCTAATGAAAGCTGCACGTCACAGGCCTTGATAAGAATCCCTCCCTTGTGTACTTTTCCATGGACAGGTTGCTGTGATGAGTGGCCACGGGCAGGATCCCTGACATCCCGAGAGGAGAAATGCTCACCTTTGCTCTCTCTTTTATTTCAGTGCTCTAGAGCCCAGAGTGTCATCAGAGCACAGAGCATGCTTGCAGGGAGAGCACCAGCACATGCAGGCAGAACTGGAATGACTGAGCAAAGCGGAGACCAGAAATAGATCTGATCTAAAAGTCAGATGTGTTGATATTGGAGCTGTCACCCAGATGTGGGGACAGTGTGGGAGGCAGCCCCAGGGGGAGGGAGGTGGCTGAGCAGAGCCATGGGAGTTGTACCTGCTTGTGCCCTTAGTCAGGCTTTGAGGGCTGCAGGAGAGGAGCCCCAGCCTCGTGGCACTGCCCTGGAATTTGGCAATGTAAGCAGATGTTATCCTGTACCTAACACAGAGAGGATTGTGAATCTGACAAGGCTGGGCATCTGGGATAAAGCAATCTTATGAGAGACTGATCTGCTTTACTAACAGGGAAGCATTGGTTGCATTTTTTTATCTGTTTTTTTCTCAAGCAGCTGTTGAATTTTTTTGAAATGGTTCTCCATGTAGACTGCAGTCTCTTTGACAACTCTAAAGAATGTAAAGTCAAAACTCAAGGTGACTGAATTATCTTCAAGTAGCACTTGAGCTATCAATGTGTTGCAGAACATGACTTTTCCTTTTGCCTGTGGATTTTCAGTTTTTCTCCCCTTGCATAAACTTAGTTTGGATGCTGGGAGAGATCATGTAAAAATAACATGCAGAATGTTCTCTGTATGCTCTTGAGTGTTACTGCTGGCAGGATGAAGTGATCTGTGGGAGCTCTCTTAGAAAACAAGTATGATTTTGTAGCTGGAGTTCTGATCCTTTCTGTGCAGAAAAGGAGAGAATCCTATGAACACTAATGGAGAAGTTGCCAAGGAGCAGCCTGGTACTCCAGGGCAATGAAATTGTGAAAATTCAGGCTATTAACAGGTACCTATTTTTTGTCTTGTGAGGAAAAGGGATAAATTGCAGGTTATAAAAATCAGTACAGAACAACAAAATATACTAAATTACTTGCCTTAAATTTAGTTGCTTTTAAAGTTTATCAATTTCTTCTTAGATCCCATTGTATAAAAGCCAGTTTTATTATTAGCACTGCTGACTTCTGCTGGTATTACTTCCATGGGTATTTTATTCCCTTTGTAAAGGCCCTCAGAAACAGACTCCAAAGAAGTTAGTAGCCTTTATATAGTAGATGAGGGAGAAATATATTTGTTACATATCCAGCTTTTTTGGTTTTAATTAACAGATCTGTGCACTAAACCCCATGTCCTTTGGGTCCTTGTTTAATAGTCCAGTGGTTAATCTTGCAGTATCTGGCAATTGTTGAGATTCCACCAAAGCACTTCTGAATTGAAAGAGATGTGTTCAATTTAAAGAGTTTTTGGCCATGGTAAGTCAGTCAGCAAAACTGAACTGAATAAAGCTTGTTTTAACAGTAACACCCTAGGAGCTGAATGTGTCTCCAAATAAAAAAAGCACCCCCCCTCAAAATAATAAAACACTGCAAACCCAACCAGAGGGGTTAGATTGCCAGGACCCTGAGAGCACCAAGAGGCTTTAATGACCCTGAGCAACACCAACCATCAAGTCTAATATGAGAATATAGAATTAATATGCTAATAAAGACAAAACTATCTCTTCTCATTAAATAATGTGCTGACCTTGAATCAGTGTTATTGTTATGGCTTAGATATATTTGTTAGTTTTATCTCCAACTTCTTCTCCCCAAGGTCCCCTGGAGTGTCCAGCACTTGGCACTGGTGCTGCAAGCAGCAGTGCCCCCGTTTCAGCCATGCATTGAGGTCCTGAATGAAACACAAATTGAGTGTTGTTTGATACCAACTGTTTCCAGATGTCCTTATTAGCCCAATTATCTGATTTAGCAAATGTAGCTATGGTACTTAATACCACCAAATCTGGCTTTTAAATCCCAGAGGGGGCCAGAAATACCCTGTTGTTATTCCTTCTGCACATTTTCCAGCCGTACCTAAAATTGCTTTTGCACATAGAATTGACAAGATTAACTTACAATTAGCTGTCTTGCTAGATTTTGATGGCATCTGTGGCAGAAGAAAAAAAATCTTTATGCTTTTAATGAGTTTGCTACTCATGCTCCTTTGCTTGGCATGCAACAGTTCTTAGTGGCTTAGGGTATGATGTTCATGATTCAAACATCTTTGGTATGTTGAGGCTCAACACACCAATGCGGAACACACAGAAACCCTAGCACTGAAAGAAAGAATTTCTAGTGGTCTCTTTCTATCTTATCATCAGTACAATAAAAAATCAGCAGTAAATCTCATGAATCAGTAGACAGGTAATGTGTTTTCCCTCTCCTTCCTTCTTTCCCTCTCCTTCCTTCTTTCCCTCCCCCAAGACAAACGGATTTTTTTAAATAAAAACTGTTCTTATATGGTAAGTATTTTTTTATTTATTTTCAACCTCTGAGCTTCCTGAAAACCATTTTATTTAACCCTGAGGATTTTAAACTCCAGTGTTCAGGGAATTTTCTCTGGTTCTGCTGAGAATTTAGAAGAGATCCACTCTGAGGGAGGATTATCTGCTATCTGCCTAATACAGATTTTGCTGCTTCTCCTAAAGTATTTAGTGCTGAGGGCTGTTAAGAGCCATCTTATTGAAATAGATGGGCCTCAAGTCCAAAAGAAGCACCTATATTCTTATTTGTTGCTGTCTGTTACACAGCATCAGCTTCTCCTTGAATTTGCTCAACAGGAGCACGGTAAGTGCTGGATACAGGAATAGGTTGGGAATTGAACAGAAAGCTACCTGGCTTTCAGCTGTGGGAGGCTTCCCACTTGGATTGGAGATTTCATATCCTAAACCTTTGTACAGCTGCAGAACCTTCAGTGGAAAGGCTTGGGATGGGCAGCTACATGCAAGAGCCAAGGAATTGCCCTGAGCTTTAGCAGAGCTCCTGGCTCTGGGCTGGGACTGTTGTGTCTCCCTCACATCCTGGCTGCTGCGGAGTGTTCAGGGCAGTGTGAGCATCCTTCCTATGCTTGGATGGATTCAAAGCAAGGAGCTTTGTATCTGAAAGAGAAAATATTGGTATTTTACAAGCTGTAGGGACTGGAAATTTTGGTGACCTGTTGTTTTATGTTAAAAGCAAGCATCCTTTTCCCAGAACACAGGAGTGCAACTCACTGTTGGTGTGTCAGATATGAACATTCCCTGTGCTGTAAGAAGGCTGTCTAGAGGGCTATAAACTTTAAGAGGTGCCTCTTTCCTTTCTGGCAACTAAAGGGAACTTTTTCAGAGATGCTCCAAATGGGACAAAATAGTTAAAATTGGCCTAATAATAGAAATCTGTGGGTTTACATAGAATCGTGTTTTTTCTATTTATTTTGCCTTCATTTTGCTTTTTCTTTCTGGACTTCCCAACGTTTTCTCTGCTCTCCAAGATGTGTTTCTGTTTTTGTCTTGAACTTTAACTAGTCTTGAAAACTCAATAACTGCTTCATGAACAGTGAAACCTCCCCCTTCCTGCATCAAATCCAAAACCTTTTGGGTGCCTGAATCCCTTTTTAACAGCTCTTAACACATGCATGCCTGTCCAGTTTGAGGTAAATATTGCAAAGCTTAAGCTAAATTACTATTAATTTAAGGGAAATATTTCAAAAGGTATCACTCACGGAGCATTTATTTATTTATTTATTTATTTATTTATATCAAGACTTTAATAGTTAAAATGCTGCTGAACACTTTGGGGAAAGAAAAACACTAGAGAGTCTCAAGGCTTGAGTATTGTCTTGAGCTAATGATTTCTCTAGCTGAAAAAATGTGATTTCTTTAATACTCTGTTATTTTATTGGATGAAGGGAGATTTGATAATTGCTGGAACACAAGGAGAGAGTCTTTTCTAAGGGAATATTAATGTGAGAATGCAATGCTGCCTCTCAAATGAAGGGGAAAAAGGAAGGTACTGCTGATTATATGTGGCCACAGAAATGTTGCCATGTGTCGTTAGGACCCCTGGGAATATTGACCCTTTAATCCTCACCTACCTCAGCTACAATTTCTAGAGAAGAACTTGTCTTAAGCTTGTGATACAGTGAGGAAAAATATGTGTCAGAAGAGAGATTTGACACTTTAAAAAAGTGTTTGGTGTCTGTAAATACCTGCCCTTATTCTGTGCCGCCAATGGAAAGGGGTAGGTGAATTTTGAACCTCGAAGGGAATGATCTCTGGTAGTAAAACTCTTCCTTGCATCAGGGTTCTGTATTCTAAGAGTATTTACTTTTCCTTGCTGGCTTATTCCTCATTGTTTGGTTGGTTTGTTATTTTCCCTGTCTTGGAGTGGATTAGCACAGCTTGGGCTACATAAAGATGGTGTGAAGAAGACAAAGCAGAACAAAGCCAGAGATCTCTTCCTCTGAGAAAAAGAAACCCTGCCACAGTTGATGCAGCTGCTAAAGTGCTTTTCCTCCTCTAATCTTTGACATCTGGAGTTGCTGAATCCAAGCAAGATATACCAGTACTTCAACAGACCTGTTCAATAGAGTCTGTAAATAGATAAGAGTTAATTCAACTAATGGAGGAGAAAATAAAAAAAAAAGCAAAGACAGTAGTTTTGGTAGACACTGCCAGCACTGCTTGCTGTTTGTTTTCTTTATCCCCCCCTTAGCAAATGCTATTACTGTAAGAAGCAGAGCTGATAGATTGAGTTTCTTTGCTGTTGCAGTTTAGGAAAGTTCAAGAAGTCACCTATCAGATTCTGGGGGCCTTACAGGCAAAGGAATTTCAATTTCAAAGTACAAGAGACAGAGGTCTTGAAACAAAAGATCATCAAACACTAATAACTCCTGACGGTTGCTGCAGCTGTGGAGTGGGTAGGAAACTGTGTCTCTCTTTAAGGGGCAGAGAGTGTAACCGTGAATCTTGCACCCAATCCTTTGGGACAATATAAGGGTGATACCAGGGAAATCAGATGTGAACAAACAGATTATTTAAGGCCACTGGAAAAAAAAAACAAAACAAAACAAAAAAAAAAAAAAAAAAACCAAAAAAAACCAGC
>JAYDZK010000044.1:4623551-4836013 GCA_034509185.1 Euphonia xanthogaster
AAAAAAAAAAAAAAAAAAAAAAAAAAAAAAAAAAAAAAAACCAAAAAAAACCAGCATGTGCATGCCTGGGAAATTGCTGCAATGTAAGAAGAGTTGTATGAGAACTCCCAAATCCCATTTCCAAGGCACCTCAGAAAGGAGTGTGTCCTGGTGAGTCCTGCTGTGGTGGGAGTGTGGTGTCCTTCAGGCCCCGGCTCCAAGCATGGGTGATGTTCACTGGTAACTGCAGCGTGTGCAGGGGGACACTCAGGTGTTGTTCAATGTGTGCATATCACCACAGACATGGAATGCACACAATTCATTATTAAACTGCACAGAAGTGATATTCAATGGAACAAAAATCTGAATTTTCACCTTTGAAAGCTGTCGCAAATTTAACCTTAATTACCCAACAAATTTTGCCTTCCCTAAAGTGCAGTTAGGTGTAGTTTCAGCAAATAAACTATTTGTCATAAAAATTGTGAAACTTTCCCAAAGAGTGACCTTTAAATCTTCTTGTGTTGCTGCTTTCCCAGACAAGCTTTCTCAGCCTGGAGATTTACTTTGCAGATTTGTTTGTAGATTTAGTAGACTCAGTGTGCTCCCAGTTGTATGATGTTGCATTTGGCTGTATTAAAATGCATTTTTTAAGTTGCAAGTGATTCACATCTCTCTGTAAGAGTAAAAGTAACCTGCCTCTGCTATTTACTACTCCACAAAGATTTGCAGCAGCAAAAAATTGTACCAGCAAAAAATTCATAATGTGGTCTTACTGCGGGCAAAAATCCACAATAATGTGGGACTGAGCTCTTGCTTTGACCTAGGACTGAAAAGAGATCAGTTCTCATTTCTTCTTATTAACATCTACATCTTGAATCCAAGTCTTGTTTGTGTTTCAGAGTTCTTCATGAAAAGTAGAATCAAAAGCCAAGATATCAATGTAGCTGCCCTATAACTGATCCAAATTGTCATTAATAAGCAGATTAAGTAAATAATGGATTTGCAACAGCATCTATGGGGTATGAAATCGCTGCTGTGGGATTCTTTTTGGTTTTGATATTGTCCCAGTATAGCATTAAATGCCTTGTCTACTGCCAGCCAGAGAAGGAAGTCATGTCTAGTTCTCCAGGTAATATTTTATAATAATGCGTTTTGAATTAGTCCTGAAATACTCTTGACAATCACAGAATCTTTTAACATTAATGTTAGCAAAAAAACCAACAAAAACAAAAAACCAAACCCAAACAAACCCCCCCCCCAATAAATCCCAGAGAAGCAAAATTATGAGCATTGCTGATTCCAAAACCTGTGTAACTATTCCTGAAAGTCATTGGTGTATATTCTCTAGGTTTGTCAATACAGAAAAGAGTGTGATTTAGAAAGTGGTCCCCACTAGTTTTCTTTTGACAGAAGGTCTGCTCTGTGTTTACAGACAGCTATAAAAGGCTCCTGTTTTTTATTGTAGCTTGACAGTTATGCCAAAAGGCCCTACAAACCCCCCAGATTTCTTTTATCCAAATTTGGTTTTGTTGATTATTAGTTCTCTCTGATGCTGGCCCTATTGGTGGGTGGGGCAGGAGGTGGAATTGGTATTTCTCCAAAACAATAAGTCACTTTTAGCTGGCAGCAGGGTGGATTCCTGCAGGGGAAGGATGGGACAGATCTGGGCAGACAGAGCTCCCAGAACTGCACAGGCAGGGGGAATTTGAACAGAGCAGAAAACAAACCTGTAGGTTTGAGGTTTCCTTGGACATGGAAAGGACTTCACAATATTTAACTTGAAAGGCTACTGGAAGCTTCCAGGAAGAAATATTTAAGAAAAGGAAAAAAATTGTAGGGTTATTATGGGCTCCTGGTGGCTTTGTTTGCAATTTGTTTTAACCTGTTTCCCCCAGTACATCTGAGCTCTTTGTATTACTGACTTAAAATAAGTCAGTAGTTAGTGGTCTTGCAAAGCCTGCTCTAGTATAAACCCATTCTTGGTGTGTTTGCTTTAGGAGAAAAATAATAAATCAATAAAGGAAGCTTAATATCCAGTCTCCACGTGATTTAGGATGGTATTGTATAGTGTGACATGTTTATATGGTAATATGTGAACACCTGTGTCTGCAAGATACACTTAAAATTAATGGCACCTTGCACTGAAAGATGACTTGGAAGAATTTATTGCATTTTCTTCACAGGGTGAGTGTTTTGGAAGGGCAAGGTGCACTAATCACTAGGAACGTGTGAGAAGTGTCAGATCTGAGGTTCTCAGGGCAGAAATGACAGGAGCAGTTCCATCAGGTGTGTGGGCTCCAGTGAGAGCCAGTGGGTGGGATCAGTAGGAATGCTCCATGGATCTGTATCAGCAGGAATGCTCAGTGGATGAGTGTCAGTAGGAATGCTCAGTGGTTGGGTTCAGTAGGAATGGTCCATGGATGGGATCAGTAGGAATGCTCAGTGGTTGGGTTCAGTAGGAATGGTCCATGGATGGGATCAGCAGGAATGCTCAGTGGGTGGGATCAGCAGGAATGCTCAGTGGGTGGGATCAGCAGGAATGCTCAGTGGTTGGGTTCAGTAGGAATGCTCAGTGGTTGGGTGTTAGTAGGAATGCTCAGTGGGTGGGATCAGCAGGAATGCTCCGTGGATGGGGTCAGTAGGAAAGGTCCATGGATGGGGTCACTAGGAATCCTCACTGGATGGGGATGCTCTTTCAGCTTGCACTGGCTGTGGTCCATGGGTATGCACCCATAATGCTGCAGACACACAGACAGCAGTCTGTGTGTCCCACATGCCCCAACACACACATGGCAGCTGCTTTGCTTCTCACCCCCAGTGTGGGGCTGTGACTGCTGGGGACACTGTGCCATAGCAGCAGGGACACTCCTGCAGCACTCTTGGCAGGCTGCTGTGAGGCAGCCAATATAGGCTGGGCTGAGCTCTGTGATAATCTGGTTCTACAGCTCCCAAAATGAGGTGAGCTTGAGCACAGCTGGCAAGGCTACAGGGAGCTTGGAAATATTTCCACTGTATTGTAAGCATGGAAATAGGTGGTACCCCAAAGAAAAGAGAATTTATATCCTGGTCATCAGTAGATTTCCCCAAAACTTCATATAGGGCAAATTATTCAAGAGTTTTAATCAAGTGACTGGGTTTGTTTGGATTAAAAACCTTTCAGCTCTGTTTTCTCACAGCTCCCATGTTTGTGTGATTGCTTCAATTTGCATTTATGGGTCTGACATATTGAAGTATCAGCACTCAGATCTAAAATCAGCAGTGTTAACACTATGCACTAGGAATTTTTATTTAATGAGAATACTAGTTTTAAAATATAGATATAGACAGTGAAATAATGAGAGAATACCAAGGAGGAAACAAGCCACTTCACTTTTTAAAATCTTCCTCTGCCACTGACACCTATGGGAGCCATTACAATAATTTTTTTTTTAATCAATTTATTGCTTTTGCCTTTAGGCTGGAGAGGAAAATAAGCCCCCAGCCTTGTGTAGCTGTACTGAGGATAGCAGCAGCGTTCATTGCTACAATGTTTTTTGGGGTGTTTTGTAACTTTGTCTAAAGGACTGATAATCAGGGGAGAAATAAGGCACTTTTCCAAACCTGTTCGAGTCAGAAAGGAATATTTGGTGTGATTTTCCTGGTGATGCATCACTGTCCCCTTCCATTTCCCTGCACTGATAACTGCAAGGTCTGTGCAGCGTGGTGCAGGTGGGATGTGGAAGTGGAGTAGAGGAGTTTTCATTTTAGCTGAGCATCAGACAATGGAGCAAACACTGCTTGGGGCAATGCTAAATGTCCAAGCAGAGGCCACCACAGCCCAGGGAATCATCTCTGACCCAGACACCCTGGCAGGGATGTGAGGGTGAGCTGCAGGGAGGAGTTTCCAGCACTGCTCCCCTCACTCACAGAGGGAATCATCATGACCAGAAAGCACCATCAGTACAGATGGGTGCCAAGATTTCTTTTGCCTGTCTAACACTGCCAAAAAGAAAGTCTTGATCATCTTGGTTGTCCCAAGTCCTATCCAACAGCTTTTGAAATGACTGAGTTTATAGTGCTAGAGTTAATATTCTCTCCTATTTTTTTTTTCAGCTGACTGTAGGTAATAGTAGCCAATTTCTTGTGTGCTGAGAAAACTTGTATTTCAGGGAATGCTGCTTCTCCCCCACGTGAGACTCCCCTGGCCTCATCTCAATATTGCATTTTTAGGCTAGTCAGACTGAAGTTGGAATATATGAGAGTTTTCCCCATCTGAATTGTCAATGGGCATGGATGGAATAGAGCATTTATTTGTGTTTGATCTGTATATTTTGCATCATTTGCAATGAGTTTCTATGGAATGGCAATGCTTTAGTACTTAGATGATAGACTTTTGAAAAGTGACAGACCATTCACTTTGCACACCCATAATGTGATGTATTGCACAGGCCAGTCCTCTGCAATACAGAGAATTTGTAGTGAAGAGGTTTTCTAGTCCTTGAGGCACATCAAGTGTTTTCTAGCACTTTAAAGTGCTGTATGTGAACATATTACAAAAGAAACACCAGATATTGTGGGTTTTAAACCCTCTGGTTCTTCTCCATCAAATCAACTATCTCCCTTTTTGATTGTTTTATTAAAAAATAAAAAAAGCAAAGACATTAGAACACCCAAACCCCAGTGACTTTCAGATGAATTGTGTGGGTGTCCAGATTCAGGTCTTTGTGCCAACAGAAGGACTGTTTATTATTTCTCCATAAACATTGCAATTAGGCACCTACACCAATGGCCATGGGGTAAAGGATTGTTCCCTTACCACAAAATCTCCTACCAAGTGCAAGGTTGGGAAGAACATCCAGCTGGAATTAAGCTATTGCTAGCTCAACTTTGCTCCCCTTTTGGCCTTAGGAACTGGGGAAAACTGCTGCCCTTGGCTCAGGAAGACTTTTTGTTACAGGTGCCTGACCTCAGAAGTGCTGGGGCAGGGAGTGCAAAATGCTCGTGGGGTTTTGGTATTAAAACCCCAGTAATGATGGAAAGACCAGGGAAATGGGTGGTGCCCAGAGCTTTGGAGTGTGTGAAATGCTCTGTAGGTGAGCAGTGTTAAGTTAAAAATTGAGGCAGGCACAAGGATTTGTCAGCTACCTTCAGCAGGAAATATCCCACCAAGTTAAAATAAGAGAAAAGGTTATTTTTTCTAAGTTTATAGAGATGAAAGTCTTAGTTTATGATTAGGGCTTGCAGTAAAAGTAGGTGTATAAGGCAGTTGATAATGTTGGTAATGTGGAGTAATATTTGCAGTAGGAATCAGGGGATTTTGGTACTTAGTTCTGCCATTGATTCACTCTGTCAGACTTTGTCACCACAGTGTCTTCATTTCTATGGTGATAAAAGATGGCTGATAAATGTGCTTCTAAAGATCTAGTGGATTTTTAAAGGTTTTGGGACTGTAATATTTGCAGATGATCAGAGTGGTATGATCATTTGCAGCAATACTTTTAATTTTTTCTCTTCATAAGGAATATTGCTTCTTTTTCTTCTTTTGAAAGCTAATTTAATTAGGAGTAAATGTTTCATGATACACCCACAGGAAATGTTTATTTACTTCTCAAGGTTTCATTAAACCCCAAACTGTTATATCTTCTGTGCTGATGAGACAGCTTGTCTCATTCATGGTCAGCCACTAAATCATTCATGCCAACCCTGATGTTTATGTAACACCACTGCACACAGGGCTGAAGCTGGAGTCCTAAAGCAGCTCTCCAGTAACTTTTGCATGAGTTGCTCTTGGGTTATTTCAAGGGTTTGACTCTTGGGATTTACAGAGGCAGTGGCAGGGAGCATGGACCCAGCTGTGCATTCCCCAGGCACGTGTTCCACAGGCTGGGGCTGCCAGCCTGCCCTTGTAGTTGCAGGGGCCCATGGCCTTATCCCTTGTCCTGAAACAGCTTCAAATGTTCCATTTAAAAGGGAAAACTAGAAATTGTGTGAAGGCTGTGGAGAGGAGGAGCAATAAAGGTCTGCAGTTTGGCTCAGCCAGCCTGGATAGGCAGACAGGAGTCTCCAGGAGGAGAGAGGCTGGGTCTGTGGGCAAGGTGTTAAACTGGGGCTGAGACCCAGGTTCCTGCCCTGGCAGGAGCAGTGTTAAACTGGGGCTGAGACCCAGGTTCCTGCCCTGGCAGGAGCAGTGTTACACTGGGGCTGAGACCCAGGTTCCTGCCCTGGCAGGAGCTCTGGCAGTGCAGGCAGCTCGTGCTCTGTGCTCCAGGGGCCTCTGCAAAGCTGAGATAATGAAGTTCATCTGCTCTCACCCATGGCTGGCATGGTCTGGGAGGAGGCTGAGCCCCCTCAGAGAGGAGCTGCTGTTCTCTGTGCCTCCTAAAGTGCCACATATCTCTATAAACTTAGAAAAAAATAACCTTTTCTCTTATTTTAACTTGGTGGGATATTTCCTGTTGAAGGTAGCTGACAAATCCTTGTGCCTGCCTCAATTTTTAACTTAACACTGCTCACCTACAGAGCATTTCACACACTCCAAAGCTCTGGGCACCACCCATTTCCCTGGTCTTTCCATCATTACTGGGGTTTTAATACCAAAACCCCACGAGCATTTTGCACTCCCTGCCCCAGCACTTCTGAGGTCAGGCACCTGTCTCAGGAAGACTTTTTGTTACAAGGGCAGCAGTTTTCCCCAGTTCCTAAGGCAAAAAGGGGAGCAAAGTTGAGCTAGCAATAGCTTAATTCCAGCTGGATTGTTCTTCCCAACCTTGCACTTGGTAGGAGATTTTGTGGTAAGGGAACAATCCTTTACCCCATGGCCATTGGTCCAGGTGCCTAATTGCATGCTCCACATTCCACAGTGGTTACATCAGTGTTACCCACCCCACATGCTCAGTAAAATATCACAATCTTATGGGATGGGAGTATCACCAGGTTTCTTTTTTCTTGAGGATAGACATTTTGATTAATTTTTTCCTTCTCTTCAGGGTTAGCACTTTTCCTTATATATATTTCAAGGCAGGGAAATTGCTCACTTGACAGCTGTGGATAAAACATGAAATTTTAGATAATGTTTTAAATTCACCAGAGACCAACCTGCTTCAAGGTAATTTATAAATTAAACTAAATTCAAATATTGTCTTGTGGCATCTACCTGTAATTAGAAAACTTTCTTGAAGTGGAGAGAGATGGCTAGTATACAAATGATTTTGCAGCTAAAAATAGGACTTTTAGGGATTGGGTGAAATTGGGTGAATCACGTGTTGAATGAGCTTTCTTCATTTTGTATTTAAGTTTTTCTCTGCTCACCAGCTTGACCAATTTCAAGCTTGTGAAATTTAATGGGAGTGTCAGAGAGTTTGCAGTTTCTTTTTTGTGAATTTGATTTTGAAATGATGTATTCTCCCATCTCGTTTTTTCTCTCAGTTGTGGGATCACAGATTGGTTTGGGTTGGAAGAGATCTTAAAGCTTAATCCACCCCGTGCCATGGGCAGGGAGCCCTTCACCATCCCAGCTTGCTCCAAGCCCCAGTGTCCAAACCCATCTCTTCAGGGCTGCTCTCAATACTTTCTTTGCCTTTTATATGTCTTTTTGATGCCTTAAGGGAAGAAAAAGAGTCCTTTGAGAAAAAGTGGGATTGCTTTATATCTTGGGAAATGTTTCAGAGCTGCTTTATTTTTCTTTCCTTGGATTTGATCCCTATGGTTCCATCAGCCCATGGTGTTTGTAAGGAGAGCAGGGCAATGCTGGGTGAGGCTGTGCCTCAGCTCGCTTCCAAGGCTGGGAGCCTCTGAGCTGCCCTGCCCTGCCCTGCTGGGCATTGGCCTGCCTGGCTCTCCCCTGCCCTGCACTCTTTCCTTCCAGTGTGTTTAATGCAGTGCACAGCATTCCTGTCTCCCTTCCTGCCTTTCACCTGCCCTGCCAGTTGCTTCCTTTTGAGCTGTTCCTCACCTCTCACAGGCTGCAGGGGCCACACCTTCAGCAACGGGCAGGGAGGAGGAGAGGTCACTGGAAACGTTTGGTTTTTATCACAAGCCCTGCAGCTGCACTGGGGCTCCTCAGCAAGGGCTGTGCTGCCAAGCAAAGGGCACTGCCTTTCCCAGTTTTACAGTTCTGATAAAAATTCTGAGCACTGAGAGATCATTCATTCAAGCCCATAAATCAGAAAAGAAAAGAAACAAAATTATCCTTTGCAAGTAGTAGTGAGCTGTAACATGCCTCTAACAGATTGCACCTTTATTCAATTTCTTTGTAAGGGGCCATGTGTCAAAAGGCTTTTTCTCTAGACCTGCTAGAATGTTAAATGGAAGGACAGCAGATTTCCTTCACCTTTTACCTTGAAGCAGTAAACATTGTTGCTGGGAGGTGACATCAGTCAAAAACTGTGCCAAATCCAGGTATGGCAGGCTCCAGGGCAACCTGTACTTAGTAGTTTCTAATTCTGACCTGTAATTGCAGTCATGTTCAGAAACTCACTGCTTTCCAGCTGTTTCCCCTAGTCCGCAGAAGTGTAGAACTAAAGCTGCTGTGGTGTTGCAGCTGAAGGACATGAGAAAAATATGAGGGTAAATATCCATCCCGGGAAAGTAAGCATTTGTGGCATTTGAGTGGTTTTCAAGTGGGAAGGGCAGTACTGCTCCATGGTTTATAGGACATTCACCAGCTCACGTGTCCTCTGCTCACTACGTGACTTAGTGACAATCCATCATCTTCTCACTAAAACTACTTTGCAAGATTGCAGAAGTTTTGAAGGAGACAAACGCTGTGGAAAGCAAGTTATTGGGTTTTTCAGTTTTAAAATGAAATATTGCATTTGTTTCAAAAGTGAAAATGAAGGCAAAGATGACATTAAAATCCAAAAAGACATGAAAGCAAACCCCCTCTCCCTGTGTGGATTGAAAGATATAGAGCCTCCCTAAAGTTTTTCAAGGTTTTTATTTCAGAAAGTCAATATTTTAGCAGAAATTACTCTGATAAACCAGTTACTTTCTGTAATGTGTGGTATCTGGACTGAGATCACAGGTAAAAGAACTGCCTGGTGCAGACACCAGGGTTTGAGCATTTCTTTATTTTTGCAGCACAGCCCTCTGCTGTCAGTGTGTTTTTTGTATTTTGCCTTAATAAAAAGTCTTCATTTCATCATCTCAATAGTTTTGCCCTCAGAAAACAGAGCTTTGCCTACTGTGTTGAATGGAGGGCCTGGAGGACAAATGATGCTGCTGTATTTAATATACAGCCATCAATAACTCCAGGAGTTACCTGCAGACTGCAGGGGCAGCTTTATGAAGGTGAAGGAGACAACAGGAATCTGTGTGTGATGGTGTCTGTGTGGCTCTTGTACCATGTACTGCGGGGAGTATTAACGAAGATAATCAGGTTATTTGTTCTTTATGTGCTGGAGTGAGGTGTGAGGGGGATACCTGAACTGTGCAGCTGTTTTCCTGAAGTATTTCAGGGACATCACCCTCAGGAAGCAATCTGAGTGCTGGGGGGCTTGTAAGCTGCCCTTGGGACAGGAAAGAGGGCTGCTGGAGGCCAGGCTTGTGGTGCTGGTGGCACGCAGGGGATGCCTCTGTGAGGTGTGGTTGTGCTGGGGCAGGGGATGGAGGTCACTGCCTGGTGCTGCTGGGGTTTGGTTCCCAGCACAGGTAGCAGAGGTTGCATTTGGCTTGCTAGTAGTGCAGAAGGTCCAGAATAATGCTCTAAAATGCATTTTTTTTTTCTTCCATGTTCCTTGGTTCCTTATCTTCTTTAGTGTGAAGGTTTGGGGCTTAAAGGGAGGAAAAGTGATCACAGACATGAAAGTCAGCTCTAGTGAGAGAGGAAGTGATAACACCCAGCACTCTGCTGTATTGCTCTGTATCATGCAGTCAGTTTTTCAGGTTTTTTATCTCTCCTTTGGATTAAGAGGCTCTTAGGCACAAGAAGGTTTGATGTATTTGCTGCTGCATAAAGATGTGTCTATGGTGTGTTGGGTAAAGGAGAAACTGAAGAGCAAGCAGGTACATGTCAGCTTGCCCTCCTGCAGCTGATACAGATTAAAAAGGAGGCAAAGCCCAAGAGCAGGAGCATCAGCTGTGCAGCCCCTAGGGGCTGCAAGCAGCTCATGGAACCTATTAATGTCCTTGCAGAAGTTAAACTTGGTCAGTCATTTGCCATCACATTCCTGAAGATGCTGTCCTCACTTATCAACAGAGAAAGTGCAGATCTGGGGAGGGCAGAGCCAGGGAGCCACCAGGATGACTCAGCAGATCCTGCCAGCAGGTACAAATCATCCCACTGGAAATGTGCCCTGGTAGCTCTTGGGGGGTCAGAACAAGCAAACAGAGCTGGCTTTGGAAGGAAGGGCTTGTCTGGATTAAGGGCTCTGACTGCTCTCTGTAATTCAAATGTATTTTAAAAAATGTTTGGAATTGTGCATGTATTTGCAGCTGCTGGGAACAGGTTATTGACAACTTGTGGATTTAGGAAACATTATTTTTGGTGCCTTGCTGCTGAAGGTTAAGTGAGTAGGGGCAGGCCAAAGGCATCAACAGGCAGCTGCAGGTAGTTTAGATTTTAGGTAGGTTTCTGAAGCTGTCATCAGAGGCTGCTCCCTCCCAGTATGAACAGCATGACTCCAGAACAGCCTGGGCTTTTCTTTTTGTTGCAAGGGAGGGTTTAAGCTACTGGATTGTCTTGTTCATCTCTGCTAGAGAGAGCTGGACTGTCCCCTCCACTGCACAAACAGAAGAAAACAGGTCCCGTTTCACTCTCAGATCATTTTTGTCTGACAGTTTCTTGTGCCTTTCAGTCATTTGTAATTTATACACTGTCTTCACACATACTGCATTTTTTGATTCATTGTATAGGGAATTACTGCAAGCTGTTTTTTCATTTTTCCTTCTAGTACCTACACAAAACTCAATTAAAACTAATACCAATTAGCTGTGAATGACTTTTGAGAACCCTATTAAACAGAAAATACGAGCAGATGAGACCTATTTAAAATATGGGAGAATGTCAGTTTTAACATCCATTATGTTGCTGTACTTCCAAACCATAAAAGTGACAAGAATGGCATGCACTGTGTAAAAGAAATTTGTTATGGTCACTTAAAAAAATGTTTTTATTATTATTAACTGCTGGAAAGTCAGATATAGATAGTAAATATTCTTTGATATGCACTACAGATTTTCATGAACTGGCATTTCAAGTTTCCCAACTTAAAATATTTGTGCTCCGAAGTCCTTAAACTATTTTTAAATGCTGTAGAGGTTTGTGAGGTGTGTGTAGCTGTTACTACCTTATGCTTGCTCTGTGAAAAGGTTCAAATTGTGCAAAAACTGAGTTTTGTGTTCAGAACATTTGCTGAGTGATTGGGGAGGGGGGGTAGGAATTTGCCTGAATGAACATATTAAGCCATACCAAAGGTCCAGGTAACCAGCACTGGCCAATAAAAGGTGTCTGGGGCAGACAACAGGAAAAATACATGAGCAAAAAAAGGCCTTTTAAGATACTTTCCCAATCATCTGTGACTTACAAAGTTTTGGATACTTGTAGTTGTTAACCCTGAATGAGATTTTTTTTTTTCCTCTGAATATATGAATATACTTAGATCTTGAATCCGTGTAAAATTTCAACACCAACAGGATCTCATGGGGATAAATTTCAGTAGCTCTTTATAATGAAATGTATCTTTTAAATGGTCTGATCATAGGTTAAATAGCTTTGTTCTTTTGAATTTCAAATTTGCATCTGACACTGGTTTCCTATTAACCAACTCCAGTTGCTTAACTTATTACAGAAAATGTTTCAGCTTTGGTCCTGTGGTCCTGATTTTTAAACATGAGTTTATCCCTCCCCCTTGGGTTTTTTTGGTTTTTTTTTTTTTTTTTTTTTTTTGTTTTTTTTTTTTTTTTCTCTCTTCTTACTTGTTCTTTCTAATTAGAAATCAGCTTGAAACTGAGCAAACCTCAGACACAGTTTCTGGACTTAGTGAGTGTAAATGGCAGGAGTTGTGAAGCACCTTCAGAGCAGGTTGTACACAGCAACAGCCAGGGCAGGAACACATAAAAACCACATAATAGATGAACTGCAGAGCAAACTGAATTAGATACACTTAGAGCAGTGTAATGAACTGGTGCCTTTAGTAATTAGCCAGGGCTGAAGTGATCTACTGTGGATTATATTCTTTGACTCTCTAATAATCTAAGTCACATTTCCCCTGGTTGACATTTACCAAAGGCCTCAATTTTCTGGTGTTTCATAGCTCACTTTTGAATGCTCAAAACCTGGATGTTAATGTTGAGAGCTTCAGTTTAAATTGTCCTTTTTGCAATTTTGTACGCTTCTAACTTTATTACAATTCTGTCCTTTAAGTCAGATACATCAGACGTTATTGCAGACATATTAGAGCATAAAACTTGTCTGGACTCAAAAATGGTAATAAAATTGAGATCCTTTTCCATGGAACTGGCTCTTTATGGACCTGTTTTCCCAATAGAATATCCACCAGCTTCTTCAGGGCTTCATTAGTGTCCAGGCCTATAGCAGACATGTGATGCTGGATATATTCTGGTTCCAGGCTGCAAATGTACAGCAGAGGTGCACCCAAAAGGGTGACCTCAGTGCTGCTGTGACATCCTGCTTGACATTCCCAAAATCTCTTTCAGGCCTTGCTTTTTGTTTGCTGTTTTTAGTTGGCTGATTGATTTTGGTCCCTTTTTTCTTGTTATTTTACTTTTTTTTTGAATCAGAAAATATCGTTCAATATGTGTATTTTTATATTACTGCAAATTCCAAAAGTTGAAAAAATGCAACTTTAAGTAATTTAAAATGACATCAACATATAAAGGCTGAAATGTGTATCTAAATTTTCAGTGCAGGTGCTTCTCTGTGAAGAATTGAGGAGCCTTGAATTTTGGAGTATTTTGTGAAGGTTTTGTTTATTACTTTGAGGCCTGTAGTCTAACCTTAATATGGGTTACTTAACTGATATTCTCATCAATGTGTTGCCTTTGAGAATGGAAGCTCTGGATGAAGAAGCTCAAGTACTCTGATGGTCGTGTCAGTGTGTTCATGTTTCATAGAAAAAAACCCCTAGAGAAAACCATAGAGAAATTCAAACACTACTGCAAGTCGTGAGTAATGGCAGGTAGTCAGTTAAGTGTGTTTACAGGTTTCTGTTTGTCTCTTTTAGGACATCTTTGGAATCATCATCTCTTAAGTCTCAGGCTGATGCATGTCAGGTGTTGGCATCAGGATTAGGACTTGAGCAGTTAACAATTTCTTTGTTTTCATCAAAATGTGTATGTTGACAGTATTTACCAGCACTTATTTGCATAGGGGAAAGCCTTTAAATGCTGCTGCTTATCTGGTCTTTAGCCCCATAGCATTTATAGCAAAGATGCTGTTAGCTGAGTTGTGGTTTTTAATCTGGTGTTCAAAAGAAAATGTCAACCAGACCAGCTCTGAAAATCAAGCTGTTCCAATGCCTTTAGGACTTCTTTCTTCCATTGGCTTCAAATGAAAATAAACAGAGGTTTTTCTATTCTTTATGGAAATCCATCTGCTCCTGTTTCTCTTTTTGTGTGATTTTGAACTATTGCATCTGCTTTTCCTTGCTCCTTTCCAGTATCTGTCATTGCTCTTGTTTCCTGTTGTATTTCATTTCTTCCTTTCTTCTTTTAATATTTAAGTCACTCAAACCACCCGAGTTTTTAATGATCTAATTTTCCAAATCAACCAAATATCTAACACTGTTGGGATTTCCTGTCATTTTGCCTGAAAACATTCCTCTCCTTGGCACCCATTCAGTGACTTGCAGTAAACCCACAGCACTTGAAACAAAGGTTACATTGCTTCCCTGAGGTCTCTGCTCAATCTTTGGTACCTTGGCAGGATTCACAATTAGCAGTAAATACATTTCTGGTTGCAACTTCTTCTCAAATTTAGCTCCTGGAACACCACCTGGAGGATTGTCTTACATTTGAATTTGCCAGCTATTAGAAAGGCAACTGTCAGAGCTGCTCTGGGTTTTTCCTTCTATTCCTACAGCTGACTGACTCTCTTTTATACTGAGTTCCCTTACAAATGGAGCTGGGACAGCTCTTGGTTGCCTGTGTTAGTTGAAGGTATGGGCTGTTCCATATAAAGCAAATCACACTGTTAAGCCAAGCCTGGGTGAGCTCCTGTAAAAGATCATGAGAGGGGGATTGAGTGGGGAAGGGCATATGGCAAAATTGGCTGGAGAGCTTATGGACACCCTGAACTTAACCTTGTGTCAACCTAGAACAGCCCTGCAGGTCACTGTGCTGGAGGTTATGGGGCTTTCTGGTGCAGCAGAGCTACCTGAGCCCAGCCAAAACACCTGAGGGTACTCGAGTTACTTTGGGCTGCAAAGGTGAACATGGCCCTATGATGCTCTCAAAAGAGAGAACAGCCGGGAATTGAGGGAGAAAGGTGAATATTTCATCTCACAGGCCTTTAAAAAATGCCAGTTTTGGCAGTAGCAAAGATGTGCCTTCTGCAAGAAAGAAAAGTGCTGGGTGGCTCCTGTAGCTCATGGCTGTGCTGCCAAGGGCTCGGGCTGGAGAAAGCAGCTTTGGGCTGACCAAAGCTATAAAACCAACATTTCAGTGGCGTGGACTCCTCCAAGTCCCTGCTCAAACACATTGTCCATAAACATGACACGAGTCAAATGTTTGCTTCAGGTGTTTCAGCATAATTGGGTAGGTTGCCATGCATGGTGAATTATGTTGTAATGGCTTAAGTTTTACACCAAGTTCAAGCTGAAAACTTTTCTGTTTGATGTGACTGCTTCCATCTATCATGGCACTGCTGTTAATATGCTGCTGTTGACTTTCAGTAAAAAAATAGCAATTTTTCATACCTCTTCTACCTTAAAATGTAGTATCATCATAATCCACTTTTACTTGGCAAAAGTTAGAGTTTCAGTTACCCAGGGTTAAAGTATTGTTGGAAGAATTGTTGGAATAAGGCAAAAGTTGAGGTGGTCATTCATCCAGAACTCCAGATGGACTCTAAATGAGCTATTCTTTATCTCTGCGTAGTTGAGATCGCTTTCCTCCCTTTCCCCTTGCTTAGCTTTGTGTGCTTTCATCTGAGACTGAAATAAAAAGACCTAAATTCTGAAAAGATACATGTAGCGCTTTTTCAGAGACTTAATAGAACTGGAATAGTTAGGAGCATGTTTTGGGCACTTATCCAAGCCCAAACAAATCTCTACATAGTCTGAGGAACAAGAACTGAATTGCTATTACAGAAACTGCTTTCACAGGTGAAAAACAAAGCAGCTAGCAAGTGAGATAGGCAGAATTGTTTTACTCTGCCTTTCCCAGCTGAATAACAAGTTTTTTCAGCCTCTAGGTTTTTGGTTTTTTTTCCTTTCCACTTCACCTGTAAAAGCTGTGGGTTTGGGAGCAATATATTTTAACTCAACCTAGGGAAAAAATAGTTAAGAAATATCAGATCACGCAAGACAGTCCACAAAGCAGTGGGGCAGAGAATGGAGTTTAATTTTTTGTTCAAAGCAATTCTACAAGGCAGTTCCTGATCTGGAAATTTGGTTCATTTTGTTGTATGCAGAAGCAACGTGAAATGTTTCTTTACCCAAGTCTGTATATTCTGTACAATCATGTGCTCTTGGAGTGAATGACGTTTGGTGTGCACACGCTTTCCATAATTCATTTAGAATTCTCTGCTCTCATTAATATTCCACCTTAAACACTATGAACTTGGTCAAAGTAAGTTGTTTCAAATATTTAAATTCAAATGTATTGAAAATAGTTGGCAGTTCTTACCTCCCTTCCCCTTTTGTTATTGATGACTCTCTTCAACTCATCCAGTCTTTTCAGGGAGCATTTCCTCATCTTGGTAGAAAGACCCTGGCTGCTGCCTGACTTGAATGGAGAGTTTTGTCATTTGTGTTAGGAGAGAAAATCTTGTCTTTGTGACATGCAAAACCACATGCAGAAAGCCTCGAGGAGACATTTCTGCTTAAAAGCTGTTTGCTGACACTATGGGGAGGTCCATCTGCAAGTGGGGAATCCATGTGTGTGGTGGTCATTGCTCCCAATATCATCCTTCTCCTCCCAGGAGAGGCTCTTCCCTGTGGGCAGCTACCTGAGAACAGGGCAAAGCAGGATCCCTGCTTCTTTGGCCTCAAATTTGCATGTTTTTGTCTAAGTGCACATACTGCACCTTTAGTCTGTAGTTTTAATTATGCCATGTTAATGCTAAGGACACAATCGTGGGGTCTTCACTTTGCAAGAGGGGAGAATTGTTTCAGATTTATTTCCTCTGCCAGTGGCTCTTCTATATGGACACTGAGACTATGCAGGAGGGAAAATCTCCCAGTAGTCAGTCTGCTGCTGATGGTTAAAGAGGCTTGCAAACATCATAAAGGTCAAAAATATCATAGCTGTAAATGGAAATGTTTAAAGTTGGAGAGCGATTTATGGAAGAGGACAGAATGAATTGGCACTGGAACCATTCTTTTCCATTATTTCCCTAAATGACTCTTTTAGTAGTGTTGAAATCAAGATAATCAAGTTTGAAAATTAATGGGAAGGAACAGCAAATAATTAGGAACAATGCTATCAAGTAGGTAACTGCTCTGACTACTGGCATACCTGATTCTGTAGCTGCAGTGAATGCAACTATAGAATGAAAATTGGAGTAGATTATCTTTCCATTCTGCTCCCCCCACCATCCTCCACCCCCAAACTATGAAAGTGATTGATTTTTTTTTGTTTTGTTTATTTTATTATGAATGAGTGACACTTAGAGAAGAGTACAAAGGCTTGTGGTGATTTTTTATAATGAAACTTGTGGTGTTAGCTTTTTATTGTGGCCCAGATGTAACCAGTGATCATGCTGTGTAGCCCATCCCTGTTTCAGAGAATCCTGAGGGTCAGATGCCTATTCCTAATGGACTACCAAATTAATATGACTTTTTAGCACAGTTTTCTTTTGGGTTTTTTTGTTCTCGTTAGGATTTTTTCCTTTGGGAAAAAAAAGAATCACTGATGTGAGAAACTTTGGGAAGTTGTATGGGGTTTAAAGCGTTGTAGTCTTGAATGCATATTCCACTCTGGATCAAGTGTCCTGTGTCTGTGAACCACAAGGCTTTTTTTTTTTTTCCACCTATTTTTTCATTTTTAAAGTGCTGTTCCTGTCTTGGGCTGCTGTCCTCAATTGTGGTGCCATTTTTTAACTTTGTTAGAAACACCCTCACTCCAATTGGATTATTAGTGTAAATGGCAACCGGCTGGGAAATCTTTTCAGCCTTTTGAGTGCTTTGAAAGGAAATCTTTCATGGCTCTTTGTATCCCACACGGCACACAAATTGTAGTGCAGCCTGCTGCAAGCTGTGTGTAATATTGGCCTGTGATCTAAATTGGCTTAGGAATGCAGTGAGGATTCACAGGCAGTGCGGGGGAGTCTGAGAGGAAACCTCCACCCCTGTGCATTGTGCTGTGGCTGCAGTGCAGTGTCTCCCAGCAGGCTCTGTCACCCTTGCTGGGCACACAGAAAGTGCCAGCCACGCTTATTTCCACGGGACAAACCAGAGACACACATGAATGCAGCAGAGCCAGACTGATCTGGCAGCAAATTCTGGATCTGCTTCTTCCCATCTTAACTTTAGTTCTTCAAATAACTTAATATTTTTTTATGCTGATGATGCTGTTTTCTTTATCACCATAAATCATTGTTTTATGCTGATGACACTGTATTTCTCCATCACCATTAATCATCTATAATGCTTGAGAAAGAAATGTTAATGAAGAATACAATTTATTAAATGTCACCCAGTGGGTGGGCTAAAAGGTGGATTAACTGCAAACCTTATTATAAACAGGGCCAAAATAAAGTAATGACCCAAATAGACTTGTAGATCTGGTGGGGGAGGTACTGGAAGGGCTGAGCAGGACATGGTCAGTGCCTGGGACAGCAAGGAAGGGCTCTGCAGAGTGGGACAGCACCTGGGGAAGGCTGGGACTGCCCAGCAGAGTGGGAAGGAGTTGTTCTGGAAATCAAGGGGGTTCCCTTGCTTTGCATAGCGTGCTTTAGAAAGTCCCAGCTTCCCACCTGGCACTGCTCTTTGGGAAGGCATGGCAGAAACAGACAGGAGTTGGAATTTAACTCTCCTCCCCCTCAGGCTCCCCTGCCCTTTGGAAGCACGGGATACCCTCTGATATTTCCCTTGTCTGATCACGGAATAACTAACTCTTGCAAATCAGGGAGAGGGACTTGAATGGCAAAAAGGCTGACAAAACAAATGCCTCAAGCCATAACTATTACTTAGAGAATGTTTTAAATCTTAATTCAGCTCAATCTTTGATTGGCTAGCTTGTCTCTGCTATAAACTTTAAAGACATGTTAGTTACCTGTCATTTTAGAGAATGCTTCTGTACCCTGTCCACTTGTAGGCTGCTTGTTTCCCAGAAGGCACAGATTTCTTTTTAGATTTTAATTTTTAATTTTTGCCACATTTTGATTATGGCGATATTAAATGGGGTCAGTGCTCAGTCAACTGTTAAATAAATTGCAAATTCTACAAAACACAGCCAGCAGAGTCATTACTAACTGTAATGCTGAAACTTCAAGCAAAATTACATCTGGCTACAATGCTATTCAGATGCATAAATTATACAGCCTCTGATTATCTTAAGGAAAATTCAGCTATTAAACTTATTTTATGGGCACAAAACAAGGGGAACTGCCAAAAGGAATCTGTGCATCCTAAAAGTCATGAGAAGAAAAATAATTGGCAAACCTTTTCCGCCTGCAGTTTTATGGAATGTTCCCTCTCCCTCCTGATGTTCAATCAGCCTCCACCACTGGCACAGATGAAATCACACAGTGTCAGAACTGGTAGGGGAATGCAGCCTGTGTAGCTTTGGAACAGCAGGTGGGTCCAACATTTCAAATCTGACCCCAAACATCCCCCACCTTTCATGGGGGCCTGGGAGGGGTGAATCTCCAGGGGAGAGAATTGTAATTCAGTGCAGAGAACAATCAGGATTCTTGATAGTGGGGTGTTGAGTGTGCTGCAGATCTCCTCCTGAAGGCTTCCAGCTGCCCTGGAGCACAGGAGGGACCAGCCCTCTTCATGTGCCAGCAGGGCACTGGTGCCCGACTCGTGTCTGGGAGTGGCAAAGGATGAGGAGCAGAGCCTGGAGTGGCTGATGGCACAACAACCCAAATGGCATTAGGTCACACACCACAGCTGTGCCAGACTCAGGGGGATGGCATGGTGCTTCTTCCCTTGTTCTCCCACACCCAATTTTATTTCAGTATTGCCAGTGTTAAATTCAGAATTACCTTTGAAGAATAGCAAGTACAGTGCTTAAAACAGCCCTGTCACCAGATTTCCTGAGTTGCTTCAATATATTTTAAACCATTCTTATATTTGACAAGTAATTGCCAAAATAGGTTATATGCCACTGACCTTTATCAAAGTCTGATTTTTTCCAAGCCTTGTCTCACAGTTCCGTCCTGTAAAGACATTCAGGGAAGATAATTGCTCCCTAAACTAATTGCCTTCTCTGCTGTTCTTTTCTGGACTTTTGCAAGACAGAGGAAATTTTGCTGTTATTTGTTCTTTGAATAGGTCTCAGTTCCTCAGGCTGGAGATAAGAGAAGGTACCCAGTTCTGTTTTCATTCCTTCCTTCCTTCTTGTAACAAGAATTATGAGTCAGGAGCATTGCTGCTTTTTCTGGAGTATTTCTACACAGAGTTTGTAGAGGAAATCATAATTTTATAGTCCAGTGTGTGGTGTTATATCAAATATAAATATGGCTAACAGAACTAATGGATGGTGCCTGTGAGTACACGAGGAAGTACTGCATTTCTGTTCCTAACATTATGCAACCTGAATCTGGTTTTTCCTCCCTGATTAATCATAACTATTCAGTATTTCAATATGTATTGATTTTTAAGACATATTTGATCTATGAGGAAGGGAGGATTAATCTTGTTTTAACAAAGCTCTTCTGTTTAATTCAGCTCTGTGATAGGTTGTGAGTGACACGCTTGGTGGTTGGCACAGTTTTAGTGAAGCCATGAGCCACTCCTTGGCTGAGGGATATTGATAGCTGCTAAATATGAACAAAATTATTAATGGCACTGAAGCATACCAGGGTTTCATGTAAATGGTTGGTGTCAGGACAGAGATAATTCCTGTGGTGTTGCAAAAGGAGTTGATTTTTGAACACTTTGACATAGCAGGTAGAGGAGGCACTGTCCCTCTTGTGAGTGGTTTGAGTGGGCAGTGTGGTCATGGTAGAAAAAGGAGAATGCTGTTCTCTGAAAACAGAAATACACTGAAGAAAATAATATTGAAGAAAATTTTCCATTCCTGACAGAGGGAGAATGTCTCATGTATGAACAGATTAAAACAAAAATAAGCAGGACTACATCTTGTAATTGCAAGATCCCTCAGCCACTTCACTTCACTCTTTGTGAAAGTTTCTTCACTCCCTTTGAAAGATGTTCAGTATACTGCATTTCTTCTGAGCTTTATTTACCCCTTTTCCAGTATTGAGCTGAAATTATTCCACCAAGGTAGCTCCTGACCTAGTGTTTTGTACTACTGTAGCTGACAGCCGTTCCACTTGGAGATTCTGAAGTTAGTGGAGCTACACTGCAGACTTTCACTCTGTGTGTGTGAATGTGAATTGCAGTCTTTTAGGAAAAAATAAACATTTTGAAATTAGGAAGCTATTTAGAAACACAACTTTGTTTGGGGTTTTTTTTTAAATGCAGTTAAAATGCATAAACATCTTCTGTGTATTTGCTGTAGTTTTCTATCTTCAGTTTTGTGACCTTTAACAGAAGTTTAAAAGGAAATTGGACTAAATATTTCTCTCAATTAAATAGTTTATAAAAGCCAAAAAAAACTCTTGCAAATTTTGTAAGCAGTGGGTTATAAATCCAATTTTTTGCTCCCCCTTCTGGTTGTGGTTTTAAGGATTGCACACACATGGAAAGCAGGACTATGATTGTCAATTTGTTATCTGAAAACGTTTTAACATCTATTTCTAACTGTGAAATGTGTCATCTTGGGAGCATATAATTTCTTCTATTAAGATGCTGTGTGTATATAATTTAAAATAACAATGCAAGCAGATATGCCAGTGTTGTGGTGTTTTTCATTTCAAGCAGCTTAAAAAGAGAACAATTTCTGTTGGCTTGGGGTTGCAATCTGATAGTCCTCCTCACACAGAGCAATGGTTTATTACTTAAATGTTCCTGCCCAGATCAATGTGTTTACTGAAGACACAAAGTGTGGGTCAGACAAGTGAAGTCACAGGGCCAGCTCACTAAAGGCTTATTAGCAATGTCAGGTCACTGAACAATGCAACCAGAAAGGCGTTTATTGTAAAATGCCACTTTCACAAGAAATGCATACAGTTCCTCCAGTGCAGCACGAGATGCAAGAGCATAAAATGACCAGGTTTTGTAAAGCAAATTAAAGCCTTCCATGTGTGTGTGCAGAGGTGGATTTCAGGATGAAGCCTTGGCACTACATTGGTTTTTTTTTGTTTGGTTTTTTTTTTTTGAGGGGGAGCTGTGGACTTGTCCATCCTCACTGCAGACGTTGATTTGTTTGAGAGCTGTTCTGCCTGTGTGATGCTCCCACATCCTTGCAGGTGTGGGAATGATTTGGGCACTCACTGCCAGCTGTGAATTGGCCCAGGGAAGCCTCATTTATTGGAGACTTATATTATTAAAAGTGTGCTGTTTGATCCATTAGGGAAGCTGCCATCAGTTTGGGAGTGCCAGCAATGCTGAGGAGTTTATATGTTCTGAGAGCCCAATAAACTTCATCTACTTCACTTACAGAGTGCAGCAGTTTTAGATGCCTGGTTGCTTTCCCAGATTTTTTTGCCTTGCTAATTAAATCAGACTTGGGGATTTGAAATTGAATTGGTGTGAAATACACAATGAAGGTCTGTAAGTAGTTGAAGACTGGCAAGGCTTGGGCATATATTTAACTAGCATGGGAAGTCAGAGGAACCTGACTACAAGACTCTCTGCAAACAGTTCTAATGCTGTTCTCTATCCCTTTTTATTCTGTAAATGACTTTTGTTCTGAAGTGAGATATGACTCCCTTCCTGTAGTGCTGCATGAAATGAGATGACAGCAGCATCACATCCTCAAATTTAACTACCATCATCAGCATTGAGAAGGAAAAATTGCATGGCCCATAAAAGCATCCTAAAGCTGGTTGCTTTAGGACAAAAGATGACAGTTGGAAAGGGAACTGTTCTCCCAAGGAATATAAACCACGGATTCAAAAATAGGAGTAGGAGGTATTTTTGGATAGTAGCACTACTTTGTGTTTATTTCAGAATGAGCAATAAATGGAAAGTGCAGATCAAATCTACCAACTCTATTGACATTGTGGCTGTGTGTTAAATGGAAGGAAGACTGGCCTTCCAGGTTTGCCAGAAATAATAACTGAGGAGGTAAATTATGTGACAACAATATCACTTAGGAAAGGATAAAGATGAACATCTCTGATCACAGTGTAAGAGATATGACATTGTGAAAATGGCAGCTATAAACCAAAGAGGTCTAAGGAGGGCAAGCAGTGTTTCAGATAAAAGTGTGAAACAAGGGCTACTTGCAGTGTAAGGAGAATGAGACACTGAAGAGCTGCTGCCTTGGGCAGAGGGGCAGAACTGTTGAACAAATAAGTGGATGAAACTCTCAGTTTCTTATTTCTCTGTCTTACAGTTTAAATGACTTCTTTGTGAGCTTCTTGCAGCTTTTAAAAGATGTACAGGAGCCCAATGTTTAGAAAATTTTCCACCATGCCAAAATCCATGTGGGGCTTCTTAACTACTGCCATTTTGCAATGCCTCAGTTCAAGGCCATAAAACCCCAGTATAACTAGACAAGCCACTGCTGTGACACATGACAAAGTGGCATTCCCAAACAACATTATTTTGTATGCATGTAATTAAAATACATACACTGTTTGCACATTGAGCTGAAATCAAAAGAGGTGCCCACACATGGATCAGAAAATGAAGCACAGCCATGGTTAGAGCACAGGGAAATAGGTTATGGCTGTGACAGTGCAGCCTGTATCAGTGCAGTGCAGGGGCTAATGCATATGCTTAATGCAGAACAGTTTTAAAGATTGCTGGGGTATCGAATTCAGACCACCTTCCTATCCTTTTGAAAGCATTTTTCTTATTTCATACCCCCATAATCCTTTTAAATATGTATAGATTGGACTCAGGTTCTAAGGTAGAATGATTTTTACATGTATAAAAATATGTTGACTAGTGCCTAAATGCTGGACTCCAAGGCTGTCAGTGCCTATTGTATATAATTTTCCCAGACACACAGCTAGCCTTAGGCTGTGAAGGTAGGAGCTCTGTGTCAGAAAGACTTTGACAAAAGATATATAGCTTTTAATTTGCCCATGGAACAGAGGGGGCAGATTTATGACCTAAAATACAAGGCTGAGAATTGGCTGTATACTTTCAGCTAATGGGTATAGAAATGAGGAGATTCACAATGGCTACTCCATGTGCAGGCTGCCTTTTTTGCATGTTGAATAAACAGTTCAGAAAAATTTACAGGGCTATAATTTAAAACAAAAATCAGGTAAGTGATAGACCTGTGAATGCATCTTCTATCTTTTCTTGGACTTACAGTACCTTGTAAAACTGTAGTTCTGCTTTATCTGATTACTTTGTTTGCATGCATATCAGGCTAGATTATTAGCATTTGTTTATTGGCTATTTTTCATTAAGGGCCTTTGCAGACATTCAAGAGGCTGACAAAATTGTGGAACTCTCAGTACCAGTTCCACAGGTAGTAAAAACTCCTGTCAACTTTATCTGAATGAAGTTGCACTGATTTATGCTGGCTGAGGATTTGGCCTGCAGAATTGATCTTGGATTTTAAGAGAGAAACTCTGACGATGTCCTCTGTTCTTAACTCCTTTGACAAAGATAGCTTTAGAAAACTATTTTGATTTTGTGGATTTATCCTTTGTCCTGGCTGTCAGAAGACATAGCAGTTTAAGATCAAAGGGGAAGAGATTTGAAGATTAAACATCTTTGAACTGAAAATGTCCTGCAGCCCCATAAATTCCAGCAGAGATCACTCAATCGAGAGTGCAATCATCAGCTGATTTGTGTTAATGATGCACTGATGGAAACCTTCAAAGTGCTGTGAGCTCTGTCCCTCTTCCAAAAGTGATGGAGCCCTGTCAGGAATCCCACCCAAGGCTCCTGGAGTGCCTGGACCAGCCTGGCAGAGGCTCCTCATGGTGCTGTGCACGAGCAGGACTGGCTGCACAGGACATGCTTTCAGCCAGAGGGATCCCAGTGGCACAGAGCTCTGGGATCTGTCCCCACAGCCCCTCACAGGAATCTCGTGGTGGCACTGATCTCATCCATCCCTGTGCCAGGAGCAAGGGGTGCCAAGGGCATGGATCTGTCATTGGGTGTAGCCAGGAGAGCAAATGAATGAGACACAAGAGCACAGCCCTTAAGCAACCTGGGCTAGTGGCAGGTGTCCCTGCCAGGACAGCTGAGACCCAAGGGCCTTCGAGGCACTGAAGAGCTCTTGAGGAACTAAAATGTCTTTGAATGATCACAGAGTCTTTTAGGCACTGAAGGGTCTTTGAGAGGCCTAAAGGGTCTTTAGGGGCCCAAAAGTTCTTTGAGGGACTGAAGGTTCTTTGAGGGACTGAAGGGTGTTAAAGGTCCCTTCCCCATCTTTCCACGGTCTGCAGTGACAAAACAGCCATAGCTCATAATTGCAACTGAGGCCTTGTTCAGTGCTCATCTATCTTTGCTTGTTAAAGACACTGCAGGATAGAGGCTCTACCTCATCTTAAAGATTTCCCAGAGGTTAATCATCCCAACAATTCAAAATTTGTTTATGTTTTGCTCCCCAGCTTTCAGCAACTGAATCTCATTTTGAGGTATCCTGTTCGAGTGCCCTCCACCAGAGGTGTAGCTGCCAAGCTGAAAGGAGTCCTGGGCTCCAGGAGTGATGGATGTTTCTTTGGAAGCAGTTTTCTAAGGAACAACTGCTGTAAGGGAGCACCTGCAAAAGACAGAGACATAATGACTTGCTTTATTCTTTAATTCTTTGAAGATTTAAGAACATTAAAACAATAGGCTAGGAAAAAAAACAAACCTCTGGAAGGATTATTCTGATATAATCCCTATTTATTCTTTTGTTTCTTCATGTAATATTAGTGTTTGCATGCTAATTAGTGATTAGAACTGAATTTTTAGGAAGAAATTTGTTTTTCTCACGAAACTTATTTTGGGAAATACACTTTCTACTACACTCATTTTTTATAGATAGGCAATCTACTTAAGCCTGCATACCAGAGGATAACATAAAAATGTTATTTGGAAATAAATTACTGCCTCAAGTAGCTTCTGTAGTGTATTTGCAAAATGCCAGTTCTAGAAGGGCAGTGGAATTCTTAAGATAAATAGCTAGAGATGATATAATTATGAATTCTGTGAGAAGACCTTGTCAGAAGAAAGATATAGATTTAATTTTTTTTGCTTTGTTAGCATAATCCATATGAAAAAAAGAGTTGAGACATCAGAATGACAGTGATTCATACTTTCTGTGACTTTCAATGATTTGATTATGGTTTGTTGTTTTGTTTTTTTTTTTAATTTCTTACCAAGAGAGGCTTGGATATTCTTTGTAACTCACTAGATTTTAACAAATGCTGCATTTGCTCAACTGTAAAACTGAACTACATTTTCTGAAGTAAAAACAAAAATAAAATGGTTCTTCCTGCCTTTAAAAGTGAGACAACCCTGGAGCAAATGGCAGCTTTCCAGTGAAATCATCTTGGGATTTTGATAGAAGAAAGTAAAAATGAAAATTCTAGTACCCTAGCACCTGGGATAATGATGCACACCTATGTAAAATACACTTAAAGAGCTGGAGGTCAGGTTTGGTGGCATTGTCCCATCTGGTTTTAAACAGTAGACACTTTAACACTGTAAACCAGATGGTTTTGAAATTACTGCATAAAATCCCTCTAACTTTGGCTAATTTGTGGTGATGGTTACTAGAGTCTGATTTCCTTGTTCAGATGGAAGTTTTCTAAACTGTCTTTTGAAGTAGAATTTCATTTTTTTGCTGTTGTCTTCACATTCTGGCATTTTCTAAATGGTGGGCTCACGAGTCAGGGCCAGAGATGGCAGGTTCCTGGGGGTGAAGGAGAAAGAGGTTTGTTTCAGTTGCAAAGATTTTATAGACTAAGCACTTTAAATGAAAAACAGTGGCATTTAAGGCAAACTCATCTCTTATTTCTCTCCAGCTTGTTCTCTGTTCTGCATTTTAGCATTGAATGATTGCAAAGAAATATAACTTGGTGCAAGTATGGGAAAGATTTATTCTTGCTTTTTGATTGTTGTTGTGCATTCAGAGCTCTCCCACTGATACTCATTTCATTAGTAGGCATAAAAGTTGTCCAGGGCCCAAAGAAACATTAAAACATGTAGCTGTTACTGCTCCCAGGAGACAGATAAATGTCAGTGTCAGTCAGTGATTAAATATGCAAAAGATTTCTTGCATGTGCTAGGAACTTGATGTTACAATTAATTAAAAAAGAGGAAATCTTATAGATAGAGCAGAATAACAGAAAGTGTATGGAGATCACATCAAACTCAGAAATGAACAAAGTAATTTTTAGGAGCTTCTCAAACTGTAATGAAGTCTGTGAAAAATTAGCACTAATAAATGAGCATCTGAGTGCTCAGTCCAGCTAAAATCTGCCCTGCAAACCTATGCGTGTCTATGAATCTTGCCCATGGCACCTCAGTTCCATCATTTTTATTTTTTATTTTTTTTTCCATCTGCACACACTCTCTAACTTCTGTTTTGACCCTGGTGGCACACAGGCAGCCTTGGTAACAGGGACTCCTGCTCTTGAACTCTGAGAGAAAAGAGCTCTCAGAGCTCAGGTGGCTTCAGGAAGGTTCCTGTCCCCAGCCCTGCCCTGGAGAACAGAGGTGTTTCTGGGTGGCACCTTGAGCCACTACCAGGCACTAATACCTGCTGCTGATGCCTTAGGATTTCAGCTTTTCTATTTTTCATATATTTGTAATCCTGCTGTTCTTTAGTGTAGAACTCTAAACTCCATATCCAGTGTGAGATGCTGCTTTCCCATTTTGGGCAGACACAACAATTCTTGTCCACGCCTGGGAATCAAGGACACCTCACTGCCTCAGGCCTGAGAGATGGAAACAAAAGGGAGTTGGGGGGAGCAAACTTGGGGTAAATGACTTCATTACCTGAAGCTGTAATTGGAAAATTAACCTTCAATATGCAAAAGGACCAAATTTATAAAAATGTGAAAACTTATGTCCATTTTTGTGTGTAGCTCCTCTGAGGGGGGCTTCATCTGCCCAAAATGTACCTGAAGAACTGCTTTTTATTCCCTTAATTTTGCCTGGCCTCTGTTTTTGGGTAGTCCCAAAACACTTCACAGGAACAATCCCTTTGGATTGTCCCACCAGAGACACCTGCTCCCCAGGGAGTGTCCCACTCCCTTCCCAGTGGCTGTGTCTGCCCCATGTTTCTGCTTCCTGATGACAACCACAGCTCTTGTCCAAGGACAGGGGAGAAAGGGACAGACCCTTAGAGGGGTTTCTTTGGGGAAAAATTGCTTTTCCTGCACTGCAGCTCTTCAGCTATCATCATATATGCATCTATGTTCTCCTCTGTCAAAAGAGAGAAAAATTTTCTAGGATTCATTTAAGAGCCCTTGAAAATCCTTAGGAAAATGAATGAGCAATTTCCATCCCAGTGGGAGGGGGGTTTTCATTGGAATTGGCAGCTTCTAAACATAAAATACACACAGGGACACCCAGAGTCACTCTTTGGAGTCTGGTGTGTCAGGATGGTGGAGGGGAAGAAAGATTTGCTTGCTCTTCCTACCATATACATCTCCTTCCCATTCCAGGAATGATGGCATGGCCCCTCTGTGCCATTCTGTCGAGAGGCAAGGAGACATTTTTAATAGCACTGTCGCTTTTCAACCAATCCAGTGACAGACACGAGTGAATAATAGAAATTCTCTAGCCATTCCTTGGCATTTATTTCAATGTAAGTGTGTTTTTTTTTTTTTTTCAAGTAGAAAACCCAATAGTAATTTATCAAGGGACAAATCATTTTTTCTGGGCAGTGGAGTCTGCAAAATCCCCATTTTTAAAGCACTAAATCTCCCTCCTTTGACAGGAGTAAGAAAGCATTAAAAGCTTTGATTTAGCTGGATCATACAAAATAGTTTCTCATAATTATCCTTTTGGATGATATATGCTTGTCTTTTTTTCCCTTCTTATTAAACCTGAGGTTTCCATTTTTCATCCAGCTGTATTACTAAATTAAATTGCCTTTTGTTGTATTCAAGTTAAGCACTTTGCCGAAAGCTTTCCTTGTTCAGGGAAATAACATTTACCCAATGTGCTCCCTGTTTTACTGTTTAAATTTACTGTTTGCAATTTTTTGGTTTGCTAAACAATTGGAGGTTATTGTTTGTTTTAATAGGAATAATGAATCAGTGGAATTTGGTGTTGTATCTTAGAGTACAGTGGCAGGGGGAGGGGACAAGCTCCCAAGGAATTCTTATTTTGAATTGAAATGTAAATTGCCAACATGACAGAAAAAAGTTCTTGCATGCCCAGCTTTAGAAACTTTTCATTTTATATTGCTGCATGAAAAGGAACTCTAGTTGGCTATGGAAGAATTCCATGGGGGATATAGTCACACTCATTGACAAAATAATAGAAAACTGTTCAATATGCCACTTTTCTTGGCACTTTGCATCTGCACATTAAAAAATTGCTGTGAAAGCCAGAGGCAGCCTCAACCAGAGTTTTAATTCTGTTCTTACAAGGAGAAAGCTGAAATTTGGTCTAAATGGACTAAATCATATAAAAATCTATACCAAAATTTAATAAAAGTCTACCCATGATCAGCATAGCAAAATAAGTTGCTCATTGAAAGATTTATGAGATGCTGTTCAAGAAACTACCCAATGCAATTAATTCAGAGGCCACTGTTTGTCATGTACTTCTTTCCGGTGAATTCTCAAAGAGCACGGGATGTGTGGAGCAGCCGCCCTGGCTGCTGTCCCCCTCTTGCTCAGGACATTTCAGATCCTGCCCTGGGTCTGTCATGGCTTGTCCTTTGCTCTGTTGCTGGGAAGGTCACTGTGTTGGAGCTGGCCTTCCCTGGGCTGTACCAGCCAGGCTTTACAGCCGTGGCCAGATCACTGCCTGTAACAGCACACACAGTTGTCTTGAACACTGACTCCAAAGTTAACCATGGTATCAATTATACAAGGCCTGATAAAGATGGAATTGAAGGTGGTAAAGCAGGCCAGTGCAGCTTTATGAAAAATAGATTGTGTTGGAGTGTTTGATGGGCTTTTGAAGAAATTCTAAATGTCGTTGATGCAAACCAACATCCCTGGCGGAGGTCCATCTCTGGGGTTGGGTTCTGTGGTGTGGAATTATCACTAATCAGTTAAAGTGGTGGAAGATCAGCACAATGCCCCAGTGGGTCTGGTGGGAAAGAGATTCTGAACATCCCCAGTCTTTGCTGGTGTGATCAGGTGAAGGAGGAAGTGGCTTTCTGTGGAGAGGCTGGAGCAGAGTAAGGAGAAGGATCAGAGAGCTGGAAAAGAAAGAATAGAAATCCATATAAAACAAGCAAGACACAGGATTTGAATCTGCAGCTACAGAGATTTACTTTGACGCAGCAGGATGCCAGCAGGTACACGAAGGTTATGGCACTTCTCTAAATTGGGATGTTTTTAAAACAAAGATACAGATTACCCTGACTTGGAATAAGAGGAATGGAATGGGTGACTTCCATGATACAAGGATTGGTGAGAGCACATGCAGCAGTGGCAGGAGAGAGAGCCCTGAGGGAAAGGGGAAACACACTTGTATAAATGGGGACCCCCAAAAAACAGTTAAGGTACGGCAACTTGTACGCTGAAGGAGATTTTCAAACCAGATGTTAGACACTCAGGGGATGCAGGTACAGGCAGCAGAGCTGGCTCTCCATTTGTCCATTTGCAAGGTTTTATTGCACTGGAAGTAAACAGGAGGGAAGACTGAAGAACTTTCAGGAGTGCCAGAAGTTTTATGGTGTGTGTGAATGTGGAGCAAGAATTTTGGCTTGTTGAACAGGAAGTTATGGTTGTGGTGGCCTCTGTCAGCCCTGAAAATCTATGAATGTGTGATTTCCAAGAAAGCTTTGAAAATCTCACCTAAAAGGCTCTGTTTGCCCTTTGTATCCTCCATAATAAATTGAAAAGACAGTCGTTTAGAGAGAGGCTTTTTCTTCTCCATCATATACTTTCATTTTCCCCTGGTTTTCATTTAAACCCTGCTGCTATTAACAGATGCTTCTTGTCTTGATAGTTTCAGGCGCAGCGCTACTTTGTTGCCAAACTGATCACATTATTTATTTATTTAATTATTAGTATATTGTCTTTTAATTTGTTTCTTCCCCTGCAGTGCTTCCTATAAAATGCCTTGGAAGAGAATGCAAGACTTTGTAATAAAACATTGCAGGAAACTTTGGGCCTCCTGTATAAGTTAGACAGTAGCTTTTCTGCACCATTTCTAATATTCTTGTGACTTTGGTATTAATTATGTGGAAGTATCAGAAAGGTGGAGCTTCTCCTCCAGGCAGCTAAATATTGTAAAAGGCTTCTTAAAGCTTGTGAGGAAAGCACAGACCTGTGAGTCAGGGAAAGATGAAAATTTCATAGCACAGCATTTTGGTTTTGATGCTTTGAAGCTGCAAACTTTATTTTTTTTTTTTCTTCATCTCAGGTTTTACAGATCATTTAGATCCTAATGTTGATAATAATTAGAAAAGTGTGGGCACTTAATTTGTTTTAGGATTGCTGCCAGCACTGTGTGGGTATTTGATGTGATAAAGGTGCACACATTGTTACAGGTAGTGAATGCTAAAATTTATCTCATGGATGCTCTGGTTGTAATTAGTACTCTTTCCTTTTGCTAAGGCTTTGGACCATAAAAGTCTTGTACGTTCTTTCCCAAGTTAACATTTTTTGGCTTTTCTTTCTGGGAAAAAAACCACAAAAACACCCTAACTCTAATATTACCAAAATGAAATTTGTGCTGCTCTAGACATGTGCTCCTGCACTACTGATTACTTCCTGTTACAAGATTAATGAAATATTAATAAAATAATAATGAATGCCAGATCTACATAAAACTCAAGTTTTTCTTCTGGATTAACAGCACTTCTCATGGAATTATCCCTGGATCTGCCTGACAGCCCAAAGGTGTTATTAGTTTCTGAGTATTCTGAAATATCAGCAAAAAGGCAATATGAAAGTAACAGTTTTTCTTATTGAAGTCTGCTGCAAGAAACATCTATCTGGTTTCTAGGCTCTTAAAATAAACTTTCTTTTTTTTTTTTTTTCTGGAGTTTGCATAAAGCTTTCAGATAGGAAACCCTAACTTGTTTCCAAAAAGTACAGTTGTGATACTCCAGAACTCTTGTATGATTCTGTTGATTATGTGGTCTGGTTTAAATTTAGTTCTGTTAGTAAAAGCATTTAGTTATTAATCAGAAATATTTCCCAGAAATATTGGAAAAAACCTTACCCAGTAGCTCTGCTAGAGTGTTTTGCTAAGCTTCCCAAACTGTCCTTCAGTTTGGAAAGGGAAAAGAAATAGGGAAAGACTAGAGGGGTATGAGACCCTTTTATTGCACGTGTTGAGGTTGCTGATGACACCAATGTGTCGTCAGCCATGGGCCAAAATGACAGGGGAAGGACAGATTGTTACTTTGCTTGTGTGGCTAAGAAGATTTGGTAGCAATCAGAGGATTGGAAGGATGAGAAAATGCAAGGAGAAAACGTCCCTGTTCCACTTTCCATGGGCAGGGCACTCTGTTCTTGAGCGAGGCATCTGCTGGTGCTGCCTGCAGACCTTGAGGGGTTTGTCACTGCTCAGAGACTCTGCAGCCTTGGGCTTTCCTGAGGAGGATCTGCTCCTTGGGCTCTCCCAGGGGATGTGTGAAACCCATCTAAAAAACCTTGAGAGCCTCTAAGTAGGGGCAGGCACAGGAAAACTGAGGAACCAAGGGATTCTTCCAATGAAATGTAAATTGTAATGCATTTGGGCATGTCTGGAGACTTGGGGGGATTGGTTGTTCTCTGTTCTACAAATGCGCTTTATTTTTTTATTTATTTTTTTTGGAATATCCAGGAGGAGACATTCTAGCCCTTAGAGAACCCATGGAATTCATTGTCTCAGGTGAAGTTCTGTTAGGTTTGCACTCTCTGTACTGTTTTAAAACAAAACTCATGCTTTCCTTAATTATTACTTATCTTAATGTATTTCCATTATTGAAAAAGAAAGGGAAAATAACCCCAAATATCTTCCCTGCTCCACCCCCCACCCCAAAAAAAAATCCAAAATAACAAATGTCTCCAGAGTCCTCTGAGTGAAGTTCTACAAATGTAATAACATTTAAATTATATATATCCATGTGGTGGATAGAATAATTGAGAATGTCAGGCAAAGACTGAGGACTGCCACAGTCACTTTTATTTTTAATGAAATTATGCTCATCTGCACTCTATTAGGGAGCATGTAAATTGATTCAAATTCAGACTTTTTAAAGTGCACCTAAGAGATGACCAAAAATCAATTCCAAATGCTGTAGAACTACAAGGCAATGCGGATATTTATTGTCATGAAAGCAATTTCTGGCTCCTTTGTATCCCCTAGGTATAAGCTGAGGGCTTCATTCATTTCCTGCTGGGATTTAAAGAGAACCACAAATGTTTCTGTTATTCACTGGTCCTGTAATTTAAATAGAGAAATCACTATGCATTATCACTGCTTGGCAGTCTTTTATCTAATTATTCAGGCCAATTCTTTTTTGTAACAGAGGAGGTTGAACTGATAAAAAAAAGGCAGGTCAAGTTGGAACTCCAGGAGACATTAATAGAGTTATTTATTTTAGTGGCTCTTTATGCCAACAGAGAGCCAAGTGATATGGGGGACAATTCTGAAAGTTACCACCTCATTCTAGAGAGCCAGCAGCTCACCTCAGCTCCTGCCATCAGGAGCTGGTGGGAAAGGGAACACCAGATGGTAGATTGAGACAAGAAAAGGCCAAGAAATTGCCTGGGATCCAGGGAGGGATAAAGCATTTTCCATGTGTTGCACCAGTGGCTGTGTGTTCTGCAGACTGTTTCATTAATGCAGTATGGTATAACTTACCACAAACGTGGGAATTTGGCTGTGTGTTCTGGTACTCAGTCATGTTCAAGTTCCAGAGCTGTATGAAGCTTCTTCAATACAGGGGGCCTCTTCTTGGATACTTTTCCAGGCAGAAGCTCCATGAGTGGTCCCCCTTTACCTTTGGCAGTCTCTGGCAGCTCTGGGCCTAAACTCACCTTTCCACAGCACTGTGGTGCAAGCTTCATTTTTTCCTTCTGATAAATAAACTTTTTCCCTATGTCTGAAGAGGATATTCTCATAATAGAGAGCACTAAGCATGTCTAGAGAATTCAGCTGGCACATGTCCCCGTGCTGCTCTGTGGAATGTGGTGAGTGACAGGGATTACTGCTCCAGACTTAGTCAGAAGCAATCTGGAAACCTCAGTAAGATGCAAAAAAATCCTCCAGTCATATTCAAAAAAACCCTTACTGCATCTACTGAGTCCTTCTAAAGTGGCACAGAAAGATGCTAGCAGTTATTTTTCATGTTGGAATGGGAGCTTCAGCATGTTCATTACCTTTAGAGCCAGTCTTTCTGCAGTGTGACCAGACTTGTGACAACAAATACCAAAGGAGAGGAATTCTCCAGTTTATTCTAAAATCTGTTGTGAGGCTGTGATGAAAAACTCATTTATAGAGCCCATTACTTTATATATATATATATATATATATATATGTATATATATAATCTGTCTATATATATATCTCCATATATATCTGTGTCAAGGCTTTCATTTATTCAAACTTCTGAGGACATGATAAGTCCCATTCTAATCCTAAAGCACTTGGGTTTAATTCTAAGCTTTACTATAGAGAAAAGTGACTAAAACTTGTTGAGTGCTTCAATGTTCTACTGATACATTTAGGTTTTAGAATTGGAGATTAGGCTGCTGTTCTTGAGGTCTTTTGCTGCTGGAGGCCTCACTCCCTGAGCTCCCACCTTCACAGCAGCATCCTCCCTCTGGAGCACTGCCCAGCCCACCCAGGGTCCAGCTGAGGTGATTTTTCCAGCTGGTGCTGGAGATCCAAGTGTCAGGGTCTGAGGAGTTGTCATTTCAGTCCAAGTAAGCACCTCACAGTTAAACTTTGTTCAACTAACACTTAAATAGAAAGTTGCTTCCAATGTCTGCAGGTGAGGTAGCCAGAACCTGCCCCCTCAGAGCTGCACTGTTAATTCAGGGCCATTTAAGAATGCAGAAATCAAGAACAAGGACTGAATATTAACAGCTGTCAATTGCCTGCCTTAGCACATGGTTTTATTATTGAATTAGAAACACTCTGGCATGCACAACTGGCTCCACCAAATGCCAGAAGGGGTTCTCAAGATGAATAGTAAAGACTGCCAGATAATGAAAGGAACATGAATTGGAAAAAGAAAATCGTGCTCTTGTTAGAACTGATACAGAACATAATGAAATATCAAGGCCAAGACTGAAAAGATGTTTTTAAAAAACAAATTCATATAAGATAGGCTCATTTAAAAGAGACTTTGGTGAACATCATCTTCCATATATATTGGCTTGAGTCCTCACTTCCATGGCTGACAGGAAGAAATTGAATATTGACATTGTTGTGGGGGAACTCATCTCGATGATGATGATGATGATAGCACTATCTGATAACTAAACACACAAAAAACACAACTGCTGTTGAGCACTGTCTTTATACCCACATTGAAATTCTGATAATGTGTGTTTTCTTATACATACCTGCATACCTTGAAGGTGATTAGAGGGCATTTGCTTATTCAGAGACTCCCATTAAAATCAATGGGATTTTGATTATGCAAGTAATTATACATGAAATTTTCATTAAGAGAAAATGGGCTGTTATGTCTGGATTTCATTTCCATTGTGTGTGCTTTTGGTGATTTGTGTGCATCCAGAAAGGAACATTTTTTCCCCCAGATTTGTTAGTGGTGAGGCACAGGATGGATAACAGCAAGTGCTGCTGTGTGTCACATTTCCAGCTGGGGTTTTGGTCTGACTGAACAAGGGTTAGGTTTGTGTCTGCAGTGTCACTGCCTGAAAGGCTGCACTAGTTTGGAGGTCAGGGCACAATTTTTTCCTGTTGCTGTTAATAATTGCAACATGTCTACCATAGAATCCTCTCTTCATTCCTTCCCTCTCTTCATTTCATCCCTCTCACTTTATCCATATATTTTTATTTTTTTTTTTTGCATTCCTGCAGAGGCACAGCCACTCCATCAGGCTGTGACTTCAGCTGTTTGGCAAAGGGCTACTCTTTGGTAGTGAAGATGGATTCAGTCCATCTATTTTCAAAGTAAATTCTGGCTATCAAAGAACAGCTTTGCCATCTATCAACAAGGTAGATTTATCTATCTAAATTTCTCCTTTTCTCTCTCTTAAGAAGCAGTATCTGAGACAATGGCTGCCATGATTCCTCAGCTGGTTCGTTCTGTGGGGTAACCTTTAGCCAGGCAAATGTATAATAAAACTAAAATGTTTAAAGCAATTATTTATTGGTTAACAAAGAAAGATTTTCTGGATCTTTGTTTAAGTAGCAGTATCTTCACTGGCCCTCATAAGACATTCCAAGACTAAATACTGTCTCAGGAGGCATCCTTCATGACAAGTGTTGGCCTCCTAGGGTGAATCTTCATTGTATTTATTTGTCTTTTCAGGCATGTGTTGAACTCATCAGATCCACCAGCAGTCTATAAAATGAAAGAACTGCCTCTCATGTCTGATATCAGGATAAGATAGTTAAAAAATGAAATTAATGAAATTTCAAAATGAAAATCAGCAAGACAGTTTTTACTTGAATACAAGTCAGTGTATTCCATTGGGTAATATCCTGAAAATAGAAAACTTTTCATGTCAATGATTCCGTTCTGAAGATGCATATTCTTTCTCATCATTTTTCTCTTTTAGTTTAATAATGCTGCCTAGGAGAAGGAAAGGAGATGGGATTTGCTGGGAATATCTCTCTTAAAAATTTTATAGTGAATTCTGACATTAAAAGAAGTGTGATAATTCTGATTATATAGTAGTAGACTTTAAAAATTCAAGAGGCTTTGTCTGTATAAATACAAGACATTTCTTGGATCCTGTTAGGTTTTGTTAACATGACTGTATGCATAGACTACAATGTTTAAAAGAAAATTACTAAAAAAAAAATTTAAAAATTAAAAATATCAAGATTCTTTACATCTAAAATCCTGTATTAACATTAAACTGACAAAAAGATCCACGCCCAATCTTTTACCAACTCAGTGCTGTTGTAAATTCAGATACATTTGCCCAGTACATTACCCAAATAGCAAAGTGTGGATGTGTGAAAGGCTGCTGGTCCCTCAGGCCTGGGCTGTGGTTTCTGTCTGTCCTTGCTGTTCAGGCACTGCTTCCTGCAGAAGATCTTACTCAAGTACCAACTGAGAACTTGCATGCTGACTAGCCGAGTATTCCAGTAATTTAAGTGATCCTCAGTCCTGCTCATTTAGAGCTTGTCTCTGGCTCCTGGTTTGGAGGCTCTCTCTGACTGGGACTCAGGATTGTTTGTCCCACGGTGCTGGACTTTATGGGACAGGCACATCCAGCCAGGAGCACCCACACCACAGCATCTCTCAGACCTGCCCTCCTCAGCAGATGTGGAGGCCTCTCCTGGGGACAATCTTCAGGCTTTGTGACTTTATAACAGCCCCCAGGGACATGTGGGCATTTTTTGTATCTCACTATATCTTTGTATTTTCTCTGTAAAGCTGGATGCACACCAAGCTCCTCTATCCTGAATATTTATGGGATAGACTTATTATAAGGTGAGGAAGTTTCTACTGAGTTGCAATAATGGCAAGAGCCAAGTTCAAACCAGAGTGTTGTGTAGTGTCTGATTTGCTTACCTTTCTTATCTATTTCAGCACAGGGAATATAAATTTTATACTCCTAGCAAATGACCAAGACTGAAAGTACATTATAGTGCTGTATTGGGTGCATTCCTATTGTTCAGCAATGTAAAATGTGCTTTTTGGAGACTTTTCTGTAAACACAGTACTTTTGTTGTTGTTTTGTTTTCTTAATTTTTTAAAGCTTTATTTTCAGAGCACCACACTTTTAAATGTAAGGTCCCTAGCTTCTTTTATTGCAGAAATAAATTTGTTCCAGTTTTCTGAGCCGTTTTTTGTCACTAAAGACTTGATCCCTTAAAGTAGGAGTTGCTTTTCTCTGTTTTAGCAGTGTCTGATATGAAGGGCTGGCAGATAATTAATGACCCCAAACTAACAGAAGTCACTGTGGCCTTGGGATTTTGTGCACCCTATAAAAATCCAGTCACAGTTATGTGTTTCAGAAATTTGGATAGATACTTCTTTGACAGCTACACAATACAGTAAAATGGAGAACGTGTGTTTGGCCAGCAGAACCTCCTCCAGATTATATATCTCAGCAGTCCATGTTGCAAGAGCTGTATAAAGGTAATTGATAGTTTTAGACCTTACCAAAATTCATCCTGTTGGGATTTTTATAGAAGGCTGGGGAATCCAGCTGCTCTGCACCTTGGCTAGTCCTATAACATACTGTCACTATTCTTGCCTCCAGCAAAGGCAAGTTGAAAGAAAGGTAGATCATCCATCCAGCCTGTGGAACAGAAGAGAAATTGCAATGTGGATTTTCCCTCTTCAGTAGATCTGTCTTTCTTCTGAATTTTTCTTTTTTTTTTCTTTTTTTTTTTCTTTGCTTTTCTATATTTGCTTCTTTAATCCAAAGGAGGAAAAAATCCAGTAAAGATAATGAAACAAAAGGCAAAAAGCCCTTAGGAATGGTTCCTGCTCTGTGGAATTAGAGCTAGTCAGCAATCAGTGTGCTGTGCATCCAGAAACGATATGGAGGTGGCTTTTTTACAGGGCCAGGCTATTTACAAGAAGTAAAGCCTGAAATGAGTTATGGGAGTCATTTCCTCATGTATAGAAGTGAATTTTATCACATCTCTCTCCAAGTTTATGTCTTCTACTTTATCACTAGAGTTCTTGCTGGCTTATAGCCACTGTCCCATTTTAATAAAGCAAGGAGAGAAGGCCTAATCTGGAAAATGCTTTAAGCCCATATTTAATTTTAAGGCTGCAGAAGAGTTGATGGCATTGGTGGAGATGTTCATGTTCACATAAAATGTACCATGCATGTGTTTAAAGCCTTAGTTGGACTTTTCCCAAAGGCGGTTGCTGAAGTCTTGTGCAAGTGTTTCAAGTCACACTTCTGAACATAAATGAAAGTTTCTCAAGGGGTTCAGAAACCTTGGGTAAAATACAGCATGATTCTCATTTCTCCCTTGAATTTGACAACACATCCTAGAAAAGAGGTGATAGTGCACAAGAGAACTCTGTTGCATGTTTTGCTGCAACAATGGGGCCATTTTGTTTAAGGTGGTAGAAGAAAAACATGATCTGTTGGATACTTCAGGAGATGGATGGAAACTCTGAACGAGGTGTACATTTTGAAACAAAGCAAATTTTCCTGAAAATCAGAGTGGGGAAAATTGTCCCTTCTACTTTTCTAGTTTGATAAATCAGCATTTGGGAGTGTAAGCTGTGCTTTCTTTGCTATTAAAAATAGTGCATCTCTGTGTATACAGAAGAACAAGCTGAATATTTCTTAGCAGCTTCTAGGATGTTTTTGTTCGGTCATTTTTGCCTTGCTTCTTCCACCATGGTTCAGAGGGACTGTGAGAAAATCACAGAGTAAACCTGCTTTTTTATCTGCTCCATCTTTGTATTTTGAAGGCCAAATAATTTCTCATCCTGTTTTGCATGAGTAGTGTTCGTGCATGAGTGATACTTGGATTTATCTTTCTGTTGGACTCATTTGGGAATTCATTGTAATAAAGCATAATACAGTTTTGATGGTTTTGGAAGCAGAAAACCTGGCTGCTGAAATCTCAGAAATACTCAGTTGATCCAGTTGTCCCCTGCTCTGCCCCCTCATGATCTGCCAGAAATAATGTGGAATTCCATTTTGCTTATGGAGGGTACTGAGCTAAAATTTTCTGTAAGTGACATGAAGACATTCTAGAAATGAAACAAATACAGTGTGACTGTGTGGTGTAGCCCCACCTGACACAATTATCTTGAATTAAGCTGTGATTCAATCTAGCTATTATTACAGATTACGCTTTTTGAAATAGCATAGATTTGTAACTGCTGTCCTATTCTTAACATAGATAAGTGAATTGCTCTATAAAATACCATGTAGACTTTTAATTCTTTATTGATACTGCTAGAACTCTGAATTCCTTTTAGAATATATGCTGCAGTGTTGTAAAATGTGATCCTTCCACACACTGTATTGAATTTCATGGCAATTTAAATCCACTGAGGATATTGCTGAAATAATTTGATGTAGATATTTTTTCCAGTATGAACTGTCAGATTGATCTTTGTTATCTTAAAGTCTAAATAATCATTTGTAAATGGTTTAAAGTGATTTGTGAGTACTAATAGTCAGAAGTTGAGGATTTAAATGAATACATTTCTTGCTCCTCTTCTTTTCCTCCAAATTGACTTTTTCCAGGAATGTGTGCCATCATCAGTTCTTGAAAGGAAATCCCAGCGAAAATTATGTTTAAATGTTCACACAGAAACATTAATGCTATCAATAAAGGGAGGGAGTTTTTTGAGGGAAAATTCTGATGGATATGGTGATGGCAAACATTTAAATTTGGCTCAACGCTATTTGTGCATCTGTACAATATTGAAATCTGATTCATTTGGAAAGCTAAACACTTTACTCTTTACATCTGGTGCCTTTATATGTTGCAGCAGCTTTCCCAGGCATTTTCTCACAAATGTTTGGAAATATTGAGGTTGTGTGATGAGCAGGGTCTGTGATCAGTGTCCCAGTTTCCTCAAGGACTGCTGCTCACCATCCAAAGCAGGAATTCAGAGTGGTTGGGGTTTGGCTGTCTGTGGGCTGGGCTTGGCTGGTTGTAAGTTTGAGGGGAGCATGTGGCAGGTGGAGTCCCTGAGACCTTGGTGAGAGGGGCTGAGCTTTAAAAAGTGGGTTTAACCATCCCAGCTGTGCCACAGGACACACACAGCAATTCTGAGTCTGCCGAGCGTGTGAGGAATGGCTGGAGGTGGAGCCAGCTCTTACTGCAGGCGAGGCCAGCCTCTGACACTGTGTCAGGGTCCTTCTCTGGCACTAGGGAAGAGATAATCAAAACAGCCCTGTGAGCCAAGTCCCAGGCAGGGGACCTTTGCACGTGCTTCTTTTCCATGGGGCTGCCCAGCAGGTGTGTGGCCCCTCTCCCCTGCCCCCCAGCGCCCTGGGCACAGTGAAGCCCTGGTGCTGGCTGGCTGGGGCAGCCCCTGCTGACAGATGCACCCACCACCAAGAGCAGCAGGTACAGGTCATTTTCAACCTGAGAAAAATAATATCAGGCCCCATGGACATTAAAGGCCACTTTAGTCCCTAGAGCTTTCTGAAGAAAGCAGGTATTTGACTTTAAAATGGTTTTCTCTGCTGCTGTGAAAGATTTATATATTTTTAAAAATTTATTTAAATATTATTTTTATCTTCAGCAGTTTTTGGTGGGAGGTGGGAGATTTAGAAGGTCACATGAGAGAAAATATATAGCAAAATCACTGAGCCTTTAGAGAGTTAAATGAGCATGGCCAGGGAAGGACCTGTGGACTCTTGGAACAGCAGTGAATTTCCCCTGTTCTCAGGTGAGACTGATTTATCTACAAGCTGCACTTCTATCACTGAAGATTGGGAGTTTTTTACACGGGGAAGCTCCTCCTGCATATTTGAGAAGCTGAAGAGCAATATGTTTTCAGACAAACCATAAAGATCAGTGTTTTTCCTTCCCTCTAAAACTTCCAAAGATCCCAGTTTGATCTCAGCATGATTTTGAAAGCTTTGATCTATTAAGGTTTAATTTAGTCCAATGACAACATGGTTCTCCAAGGCAATTCACCTTTCCCTGACTTGTTTAAAAGAAGAAGAAAAAGTGTGAAAAGGAAAGGCAAAAAACACTTTGTAAGTGAGGAGCAAAACCTTCATTAGAGAGAAAGCATCTGAAAATCTCCTCTCCAGCAAAATAACCCTTTGCAATCCCATTAGTCTGCCATCAAAAAATTGTTCTCTGTGGTGGTTATACTCTCTACACATCCTTCTTAATCCACTTTGAGATACTAAAAAAAATCCAAATAAATAGTTTATTTACTGTTTCAGTTCAAAGCTAATACATTTAAAAAGTGTAAAATTGTTTCACAATTGTGTAGGACAACCTTTGCTAAACTCAAATGGAAATAAATAACAGTTCATTGTACCCCAGCTGAATCTTTTTTTTGTCAAACACTCAGATGCAGCCCTGTGTTAAAAATCTCATTATATCTCTTATCACATGGCTGCACGTTCAGTTTAGGTTGCAACAAGAATTGGCTGCAGTAGCCATGCCTGCTGTAAGATGTGACCTTAATAATGAATGTTGCTTTGGAACCTAATTCTCCTTCTGTTTTCCATCCCTGTATGAGAAAGGGAAGGTGCTGGTAGGAGTCCACAAATAGGCCTTTGCTCCTGGGTTCTTTGGTTGGTTGGGGGAGCACTGGGCTGTGTGATTGCAAACATGGGCTCTTTCATGGTCATTTGCCAATTGAAAAGGAGCACAGATAGAAAACAGGGGCTATGTTTTAATGGATGGAATTAAGCAGAATAAGAGCAGCATGGCTGGAATGCTGCTAATATATTTATTTTCTGTCATCCTGGTGGGTACTGGGCATTGGAACACTGACCCTTTGCCCACCTACCCCAGCAGAAGTTTCTGCTGGACCAAGGCTTAGGAAGAGCTAAGAAACCATAATGTACTAACAGATTATGCAATTCTGTTCCCTGGAGGGGAAAGAGACTTTCTCAACACAGTTTTTGATAAGCTTGTTCCCTAGAGCATGAAACATTAATCTGCATTACTAAAGCCTCTTAGCTTAGTTTAGTGCCCTATTAGTTAGTGCCCTGTGAACCCACTGAGGTTCAGAGCAGGGTGAGTTGTTGGCAGGTGGCTGGGGCTCAGTTTAGTGCTGCCTTGCATTCCCTGAGCTCTGTCTGTTTGTGCATTAATGTTGTTCAAAATGACAGCTGAACATGTTTTCTTAATTGTCAGTAAGCTGTTCCCTTTAATTTTCATGTTGTCACTTTTCTCATTCTTTTCATTGTCAGTTTGATGCAACAGAAAAACAAACAAATAGCATCTCACCTTGCCACTGCCTTGGCCATGTACTGTGGTGTTTCATCCCACAGTCATTTTTGCAGGTGTATAGAAAGGATTATATAGCTCAAAATGTATGCTTTTGGAAGGAGAAAATTGAGGGTGGGATAGGAATCTTTGGGCACTCAGCGTGCTGGTGTCTCCCATGGGGTTTAAATAAAATTCCATTTGTCTGCACCACATATATTGCACTAAGCTTTTGAGGTTTGCAGTGAACACTGGAATAAATGAGTAGCAAACTGTTCTGCCTCTCAGAGTTCTTGTGCTGAGTTTTTTGTCCCTCTCCATCTAACTCTGAAACACCAAATACTGTAGCAAAAGACAAATTAGAATCAAAGAAAACGGTGTGATGTGCTCTCCATTTCAGGGTGTAGATGATGAGCTCAAGCTTACACCTGCACATGAGATGCACAGGAATTTTCCCTCCCTCAGAGCAGCTGGACCTGCTGCAGGTTTTTTTTCCATTCTTCTACAGAAAAGGTGTGCAACAGGACATGATCTGCAAGTTTTGCCTAACAAATCCCCTGCTGTTACAGAAACCTAAAACCGGGGGGGGTGGGGGGTAGCTTTGCTCCTACCTCCACCCTTTGATATTTTATGATTTCTATGCAATTTTAACTATTCTGGTGCTATTTCTTGAATATTGGATACTGCATTGACGATTTAGTTCAGTGTTCTCAAGCAGTTCTTAATAACCATTTAATATTAATATTCTTCATCAAAGTCACAATTTTATTTAAAATTATACTTTTTCTCATTATGTCTTAACGGTTGATCGTGTTATCATGGATCTGTTCTTGATATGATAGCTGGGGAAGTTTTTATTTTCTAATAATGAAAACTGAGGTTCTCATGTTATCAGAAGCAACTGAAAATGATAGTTTTAGACAGCAACAAGAGTAATGAGACTTTCAGTTTGGTCACAAGAGATGGCAAAACTATTTGTTGTAGCATTTTTCAATTTTTTGCCCAGGTGAGAAATAGAAAAAATATTCTGATGTGTTTTGACTGTCTGCTCTGTTCCCAAAAGGATTAGAAAAACCTCTTTCATATTAACTTAGAAGGAAAGGCTGGGGATGCTGTTTCACTGATACATTTCATACATTTCAGTACCCCAGGTCTAAATAATTTGGAACTTTAGGGATACATAAAAACAGCCCAGGATCAGTGATGGCATCTAAGACAAATGGATTCATACCTTTTTTTTATGCTATGTCTTGTCAAATTGGTAATGCATTTACATTAGCTGATTCTACAAGATATACAGCTCTGTGTGCCCACATATCTAACATAAAAATCAAATCCTTTATCTTTTCCCATCATTTCTTTGGTGTTTCTCTCTTGGTCTTGCTAATTTTCTTTTTTTTATGGAATTATGATAACTTACTGCTTTATATAATTGGAGAATGCAAGGAAGATTCCACATAATTGAGATTTTAATTAATTTTGTGGCCCTAACATTTCAATTGTGCCAATAATATCCAAGAGAAGGGAGAAATTTAGAACCAAAAGACAACAGTAAGTTTGACAAACTGTTCAGAAGCCTTTAGTGTAATTATTACTAGTCAAGAAGAGACCTGGACACATCTCTTTGTAGGTTTTTGTCTGGTACCCTGAAAAAGGCTGATCGGAGGAGGAATTTTAACAGAATTTGTGTATTTCACATCATAAATATAAGAGCATGACATCCTCCAACTGTTATCTCAGAGTAAGGCACTATGGATGTATTCAAATCCAAACCAGAGCTGTTTTTTCCAGAGTCCCAAGGAGGCAGCAGTAAGAGATGAACAGAGGAACAAAGCCAGTGGAGGTGCTGAGAAGCAGAGGTGCAGTGGGGCTGGGAAGGGCTGGCAGGGCCATGTGCCAGCTGCCACTGAGCTGTGCCCTCAGAGCTGCTGGAACAGCTGCTGCTGCTGGCCTGGGACTCGGGCTGTGCTCGGGGATGAGACCAGAGCCAGGCTTCTGGGGACAGTAAATCTCAGGTGCACACTGAGAGCAGGGAACAGGAGATGCTGCTGCAGAGGAGCAAGAGCACAGGCAGGCCACTCTGTGAAACATTAACTTCAGGCTCTGGGAAGGCCCACGGCTGTTGTCTCATCCTAGAGGGAGATTTGGTGTTGGAGGAGGAAGCAGAGTCATAGAGGCAGAGAGGAGCTGACAAGTGTGTGATCCCTCACTGAGAGCACTGCAGGGCTGGCTGGCTTCAGTTCAGAGCCCAGCTGGGCTGAAGGTTCAGAGAGCCCCTGTAGAAAGAAAGAGGCTTCAGAGATGTTTTGAATAGTCAAATATGAGTTACTCCTAGAAATAACCCCTGTACAATCTTAGCCTTGGACATCATGTAGCTGCATAACTGCAGGTGAAGAAAAGCCACAAAGCATAACTGGTTTGGCTCTCTGTTCCAGGCTTGGCTTTGTCCTCCTGGACATGTGATCTTTCTCACAATTAGGGTTCTGAAAAGGATCAGTGCAAACCCCACAGGAGTAGCAGAGTTAGTACCTGAGTAGGGTTTTCTGTCTGGCATTGGCAGTAGGTTTGGCTTTCATGCAGGCTTCAGAGAGGGAGAAGAGGGAACCTTAGGGAGAGGCTGACCTTGCCAAGGTTCCATGAGAGCTGCTCTTGTGTTCTCTGCGCAGCTCTGGGATATTGTCCTGGGAAGTCTGACCCTCTCAGAAACTCAGACACCTCTCACAGTCTCGGAATGTCATGTCACCTGCAGCGGGTGCTGTCACACACCTGAGAGGGAGGGACAGACCAGTTCCTGCAGCAGCACAGCCCTGGGTGACTGCTGTGACTCTCCATGGCCCTCAGGCTGCTGAGCTCTCCCCAGTGCCAGTGTGCCAGTGCTGCTCTCCTGGTATTTGCTGAGCTAAATGCAGTCCACTTCTGCAATCTACTTCTGTTATTGATGTTTATGGGATTTTTGTGAAATGTCACCTGTTTAGGGTTTTTCAGTGTTCATATTGATGGTATGTTTTTTTCTGGTTTGACAGTTTTTCTTGTTAATCTCTTTTTAATTAAGAAACAAAACAAAGCAAAATGGTTTTCTGCACATGCCTCCAAGCATGGAACTGAGTGTCATATGTCTCTGCACCTGTCAGGGCTATACAGTAGGTGACAAAGAACCAAAATGTGACACAATCATTACTGAGCTTGGGAATGTACAAGGAATGGGATCTGTTCCCCTGCTTAATAGCTCTTTGTGACATATAGGCATCTTAATGATGTTTTATTTTGGATTGAGAACATTTTCAGCATGAATTTTTGTTAGCGCGGGCATGAAGCATGGGGATTTTTGAGGATAAATGATGTGTCTTGAGTTAAACCATTCATGACATATTGTTAATAGATAACCATGGGAAAAAATACTGGAATTTACAATTCTGGGGAAAGAAAGTGGAACAACTGCTGCAAGCACATGATTAAAAAACACTACCTGCTTTTTTCACTGTTCAGAAATGTGAAGAGGGCTAAGCTCGGCTTTTGTATTAATTCATGGCAAATCATTTGCCCAGTTCTGACACTAACAAGAGCCTATTCCATATTTGCAGGCCCCCAAACCTCCCGTGGTAGCTGAGAGCATTTCAGCACGATGGCTGATCAGGCCTGCACTCTGACACATCCTGCACTGATCATTTATCACAGTCAGAGATGATTTATTTACTTCCGACCCTTCCTGAGTCGGCAGCCTGCCTCCAGGATAACGTGGCTACTGAGTTTAGTTGTGCTGTAAATTAATAGATTCATTTCACTTTGTGCTCACAGACTGTGCTTGCTTGGGTTTCATTTTAATTAAAGATACAGTGGGAATTACTACTGAACCTCAGAATGCTGATTTTGACCAAATTACCTTTGGGTGTAACTCCGGAAGAATTTGGATTTCTGCACCACTGGAGAATTTGGTGCTCCCTTTCCTGTTGTTTTACTTCTCTGTTTTATGGAACCATTGCAACTGCTAGCCTCATTATAGCACAGAAGAAGTTTTGTCCCATGTGTCCTTTTGTGCAAGTCAGTCTGGTGGCATTTGGGATGAAAATGAACAGAGGACCTGAAGGCAGGGGTTTTTTTGCCCCTCTAAAGTGGAGATAGCTTTACCAACCCAGTAATGTTCCCATGATAAATTCCAGCATAAGGGTGCACGCTGGAAGCAGGGATTGCAAAACCTGTTCCGTGGCACACATTGTTCCCCTGGGCTTCTGTACTCTGAGGCTCCAAATTGCAGATGAGAATTAAAGGTCTTTTCTCAACTTTATGATTCTCTATCAATGCTGGGCTTTTAAAAATTTTTATTACCACAGAAGACTACTGACAAAGCATGGTTCAGCTGCCTAAAGGTATCTAATTGGTTGTTAAAAATTTTAGAGGTATATCAGCTAATTCTGGCGAGCTATGTTTTCTATCTCTTTTTTTACCAGACAAGAATATGTTAGCATTTAAAGCTGGTCAGAATTTGAAGGTACCGTGAGGCTGCTTTGCTTTAGCTCACACCGTATATGTGTGCATATTCCTGTAGGCATCTGTCATAAAATCCTTATGGGGTTATAAAGATTTCCATTCTGCTGAGACTCCAGGCAAAGCATCACAGGAAGGAGCTTCACTGGAACCCATTCCTGTGAAGTAAAAACTCTGCAGTCCAGCATTAACATAACAGTATCAAAATAGATGACAAGTCTCTGGATCTTTGGCACACAGACTATGCTTTACCTGTAATAGGGATGAGTTTAGCTCATCTTTCCTAAAATGAGTGCAGCAGTAACACAGATCAGTAAATGTTGCAGTCAGTGCTGCAAATGGGAGAATTATAGATTGTCTGCATGTATGTGCTGTAACCTTTCAGAGTGAAAAAGCAAATTTATTTATATATCTTTCATAATTCCCTCCGTTTGCCCAATCACTGCCCTTGCTGTGCTGTGTTATAGCTTCTTATTAGCCTTCCCCTTTGTAATGGAATATTTTATGTTGGATACTCAAATATCTATAAAGCCACTAGTAAAAAAGTCTGCCTTTACAACATAACACAAAGAGGGCTGCTGGGATGTCTGTAATGCCCCTGTATTGGTATTGGACATGGATTTAGTAGCAGAGAGATGCAACCAAGATATTGCAGCAAATAGATTTATTCCAGCTGGAGAGCACAATGTTTGGGCCAGGCTCTAGGCAGCCTTCCCCAATAACCTCCATACTAGATCTCTTAAGGCCAGGGAGCTCTGCAAATAAATGGGGTGAAAATTTCAAATGTAGAGGGAGGTAGGCTCATTAAATATTTATTTGGCTTTCAGCATTTTTCTTTTTCTTCTGTAGAACTGTCTTGTCTTTCAAGACAGCAGACTGAGGGTATCAGACTCTTGGACACGGCTCTTGTAACAATCCATTCATTTGCTCGTGGCAGCTCATGAGCCCTTCCATAATTTGCTGCTTTGGGGTATTTTTTTCCCCCATATCCCTGCCTGAAATATTGTGCTGAACTACAATCTCTTGTTTGATTAAGCATAGTTCAAATTTACCTGCAGGCTTGGGAGGTTTTGCATGACTTTTTCAAGTTGAAAATGTGTGATTCTGTCTTGCTGCTACAGCTGTGGCAACATAGGCATGAAAAGCAACACACTGTTTTTTCTACACATTGACATAAAGTTCATGATCTACTGTCTGTATGATTATCTTGAGTAACATTGATTTAGGTTAATTATGCATCCTTATGTGCACTGATATCTCCAGCTTCATCAGCTGTCCCTCACCATCTTTCCCTGGAATTTTGGTCAGGAGCATAATAACATTGGATTAAAGAATCTCCATAAGCAGTCTGAAGTGAAAAAGCTGACCAAAGAGTAGCTTTTGACTATTTGCTTTTTTAGCATTAGTTGTTGTTGAAAATCCTATTTAGGAGCCAAAGCTTCTAGATCATGTTCTTGAATTGTGGCATTTAAGATCAGCAATTCCATTCACCCTTTTAGCTAACTCTTTGCTATCCTAAAACACATCTGAGTTATTCAGAGCCCTTCCTGACCAAAAGTAGCATGCTGTCATAATTTTGCTTTATTGGTTCAGTGTTGGAAAAGCCAAATGAAGTTGAATGCTACAGATTCATTTCTTGAAAACTAAAATACTGAGCTTCTGACAGTTATAAAAATGTTGAATTTGGAAAGACATGCTCTGACTTAACTTTAAGTAATTACAATAAATTATCACTTGGATAAGTTTAAAATGCTGAAGAGCTTGCAAGAAAATGTGTTCCCATTAAATCATGGAGTAGAAAACAATTTCACCTATATCAGTATTTATTGTGAAATTACATCTGTTAACAGGGGAAAGGAGGAAGGAAAAAATCCCTGCAAAATAGCTGCTAACTAACACATCTCAGAAAAGTAAATTTTAAGAGTTAATATAGTCCCATAGAGACTGAGCTTACAAGTATTTTCAGTGTTGGGCCTCTCAGCATGTTACTGGAGAGAGTTGGGGAACCAGAGCAATAAAGGGGGTGTGGAAAAATCCCTGAAATAATTGACACCCTTTAACATTCCGGACCTTTGCTAAAGCACCCAGCTGATCCAGGTGGGTCTCTGGTGGCAAAGGGTTCCCAGGGCAGTTCAGGGACCTGGTTTGTGTTCCCACTGAGCAGAAGGGTGAGTCCTCCAGTCCCAGTGGCACTCAGGCACTTGGCTCAGGTCTCTGCCTTAATCCTGGTCTTTTTACTCAGCCATTACTTCTGCAGTAATCAAGCTCTGTAGAATTGGTAATTATTTATCATTTGAGACTTTTTCCCCTCTAGGCTCTGTCTGTTTGATTTATGTACCTGGCACCTCCTTTAGCAGCTGCCACCCTGGTATGTATTTATTTATCACTAAAGAGGGAAGAGAGTGTACTAAGTTCAAAGCCTTTAAGCAATCTGAGCATTTCCTCCTAGAAGAACCTTACATAGCAATAAAGTGCAGAAATGTAGCTAGGCAAGCTTGGGAAAGTGAGAAATGCAGATGTCCTTACATTTCTGACCAGGAAAAGCAATGTTCCAGTTACTAGGACTAATTTTAAAATAGGAAGATAGTTCTTATTTAGTGAGCAGGTTTAAACTAGGCTAGCTTGATGCTGAAGTTTTTAAGGGAAGATTCATGTAGGTGATTTTAAGTTGTGAATCATTTGAAATATGATAATGGTCATCAACAATCATCTCTCACACTTGGATAGTATCTAGCAAACTAATCCTTAATCACTTTATACCATTATAGATTCAAAGATGAGTTAAAATCTGTTTGTGACTGCACTTTTAACCATGCAGTAGAGGTAAACTTATGTTTGAAGTGTTGTGAGAAGCCTTTTGGGTTCACAGTACTAAAAGCTTCTAAGCTGAAATACTGAGAAGTGGTCCACATCATAAATGGGATTGATTTCACTGAGATAGCAGTTGGATGCTGCCCCCTGCTCTCTGTGATGAGGAAAATAGATTCCTCTCTAGAGAGGTGATGCTTCCTCCTCAAAAAAGTGTTTTGGAACTCATAACACCCAGACAAAATCCTTCTCCTTAGCGTTGGCCCTGGGTGCTTCATCCCCATGGTCAGGGCAGCTTGGATGGATTTTCCTCTCAGCCCTGTTGCTCCTTTGCTGTGCTGGTGTTTGTTGTCTCAGCCCTTCCAGGATGCAGCATCATTTGTCAGCTGCTTTGGGGAGCAGGACTGATGCACAGGGGTCCCTTCATCTTTAATCAAACTCCCTTTCTCATCTGCTTAAAAAAAACTGTTGAATATCATACATATTAATTGGGAGGTGTTTCTGAGGGTGGACTATATTTTTTTTTATCTTTTATTATTTTGTATGATTTTATGTATATCATTAGGAGGGGACACCTTGATATAGACTATAATTTTGAAAGCTTACTTGTAGTCTTTACTCCTTCCTTTCCTGTTTAATGGTCCCTCTTCAGCAGAAACTTTAAATACTCATTTAACCTGCATTAGTCCATCCTGTTGGAAATTCACTTAACAAGCACATTGGGTAAAATTTTGACCCTGATGAACCTGATGGTCCTGCCTTTGGTGGCTGAACTTCCTAACTACATTTATTTTAATGGGATGTGAGTTAATGTGTAGGTGAAAGAGAGAAAAATAAGATTGAAAAATAAATACTACATGGAGATACTTAAAAATTGTAGTACAAAGGCAGTGGTGTGGCAGCAGTGATCCTCTGTGGTTACAGTGAGGTAGGAGATATAACTGCAGTTTGGTTGAAAATGATGTCTGGGATCTTTATGAAATTTAAAGAAGTGTGAAAACACCTGCATAACCCAGGAGAAAAAAAAAAAAAAAAAAAGAAGGTAGTTTGTTGAGGGTTTTTAATTATTTGAAATTTTCTTAGAAGTCAGCCTGGCATTTTATCCTCATTGCAAATCAGCTGGTAAAACAATGCCGAAGCCTATTCAAATGAAAAATTTCACAAACTTTTCCTTGTCAAACTTAGGATGCGTCCCGTCCCTCTCACACAGAAGCTTTTTCCTGAAAATGTTCTGAGAGCTCAGCATTTATTTATATCATCAGAGACCTCAAGTCAAAATCTTGTCTTTTTTTAATCAATACAATGAAGCAAAGACAACTGGAATGTTCAAGATGGTTTTCTTTTATCCATTAAATGAGGTTTATAAGCTTTGTTTTCTCTTCTTTCTACCATGCTAGCCTTTAACTCTTTTATCACATTAATGCCAGTGGCTCAATATTGTGAATTCTGTGTCCTGCAGCTCAAGCTACTTAACCCAATTAACAGAATGCACTTCCCTAATGCTGTTTGGGCCCGAGTGACTGATGAGTTGAGTGACCCTGTTTGGACATCCTTAATATTCTTCAGAGCCTAAAACTCTGCTTCACGCTCAGTCTGCCTGTGGGAAAGGCTCTTGTCTGCAATTCATGAAAGCAGAAGTTTTTGCCATCCCATCCCTCATAAAAAAAGGGGAGAAATACCAGGTAGATTTAAAGAATTAAGGATCAAAACATCTGTATAAAAGAGAACAGTTTGGGTCATTTGTTTGGGCTTTTTTTATGTGTTGATAGGGTCAAATTTAATTGACTTGTGGCCTGATCTCTGGAGCTTGATTTGGATGTGGAGCCCAGGTTCAACATCCTGGAGATCTGAAGGGTATCTCCTCCTGTGTCAGTAATATTCCTCTGTCATCACCCTTGTGTTTTGCACTAAGGTTTTAAGATGCATTTCAGTGGAATTAATTTGTTCCTTTAAGATATTGCTACAGTGACAAAAATACAAAGAGGCACTGCTACATGGACTGTCCTTCCTCCACAGTGCTAAAAGTAGTGGGCTAAAATTTAAAAAAAAATCTGCGAATAAGAATGTTGTTAAAATTTAGTTTAATTTTGTTCATCTGATACTGTTGCTAAGACTGTTATTTCCAGTGACCAAAAAGACTGAATGTTTCAATCTCAGAATTGGTCTAGGATTAAAGTTTCTTATAATTAAAAAGAAACAACAACCAAACATGTGCTTTTGCCTCAAGATGAAATTTCTCTATTCCTGTGAGGTTATATTATTAAATAGATGATATAGATTTTTTTTTGTTGTTGTTGTTGTGAAGCTTTTAGTCACAGTGGTCAAGCTTTAATAATATGTGTTCACATAAAAGTGTTGTGCAAAACTTACCTGATGATGATAAGGAACCCCTGGCTACATAAGAAGAGTTATTGTTTGTGTGAACACAGTGCTGCAGAATTGATAGACAAATATACAGATTAATCTGTGTTGAAAGTAGCTGCTATAAGTATTGCATTTATTTGCAGGAAGAAAAGAAATAGAGAAATTAACTGATCTCAGAATACACTTAGAACTTGGGCACTCTCATGTTTTCAGTCTGTGATGAATTCTCTGGATGATGCAGCAGTACTTTCTCGTAATAAATTCCTATTAAACTGTCAGAATATTCAGCCATTCAGTCTTCATCTCCTGATTTTGTGAGTCACGTTGCAATAGCATATCTGAAGAAAGGCAAACATTTCTCATGTTAATTAGTAGACTGGGAGTTCTTTGTTATTTACTGCTTGCACCATCAAAGGTGGTTGCAGTTTTCAAAGAACTGGTGTGTTTGCTCATGTTGTGATTTCTGCAGAGAAACTCACCAAATGTATTCTATCAGTTCAGCTTCCTGCAGACCAGAAAGAAAAGGAACAAGCTTTCATTCTTATTTATGGCGCTAATCTGGAACAGGCATCTCTGTGAACACTGTTTCCTCCTTTTGCTAAACAAAACATGTACTTTACTGTACAAAGCAGGGCTCAGTGACCACTGGGGACTGAGAGATGCATGAAGTGCTGCAGGGAAGAGCCTGGGGAATAAACCAAGGAGCAGAGAGAGCTGTCCTCTTCCCTATGGTCCTGTGTGTGCAGTTTGTCTCTGCTGGCCCTCCTGAGACAGGGTTTGGAGAGGTTTGCTCTGCTCCTTCTCCCTCTCCTGGCAAAGTAGCCCATACTTCCAAGTAGCTGAGCTTCAGAAACTGAGAAATCAGGAGTTCAAGTCCACAGAATTTCAAAAAAACACTATTTGTTTGCCTCTCTGCTTTTTAACATGCACTTTCTTATGGCCCTTCCTTCCCCATTTGTTTTCCAAAATAGCACCAGAAGCTGGTAGAGATTTTCCTGTTCATAACTGATGAACTTCTTGTGGATCCCTCAGCTCAGAGCCCCAAAAACCCATGTTTCTTTGTTAGTACCTTGTCAGTATATATGCCTACATATTTCTTTTTTTCCATGTTACTTTTTCTTCCAGTCAGCTGAATATGTAGCAGGAAGTTGGCAAGCTTGCCTTCAGAAGTTGAGGCCATGAGTTAAGGACAAAACTTACTGATAATATCATCATGCAGGTTTGGAATTAAATGTGTTTCAGCTACAACTACTGCACAACTGTGCACCAAGCCAACCTTGCAAGGTAGTAAATCATTGCTTAGGAGCTTTTACAAACTCGTATTTATGTTACAGCAAAGAAGTTTACCTTGGGAACAGTATATTTAAACTGTTCTCTGAAAAATTGCTATAATGGATTTTCACATGGTAAAATGTATGCTCCACAGATAGCATCTTGTTTGTGTCAGATAGTGCTGTGTAAATAATTGTAGGCAACATTTGTAAGTAAAACATAAATACCTGATAGTGAAGAAGTCAGTAAGAATTTGTGTGTTTTGATCAGGAGATTTGACACAGCTGTTTCCAGGCAGAAAATACTATATGGCAATTAAGATTAAGAGTTGGGCAAACTCTTAAAATAATGTTTGGAGCTCTCAGAAAAGGTATTTTTTGATGTCTGAGTGGCAAAGACGTTTGGAACAGTTTGGGAATATTTTAGAGATTTAAAATAAAGTTTGTAGAGTGGTGTTGGCAGCAGCTGTGGCAGTGCTGATGTGGCAGTTCTGTATCTGTGGGCTTTACATCCTGACTGCATGGCATCACTGGGACTGCTTTTTCTCCAGGGTATTTTACCCATAGCAACAGCAGAGGCATGGAATAAGAACTCAGACATGATCACCCTGGAGTCTGCTGTGAATGAAATTGCCCAGAATTAAACTGGGATATATCCTCACTAATCAGAATTATGGACAACAGTGAATTTATGAGATGCATTGAGCTGGCCCCAGTCTGTAAATTTCCCCTTATTTCTTTTACCTTTTTGTGCACCAGAAGCAGCTAAAAGTGCTACAAATACACCAGAAAAATGTAAGAGATTTTTCAAACATCCAGTTTTACAGAAGTGGATGCACTTTGTAGGTTTGGATGTAAAAAAACCAAACAGAGCCAATCTGTGCCAAAATCCTCAACTGAGAAAGCCTTAGGGATGTCAGATGATTTTTTTATTTGGGTCAATTTTTCTCTCTGGGTACAATTTGTGCCTTAATTCCTTTATTCATAGCTACTGACTATTCTGAAATCACGATCTTATTCACTTAAGTCTCTCTATGTGAAAAATCAAACGTGCAGGAGCTATTTTAAGAAGCTACCATTTTGACCTCAGCCTGTTTATAGACTTCATTAGACATAAGAAGACAAGAAATAAGGATTCAGCATTTGTATGATTTTTTTAAATGACTTTTTCTGTCTTAAAGAACACTTCCTATATCAGTTCTCTTTGTAATGGTTCCTTCCCTTTCTCACTTAATGAAACCTCCTTGTCTGCCCAAGGTGTTATTTTCAGTCATGAAAGGGAAGCTTGGGTACCATGTAGAATGTTTGCATTTACCACAGGACTGACTGACCTTTACACAAGGTTCAGCAGATGCTCTGGATTGATAGTTCACATTCCCCACTCTGAAATAAGTATAGCTATTTCCAAAGAATTCCAATTCATAGTTGGACAATGATCTAAATCCATCTGAAATTGCTGTATTTTAATACTTAGAGGGTTTCTATAATGGGAGAGAGGAAGGCAGAAATCCTTGTTTAGAGTTCAAGGATAGAAAAGGTATGTCTGAAAGCTCTCTCAGTATATCACATTTATTGTGTTCTTATGCTTTGTTGCAAATGTCACAGCTCTACAGTTGCATGGAAAGTGAATCTTAGCTAATAAAAGGCTTCACCTTTCTTTTCTTTCTCTATACAGTACTTTGTAATAAATATCCAATACTACAGCATTTATTTCCAAGTATATCTGAAACAGAGAGATGGGGTTTCCTCATAGGGGAAAATCTGTGTTCTGCAAAATGCTGTTCAGCATTTGGAATGAACTCTCACAGCTATTTTTCTTATGTTAATGTGCCTTGCTTGTGGTTTTGATAATTTAAATTTTGCTGAATTATTTTTTTTCTTTAACTAATTCATTTGACATTTGCTATAACTTAGCATTGATCAAGAGGAAGCCGTGTAACCAGTTTCACAGGTACTATCTAATGATTTGGAAGGCTTAAATATAATTAATTTAGTCATTGAAATGGATTGTTGGCTGAATTCATGCAGTATATCTGTGTATGAATTGCTGCTATAGCTTGCATCCCGTGAAATGAAATTCTTTAAAGGAGTAAATTGTGTTTCCCATTAGTTCCCTGAACATGGAGAATATAGTACAAAACCAAAGAGCAGAATAAAAAATTAATACTATTCCCCTTTATCATTTTTTCAAGTATTTTTCTTGTCTAAAAATGAGCCTGTGGATCTCTGTGAAGTCAAAACACCTAAAAAATTCTGAACCAAGCAAGCTAAAGATACATAAAAAAAGGCATAAAATTATATGAAATTCTGTATCCTCCATGTCAGGATCATGGGACACTGAACAAACAGTGTAGACTCTTTGAGATGGCTTTGTACCAAGGAATTGTTTAAATGGAAAATTACAAAAAAGTGCTGACTTCCCTGATGAGCTGTCAATAGGAGATTTAGGGCTCCCCATGTGCTATCAGCATGCTATAATTGATTAGAGAGTTGCTATCCTGGAGTGTGCTAAAATAAAGGTTAGAGAAATCCTGAGGATATCAACTACCTTTATCAAACTGCACAATTAAGGGTACAGTACATAATCTGGGAACAGAAACCATCATTCAGGAATAAGTGATCTGCTTCACTTGGAATGAGGAAATTTTTTTCTAGAAGTCATGAAATAGTCTGAAAATGGCTGCTCAGAGGAGGGGATTTAAAGTGGATCATGATCTGTTTCAAAAGAGTAAGACTGTGGATTATACCCTGTATTGAAGACAGAACTCTGAGAAAGGTGCTTGATTTGGAATCCAAGCAGTCTGGGGTGTCAAGTGGCTCTGTTAAAGCTGTTCCCCATTTCTGTGAGCAGTTTTGAAGTCAGTCTGCTTTTAACATCTCCCCAGGGGTTCAGAGAGGCACCTCCTGTCACCCAGTGGTGAGGCTGGGTAGTGTTGTTGGAGTCCAAATGGTTTTATAGATGATTCTGGCAGCCCTTCAAGGCTGCAAGGCACAGTCCAGGAGCATGGAAACAGAGGAGGGGGGTGGAAGAATTATTTCTGTGGTTGTGTCTCAGGTGTGCAGGAAGAACAGCAGACAGAGCTCAGTGAGTTTTAGGGACAGGGGGGCAGGAGATGGACAGCACAGGGAGAGCCCTTGGACAGGTCTTGGTCACTGTGAGACATCTTTACCCCACACTGTTGCCTGTTGGTCAGTTTTCAATTATTCAATTAAATCATAGAACAATTTAGGTGGAAAAAGCCCTCTAAGACCATGGACCCCGACCATGAATCCAGCACTAAACCATGTTCCCAAATGCCACTTCTGCACTTTTACATCTTTCTAGGAGTGGGGACACCGCCACGTCCCTGGGCAGCTGTGCCACTGCTGGATGGCCCTTTTGGTAAAGAATTTTTTCTGAATATCCAATCTAGACCTCCCCTGATGCAACTGAGGTTGTTGTCTCTTGTCCTCTCATCCTATCAAATACTTACTGAATTTCTTCAAAGAAGTCCTCAGAGTATTGGGCAAGATAGTATTTCCTGCAGATGAGAAATTATCCTAATATTCCTTAGTGGGCAAAGATTACATTTAAAATCTCATTGCTATTTTAAACTTTGGGGTTCAGCTACATTAGCCCAATAAAGATATTAAAGGAAAAAAAAAGACCATCAATTTGCTCAAGGAAAACAACATGATATTGTAACACCTCCACAGATCAATTTATTTATTTAGATAAATATCTGCTTGATACAGTATTGAAGTACTTCACATTTTCAGAATGGATTATGTTCTTTAAAAATGTTACCACATAGTCAAATGCAACACTCCAAACAAGTAAAAATTTATTAGAACTATTTTTCTAGGAATTTAAGAAATATTGTATTTCATCTCTGAACAAATGAAACCAAAATTTTGAAATGTTCTGGTAAACAAAAGTCCATTTTTCTTTATCAGCTCTAAATGCTGCTTGCTGAAAAATGTTTCAAGATATTGAGAACGACAGTAGAATATTGTGGCTTTCATGAACAGCTGCAAGGAGAATGGTGGTGTAATGCATTTATAGCTATAGTAAACTTAAATTGTTGCAGACTCAATGTTCTTTTCCAGGCAATAATTAACATTTTTTTAATGCTTAAGCACTGCACTTCATTATCATATATTTGTACAGATATATTAAAAGGAAAGTTAAAGAAGCTAAGAAAACGATGTATAAAAGAGCATTTCAGAGTTTTGAATATGGAAAATCAAATCACAAGTGTCTTTGTAGCTTTTTCAACAAGTATGAACAAGAAGTCTAGAAGCACTTTTGATCCAAACATAGGGTAGCAATCATTAAATATATCATGTGCAGTGACACTGGGGAAGGCACTGCTCTCCGTTCTGCTCAATGGACCATGCTGCAACACTCGTTTCATATCTTGAAACCATTTATGATTGCTGTTAAAGAAGTCAGTGCTTTACAGTGCCACTGAATCAAGTAAAGTCATCCCATTCATCTGTCTGTTAAAAACCAAAATGTTGGAGAGAACAGACAAACACAGACTCTAACCATGCAAAGAGTTTCATGGAAATTGTTTCTTTATCAGTGTGTCAGTGGAATGTGCCAGATCAGAAAGGAAGCATTCTGTATCTCGTTCAGGATTTAGGATTGCCCCCACCTCAGTCCTTACTGTTAAAGTAATTTTAATGAAACTAAAAGTTTCAGAAGGATAAACTGCTTTTCTCTTCAGCAACTATCCACTTGAAAATTTGGCTTTTTGCAAATCTAATTTGGGTGGGAATTTTGTGTGATTTTTCACTTATTTATTCTTCAATGTGACCTTGTCTTCCTCCTTTGTAACAAGGACATAGAAAGGAAAAAAATCTGTAATCTTAATTCCTGTGGACAATGTTAGCTCAAGGTGAAGCCCTTTGAGTGAACAGACTTGAGCAAACTTGTCTGAGCTTTTTTTCCATGTAGGCAGGTCATTGTGCATTCAGCCCTCACAGACAGAAAATAACACATTCCAGCCAAGAAGGACAGGGTGTTTTTACTTTCATTGTGAGGAGAAGAGGTTTGCCTGGAGGATTCTCTCATTAATGCCAGGAAGAGAAGACCACCAGGCAGGCTAAGCCTGTCCACAGCTCCAACCTGTAACAAGAGGATCACTTCTTCCTGCAAAGCAGAACCACGTTTCCAAATGGGTCTCAAGCAAACAAGCAGCTGCTTTTCCCCTCAATGGTCACATGGGGACTCTTGGGAGTGTTGGAAATACTGGGAAAATGAATAGCAGAGAATACCATGATTAATCTGAGGTCATCAGGATTGAATCTGGACTCAGAAAACTTTTGAAGTGGTGGGAGTGGTGTGTGTAACTGAGTGTGAGAGTGGGGAGCAGGAATTTCATGTCTCTCAGGTACTGTGCTAACTGATGGGATTTTCCATTTAGAAAGAAAGGATGCCTCAGAAGTCAGGGCAAATCTCATTTTTCAAATTCTAGACTCAAAAGCAAATGCAAGGACTTGTGAGTTTAGCTGTGTCTTTTCAACCGTGCCTCTTATGCTAATGTCTGGTGGAGATGTAAATTTTCTTGAGGTACTTACCATGTGTTTATTATTATCTATTCCCACTGAAGCTACAATTCAGAGCTGCTTCTGATCAAGCCTTGGTTATTTATGCTTCATTACAGTTCCATGTTTGGACTGTGGGGTTTTAGGGAGTAAGGACTATGTGAGGGCTTTTTTACGTGTTTGCATGGTAGTACTGTAATTAGATTTTTATTACAGGCTAGACTTAAAAAAAAATAATGATGGCTCTGAGCAGCGATATTGATGTTCACATTGAATGCAAATAGTAGAATAACAAGGCTTTTTTCCTTCTTGCTAATGAATAACACATTGCTAAGGCAGACTGGAGGTGTGCTCCTCAGAAAGTCAGTAAGAAAAGGAGATGCACAAAAAGGTTGTGTGGATGTATTGATTGTTTCCTAGTGTATAATGAGATGTTGGACTAGGGAGAGGAGGGAGATCCCAGAATGGAATTACAGGGGTTTTTTTCAGGATCACAACCTGGGACAGGACCTGATAATTGCAAAGGGCTAAAGGAGTGGAGCACTTAGCACACTAACCCAGTGCCTAAACAAATATCCTTCCCCTGAGTCCTTGATGTTTATATCTGTGATTTCACTTCATTCTCAATGCCTGCCAGTGGCTGCTCTAAGTAGAGATTTTTTTACTCTTCATCTACTCCCTGAGACAACATTAAAATTACCATTTTACCAATTTGTCAAATATTGCATCTCCTGTAGGTACTGTCACATGGCTTGTTAGAAATCCCAGACCATGAGATAAGGTGCTTGTGTAAAGTAGGCAATAAATGACCAGTGGGAGCTCCCCAGTGCTCTCTTTTGGTTTCAGCTGGCATTATAAAGACACTTGTTATTGAGATTGTAGATAAAATTGAAACTTTACAAATGTGCCAAAAATGTGTGCTGCAAAATTGATTGCTGTGTCTATATTTCCTTAGAATTACACAATTATGATCTGAAATGGCTGAAATCAAGACATATACACTAAGTCTGGCTCAGAATTTGCCTACTGCTCTCAGATTTTTAAAGGACTGTAATTTTAGACCTTAATTCCTTATTGGTTCTCCATTCTTGGGAAACAAGGAGCTCTTCTGCAGTAAGATTGTATTTGCTAAGAATTTATGTGTGCACATACGTATGTTAGCACACAAATGTATTACTGACTGTTATATGTTATATTTGTGTTAGACCACATACATGCCTGTAAAAAATTTAGATACAAAGTTCATTCCTGTTTTTGATACAACTGTCTTATTCTATTATTCATGATTATAGTGTCACTGGATGCTATTTTCAAAGCAGGTGTCAAAAAGTAATATGGCATGTGTTTTCTGTGAGCAATACCTCTATCTGCTCATGTCAGTTGGATACCTCCAATTTCACAGAGCTTGGATCAGGACCTGAGCAGCAGGCAAACTCTTATACTCAAAACCCCCAAGGAATGACTGCAGCAGGAATAAATGCAGCTAATTCCCATTAGTTCATCTCTACAGCCACATCTCTTAGTTTATGTCTGAATTTAGGCTTGTATCTCAAGCCTATGAATTTCAACTTTCATTGATTTACAAGCCTCCAAAATTTAGGTTTTTATCTGACCACAGAGCAAGTATAACACCAGAAAAAACAAATTCCCTGATAGGTGCCTGTTGTAAGCAAACCTTGAGGCTCACCAGGTGGTGTCAAAGTTCTTTATGGCACAATTGACCCAAATTCACTGGGAACAGACTGAAACCATCAATTGTTGCTTAGAGTAGGACAGTGCCACCTTCTACAATCAATTTTCAATATGCCATTAAACCACTGGGTTTTATAGTGGATCTTTGGATGTAATTAAATTATTCATACCAACCACTGTATATGAAAAATTAAAGGGGTTACGTAAAAAATGAGGCAAATATTACTTATAAAGGATTCTAGGCTTTAACTTAGACCTGTATATGAAATATTAACACAATTCCATTATGGACCTTAGTACCAGCTGGAAGAGGGCACAAATATCTGAAATTGCTGGGTTTCAACCACCTGTTTACTGACTATCTGTAGCAGTAGGCCTGCTAACTCATTGATTGCAGCCTCGTGTTGTATTTTTCAGCTTCCAAGGAAAACATCTGAGTTTGAGGATGTGGATGAAGACTGATTGCAGGGCAGCACCTCACCAGGTAAAACCTTGTTTACCAGGGAGCCCTGGATTATTGCTTTGCTTCGAGGCTGGTTTTGTGTCAGAATTCAGTCCTTGGTTTTTGCTTTGCTCAAAGGTTGGTTCCTGCAGGTTGTGGCTCACCACAACACAGGGCAGGTGTGAGGTGCTGATGCAAGGGACTGACTCACAAACCCCAGTGTGACCACAGGATTTGTCCAGTGAGTTTGCTCACCTGTGTTAATGGAGTTATTGCCCAGCACGACAGAATTTCTCTGATGAGCTCTTTCATTTATTGGTTGGCTTGGTGAAATACAAGGTGGAGCTGTGCATTATGAACTGGAGAAAGGACAGAAAGGAAAGGAAGGGCATTTGGCTGCTGGGTGAGCTCCTGTTGTGTGCCCCAAGCTCTGCTGCCACCTGCATGGGTGGCATGACTTTGTGGGGCCATGCTGGCCCTTCCTGCTTCCTTTCTCCCACAGAGTCTGGAGGCTTCCCAGCTGTGTCCTATTTTATGCACTTTAGGATAAATGCATCGATTCCCACTTCAACACTTTTTGCCAGCTACTAAAAAAGTTTTGAATTAATTCAACAACCTCCCCCACAGACAGACAAATATTTCTCAGAAGCCAATATGCCTTTTCTTTCTGTTAGGGATAAAAGATTTAGCCAGAGATGGTTGGCTACTTATGTAAAATATTAAAACTTTCTCAGCTATCATAATGTACTAGGTTGAAGTCTGCTTGTTTTATGCTGTTAAACAACCCATCTTTTGTCATACCAGGGAATGATACCTGATTTAAGATAATATAGTTTCTTTGCTGGTCTGTTTATGCTTGGAAATGATCTTGCTATATCCCTGTATTGAAAATTTATGAAAGGTACTAACATATTTCTTGCTATATATTTCTTGTGAGCACACTTTTGCAACTTTAGCATGGTTTGAAAACTACTTCTTGCCCACAGCTAGCAAGAAACAATGATTTCATATTTCCCAAAATGGAAGCCAGTCAACAGCATTCCTCTTTATTGCAAAGAGGGGATACAATAATAAAAAGGCATTTGCTAGAGGAATATTACCAATAAAGTACAATAATACATTAAAACAGATACTTAAAGTTGAAATTTATGAGTTTGTTTTTCTGTGCCAGTCATCATCTTTTCATATGTTAACATCAAAATGTAGACTCTCAACAAAACCTTTAATAATAAAAACAGCAGCCGTCAAAAGCCAGAGTAGAATTTTAGCTCGTGATATGAAGAGTTTATCCTGTGATTTTGGGGGTGGCCTTTTTTTTCTGATTCAATTTTATTTTCCTTTTTTTTTTTCTAATTAAATATTTATCAGTTTGTTCCTTCGTATGTCCTCAGACCAGTAATGCATCTGTTCTGCCCCTTGTCTCTGCAGAAGATTAATTAGGAAAATGAATGTTTCATTTAGAGAATAACAAAACTAATCAAAGCTGGGGATGGGATTCTTGCTAATGAAGGCAAACACTTTTGTGTGCCATGTGTACACAGTGCTAGAACCAGAGCTAGCTCTGCACATCTTCCAAGTCATCTCATATCATCTTTCCTTTTTTGTGGCATCTTTTGGTGTTTAATAAACCATTTTTGAACTGGATTATTCTAGAATTATTTAGAGTAATCCCAAACAGGCAGTGCAATAATTCCATGGCATTCCTTCTTCATTTACCCTGTTGTTACTGAAATCTGGCTCTGACCCCTGGAGTTTGCCAGACTCCCTGGGCACATGTGTGTGTGCACACAGGCAGCAGAATATTTGGAAATGAAACTTGGCTGTTGCTTTGGGACCAGCAAAGTCAGGCAGGTTCAGGTTGTTAAAGTACTATAGTAAGTGCTAAACAACACTGTGCACAGCCAAGGCCCTGTGCTGTCTCTGGCATCCTTAGCAGAGGGTGAGTTTATTTTCATCAGTGCATCATGTCATCTGGAGCCCTGGCAACGGTATGGTAAGGTCCCAGAAAAATTAATTTCAGATATCAAACTGGCAGAGTGTCATGACCAAAAGGGTAATGAGTGTTTTTCAACCCTCAGACCTCTGATTATTGATGTTCACGTATTTAAACCAGATCTCCTGTTGGCTTTCCTCTGAACAAGGTCTGGAGGCAGCAGCAGCCTAAGGTTCATCAAGGAGAGACCAGGCAACCACAATGTGTTCATGATGCACCTCCAGGGGCACTGCCTGGAGAGGTCATGAGGGCAGAAAAACAGGAAGATTCAGCTACAGTTTTCTGCTTTTAAGAATTTCATTTGATTTGAATGAGAGAATTGAATGAAGGCAAGAGAATGCCTTCTACTGAAAAATTAATTAGCAATTTATGCTCTTTATTATTTTATTTTTTTCAAATGAATATTGGCCAAAGGTTTGCATTCAGTCATCACCTGAGAGCTTTCTGGGGGTGAGGGAGAGCAGCAGGGCAATGTTTCAGTGCTTTCTTCACCTCAGGACATAAAGAACCTGTTGCAGCTTGGTGGGGGTGTCTTAGCAGGACCCAAGCCTTGGGTACTTGGTGTGGCTGTTAAGGTTTCAGAATTATTTAAGAGGTAAAGGAAGTCACAAGCTGCAGGTCCACAGGAGTGGTTTTGAGGGACTGTGAGAGCATTGAAGAGTTGTAGAAGTATTGGAGAGCCAGAGGAAACAGAGGCAAAACATCTGGTGGGCTTTGGGATCGTGTAAGAACAAGCAGGAGAAGACAGTGTTGCTTTTTGAAACAACAACACTTCTGTTGATACATACCTGGAGGGGTAAATAAACACGGATTCAAGTTGTTACCTGGCTAGAGGATCCTGTGTTGCAAAATTCAGTGGTTTTAGCTTTGTTCATAGCAGCCCTTGAACTGACTCAGGACTAGGTAAGCTAAAATCTCATGTATCACTGCAGCTGCTGTTACAGAGGTTCTGTTATTTTCCCTGGAATAGTTAGGTGTGATAGCAGGGACAGATTCACACCTGTTTATGAGCAACAGTAAGGCTGCACTTATGTGCAATAAAAAAGTGAGGCAAAAATATAGTGAATCATAACTTCAGGCAACTTAAGGTTATACTTCTGTTTTTTCCCCACTTCTGAAACTGTCCAGATATACATCACAGCAAATAAATTAGTAAGAACCACAATAATTAAAGGAATTAACTTTAAAATAGCAATTAATGCAAAATAGGTGTTTTATTAAATGTCTCCATAGCAGCGACTGTCTGAATCTGGCTGTGGTTCTCAGCCAATAAGCAGTTGGATTTGAAGGACTTTGGCCCCCCTTATATCCCTTGTCTTGGATAACTGGGATCAGAGGAAACGTTACAGTTCTGCAGGAGATTGGCCATTACTTTCCTCGTGGCTGGTGAGCAGATATTGGGTGGGGTTTTGGTGTCCATCATCCACATGTCATTTCCCCCACCCTCTTTTTCACGTAGCCATCCTTTTCACAGAAATTGCTTGAGATTTCCTGCTGTCCAGTTGTGTGTGATGCACTCAAATGTTTTCTATCCCTCTTTTGGATATCTAATGAACAAAAGGATGGCTCTTTTCTGGCACAAACACCATGGAGAGCAGACTCCCAATCCTGAGCAGGAACTTCCCTTTAAAAAGGAATTTCAGCAAGACAGCAGAACCTCCCTGTGTTCTCAGTCTCCTGGTTCTTTCTCTGTGCAAGGTTATGTGTTGCAGATATTTCTGAGCCTCAGAAACTCTAAACTGAAAATGTGTTTAACCCTGTATATTAATCATGTTTTTCAGGAATTATTGTATAAAGCAAAGCTGTACCCTTACTCTTATTTTACATTTAGCGTTGTCTGGTTTATGTCATTCTCAATTTTCCCTCCTCTTCCCTGCTCGAGCTGGGTTCCACACAGGACATCTTTGAAATATTATTACATTACTTGCACATTTCTGGGGTTATTTTTGTTTTGCACTTTGAAGCTTTGAATGAACCCAGGCAAGAAACCAAAATTGTTAAATACCGTGGGGTGAAGGAACAGTCAGAAAACATAATAATTTGCCTGGGGAATGGTGAGAAGTCAAGATCAAGGTCATTTCTCAGTAAATGCTTCCAAGTAGGAGGCAAATGAATTGCAGAAGCCAGAGGTAGTATCAGAATGTCATAAGGGGCAGAAGGGAATTTACCTGGGTCACTGTCAAGCTTGCCAGCTCTTTGAACCAAATTGATGCTGGTTTGTTTTCAAGCTGCTATTTTGGTGCTCTTAGGGCTGAGTGAGATGGAACTTGCAAAGACACGTGGTGCACTCACAGCAGCTGCACATCATGGGGTAAACATGAGCAGGATTAATAGCAGAAGATCATGTATCCATGTAAACCTGTAAGGTCTGACATTGCCAGCTGCAGAGTCATATTTGGCTTCCAACCACGTATTTGACACATCTGGAGTGGGGCAAACAGGTTCAGGAAGTTGTCCCAGCCTTCTGGGTGGTGCTGGTCTCCCTGCCCAGAGCATGATTTGATTCCCACAGGTCTAGAGGGATGCTGAGAGATTGGACAGGGTCCTGAGGGAGGTTATCCAGGTGACTGGGGCCTGGTGCATGAGCTGTGTGTGCAGGATGAGGGACATGAGTGGGTTTAAATTGGTATAAATCTGATAACTTTTAACTAGAGGCAAACACAGCAGAGCCAAACTCAGCATTACCAGTGGCCACAGCCAGGGGCAATGGCCATGTGTTAGAGCAAGGTGTGGGCTTCATCACTTGGTTATTTTGCAGGGCTTGTTCCATGCCCTTTGTGCTTGAAGAGCCTTTTGTGTGCTTAGCTGTCTGTGTCATTGTCCCAAGTGCTAGAAGATGGCAAAGACTATAGATCAAAGTTTCTAAATTTGCAAGAACTGCCTTGAAAGCTGAGAGCCCCTGCAGCAGGACCTGTGGAACGTCACCATCTGCTCTGCTACAGATGTCACCAGCCTCTTGATTTGCAGTCATATCCCTGGATTGCTGTATGGCGACTTTCTGGAATGCAAAGCTGGTGTTAGAGTCTTGTCATAGTCAGCCTAATCACAGACACTGCACTGAGAGAGCTGCAGTGGAGGCAAAGAAATGCCACATTAGGTACCAGGAACACAAATTGAATGTAGAAGTATATTTAAGATGCCCAAATAAATCTGCCAAAATTTGGGAAACAGGTTTTGGAATAAGAATCTTTTCTGGAGATTTTCATTCAGCGATTGTTGGATCATCAGCTGAAGATTAGGAAACAGCTTTGGTGGTTCCTTTTCTCAGTTTATAGCAGAGCAAACCAAAATTTTTAGCAGCAATACCAGTTCTCCATGCTGGTCATTAAATAGCCTCAGTTTCCTCACATCATTCCATAGAGCCCTGTTGGCCAGCCCTGCTAATTCAATTTTTGTATTGAAAAGGAAAACCATGTTCAGCCAGGTTGAGTACATCCCAGAATTTTACTGTGGTCTGCATTAAGCAAATGTCAGCCTTAAAGAACCACAGTTTTCTGGGATACTGGGATGAAAATTAATGTTGGGAAGTGGTAGTGGGAAAGAAAAATCTCTTTACCTAAACAAGCTCCAAGGACTGGATTGTTTTGGTTTTGGTGGGGGCTCCTTGTTATTTTTTCTTTTCTGTATCTGAGTAAATATCTGCGTTCTTCATTTATACCAAGTGTAAATCAGCCAATTAAAATGAGTAGTAGGTATTTAAAAACGGATTTACTCAAACACAGAAATCACCACCATGTGATATTTTGCTGAGTAGACTCATCTTGACCAATATGAGATTTGGACCACTGAGAACTAGAGACCTGAGTCCCATTTGGAGTTCATCCCATCTTGTTTCCTTTTTGAAGCAGGGTTTCTTTTTAAAATCCTTTTCACGGGAGGCTTGTCGTGCATCATAAAATCATGCCAGAGTAAATACAGATGGAATATCGAGCTGCTTCATTAAAATCCCTGTGATTTGTGTAAGGAGCTCCAATCTATTGGAACCTGACTTGCTAAATTCCCTTACTGAGATATAGGTCAGGTTTAAATTAATAAGTGGTGACTGCAAAATCTTAATTAAAATGATACAGTTTTGTGAGTAGACAAGCAGTCCTTAACTCATGTTGGGCTGGGAATATCTTTTTTCTATTGGTAAAAACCTGCTTGCAAAGGTGTCAGACCAAATTAATTCCTGTGGTTAATATAAGTGACTTAAATTACCAAAAATTATAAATCTAACCCTTCAGTCACAACTACTACCTTCAAGTATTTAGGAAAAATTATTGGGTTTTTTGGGGGTGGAAGGGAGGAATGGGGGTGTGCTCGATATTTATTTTTTCCATTGAATAGTGAAAAGCTTAATCATAACTTAAAAGGATCCCTGATGTTGTTAAATTATTGCCTTCATGTGGGGCTTGATTCTGCACTGCCCTGCAGTTTCTGTGCCACAATAGCAGGATGAATATCAAATGGCTCTGAATTCCATCTTTCAAGTGTGCCGTGCCTCTCCCTGCCCATTTGCCATTCACACAGCAGCGACATGAAGTCTGAAATAGTGTGATGGCTGTGTGGGATGAGGTCCTCAGGCAGTGATCCCCTCACACCAGACACCTGAGAAATCGTGCTGCAGATGTTAATGCAGAAATCCAGAGGTGCACCAGGCCTGCCTTGCACAGCTGGAATGGTCTGGCCAAACAACAGGCTGAGGGCAGGAGAGAAACAGCAGCACAGGTTGGGGGGTTTGCTTATACTCTACCAGAATTCTAGTTCACACAAGTTCTTGAGTCACCTTCAGAGGTACAGTGCTGAATATAAAAATTATTGCTAATCTCCCTACAGTTCTCCAGCAGGCAGAGGCAATAAAACTCAGGTTGATATTCCCCCCTGCCACCACCTTCCTTCCCCTCCTTTTTCTCCTTTGTCCTCTGCAGAGCTGCTTACAAGCGCAGCTGGGAAATAATATAATGTCTGGTCTAAGGATATATTGTGGAATCTGCTTTTTACCCCAAGAAGACTTCTATATTTCTCTGCAATAGCTTTCCATGGTAGGCACAGCCTGGATTCATTATGGCTACGTGGAGGAAGGGGATTGTATGAGCCTCTAGCATGGCTCCTGCTCTTCTTTTGTCTCTTCCTCTAGCCCTAAATAAGTATAAACAACATGTAGACAAGACAAAACCTCAGCAGTGAACAAAAGCTGCCTGCATGTTATCCATCAGTATTATTTAAGTAGGACATGCTGGGCTGTTCATGATACACTCATACTGTAAGTGATAAGCTATAACGTATGGTATTCATTTACTTCTCCATTCCAACAGTAATATAGCAAAGACAATAAATTTTCCTGTTTGTTCTCTGACCCACTGTTCCTGGGTTAAGCAGCATGTTTGTCTACATTTGTCAGTTGTTACAAGCTTCTAGCTGCTGCAGACTAGGGTATTGATGAACCCTGGAAAATGGAGCCTTGAATAATGTATAAAGCATTAAACATGCAACCATTTCGCTGGGAAAAAGGGGGGAAAAGTGTATTATATGTTTTCTCTGTTGTAGTTCCTTCATTTACAAAACATATTTGTCAAGTCTTTTGCTAAGAATAATGCCAGGATGCAGTTTGCCATCATTCTTGTTAATGGGACTGTCTTAGTGTTACAGTAAACAACCATAAGTCTTGTGTCTCAGCCATTGTGCAGCACGCTTAGTTTTTTCAGCTTCCAATTAAGGGTATTTTAAATTTGTTGTCTACAGTCATAGGAGCCGAGGTGCAATTTCTGGGCTTGCATCAAGAGAGGGGCACTAAGGAAAAAGGTGTTTTACAAAGCAAGAGAGTACTTGCAGAATTACTGCGTGACTGAAGTACATATATCGGCTTCTTTAAAAGCTCAAAACTTATTCCTACCTGTTATAGCGATTTATTGCTAAAAAAGCAGCACTGATTCATGCATTTTCCTGAACAAATTTACGTGATAAACCATCAATATACATTTACATTAGCAAATGGAACTCTCTATCATATTTCTGAGACCGGAGTCCAGGACTTCAGTGGCTGTGAATCAATGCAGCTGCATTAGCTTCAGTGGAATGGGGCTGATTTATATCAACTGAAGCTCTGGTTTGTTAAATTCTTCCTCTTTTGGAAGCATGTATCAGAGCAGTGGAAAATTGCTGGGTTTGATTTAGCCCCTATTTGATATGCCCCAGAATTCACCATTGCACTGGGAAACTTCAGTGAGTCTGTGATGATTTTATTGACACAAAGTTTGAATTACCCTCTTCTCCTGGCCAAGGCTGAGAGGTTTTGGTGGACTCTGTGGACGACAGTCACGGTGCTTCCATTTGTCCTGTGTCACTTCTGTAGGTAATCATGAAATGGGATGTTTAGAGCTGTTTCCACAAGGACTAAATCCATGTGAAAATACAAACACCTCATTTTTAAAAAAGGAAAATTGCTGCATGTAGGTGTGAGCTTTCTAATGCTGAGCATTTCATGAGCTAACATGGTACCTCCATAAACATGTCACAGGATGAGACAGTATTCTCCATAAGGATACTGCCTCATCCTGTGACATGTTGGTTTCTGCACATCAATCCCTTAGAGAGAGATGTGGATGCACTGAGATGGGAATGCAGCCCATCACATTCCTCAGCCTGACACTCCTGAAAGCCTAAAGCCCTGCACAGAGGTCAAGAGTCTGTGCATGCACAGGGACAGAGCTGCAAGGCTCCCATTGACATTAACAGCCAAATCCCTGGTTACTGAAACAAGTATTTACCCCACGTGTGGTTCTTCTCAGCAAATTATTTATGAACAGAGAAGTACAACAGGTTATGACACAAGGAAGGGAGTGGGCATGTAACTGAGGTCAGAAATATAAAATGTATGGGACATGAATCCTCTTTTCTACCTTTCTTGGAGATCTTGACTAGCCTACAGATATGATAAGGAAACAAGCAGAGGAGCAGAATATCTGCTTCAGATCCATAGCTGGAGGGATTGCTGTGAAATGGGTTTTGGCAGGGTTATTCACCAGCAAAACAAAAGGGGGTAGGAACAGGTTTATCCAATACTTGATATGGGTGCCAAGTATCACTAATGGATATTTTCAGTCAAACTTCAATTAAATTTTCAGGATCAAAGCAATTAGTCTTAAAGGTGAATATGACTGCTTTGTGGGGACAGTTTTTTGGGGTATTTAAACAAAAATTAAAGTTCTAAAGATAAAGGGTTTTTTCTACTGGCTGAATGTGTAACTTGGTGATGCTGGAGAATATCCCCAGTGGTAACTTCCTAAAGCTCTTTGTCCTTATTGGCCTTGTTTACTGGCATTTGGAGGGAGCAGCTCTATGGCTTTTTGTTGCATACAGGCTCTTCCTTTCAGAATTAGTTGACTGAGGTGTCCTTCTCCTCCATATAAGCAGCAAGGGTGATTTCACTGTTCCTAGGAGGTGAGTGCAGGTTTCTGGTACTTGAACAGGTGGGCATTTATGAAAGGCTGATGTTTAACCTCATGGCTTCATTTCCAGACTCCATCATAAGCAGCATCTCAGGATATTGTCAGTCTACAATTTTGAATCTCTGACATTACTTTCAGTTTTTGATTTACTGACTATGTTCTTAACATGAACCTTGCTAGTTTAACTCTCATCAGTGCTGCTATCTGCAATCCATCTTCTGAAGGAAATTATGGATCTCCTGAAAAGCAGGAGGAGATATATAATTCAAGAAGTTTTCAAGATTCATTTTCAGGAAGATGAAGTGCCGACCACATTATGTGCTGAGTGGGGTTCTTTGAACAGTAACAATGCCACCTGCAGCACTAGACATGTATTATGAATAAATGTTTTATTGCAAGCAAGCCAGGAAAAAGCATGGTCAGTCACTATTGCCATGTCTTTCCCAGCAGAAAAAGGATTCCTCTTCTGCAGCTCGAATGACTTCTCTAAGAAAAGTACATGTGAATATGGAGCTGGGTTCCACTTCTGTGTGGTCCACATTTGCAATGGGAGAGCAATCCATGCATTTCTGGAAGAGGTAGAGAGAGCACACCAGATGTGGAGCTGTAAAAAGAGCAGGAAGCACATTCCCAGTGCTGCAGTGAGCATGATTAAAGTGTACATCCTCCAGAGGGAATGGATGAGGGACCAGCAGGTGCTGTGCTGACCATCAGGAACACTGCAGTGAGGTGTTCCCTTCTCCATTCTCCCACTTAATTAAATTAACAGTGGCCCAGCTCTACCTCACTGATGCTGTGCACTAGAACAGAATATGAAGGAAGGAATGCTGAGTGTTTAATTTCAGGTGAGAAGCTTGGGCTGGGTGGCAATGCTGGGTGGAAGCAGGGGCAGGCTGAACTCTGGGCTGGTTTCATACACTGGATTATTGAAACTCTTCCCAGGGGAACCTGAAGAATTTAGCCTTTGCAAACCTATTATTTATACTTCTTTCCTGCCACTCTGCATCTAAGTTACTCCGGTTTTGAGATCCCTTATTGACATAAAGTGGGGAAAAATAAGGAGTTCCTGAAGAGTAGGGGTCCTGATCCAGCTTGTCCCATGTTCTCAGGAACATTGCCAGCTTCATCCTGGCATGATCGAGCAGAATAAAAGCTGAAATTAGAATAGAGTGGGGCTTGTTTAAAAAGTTATCTGAAAACATTTTTTTTTGATCCTTTAATAAAATAAAAAGTTAAGAGTTTCACAATAAACCATCAAAAATTCTGTTGTTTTCAACAACTGTCTTCCAAAAGTGAGTGACTTTCTGAGCTGCTGAATAATTTGTAACAGGTAGGATACCTCATAATCTTTTTCTCTCCCTTCACAAATTGTCTGGCAACACTTTAAGAGGCTTTCAAATGATCTCCTGGATAAGAATTATTTTGCTACTCTGCTTTTCCTGACCTGTGGCATGTCTGTAGATTGTGTGAATAGGCAGTGGAATACTGAGTGGAGCTCAGAAGGGCTTTGGGAACAGGAACAAAATGTCTGCTTTAGAGGCAAAAGAGCCACTCTCCTGAAATCCAAAGGTTAGGCTAGCCATGCTAATCATTACATTGATTATCAAATCTTTGCAGTGTTGGGGTTTTGTTTTGTTTTGTTTTTGTGGTTTTTTGTTTGTTTGTTTGTTTTGTTTTTGGGGGTTTTATTTGTTTTTGTTTGTTTGTTTTCTGTTTGTTTTGTTTTGTTTGGGTTTTTTTTTTGGTAGACAGTTACCTCCAGGTTTCAGGAATTTTGGATATCTTAATTGAAATGCAGTCCACCAAATTTCTTGTTCATTCCTCCATTTCCATTTTTATCATTTTTACCTTTACACATATTTTCTTTCTCCCTCTGAATGTATTTTTGGAATTCCACAGAAAATTTCAGCTTTGTTAACTTCCTTTAGGGACTGGTATTTCTTTCACTTTTTGATTTTGCTTCAAGTAGAAATTTTGTGTTAGGTTTTTTAAATTAAGGATTAACAACACTATTCCTTTATGTTTATGTTGATGATGTGGATTGAGAGAAATATTTGTTGGTTGGGATATATATTCCCTCTGGTATGCCTGTGACCACTGTACTTACATTTAGTTTTCTCTTTTTGCAGAGGAAGTTGTGCAATATTTTTCAGAAAATTTGCTGAATGTTTTCAAAATCTGATGGAATTATCATCTATCTGTAAAAATAGTTGGAAAGATAAAAGAAAAGTGACTGAACAAAACAATAACTATAATACACAAGTGTTTGCATTTTAATGTAGATGAAATAATTTCTTTTCATCAAGCTTCTGAAATTTCTCTAGAGTGCCTTTCCTCTCTTCTCCTATTTGTAAAATTAATCAACCCAGAACAAAACAGATGACATTTGGAAAAAACTAGCACTTGGTTTGTATATAAAAATAAATTGAAATAACCTGGTCTCCCCACATCTTTTAAGAAAGCTGATTTTTAATAGAGTCACAATTGGTTACATCATTCCCTTGAGATCAAATAAAAATATATTCATCCTTTGAATAACTCTTCCTTCATTGGGCACCTCCCTCAAAATTTCTCATTACTTCTAGGAAAACAAAATGCAATCTTTGATCCTTTCTCATTCAAAACTGCTAGATGAAAATGAACTTTTAGAAACAATCCAGAATCCATTTGTCAGGATAATAACAATTCTCTGTAACAATTCTTTCTGCCTCTTCTTGCTCCCCCTACCCACATTAATTATAATGCTCTCACAGAACAGAGTTTGATTCCCTTTTTTATTAAGGTTGTTTCACTCTATTATTGATTAAGCTTATTTCCCATGATAAATAACCTTCCTGTCAAAAAATGATTTATGAAAGCCAGTGGTCTTTCTTTTTCCAGTTTGCTTTTCCTGTGGTTACATATTACATATTATCTCCTGCTGACTGGTTTGGGCAGTCTTTGAATCTACAATTACTGATCCTCATTAGGAGAACTGAATTTCAGTGCTGTAAGAGGCCTGGAGATCTATCAGGTGAATCATTTGATTTTAAGTTAGAAACAGAAGCATCTTTCCAAAGTGAGTGTATGTTCTTGTGATGTGCCTTTAAGTCTTCAAAATGTTAATAAAAAAACAAGCTTTGTGCTTATGGAGACCAGCATTATGCTCCTTGGTGGAAAACCTGAAAACCAGCCAGGTTGCACCTAATGTGTTTATTGCACAGGACCAGCTAACCTGATTATTGATGAAAACTGCTCTGAGTTTTGTCTTGTATCCACAGCTGAGCACCTTTCCAGGCAGTGCTTTGTCCAGAATTCCTGTGCAATTCTTTCACATTCTCACAGCAAAGTCTTCGTCTGTGTCTGGGCTTCTTCCACTGCATTATTTTTTGTTTGTTTTATTGCATCTGTGTTTTCTGTCTCCCATTTGTACAGTTCCAAATAGCCAGTCCTCCATTTGAAATATGTTTCAGGAGAAGCAGTTCAAGCCCGGGGGAGCACAGCCTGTCTTTGGGGTGGTGGGATGGTGGCTGTCTTTTGTTCTGGGCTTGGCACTGCAGAATTCTGATCCACAAGCAAGTTTTCTTTGCAAATGAGCAGTCTTCAAAAATGTCCGCAGATAGTTGTCACTGCTTTTTTCATAAATCCTGAAGAAGGCTGACTGCACAACCCCAGGTTTAGTAACTTTCCCACATAACTCCCATTGCAGTTCTGCAGAGGTAGATATTGCATTAGACAGACCTAAAAAAAAAAGAGATTGTTCTTACATACCCTTGAATGGTCTCATGAAAAGCCTAGTGCTTATAAGTGAAAAGGCATAAAGCAAAACCTGATATTATCATTGCTTTAATTCTTAATCTTTGTTCTTCTAGTCTGGGTTCTTAATAGAAGCTAATGGGAACTCCATATTTTTTTCCAAGCCAATGGCAAAATTAAGAGTCCTGCAAAGACAGCAGGCTGACATTTGGTGTATTTAAGACCTAAAATCAGCTTCAAAGAGAATGAATCAGTGTCAAAAACACAGCAAATCAGAAGAGACAAATTATTTTTCCTTGTAGTATCTCTGTCCTTAGAATTAATGTTGATAAGGATTTCACAAATGTGAAACTTTTTTTGTTCCAGATATCCTGCTTACCTGGGGGGAAAAAAAGGTAAAAGGTCCTTTTCTTAGTCTAGTGTTGTGTGGCCATAATATTTCAAGTCTCACAAATTTTGAAAGGAGCACTTGATGCTGTGACAGGTGATGGAATCAAAGGGGCCAGCAAAGGACAGTGCTTTCTTGCTTTCTTTCAGAGTGGTTTCTGTTAACAGGGTACTCAGTGCTCGTGGACAGCAGCTCCCTGGGTTGCTGAGATCAGAGGTTGTCCTCAGTGTCACTGATGTTTCTGTTCTCATGTTTTCCACAGTAACTGCACTCCCCAGCTCTCCTCACTGTGTTATCCTGCCTGAGAGATGGGGAGCTGCAGTACAGAGAGCCTTGGGAAAGCAGGGAGTGGGAGCAGAGTCTCAGGCTCTCATCCTGCTGACAGCCTCAGTGCTGGGATCTGCCTGGGCTGGGCTGGTGGATGTGCTCTATCAAATCTGTGATGGATGCTGAGCTTAAAAGTGGTTTCAGTCAGGTTAAACCATGACAGCCTGCCACCTCAATAGTCATTTTCTGGGTAATTGAATTTTTTTTTTTTGGCTATTAAAGTAAATTAATTCACGACTGTTAAAAAGCTACATTGTTATCTGTAATAATTAACTACTATTAAGTCCAAATATAGAACTTTGACTCTCTGAAATGAAAATCAAGGGCCTTACTGTGCTCTGAGGTGTTGTGTCACTGTTCACTTTGCAGAATACCTGGAGAAAGGGCACGGATTATAAAGATGAACTCATTGCCTATTTGTATTAGGTAAGAGTGGAATGATTATTATGCAACCAAATCAAAGAGAGTGAGCAATATTTCAATACAATGGGCCAATGAAGTTTTAAAATAATAAGTGCATGAAACACATTTAATTTTACCTCCTTGCTCAGGTTTAACTACTGAAAAAAGGGATTTTGCCTGAACTCACTTATTCATTTTCAGACTTTATGGATGAGGTGCCTTTAAATCTATTTGGAAGTTGCAAGAATGACTTGCTAAAGTAACAGTTTGTCTGGAGGGAGACATGAATTAAACACTGAATTGTGAGCTGAACAGGCTTGGCTGTGTCCTGTGCTGTGAGGACTGAAAGCCCAGTGGAAGAGAAGGTTATGTATCTTTAAACTGTCTCGTCTCACTCCTGATTGCAAAGTGCTCTGGGGACTGGGAAGGCCTCCAGCACTATCCTGCATGTTCCTGATGTCCTGTTTGAGGCACATTCACTCTCCCTGGTGACCCTGTGCTCCTTGCAATACCTCTGGAGCTGTTATCAGCATCCAGCCTGCCCTGAAACTTGGGCATTTGTTGCTCTGGCTGATTTTTGAGAAATCTTCTGGGAGCTGAGCAGAAGAATTTAAAGTTTTTCACCTTTGTCAGGGCAAGGAATATTTCATCCTTTGTCACGTACACTTCCAAAACACCAGGCTGAAGTTACACAGCGACCGAGCCATGCCTGTGACTCTGGATTTAAGACTGCTCCTACACTTCTCTCACTTTCAAATTCCTTGTTGCTAGCTGAGAATCTTCCTCTCTCACATTTTTAGTGAATATTGGCCTTTATCATGGAAGGGAATCTGCTCCTGCTCAATCCAGATCTTCGCTGGGTTTATTCGCTGCCCATGTATTTTAAGTCACTTGACAATAAAAGAGTTTGTGCTTCTAGGGATTCACCACTCTTGAAATAATCCACTGTCCTTGGGATCATGGGGATTGATAAGTCCTTGTTTATTTTTTGGAAGCATAGACTGGGAGAGGGAAGCAGAGGGATTCAATTGCTTCTAAACTGTCAATTTGAGGCAACTCTCAAATGACGACGTTTATAGTCAGAATATTTCTCTCACACACTAAGGCATCCATCTGGTGAGTATCCCAGAATTTCAAATCTCAAGAATTTCTTGGTTTTCTGAGATTTTTGGTTTTTTAAATGCCGTCAACAGCAGAGTACCAAAAATCTGTATTCTGCAAGGCATCGACTGTCTTAAAAAAGCAGAAATAAGAAAAGGACACTTACACTGTGTGGTTTCGTCTTCCCAAAATTGATTTTAGTTTTAAATCATGTTTTTAAATATTTCTGGGTTTTGTTGTCTCTGCTGTATTTCAGTGATATCTGCCATAAATATCTCTGTTTGTTTTAGTAGGAGGCATAACATCTGAGAGAGGAGCTTGGCATTCAGAGATAGAGAATTGTTCTTATTTCCAGAAATAGGCACAGTAGGAAGTGATGATCTGATCAGTTGAGGAGTCTGGCACTAGGGATTTAACCATGAAAAACAGCAAAGGAGGAATCCAGAGGCTCTGCAGACACACTGAAGATGCAGGACACATCCCACGAATCTCACAAATTTTGCAGGGAAAGTATTGAATGTTCTATTCAAAAGGGACAGCTTGTTCTTCTAAAGAAATCTAGGAAGATCTTCCCAGGGTATCTTCTGGCCCATCACCATGCAATACCCAATCTTTAGTATTGTTGTGGCCAGTAACATTTGCTTTGATTTTTATTTTTGCTGTCTGGGATTGGTTTCATCATGTATTGTATCCAAAACCTTCTAGAATCTGATAGGCTTAAAATAAGCCCTGAACTGAGTCGTGCACAGACACCTTGAAAAATGGTTATCACCAAGTGGTCAGTTGGCAATTAATAGTGTGTCCACTGAAGAGCTTCAGGCTTTGGAAATCTTCAGTTTTAGGATCGACAGAAAAATTTACTCACTTTCTTCCCACAGCTCTGGGGAATCACTGGAGTAAGGCAGAAGGTAGCTGAGTAGGATTTAAACTGCAGCAGGAGTGACTTTGTGCAAACCTGTGTTGGATGGACTGTCCTGAAAATTTTGTTTTGCTTTAAAGGAGAAAGTTGCTTTCCTGTATGTTTGGAAATCACTCAAAGACCTCTCCTCTGTGTGGCAAATCATTAGCATTCTGTTTCTATATGCTTTTGTTGGTTTCACTTTTTAATGCTTTGGCTTAATGGTATTGAACAAAATAATGTTCAAAAGAAAATTCTCTGAGAGTAAACAAATGGGGCATCTCCCAGCTAGGGATATTGTTTAGATAAGGTAATTTCAGCACACTGAATCTCCAATCATCAGGTATTTAAATAGAAAATGCATGGAATGGATGAAGAGAATTTGCTGGAGAGTGGAATAGGCACTTTGGGTGCAGCTGGCAGTGTCACTGAGCAGGAATTCCAGGGTGGCCATGCAGGTTTACATGGCAAGGAGAGTAGAGATGTTATCTCAAGGCTTGAGCAGCACATTGGTCTCCTTGGCCATCCATAACATGAGGCCTCACTCTGCAAAGAGATCAGAAAGGCCTGTCCAGAGCCTGTCCCCTAACAGGGTGCATGTGGTGTCTTGTTTTCTGACACACTTCAGGGGAGGGCAGTAGATTGTTCCCCTGTAGCTCGTGAAGAGCAAAACCCTTCAGCAGCTGGAAAGCAGTGAGCCAGGTAAAGGAGAGAGTCCACACCAAGGGGAAGTCCCTCTCTAATGAGGGAGAAAAATGTGCACCCACCAGCTGGCAACAGGTCTGCTTCTCATGAAAGAGCTGCTGGGAAGCTTCTGAGCACGTGGCTTTGGAGGGTCCTTCTCTTGTTGGCTGCTCGAACTCAAGGAAGGGTTGGAGGGTGGCCCTCTGACACTCCCTGCCAAAACAGGCATCCTGCATGCCATGGTGCCACTAATCAATGCAGAATTCTGTTTGGAGACCTGGCACACTGTGCCATGTATGAAAAAATATTGCTTTAAGTGAGGAGAGAAGTGAAATAAATATTGTTAGTACAGCAGCACAAACACGTGAGTGCCAAGGCTGAAGTTCAAGGAACACAAGCTAAGGATTTGTTACTTTAGTTGTTACCACTGATACACTTTTGAGTGCTCCTGAATTTAGAAGTCCATTACCATGCTGGCTCATGGTCCATAACTGCAGAAACTGTGTTTACCAATGAGGGGAACAGAGAGAGAGAGCTGTTATTTTCAAACTGTTGAGAGGTTATTATACAATCAATGGAGAGTGAAACACCTACATTAGAAACTGCATAAAAGCACTTGACAATGTCCTTTTACTAACTTTCACTAAAATGTATTAGTACGATTGCTGTACTACTTGTGCTCTAAAGCATGAGGCCTTTTTTGACCTATAAGTGCAAGATCCTTTTGAAAAATAGTGATGGAAATGTTTTCACCCTCTTCTGTCAGCAGTTTCTGTCATCCAGGTTCCATTCCCGTTTTTGTTTAGAAAGCAGAATTACAATGTCATTTTTTTAAAATTTTCTCAAAGCCTTACAAAGAGGTTTGCTGGCTTTCTTTTATATTTCCATTGATTCAAGGGGTGTTTCTCTCTATGTGAGCCTTCTTAGCATGTATAAATGAGCAAGATGAAGGAGGAATTGTGCTTCATCCATTCTGTAGGCAGGTGGTTTGCAGTTTTGAGGGTGTGACTTGGTCTAGATTGAAGAGATACTTGCTTTATTGAGAAGGCAAAGAGGCTACATCCATGTTTTAAGTAAAACTTAAATGTATAGGTACTTTTCTCCTGGAGCTTAACAGCTCCCTCCTCATTTCCACTCCAAAGAGTGAAGTCTAATTAACATCAACAATCTTTCTGTGGCTAAAGTGTTTCCTTTAAAAAAAGTTTTTAGGAACTGCTTTAAAATTATCAAAAATGGAGGTCAAGCAATGGCTTTATAACACTCCATTGAGCCCTTCTGTATGCCAATATACATTTTTCATCCTTAGCTTAAGGTTGTATTAATAAAGAAGAGGTCTGCTGCACATTATGCATCTCCTGATCTCGGCTATTTCACAGGAACAGTAAGCTATGAAACTTCAGGGTGATTTTTTTTCTATAATAATCTGCTTCTGTTCCTACTGATGAGGATCCAGTGCTCCTCTTTCTGACCTTCCATGTTCACCAGCCAATCAAGCCTGAACAGTTTCAGCAGTGTTAAACTTCACAGCTATTTCTGTTACTCTGAGGTCTGTCCCCATCGATTTTTAAAAAGTCAGCATGCCAGGAATTCATGTCAGATGTCAGCAAGCTTCAGAGTCACCACTGATAACCTGCTGTCTCAGCACATCGCAGCAGAACAGAGCATTCATGTTGTGCTGCTCCTGATTGTCTGGTGAATTGGGAAAACATTGTGCAAAATACAGCAGCTTCACTGGTGGGAAAAATTGCTGAACAGCACCTGCATAGGAAAGGAAGACCATCTGCTTATTTTCCATAGCCACTATTTCTCTGCCTCGGTATCTGTCTGGTTGTTGTCAGGCAGGATCATGCAGCTGGTTCAATGAGAATATATATGTATCTGTGTAAGGAAAAAAGAGAAGAGAGAGAGAAATCAGGAGCAGGATTCTGTTTTCATTCAACTGAGAATGTTCCTGTGGGATTGACAGCTACAAGACACCAGCAAGGACAGGAATTCACCAGTGCTCATTAAGCTGACCGGGCGGTTTATCAAGAAAATGTAGACAATTATGGTTTTGTGTAGTTTAAATCCATATACTTAAACCAAAAAGGCTTGATGGGGTGTAAACTCTTCTTTCAGAGCATAAATCTTTTTGCTGAGAGAGATGGGAAGAGCTACTTCCCATTATCTCTATTTATTCTTCCCATGTGTGAGGCAGGTTTTTTATTTTCTTGTGCAGCACAGAGTAGTGATTGCTGTCACAACCCCTGCATTAGATCAGATGAGTTAATTCCAGGTTAGTAATTTATACACTCTAATACAAGTACTGTCCTTGGACAGTAAGAACACCTGCATTTTCTTTTTGTTATATGACACCTTAGAAAGTTACACTACACTAAAATTTAGCAACTTCTGCTGTTGTGGGAGCAATTGTGCTCCTCTTTACTGGAGGTTTCATAAACCTATTCACTGTAACATTCTGGTTAAACTGAAGACAGCTTGTATTGATTTTTTCTTCCTCTTCTCCTCCTCCTTTTTTTTCCTTTTTTTTTTTCCTCCTATTTCTTGTGCTTATCCGTGTGGAGGACAAAGAGAGTGTCTAACTAAGTATTTTCCCCTTAATCAGGCTGAGAGAAAAGAAGGGTTTCAAGGTCAGTTACAGTGCAAGATGCTTTTTATAACCTCCATCATCTTGTCTGTTTCTTCTGCCTTGAAAAGAGAGGGTTTTTTTCCATGACACCAATTACTATACAGTCTCTCTCACAGAATTCTTCCATTTGGGCTTGTATTTGCTCTCTCAGGGAAGTCCCCCATCTCCCCCAGTACTGTTTTGGTGATGTGAGCTTCTGACCTTTGGGAAACTATCCTGAACTCCACGAATTCCTTCAAACCTCACTTCTCTTATTACACCTGGTGGTTACTATTTGTCTTGTGCTGTGTTAGCAAAACCCTGTGCAGATGGGGAGTATAGATTTCTTCACTGAGGCTAAATTGGCAAAATATATAATGCAGTATCAATTGCCCTTGGTGCCCTGAATTCCTGCCTTCGTTAACTAGGCTGCAGCAGCTGTTGAAGTTAATCTGTCCACTGGCTGGGGAGAGAGTGTCAGAAGAAGTGAAGATGCCTGTCTCAGGTTTTGTCCAATTTATCCTTTATTTATTTGGTGTAGGTCCTGACTGCAGTGTTATTTGAGGTGCTTGTGTGCTCTGAAGCTGTTACCCTCACAAATCCCTCACCATGTGAAGCAGTCCTGCATTCCCCATTTACACAGAAACATTGAAGCCTGGTCAAGTTTGATAGATTTTCCATGACATTTATGACAGAGGTGTGAGAGCCCAGACCTTCTAACCAATCTGGTGCTCTAGTCACATCTCTGTAATTTGGGACAGAAATATGCATTCACTTTAAAAGCAGCTGAAACACTCCAGGACATTTGTGCTCTGTGCCTGTGCTCAGCTGAAGTCAATACAGAGCTTGTTGACTAGATCTCCATTTGCCCCTTTACTGAAGGTGATAGCCTTGATTGCCTCCAGCTGTGGGGATGGCAATTTCCAGGTGAGGGCATTGCATAGAAGAATGGGGTTTGTGTGTGTGTGTGTTTTAAACCCCCATCTTTATCTTTACAAGAGAGGGGAAGATGTTAAAACATTCAGAGTTTGGTTATAGGAATTCTTCTTGGGGGAAAGAAATGGCACACAGTTTTTCTGATTTTGTGCTAAGCAAAGCAGTCCTCACTACTCAGGAGCACAAAGTGTTAGCAGGGATGTTTTGGAGACAGCAAAGGAGTTCCTGCTTCTTTGTATTTTGTGTTGTCATCTCCACCTACACATTAATAAGCTACTGTATCCAGTGGTTATCCTTTTCTTCCAAATTCAGCTTTGAGCTGATATCTCTGTTTATCTTTGTGTTTCTACTGTCGGAGTCTCTTGGCAGTATGGTTAGAACAGGCTCAAGGTTACTTCAGATGGGAAGTTTAATACTTTGGTGCATTCAAAAAAGGCAATATCACAGTCTTCTCTTCCTTGCCCAGTGAACTGACATTTCAGCTACCTTATCAATATATCAAACATTACTTCTCTTGCATATGTTTAAACTCAAGCTCTGAGTGAGAGGAACATTGTGTGTGATGTGGGGTCAGGCCTCCTCAGAGCTCTGCCCTGTGACAGCACCTTGCTTGCTTTCCTCTTGTCACAGATTTGATGGCTGTGTGCTGTTTCACCCAGCTCCAGCTGTTAAAATGGCATTCAAAGAGCTGCATTTCCTCTCCTCTCTCCCAGGAGCTGCAAGTTCTGTTTGAGGCCATTCTCCTGCTGCCTTAAGCACTGATTCAGAAATATCCACATCTTAATGAGGGATCCAGCCACTATCTGGATCTGGGCCCCATCCTGGAGACCACTCCACCTTCTCTCAAGAGCTGTCCCTGCTGATCATGAAATACACTTCATTTTCCTTTACCTCTGCCTTGAAGGGCTATCCTTATGTACTCTTACAGGTTTCACTTGAAAACTACTGCCCTTCCTTAGAGTCCTTCATTAGTAACACCTGAAGGTCTTCAGCACCTGAAGCTGTGTTTTATTCAGTGCAGCTGGGGGTAATTAGCAAGAAGGGCTCTTAAGGAGGAGCTTCTGCCTCAGCCAGTGGTAGATGCCAGCGCTGGTGTTGGGCTGTTCTTGCATATGTGCCATGAACACTGAAAAAGCCTCTCTAAGGTAAGAAAATTCTCCTTGCTGTTGTGCTTTGTTGTTTCCAGAGTGGTTGAGCCTGTTGAGTACACAGTTGGGAATGAGAAAAGGGGCTGTGTGACAGAGAAAATTGTGGAAAACCACTGCTGCAAGAGCAGATGATGAAAATGCCTGGTGAGAGGTGACAGATGGGTGCCAGTCCCTGATGGTAGTGAAAGGCAGGAGGCAGACCCTTCTGCTTGGTGTGATAAACAACATCTGTCCTCTGTGGCACTGTTCCCCTAGTTCCTACCAAAGATGTGCTGTCCCTTTTCAGGAGCTGCCCAACCTCTCTGGCCCACACCAGGGTGCTCCCAGGAGGTTGGACTGGCCCTTAGTGCTGCCTCCACACTGGGGGTGCTGCCCTGAGCCTGGGAGCAGCTCTGGGACAGGCACTGCTCCAGCTCTCCTGCCCCTTGCAAGGCAGAGCCTGACTGCTTAGCGTCAGCTGGCTCCAGGGGAGCTTTGCTGTGTGCCCCCACAGGACTTGTGACTGAGAATGGAGGCCTGGGCTGTTGGCTCCTTTGGGTTTTTATTGCTTTGGGTCGCTGAGAAGGCTGTGTGCACCATCCCAATCCTGAAACATTGCCCAAAGGGAGACTGAATTCACAGTGAGAGGGAGGAGGAGAGAAGTGGTGGCAGGGCAGAGACAAATAGAATCAACATGAAGCTGCAATAAGGGTTTTTAAAGCTTTCCAAAGACAAAGCAGTAGATTAATCCTAAAATGAAAGTAAATTCACACTCATAATCTTTCACCATGTGCAACTTTCTGCAACTATAATCCCCACCCTATTTATATTACTGCCATTAAGACAGCACTTAACACAATGTAGCTCTGCTGCTTAGATCAGCTGGTGGGTATTTGTAATATTTACATTCTTTGTACCACTTAGGTCTAAATTCTGAAGTGAGTTTAAGAAGCTGTAAGTTTCCTTTTCCATTATTCCTGATTTCAGCAATAGTGAGTATTTTCTTTTATAGATCACTGCATTGCAGCAATGTTGACTATCCAGAGGTAACAAGGATTAGCATGTTCAGACTTAAGCATGGGATACTGAAGTAATTTTTTTTCTCTCAGGGCACCTGCTGTTAAGGGGAATTTTACAGGGTCATGGAAAGAATAGTCTCTGTTGCTCCCAAGTTTCAGAGTTAGCTCTGGTTACTGCAGTGTGCTCTGCAATGCACTGTGCAAAAAATTATGTCCTCTGGTGAGGTAAGAAAGAACCATTGCATTGTGTTGGTTATTAAGTATTTATTGTTGCTTTATTCCCCACAGTTTGCAGTCACAGCAATAGTTGAATGTTAGTTTACAAAGAAGCTGACTGCCCCAAAGCTCTCACTTGCTCAGCTCTGCAGAATGAGAGAGAATAAAGTGGGTTTATTTCAAAGGCATCCCATCCCAGGGCTGCTCAAACTTGTGGCTTTCACATCTGGAGGGGTTTGTCCAAGGGATCTCCCTGATGCTCTGAGTGTTTGCCCCTCTGAGAGGCTGTAGCAGGATGGAGCTGTGTGGTGGGGGTGCCCAGCACAGCCTGGCCCTCGGGATGGGCTGGTGGAATCCCTGGAGCTTGGGAGCCCTCAAACCCTCGCCCTTTGCCACAGCTGCTCGTGGAGGGGTTCAGTAAAATCTGCCATCTCCAAGGAGTGCAGACAAGGTCTCTCTTTCTATTTGTGGAGGGTGTTTTTTCTGTTGCTTGAAAGCTTTAAACTGCTTTTCTTACCAGAAGAAAAAAAAAAAACAACAGAGAAGAAAAAATCCTCCTTACCATCTGGCCATAACCTTGTACAATATGTTACATTTCAAACTGTAAGAAAATTTTTATGATCAGGTTATAATTTGTCAACTGCCTACAGATCTTTAACTGAAAAATGTACAGTGCAGAATCAAGTTGCTCTGTATATTGTTTTCTAAGATGAGTGGAAGGAGAATGGAGGAAAAAAAGACACTTGAAAGTGTTTTAATTGCACAGGGATGTCATTGCCTCTAGCAAGAGTTCTCCTGCTTCTGTCATAAATTTTTCATATTGCCTCGTGAGAGTGAAAACTGGAAACTTTACCCTCTAAGTGAAAGTCGATGAACCTCACACCAGCCTCAGATCCCAGCAGCCTTGCACTCAGGAATATTAATTTAATTAAGATTGCTACAATAAATTCTGGGAGGGAACTCTCCTGGCACCTAAGGTAACTCGTGCAAAGAAGGAGGGGAAAGAACAGCAGAGCCGGATCTGGTGGAGAGAGGAGCTGTGCTACAATGCCTTCAGAGCAGCTGCACACTCATCTGAAGTGACAGCTCGGGGACGGGCGACACCTCCCCAAATAGACAGCAGGGGTTTGACCGGGAGGAACCGCATCATCACACAGAGCAGCACTGGTTTATTTTCACTGCCCTGACCTGGCTGCAGGCTGGCAAAACCTGGCCCGGTGTTTTTAAGGATTGCCTGTCTCCTAGGAGCAGAGGGACAGCACGAGCGTGGCTGCTCCCCTGTCAGTCACACGCAGGGGCCTCTGCAGAGGGACCTGGGCTGCTCCTGGGGACAGGGGAGCAGAGCTGCCAGCTGGGGAGCAGAGCTGCCAGCTGGGCACACGGGCTGCAGGCTCTGGGCTGCGTGCTTTAACTGGATTCGAGAGATGGGGTTAATTAGTGCTGGCACAGGAGGTGGCTGACCTGGCTCGCCCAGGAGCTGCGGGTGGTTCTGTCCCTTTGAAATCCCACCTCAGAACATCCCGGAGGGGTAACCAGCAGATACCACGTGCCCATTATGACTTTTGGGGTCTGTTTTCCTTTTTTTCTTTTTCCTCTGAAAAGGGAAGCTGGGCCCCAGAATCAGTGCCACAAAAGATACCAGAACGGCGCAAAGTTCTAGGAAAATTATAGCCCAAAGTTACACTATTTCATAGTACTGGCTATAGAAGAAAACTGAGCTCCCTGAGAAGTTCAGTGTGAAATGAGTGAAATGATAAGCTCAATAATTGGGCTTATTGTGTGGATTTAAAGGTTGAGATTCACTGAAGTGAGTCTCTGTTGCAGGGGTTGGGCAGAGTTTGTGTGTGGCCGCAAAGGGAGGTATGAGACTTCTGGTCTCAAATGCTAACCCTGGAGCTGTATGTTCCTTTAGTTTAAAATATTTGTTATTGGGACTAGTTACTGTTTTATTTCCTCAGAAAATTTAGAAGTGTTTTATTAAAAAATGGCATGTTTGGTACTATGAGAAGAACCAACCAAGAATGCAGTTTTTTCTTCGCTCCCCAGGCTTTTATTTTCTTACAAATCAGCTGCTATTTGAGTGCTAGAAACGGCATCATTTGCAAGCACCTTCCATGCCCAGGGCCCCAGCTCAGCACCCTGCTCAAGCTGGGCTGTGTTTTACACCCTGGAGTTTGGTCGGGGTGCTCCTTTTAGTCCTTTCTGATTTTTCAGTAGCTTTTCCTTTCCCAGTGAGCTGCTGCTGGTGTGATGCACTCCCTGCAACAAATGAAGGTGTCAGAGTCAGGACTGTGATGCCTCCTAGGACAAATTCTTCCCAGTGGGACCAACCACACAGCTGGCATGAGAAACTGAGTCTGGTGGGACAGGGAGATGTGCTTTCAAGCTGCTTTCAAGCCACCTGTGAGGGAAAAAGGATTGTGGGACTTAATAAATGAAATCTACTTTTTTACTTCCTAAAATGCTCCTTGAACATGATTTGTATTTTATTCATGAGATTTAAAAATTGAGTTGAACAACTAAGCTGACAGAGACCACACAATGGCTAAAAGGGTGCTAAAAATAAAACAGCAAGAAGAAAGTGGCCAGTTGTGTGTCTTGAATATTTAATATTTTAAATATTTTTTTTAATTATTATTATTTTAAATTAAGCTTGGGTGTAGCATGAGGTTTTTTTTCCCTGTCTGTTCCTCTCTCTGCCCTTTGCTAAATGGCATGGTTCAGTGAGATGCAAAGACTGGTGTTACTGCAGGCATTGCAGAGCCCTTAACTGCAGTGTCTGCTCCTCATATTCCTTCAGGGTTTATTTGCAAAAGGGCAGCATAGCCAAATGTGATATTTAGGCTTTGGTTCCTATTAAAAGAAAACAAATGCAATGCTACAGCAAGGCTTGCTGGTTTCAAGGCAACCTGTGGCTACTTTAACAAGTAAAAAAAAAGGCACTTTACTGGTTTTCAGATCTTAGTCAGGAGCTGCAGAGAGAAAGATAAAAGTAAATGTTTTCCTGGATAATCTTGCAGTTCCTGAGAATCAACAATAAAAGGCAATGATTGCTGGCCAGTGAAGTGGCTGCCAGGCTCAACTAAAATGATAATTTTCCAAAATCCTGACTTTGTCTACTGCATCAACCCTTCTTATTCCTAGGAGCAATGACAGCTATTTCTGTTCTTGCTGGTGGTCAGGTGAATTTGGACCACTTGAAGCTGAGTGTGTGCTCTGCCCTGGGAGTGGGCTGGGCCCAATCTCCCTTCTCTTTAAGCTGCAATCTTTCCAAATTCCTGTTTGCCCCAGCTGCTGGGGACTCAGTTCCCCACCCCTTTTTTTTTTTTTTTTTTGGTATGGTTTCCTCAGTTCATCCCATCCATGGGTCAGGTCCACGTTCTTAATTCCTATTTCTTCCATTGCCACCAAAAAGGAGGACATCCAGGTCATTCTTTCAAGGGAATGAGTGCTATGGTATTTTCTGAGAAAATAAAATGCAGTAAAATAATGCAGATGAAACCTGTTATGGGAGAAAAAGATGTTAATTTTATCTTTTAATATTTTATTGCTGGTATCAGTATTGCTAATAATAATGGTCAGTTTTAAAATGGGTAAAGAGGATTATGCAAGAGGTCAAACATCTTCAACATTCTGTTTCCAAAACGCTTCAACTGGGATAAACCTTTCATTTAAAAATGAGGAGTTAGGGAAGCAGATTTCATCATGAGGGCAAATGAACTGTGTTAGTTGGGAAGTTATTCTGAGAGGGACAGCCACCAGAGGTTTAGCTGCAGCTGGGTATTTCTGAACTGCTATTTCATGCTAGAGGGCCACAGTGATTTCTCACCAAAAGTGTTTGCTTTGTGCTTTCTTTGTGGCATTTTCTGTTATTCTGAGCATCTTAAGTGCTCCCGTTCAGGGTCACAATCTGTTGGCATCCTTTACTGGAAAGGCAGAAGCTGTTACCATTCATGTAAGATTTTTCAGGATTTTTCCTGTCAGCTTTTCAAGTTCAAAACTAACTCTAGTCCTTTGAAACTCTTCTCTCCATCTTCTTTCTAGCCCCTTTATATAAAATACTGAATTCTGAACAGGAGCTTCTTGGGTTGTGGGATAGTTGGCAACTACCCTGACCCAGCTGAATTATGCAGTGCTTGTGAGTTAACAATATTCTGAGCTGTACCTAGTCAGCTGTAAAAATTTCATGTATTACCCTATAATTTCTCTGAAGCATGTGGATTCTTCAGTGTAGCTACTGATGCCTACATAACTTTTCCTTGTCTTTTTTTAACATACTCTAATAAGATTCTAGGATTTTTTTAGTAGGAGAAAATACATTTCTTCTTCATTTTTTTACTTTGATCATAGGCCTTTCTTTCTTCCTCTCCTCCCCCCCTATGAACTGATACCTGGTTTCATTTTAATATTTTTAGTTTCTTATCATGCATCAATATAGCATGAAAAATGCTGCTGTGATCCTGAGATAGCAGTACCATAAGGATTTTGCTTTCACAAGAAGCAATACAATTTGTAGAAAATATGAGAGAGGACCCAAGGTCTCCAGATCATATTGGTTAATAGATTGATTCTGGTGCCAGGGGCCAATCTTATTATTCTTGTTCACTCGTGGGGGGCTGAGCAGCTTGCTGACTCAGCACACACAGGTGCTGGACGTGCTGCTCTGGCTCTGCCTTCCACACGTCTGGCTCTCTGGAAGGTTTGAAGCTTGGCTCACTGCTAACAAGAATCTGACTTTTCTTTTTAATGCAAATTCAGATAAATGTTCAGGACAGCTTTTCTGGAGAGATGCTCAAAAATGTATGCACTAGGGCTGAACTTATGAGTGCAGAAAATTTGCCATATCTTTCTTAATGCTTTTCTTTATAACTGTATTATTTGGATCAGGAAAATTGAAAAATTATCTGAATCTGGGCCTTTAGCCAGGGCTGAGCCTAAGAGATGAATTATTTAAGAAACAAAGTGAGGTGATTGGTTCCACTAAATGTAGTTGATTTTTTTAATTTTTATTTTTTTTTTAATTCTGCACTCTCATACTGAAGTTAAAGAACAGAGTCAGAATGATGAACTCTGATGGATCTGAATGGCCCAGAAGAGCCTTCCTGGGCTGAGACCACCCTCTGCTCCTGCCCAGGAGCCCCAGTGATGCCCAGCCCAGCCTGGGCAGCAGAGTGGGGCACCTGTGGCCAGCCCTGCCTGGGGCTCTGGGGCCACGCTGTGGCTCCTCTGCTCTTGCACAGCCAGGGCAGAGCTCTGTGGTTGGTTTGGGGACAGCAGAGCACCCAGCTCTGCCCGTGGCTGGGCTCTGGGGTCACCCTCCTGTCCAAGCTGTGCTGTGTGAGCTGAGCTTTGCTTAGAGAAACGTCCCCACAACAAATGTTTGCTGAGTGCTGAAGCTTTCTCTCTGCTGCCAATCTCTGTAAGGAGAAGAGATGTGACATAAGGGAACCAGAGCCTTCTGGAAGCCACTCCTGTGCCAAGCAGCGTGCCATGGGACAAGCCAAGAGGGAAAACTTGCCATCTCCTGAATTCGACCCCTTTGCCATCCAGCACAGCCCTTCCCCTGGGGTGTCCTGGCTCTTCACGACACCCACAGCCACTTTTTGGGTGGGTTTCACTTTTTGCTGGGGGAAGGCTGGTGGGGGCTGTTGGATGGGGGCTATGGAAGGGCCATGGGGCTGCCTGCCAGGAGCTCTCAGGGCTCCATTTTCCTGCTGGGTGGGGAGATTTCCCTTCCCTAGGAGACAGCCTGCCCATTGTGGGGCACAGGACAGGGAGATGGTCAGGCCTGGCTCCTCCTGCAGCCCTGGCATGGGCTGACTCAGCCTTTAAAGTGAATTCAGATATTTGGGCTAGCTGCTGCTGTGAAGTTTCCCAGTTGCACCTTGCTGATAGGCTCTGTGGCTCTGCCTGCCCCCTCCCATTTTCCTCTTCCCCAGGTGCCAGTAAAGCACTGGCAGAGAATCTTCCTCTCAGGTAGTCTCTATTTTTCCCCTCATGTTGCTATTGTGTTGGCAATTCCAGCTGCAAATGTTGTGTTTGACCTTCAGTAAGGGAGCCGGGTGATTTGAATTCATTTCAAGCAGTTTTCTGACAGCAAGCCTTAGCCAAAGCCCTTAAGGTTTCCCCTACAAAAGCCTCATGACAGCTTTGCTTGAGGCTTACAATGGTCAGTGCAAGTGGAGGTAGTTTGTAAACTCTAAGTGGCCTTATTAACTTCCTTGCAGTACTGAGATGATGCCCCAGTCTGTGCTAGGCTCAGTCCCAGGAGCTGGAGCAGGAGCCCCTGTGCACTTCCCATCCCAGCAAACCAGCCTGTGAGGGATGTGTGGTGCCTCTGAGCCTCTCCTGACACCACAGAGTGATGGAAGATGGGAATAATTGGAAAATATGTTAGTTAATCAGGACTTCAGCCTTTGGCTTATCCATTTTTCACGGTCAGAGCCAGCCTGGTGTCAGTTTTTCTGGTGAAACCAGGTGGTTGCACTCTGGATACCCTTCCATGCTTGGCTGGGCTTGGTGCCAGTGCTAACACAGAGGGCAGCCCTGTGCCCTGTCCTGCCTCTGGCTGAGGGGCTCAAAGCCCCTCTGCTTTGCTCATTCCAGTTCTGCAGCATTAGCACAGATTCACTGGGAGAGGTCCAGGGCAAAATAAACAGTTCCAGACCCATTCCTGGGTCAGGTGCTGGCACTTGGCAGTTCAGCTCTAGGATCTCAAAAGACCATTGGGTGAGATGCTTAATTTCCTACTTCTTGATAGTTCCCACCTCCCTTCCCTGTGTTTTTCCTTCAGCTCAGATCCCTGTAAATACTGAGTATGATTGCTAAAATTCTGTCTTACTGACAATAAATTAACATCTATGCCTCCTGTCATATTTATTACTCCTCAGAACCAAACACACAACAATTACAAAAGATCATTTTGTCCTCAAAAAACTGCTCTCATTGTCACAGCCAGAATTACATTCCTTGCTGCTTGGGTAGGCAGCCACAGACATGAATCCTGGTTCTCAGACAAATTACAGATAACCTGGAACACGTGGCTGGAGAGGCCTCCTGGTGATGCACACTGTCCCAGCAGGATGGCAGGAGTTTGTTAATGGTTATTTTTCTTAAATTTTTTTTTAGTGTCATTTTTGTTGGGGTTTTTTTGTGTCATTTTCTCCTTGCCAATCATAAAGCTATTTCAGATTGTTACAATTCTAACTGGTAAAATCCCTTTCTAATAATTGGCATAAACTTCTAGCTAATCTAAACTTTCTTGTCCTGCTCTAAGTGCCTTCACGTGTCATTTTTTCCCTTCTCAGTATTTTCCATTTTCTTGTCCCAGTTTAGGGACCATCCTCTAAATCGTTAATTTTTCTCCCTTCAGAACTTGTTCCATTGTTGGATTTGCCAGCTTGCAATTGCCCAACTTGCTTTTATTTTTTTGCTTTTTCAAGTCAACATTTGCTGTTCTCCAGCTATAGGGTAGCAATTCCAGCATTAAAAGCTTATTTAAAATGCCCTGAAGCCAAATGAGTGACTTTGGAGGGAGCAGGCTGATCCAGCAGTTTGCAACTAATATGAGGTCAGCATTAGATCCTTTTGTCTACTGCATTTGATGTATTCTCAGTTTTTTTGGGCTCACTGTCTGCTAGCAGAACTTGCACTCTTTACAGTTTAATTGGTTTTATTTTACACTGTTTGCGATACAAGAATCAGGTTGGGCATCTCTCTACAACAGAATATTATCATCTGAGCATATACCTCTGTAGTATTTCCAATTTTGAGTTGGAAACTAATTTCCTATTTTGCCTAGTGTGGGAAATTAATGGCAGGGGTTCTTGGGAAACAGCAAAAGGATTGGCATCATGCACTTTCATTATATAAAGTAATGGGAAAGTTTTGACAGGCAGATGTTCTTGGCTCAGGACTAAGAAACGGATGAAATATTAAACTTTGGAAGAATTTTTGGGCTAGAACATTTTGTCTGGAATATTCTTGGGGGGGTGGAATGGTCATCTACAGCAGACAATGTCACCTCTATTGCTTATGGCCTCAAAGGCTGGCAGGCAGGCAGAGGAAAATCAGGGATGAAAATATCAGTTATGGTCAGTAAGATATATTCTCATCCTCTTTTGAGATTTAATAGAACCTTTTAATCTGTTTGTTTGCCAAGCTTTAACCTTACCTTGTGTGGCCTGACAAGGTGTCTTATGATATCTTATTGCCCAAGCTATAGGGTTAGGGTGGGCTACTCCTTTTATTTCTTCTTTTTCATTTGGTAGTTCATATGCTGTCATGCAACTGCAGCAAAAAGTGTTGAGTAAAACTGTTGAATTATGAAGCCCAAGTTGGATTAAATCTGAACTTTCTCACAGAAAGTGCACTTAAGGAACCATTTTGTCCTCAGTGGAGTATCACCCCATGGGTTGAATGCTGATTTGGTCCTTCCTTTCATCCTGCTTCTATGTCCAAAGATAAATTTGATCTGTGCACTCCATGTGCTTGTGGCAATGGTTCTGCCACCTATAATAACAAATTGGAGACTGCAAATATACTCAATTAACATGATAAAATATTTACTGTTCAAAATTTTAAGGATGTTAACACTGCTTTATTGCTCTCAAAGAAATACTTTTGTTGTTGCAGCTAAGTGGATAAATTGCTTAAGGCACCACATGCTTAGAGACTCAGGTCTAATGGAATAACTTCAGTTCTGTAGTGTTTCTCTAGCTGGTAGAATTCATTTAGAAAAAGCTTTTAAGAGGCATGCTTTGTGCATTGTGGCTCCCTCAGCTTTGTGGGTTTTGGGCTGGATGTTTTGTGGGGTTTTTGTGAAAAATTGAAATGTTTTCAGGGTTCTTATAATGTTCTTATGAGTTCAGTGGAATTTGCTATAAATTGCATTCATTTCTGAGGAGGAAATCATTTACCAGTATACTAGATTGTAGGAGCTTTCAGTGGAGGAAAGAAGTGCTTACTGGTGCTCTCTGCAGAAAAAAGAAACTCAAAGTTAATTTAATTAGGACTTGAGGATTTTGAGCTGATGCATGTGTGTGACAAAATCATGACCTGTATATGCGAATTTTTATTTCTTTATTTTGGGTGACTGAGTCTGGAACTGACTCAGAGCTTGTGACATAATTAGTACAATAGTGCAAATCAGCCATTTTTGAAAAGAGTAATTTACTCCATATGCAGCTTCTCAGCAAGAGCCCTCATTAATCAAAGAAGGCCATGTACATCAAAGTGTTCCTTGCTTGCTACAACAACATCCATCATACAGCTAGTAAATGTGCTGTGGCAGGGTTTGATAAATATAATGCCTTTGATGTGCTGATAATTCTGTGTATTGGCATGCTGCTGCCTGGAACTTCCTGGGTGTGCACAAAACTCTCAAGCAGCCCAGCACTCTGCTCCAAAATTCTGCCTGGGCTCACCCAAACTCTCTCGAAAGCCAGCTGGGTGTGAAGGAGGACTCGAGTGCATTTTCTCTGTTGCTTATGAATGAGTGGGGCCAGTTTTTATAATCTCTTTATTTTCATCTAGGTTCCCAGATGCTACAAAATTCCTTTGTGAGTGTATTTATGTATAGATGCAGTTTTATCTGACAAGAGCTTCTGTTTGTTGAGGCACTTGTATTTAACATGGCTTATTCCTTCTTTTGTATGAATGTACAGTAGAGATTTAGTGTAGAACTTGTAAGAGATCTATGAGATGAGAAGATAAAGCATAAGGTGGTAGAGGTTGGAGGGGGCACAGTCTTATGGTAAAATATCAGGAACTGTCTTTGTTAGATGGAAGCTGGTTTTAGGAGCTCAGTCCTTGAGGCACACAGAACATAATCCAAGTGTTTGTATTAATTCACTGCCCTCTCTGCAGTTTCTCTACTGCCAGAGTGAGTGACTGAAAACTCATCTTCAGCAAATAACAAAAATGATTGCAGATGAAGATTTCTGACATGTCAGAGAGGGGAGCTCCCATTTTTGTGCTGTTTGATGCAAATAGTGGTGTTTCAGCTCTGAAGCCATAAAGAACAGCAGCTGTGCACTGAACAGCAGTATGGGTGCATTTCAGTTCCACTCTTTACTGAATTGCACTTTAATGGATTTACTGAATTATAGCTCAATGAAAGGACAAATTACAAACTGGGAATTTTTACCCAAACTGTGTTATAGATGCAATATGCCACGTCTTTGTTCCTTTTGCTTCCTCCAAAGCTGATGAAGCTTGCTTTCAACTGCTGCTCACATTCTTTTTTCCAAGAGTGGGCCATGAAAGCAAGGCAGGAAAGACACTGGGAGAGAAGCCTTTGCCCCCTGGGTGTAGCAGAGCCCCTCAGCAGCTGCCACATCAGCCTGTGGATCAGAAGAACATCTGCCACCCTTCCCTCCCCCACCATATGTGACATGTGGGGGGTTACAGGACCAGTGTAAATGCAGATCCCAAACCCTCTGCTGTCACTTTCTGGCTGCCTGGGGCTGGGGTGGCCCTTCAGTGGCAAAGCAGGGGCAGGTGTAGCCTGCCAGAGCCACACCTGATTTCATTTGTCGTGGAGTATCTGAAAAGAAGGGAGATGGGGAAAGGAGTGGGAGAGTGTTCCAATGCATGACCTCAACTGGGTGCTCTGCTGAGGTGTTTGACCAGCTTTTGCCAGCACCTCTGGGCACTTGGGGCAGAGTTTGTCAGCCCCAGGGCTCTGGTGGTGACTGGTGGGCAGGAGGGGAAATGAGACCAATGGAAAAACAGGAATTTGTTTTCAGTGAGCCCTGTGGGGGGTTCCTGCAGTGAGAGAATTGGAGAGCAGGAGAGATCTCTCACTCCATGGCCGTGCCGTAGTGAGGGGAGAGAAATCCCAAACAAAGCCTTGTGCTCTCCTTGTTCTCATTTGGTTTCAGCCCTGCTCTGGAGGGGAGAGGCCAGGAGCTTCCCAGTGCATCCCACTGACTGTGCCAGCTGTGCTGAGCAGCTGTGGGCTCTGCCATTCTTAACTTTGTCTGGGGAGTGCTCAGTCATCCCCTAATTGTGTCATTTGTCATCTCTGAGAGCTTGCAGCAGGAAGTATGCAAGGACCTGGAGAAAGAGTGCCTGAGGTACATAAGTACCCAGGAAATGTCGAGTAGTCTGCTGCTTCTGTGGTCGAGTTGTTTTGGTTTGGCTTTTCTTGAAGCTGAGTGCCAGTTGAGACGTATCTGTTTGTGTAGCCTATAGCACAACAATCACTTCATAGGAAAGTAGAACTTAAAGCCAACAGATATTCTAAAGGAGACTTCTCTGGAGCATACTCAAGTTAAACTCCAGGAGAGCCAAGAAGTACATTTTGAGGGAAGGAGATGCATTGATGGAGAAGGATAATCTGAATTAGTTTATAGCTTGTGAGTTGCTGGCTCTGTGCTTACTGTTTGTATGGTTGGAATGTTGCTCACAAAGCACCACTGCTGATGCTGTGAATCCTTTGTAAGGTTGAATATGCATTTTTGATGTGCAAAGTAAGAAAAACTGAGCAATGTGGTGTTTGCATTATTGCTTCTCTGTAAGCTGGCTCTGCAATTTAAGAGATTATTAAAGTAATTACAATAGTCAGAATGGAAGTTCTCTGGATTCTTCTCTTGTTTCTCTTTCTTGGTGTGTGGTGGTCTGGGATACTAACTGTGATACTGAACTCTGATTGGCAACTGAGCAAACTCTGAGGTAGTTGGCTTCTCCTGGACAATGTCTATATAGATAATTGACTAAAAACATCTCTCCTGTACCACTGCACTATGTAGCAAAGGGTAAAATATCCACTAAAAAGTGGTTTTTGTTAAGTTTGGCCCTCAGGTATCCTCCATGTAGAGTGACAGTAAAGGAAAAACACAACTTGAATTTGTATATCCGTGTAGAGAATATGGTTGTTGTCCTTTACTAATTTTAATCTGTCAGTAGTGATTCCCTGAACTTGAAACAAAGAAAATACTGATCCAAGATTGTCCTTTGAGTCATATGGCAACACCTGATTTATTTTTTTGATGATGAACATTTTATCATGGTCTGTGCATTACAGAACAATCTCTGTTAATGTTCATCAGTGTATTGAGTCTGGCTGTTCAGTGCCAGGTTCTGGAGATGCCAGACAATTCCTGACTTCTGCTGCAGGAAGAACATTAATTATTATTTACCTATTTTATGGGCAGAATGCAAGTGATGATACTTGCAATAATATTGTTTTTCTCTTTCTTGGTATGACATTCTCTTTCCCAGCCTGGCAGACACACATATTTCCTGAGAGGGTCTGTCAGAAAAATACAATAAACTTTATTTTGTGAAGTGGGAAGTATTCCCAGTTGAAAGGCACTGGGTAGCATCAACGCCAGGTGAAAAATCATTAATCAGAATTATCAGTTTTCCAGTGATTTTTGTTTGGGCCTGAGCACTGCTTCCTTCCTAGCTCTGCTCCTGCTGACCTGTGACACTTGCTCATGTAAACAGAATCTAAATCCATGAGTTGTGAAAATGTAGGATCGTGTTTAATTAGTCCTTTAGTATGTCTGAAATTGAGTTAAGGCAAAACTGGGTGGAGGTGAAAGTGTCATAAATTCTGCTTTAGCCCAGGTAACATGGAACTGAGCAGGGGGAATTCAGTACTGTTCAGATCTTGCTTGCATCTCTCACAATGTATTTTTTAGAAGTAGGATGATGTTTTAAAATATAGAGGAAAAATAAATGGTATGAAATGTGCAGGAAGATAATAATCTCAGAGAATATTAAAATACAACACTATTTGTCCAACTGTAACTGTTGACTTATTTTGCCAAATTGCTTTCCACTGGCATGAATTTACAGAGCAGGAGACTAAAGTTTATGGCTCATTAACAATAACTGTTGTACACCTACACTGTAATTCCTCAAAATGTATTCTCTCCTTTAACACTGCATATACTGTGTGGAATGACAGTAATTACAGAAACTAATTGAATGAGATAGTCATAACTCTAAAAGTCATATTACTCATTTCAAAATGGTTTATTTCCCGAAATAAACAATCTTTACGGAGTGAACAGATATAACATCCCTTTAAGTTTATTAAACTCATTAAATATCCTTAAATATGTTGAAATGTGTATGCTGTGCATTTAATAGAGGGTATAGATACATGCAAGTAAGACATCCATAAAAATTATAATCCTTAAAATGAAATTTCAGTGAAGCAGTTTGTCTCAAAAGTTTGTCTTTCCACAGCTAGTCGAAAGTAGGCTAAGTTTTCAGAATTTTATAGCAAAAGTTTGTTGCAAAATGAAATCTCTGGTTTCATCCTGCTGGTATCCTCACCCAGTGGAAGTTTCAATGATTGCATGGTCAAAACAAATCAATCCTTCCTCATTAATGCAGAGCTGACCTTCCCCATGGTTATCCCTTCAAGCTGCAGGTTGGAGGGGAAGGCCCAAGTGCTGAAAACTTGGGCTCATGCGGATACAGCTGTGAGCACTGGCATCAGACCCTGTCCCTGGGCTCACAGTAGCCCATGGAAATACCCACAGTGTGGGGGATGTTTGGGGATTGGAAGGTGGAGGGGTCAACTGGGCTTGAAGCAGAGCTGAGCCCTTCTCCTGGTCCCGCTGTAACTTTGGGAGAAACCCTTCTGAGCATTTAATTTCATTTTATTGTCACACTGTGGAGGCCCTTTCAGGCAAAACACCCAATCCTGCTCCCGCCTTGCAAGGGAGGTGTCCAGGAAGAGGCAAAGATGCAGCAGACCATGACAGTGTTGGGAGGGAAGGGAAGGAGCCCTTGCACTGAGGGAGGTCTGTGGGGCCCTGGGGTCCCTGGCCAAGGATGAGCATGAGACAGAGCATTGCTCCACAACAGCATGGCTGTTTGGGTGGGTCCACCTTCATCCCAGAATATATTCACAACTTGGTGTTTAAATGGTGTATCTACTGAATAAATTTGGGAGTACATCAGGTTTGGGAGTACACTTGTTTGTTTGCAGGGTGTTTTTTTATTATTATTTTTATTTTTTCTGGTTTGCTTTGGATTTTCTATTGTCTGGGGTTTTTTAATTGCTGAGCGTAGCTTATTTTTGTTGTTTTAATGAACAGTGATGGGTTATTTGTAGGATTCAGTGATGATTTCAAAAATCAGGTTTCTAGGAGGTATTTCCTATATCATTTGAAGATGATATATATGAATTAAAATTAGTGTTGATCAGATGAGGTTTAATGACAATGGACTACTGTAGAACAGTGTAATGTATACATTACACATCAACAGAATGTGTAAGCAATGTAAACATACCATTTACATGTAGTGCAGTCCTGCACTTCTCATGGCTGCTGTAGTGTGCTCAGTGGCTTTTTTAAAACCTTTATTATTTTCCAAGGTTTCAGTCTGGCTGCTCTGTGCTTACCACTAGAGCACTGTCTTCAGTAACCAGGAGCCCATGTTTAAAACAAAATATATAAAAAAATTATCTTTAATAAATAAACAACCTACAAAATGGAGCCCAGCAGACAAAGCAATAATGTGAATTTCCTCCTGGTGGAGAGTCTTTTAACAGAGACTCTTTTATTCATGGAATTGCTTTCCCTGACATTGATGCTGACAATCTTCATCAACATTCATCCAGTGTGTCATATAAAACAAGGTGATAAATGTACCTGTGCACCCCAGGGTGTTACACGTGCAACCATTTTTCTCCACTTTCCTTTCTTTCAGCAGTCACTGTTTCGCTGGACTGCAAAAACCTAATTGTAGTATCTTCTGCTCTCCTAAACAAGCTCATTTTTCTCCAGCCTAACCCATCAGAGATGCTGTCAATCAATGAGAAACCTGTCACACAGAGATCAGGGTGGCAAAGGGCTCCCGTGTTTAGGTTCTTCACAGGAAATGCTTTAAACCATTTTGTGCTAAAACCTAGAGTTTGTTGTTTTTTTTTTTTTTTTTTCTATTTGCAGTCTTATCAAATGAATCCTAAAATATCTTCTCTCTGTTCTACAACAAATTGTAAACAACACAGATAAATGCTAAGAATAGGTCTGTATAATGCAAGAATAAAATCCAAGACTAAGATGATGTTTCCTCCTAATAATTTTGAATATGGATGATTTCGCTGTCATATCACAAGTGACTATAATGGAATTTAATAACCATTGGAAATTATATTACTCTGCACTCTCCCTGTATCTAAGGGAGACAGAAACCTGAAAGCAAGTGGATGGGTCAAAAAGGGGTGACTTTGACTCAAACTCATTGGCTACAAGTATTCATTATAAACAAAATCTGTCAAAACTTTTCACTAATAAGGGTGTAGATCTTATTACAGCCTCAGGACAGTGATAACTTATTCTCTGACATATTATGTGAATTTTATGTGCCTACTCTATAAAAAGTGCACAGTTTCCATAGCAATTTTGATACTTCTATGATACATGATGTGACAGCATGTACCATTTTTCCTTCTTCCATGATAAATTGTCCCCACCGCTCACCCACTAGATTGCTGCTAGAGATCAGAATATCATTTTGATGTCACTGAAAACTAATATTAATAATTAGGCTTAGATGTTTGCTCTGGCAAGAATAACTTCTCCATTATTATTTCACTGCTTCATTAGTTAGGTTAACAATCTTGAAACCATAAATCAAGGACAATAAGTTGAAGCCTATGAATTGGTTTAGAAAATATCCGGGATAATCCCAAATTTACAGGAGGATGAGGTCTTTTATTTTTGGTTGGGTTTTAAACAGACATTTTTAAGTATGTTTTCATTGTTGTTCTTGCCCTGAAGTTCATGAAAACTGGTTTAGTTTTTGCTTTGGGGTAAGCACAAAGCTCACATGGGCTCATTGAGATCTTGGGAAGGTTAATTTAGTTTCCCGTGTCTCAATTTATCCATTTGAAAAACTTCTGCTTGCAATTATTCTCCTTGGAAGGGACTCTGTTGCTGAAGGTTTTTAGCTGTGAGAAATGAACATTTTTTTTTAAATTTGGGGCTGCTTTGTGTGGTGACTTTAGCTACAGCAGTTTTCTAGCTGCATCATTCCCAGCAGAATGGAAAGTCAATTACCAGAGGAGTTGAGGGGATGGCTAACCCAGAGGGCATCTGAATCCCCAAATCAAGTGTAGGACTGCAGGAAGGTACCAGAGGTGATCAGGAATCATGCACCTACTGTGTGCAGGGCTCAATTTCTTCTCTGTAGAGCAGATTTTAACCCATGCTCAGTGCTGCCCATGTTAGTACCTGATGGTGCTCTGGAGAGATCAATGTTTGCTTGTAATAGATCAACTTAAGAGGAATTTGGGTCTGCTTCAAAATCTCATTTTTTGATGTTATTAAATTAAACTGGATAGAAGGTAGATTGATTTACAGGTCTAAAATACTGTTGTGTCAGAGAGTTCTATTGGTATCTGTTAAATATATTTTCTATGAAGGTTACTCGTTCTGCATAAATATGTGGATTAATTTGCAGTGCACTTTAGATTTGTTGATTTTTTATGTGCCAAAAAGTGTTGTTCTATAGAGCATGCCAGTAATACTGGTTTACGTTGGGTTTTTCATTAGAAAGCAAATAGTTGATTATCTCTCATTTACTGATTCAGCTGTTAATTCTATTGCTTTTATGAGAATCACATAATACAATCCAATCTTATTCTGATAGGCTTACACAAGCTCCAATTTATGAGAAGTGGAACAGGTGGAACTTGTCACCATTATTATTGCTTTTATTATAGTTGCAAATACTGTCTTTATTATTTTTCAGTAGAATAAATGCTCCCAGCAAAACCAATTTAACATGACCTTGTTATTGCACAGTCCTAACTAGCTAAACGTATTTTGGGGTTTCAACTACTGATATTTCAGTTTCCTGGCAGCCTAGAGAAAGCTGTTGAAAAGCTTGGCAATTCTCCATTAAACAGAAAGAGAAGGTAAAATTGAGCTTTGGAAAAGCAGTTTACATGTAATTTTTGAAAAGGTCCCTCAGTTCTTGTTCAGTTACATGTATCTTTTATGGAGATAGTGGGGTGCCAATATAATATGGATTACCAGTCTGACTCTGCTGATGGTGGGGGTTCAAGCTCTTGAAGGCTTTGCTGCAGGGACAGGGCAAGCCTAGAGCAAAGGCCAGGCTAAGGACAGGGAGAAATGCAGCTCCTGCCCTGGCTCCCATTTATACACCTGGCACAGGAGACACAGCTCTTGGGCTGGTCTGAGGTGCTGCTGACCCTTCAGAGAAGGCCTTGGAGAGTGCTGGGAGCAGCTGGAGAGCACAGGAATTTTGGGGAGGAGGGCATGCATGCCAAACAGGTCATCTGGCTTGAAACCCCCGTGGGCTAATAACCAGCTATTTCAATTGATTCATTTGACTTGCTTCTGGCTGGCATCATAACAATCTAAATCCTGGGAAAAGACCTGGCTTCTCTTTCTGTTCCTTCCTTTATGGGTTTTGGGTTTGCTGGGATGCTGACCAATATTATTTTCACTGAAGTTTCACCTGTCACCTCTTGCTAGCAAAAGCTCCCTTAAGCTTCCCTTGCCTTGTTTACGTTGTACTCTCTCCCAGCACATGTGCTGCTCTGGTGACAAGTTGGTTCCTCCACACCCTTTGCATATGCAGCTCAGAAGAACAGGAAGCTGTCTGACAACAGCTCCTGTTATCTGGGGAAAGACTCACCCAGGCAGAGGAGGCAGGGGAATTTGGCAGAGCCATTCTGGTGCCAAATGTGTATTCCCAAGCACTGATTTGTTAAATAGAAGGGCAGCACGTGGATGATTGCTGTTGATTTTTACCCTTTTTATTTTGTTCTGGTTTTTGCTGAATCCTTTGGCTTCCTGCACTGTCTGCAGTGCTTGCATCTGCCCCAGCACTAATAACTGCCAGTGCACAGAGCTATAGAAACCAGGTGGTTATTTAGCAGACTTATTAGAGATCTCATTTATTATTAAATGGAGGCTTATTGGCACACTCATCATGGTTTTTCCCTGTATGTAAAATTCCAGTTTGCCATGATCTTTCAAGTCCACTCAGGTGTTTGGCTTAAGTGGGAAGCTGCTGAAAAGTTTTGAAGGAAAAGTAGTTTGAACAAAAGAGCAATTTCATAGAAGTCAAACTGTTTTCTGCATTCATTAGATTCAGATTTGTCTTAATACTGTAATTTCTATCTTCAAAGGGTTAGAAACACGAGAATTCATTTTGTTTATAGAACTTTTATAGATTAGATACATCCACTTAATTATCTTGGAAGTCTTCAGTTCTGTGTTACAGTGAATTTTATCTGCAGCTATTATGAGATGACAAATCAGAAGTGGCAAGTATTGATCAAATATTTTCAGCAATCAAATTTTTTCTAGCCAAACTGAAATGTGAAGACCAAAATGTTTTTCTGGATCCCATCTCTTTTCAATAAGTTTTTCTATGGAGGAAACTCTAAAGATTGCATTAGGTCTCTTTTTGTTATGATTAATTGCATTTTGACTTTTTTGCAAAGTGAAATCAATACAAATACCTTACAAATCATTATAATATCATTGAGTGTGCTGCACATAAACCAAATTATATACATGTAGATCAGGGAACAGCAGAGTAATAACAAACCCAAACAAATAACTGTAAAGTAACAGCCTGGTAGAGATCTCGCATAAACCAGCATGTTTCATTGACAAAGCAATATATTTGGTAGACAAAATAATATGTAACTCTAATGAGGTGTTTAAATTTCAGTCCATGTTTCACCTTGTAGTATTTCTATTTTATGAATGAACAGAACCATTAAATTAAAAATGAAATGAGGTGGTAAATCATTGATTCTGTTGTACGTGAAGTTGTCGTATGCCTCTGGATTTTTCTAAAAGGAAAAAAAATACCCTTACAAAGCTGTTCTACAAGTGTTGCCTTCTGCTTAGCTATTTTCCATTTATTTAACTAAAATCTCAATCCTTCCTTAAATTCTGCTTTCTTGGTAGTTAATGACAAAAAGTTAGGCACTCTCAGCAGGGTTTAGTTCAGCGGTCAGGCAGCTCAAGCTGCTGGAGCATTGCTTGTCTCGTGGCTTTGTTAATGCTGGCACTTGCTGGAATTCCAGAAATCTCTTCCAGTTTGCCATGTAACTGCCCCCACTTTTCCAAGGATTCTGGCTGCTTTAGAACCTTCAGAGTTTCAATTTTACAGCATTAGGCAGATGCTGATTTGTAGTTAGCCCGTCAGTGTTGCTGCTGCCCTTGCAAAAGCCCCGTTCGATGCTGGCAGTCGGCGTTGCTGAGCAGAACGGGCACTTTGGCCCCTGGTTTCAGGCTGCCAAGCTCCCTGCCAGGGCTGGTTCTCAAACCATCCCAGCCCAGCCTCAGGGCCACACTGCGTGCTGTGGGTTTGAGTTCTGCAGGGCTTTAAGGGCACAGTGGCATGGGGCTGCTGTCAAGAAGAGTCTGTGGCCTTGCTCATGCTGTGTCTCTTCAGGACCAGCACTAAAATATAAAATCCAGACAATTCTATTCATAGTTGTTGTATTGAAACCTTTAGGCTGCATGGTGATCAGAATTTCAGGTGAGTCATAGCATGGCAGAAGAAAATTCTTAAGGGCCAGGCTTAATAACTGTCTGTACCTATTTCCTCAGATACCTTGAGAGATAATGTACAGGATCCTGTTACAGCAGGTGGCACTGACAGGAAAAGGCAGGATGACATCTCTTTGGGTGACTGATAGTTTCTCTGGGCAAGTTGCCATAACTCTTTAGGAGTTCCCCTCCAACCTTCAAATCTGTATGTGTTGCTGGAATCCATGTCTTCAAAACATCTCTTAAATCAAACATTCTGTCAAAGAACCAAGAAGTTAAATCAAGAAACACCTACTTCCTCCCTGAAAAGTGATCATGCTCTTCATCTTTGCAGTGGCCCCAGGTGAAAATAATTGTGAGAAAAGAGTGAATCCTAACAAGATTGTTATTGCACCTGGCTTAGTTCTCTGTCCTCCGGTTTAGCTCAGAGCTGCTCAGTGGCTTCCCACAGATCACACAAATCATTCCATCCAGGTAATTGCTCTTTTCCTGCCCTTAGAACACAGACACAACAGTTGTGTACAACTCTCACTTCTGTGACATTTAAGGACTTCTTTAGGGTCAGCAGCCACAGAAGTGAGAGTATTTCTATGAATTGTGACAGCCCTGAAGTCTCAAACTGGTGCCTGTAAGTGAAACTGAAACAAATGTTTCTGTCTTGGGAACATTTTTCATGGGCATCAGGCATGAAAACCAAACCCTCTTTGTACCATCCAAGTCCAGTATTGCTGGCCTCTCCAAGTAACTTCTGTAGCTGGGCCAGTCTGGGCAATAGTACAGCCTAGAGAGTGGGAGAATTCACATTTGAAATAGCAACTAAACCTCAAACTTCATGGGGAGGCTCAGAACTTCAAAGTTTTTCTTCTTTTTTTTTTTTTTTCCTTACATCATCTGATGTAAGAGAAGATATTACCTTTCTCTAAGCTCTTGAACACTGAGGGCTGCTCTGTCACTTATACATTAATTTATTGGAAATAGGCTTGATGAAACACTTGATAAGGATTTTAATTACTTAATTTTTCCATTTGTGGGTGTCTGCTTACGCTTCAGTTTTCCAGTATTTGTATTCCCTTTCTCTGAGCATCAAGGCCTGAGTGTTCATATTCAATATTCTGGTTTTGATGTCCAAATTCTCAGGTCACAAGTTGTGGAAGAGAATTATCTTTGCCTCAGAAAATCAGGTTCTCTTAAATACCTGCAACACTCTGGGAAACTTGAGCCTGAAACAAAAAATCTTTGCTGAAACAGTGATCTGGGAGTGAGTTAGTATTGTGTACTTTGATGTAAAAATGTATGTTGGGCACATAAGACTTGGCAGTTTTGTTCTTTCTTTTCTTGATTTCGTGATCTCTGTGCTTTGCTGTCACACAAAGAACTTCAAATATGCTCATGCTAAATGATATATTCTGTTCAAATACATTGCCAGGAGAATTGTGTGATTTACTTGCACTTTGTAACTTAGCAGTCCATGGAAAGAGAATAATTTTCTTTGGAGAAAGAACAGGTAATTTTGAGTGACAAAGGCAGGAAGGGTTCTTTTGCAAGAGTGTTCATGAACAGAAAATGACAAGATCTGTTGAAAAATCTCCTTTGCTTTTGTTTAATATGAAAAAGGGTTGGTTCTCCTGAGTTGGTAAACTTACCAAAGTGATTTCTGACAGCTTTGTACCTTTGACATGTTCCTCAAAAGCTTAGAAGTGTGAAAATAGTAAAAAGCAGAGACAATAAGGTAGTTTATAATGTTCCAAATTTAGATTTTTTTAGGTATCTTAGTTTTTAGCATATATGTTCTTCTCCTAGGAACCCACTGAAAATGTGACACTCTGAGGTTTTTGTACATACAGCTGGCCTTAAATTTTGTAGCAACTCAGCACAGAAATGGCCCATGGCTGCTCTGTGATAGGAGCACAAGTTTCTCCTGCACCTCCAAGACTCACCAGTGATGTGGCCTGGACTTGCCAAAAGGGGATGCTGAGTTACCCTTTCCTGGTCATTTTTTCCATTGGAGATCACTTAAAGACATTTTTCCTCCCCTGGTTGAAAAATGCCTTGTGAGCCTGTGAAGAACCTCTGAAATGCATAATGATGAGGTTAGAAAAAAAATACAATGAGCTTGTTATTCTGATGGTTGTTGAAAATTTATGAGACCTACTTTGTACCAGCAAAACAAACCCAGCTGCCTCCTGCCTGTGTGCAAGAAAAATGTCCTTATGAAAAAAAAAAAACAAAACAAAACAAAAACCCACAAAAACAAACCCAAACAACAAAACAACCCCAAAAAATTTTACATTGTTGAAGTGCAAAGGTGTGGGAGCCTCTCAGCTGGAGTAGCCATTGCATCCTTCGTGCTTCAGCCTTCTTTTTTTCTCAGCATTAGGGTCATTTCTGACATGGGGCCTCTTTTTAAGGAGGCCCATTAAAAAATCAAGCTGAATCATTCACTCACTTAAAGGGGAGGTGGGGGCTAAAGAGAATTGGTTTGCCTTGATTAATAAAATCATGAACCACATATCCTGTGATTCATTTAACCTCATGCTCAGCTATAAACTGGAGAGAAGGCAGTGAGCTTTGACTGGCACTTTACGGTGCTGTCCTCAGCTCCTCTGTTTTATCTGTTCATGTCTTATCCACACTCTTTTGGTCACAAAGGCAGTGTGCTGCCCTAGGAGGATGCAGTTAGAAGTGCAGCATCAGGTGGTGGAAAAAAAAAAAAAACAACAAAACCAATGAAACAATAACAACAAAAAATTCAACAATGAAGGGTCTTTAACTTAAGTGTTCTAAAACTCAATTTGTGAGGCACATGGGGCTTTCTGGGTCAATTACTCTTGTTCTACCTCATATCTAAACCCAGTTGTTTATTTTCTGAGCCTATTTGCAGAAAAGAATTAGAGGAAAGGGTGAGAGAGAATCAGGATTTGAGCTGTGAAACAGATTATAACTAATCTGGGTCTTCCCTGGTGTTCTTTTTCATTCCATTCCACTAATAATGTGACCAAGTGTCTGTCTCTGCAGCTGATGAAACCAATTTCATTAGAAACTCAGTTGTTCAAAACCTCTGTATCTTTCTCCTCACCTTTGACTCCTCCTGAATCTAATTCATTTACACATTTGACTGTGCATTTCCTTCCTTCTTCTTTTTACCTGTCTGCATTTTGCCTTGCTGAATCCTTGCAGGACCCATTTTTCCCCACAAGGTCTATATCAGTGCAGTGCCTCTGGTGCAAGACATTCCAGTGATGTATTGCACCTATACATCATCAGAGCAACAGGGTTTTGATGAACAGCTTTCTAATACATCATTAGATCATCACTGATGGCACTTTGATGATGTATTATATTAGTACATCATCAGAGCACTGTCATTCCAGTGATGTATTTATAAACAGATGGTGCTGTCATGCAAGAAAGAAGGGAAAGCAGGAGAGAACATTTCACTCTGTTACAGCAAAAAATGCATCCCCACCTCTCATTGAATGAGATGAAAGGCAAAGACCCTGTGAGGGCATAATTGTCTCATTAGGTGTTTGGCTCCAAGTCCATGGGCTTCCCTGTGCAGCACCTGGCAAGCAGGCACACGACCATTCTTGGCCAGGAGCACACGGAGCTCCTTGATGCTGATTTTTGGGTTCATTGTCACTCCATCATAAAGCCAGGGTTATGTATCATTCTTCATAGCTGCATGCTTGCAGGTGTAACTAAATTCTGTTTAATATAGGCATAACTGAAATGGTATTTGTGGCGTGGTGTTTGGGACATGTGAAGTGGTATTTGTGGCAGGGGATGTTGTGCTCAAGCACTCGAGCTGGGTGGCTCCAGCAGCAGTGGATGCACTGCTGGACACTCAGTGTCCACTCCAGGGGTGCCTTCCACGGCTGTAAGGGCAACATCTTTAGCATGCCAAGAAAAGAAGGCAAATTACTTTTCTTTTAAGAGATGCAGATCTTGTTCTGTGTAGTATCATAACTAAGATAATTACTGAACTTGCAGTCAATATCAAACATTTTGAGAGCCAGCTCTGTAGATTGTTGGATCAGATATGTTATTATTTCCCCATAATTATTACGATCATCAACACCTTCCTTTGCTGGGTTTGTGCATCTGTTGCCCATGTACTGTCTTGCTGAACTGTATTACTTGACTGCTTTTGCTGAGGAAGCCTTTTCATTTTTCTCTTTCAGATGAGGAAACTAAGATAAAGATCAGGTGAACTGTCCAAATCTCACAGACATTTACCCTGGGGCTGGCAAACTCCAAACGCTTTTAACCTTGGTCCTACACACGAGTGATGCAGCAGGTAGGTCAGACTTATTTCATGATTCATTTACAATTATTTGGGATGACTCTGGTGAAATATGACCAAAGTTTTTCTGGTATTATTGTTGGATGTCTGTTTTGGTCTTTGATTTTTTTGACAGAAGATATTTTTCAAGGTTCATTGTAAGATCAGTCATCAAAATGAAAATTTTCCCTTCAAAAGATTGACTTGCAGATATAATGTGTGTGTGTGTATATAATTATGAACAATTATAAAAAAACATATTCAAAATATCTATCGGTGTTTTAACATGTCAGCAAGTGAAATGGAGTGAGTTTTGGTTTTCTAGTTCTCTTAGTCTTATATCTTCAGACTCAAAACTTATTGTGCAAGGGACTTTGAGGTCAAACAGGTTCACTTTGCACTTATGGAAATTTCCCATGTAGAATTTTCAATGAATTGTGGATGAATGGAGGTGAATTTGTCCTTTCTGAGAAAGGACATTCCACCAAAATTGCACACAAAGCAATGGAAATAGGGAAAAAAATGTACATGTTTTCTTCAGCAAATATTTGTCAAAAGGAGCACAAGCAACTGTGTTGCCTACTCAAAACCAGAGCCAGCACTGTGAGGTATCTGCTGAAACTTCATAAATGTCAGTATGGGGCTAATTCCCTTCTTTGTATTGCTTGCCTCGGGTAGGTATTGTTGTAGTTCTCCTATTTCATAGGACTTGTAAAGTCACAGGTTAGAAATAATTTCAAGACTGAAATTTGTAATTTAAATACAAGAGACGAAAATTAAGAAGGTAGAAGATACTGTAATATTAATTCTACAGATGGGAAACTGAACACAGAGAAATAGGGCATTTTCCCTGAGGTCCCTGTGTCTGTAATAGAGACCAGGCTTAGAGATGCTAAGGTCTGATATACAGATCTTCAGTATTTGGTTCTGGGGTGTCTGCTATAATTTCATCCTGCTGCTTGGCACAGACAGTGGAAGCACTATGTGTATATAGGGGGAAGAAAAAACAAATTAAAAGTGTTTTGCTGCTGTACTTAATATGAAAGTTTGACCTGGAAAATGCTAAAGCATTGTCAGATCCACAGAGCCCCCTCAAAAATTGCGTTTTTAAACTCAAAATTTCAGCATGTGGTCAAACTGTCAACACGCTGAAATCCTCACTGTGCTGGGAGAGGAGTTTGGGCTTTTTTATCAGGTTGCGTTTTAGCAGCTCTGAAACTGTGTCAGATGCGAGCAGTGCCAAGGCCATGTTGGGCTGGGTCAGCAAGAGTGCAGCCAGCAGGTCCAGGGCAGTGGTCCTGCCCTCTGCCAGACCCTCAGGGAGCTCATCTTGTGTAGGACTTTGGGACAAGGCACTGACCCATTGGAGGGGCCAGCTGAGGGCTACCGAGATGTGGGGCAGCTACAGCACTGAGCATGCAAGGGGAGCCAAAACCCTTTCCTCTGCTGAGGAAAACACTGAACCAGTGCAGTAGCTCTTCAGGGACAGCTCAATATGCCCAAATATGCCATGGCTTTCCTCCCAAGACGTGCTGCTCTGTGCTGATTCAGCCATCAGGATGTGAAAAAAGGAAAATAGAGTTCAGCGGGCGTGGTGGGTCTCATACTGCAGAAACGTGCTGGCCAAACAGAAAATGGGGGAATATGAGCTCCAATGGAATTCTCTCAGCCTTGGCATTTGGAGAAGGATAATTTTGTCCATTGGAGGTAATGGAAAATATGGCTTGGCAATCACTCTTGAGCAGTATTTAGTACTCAGACAAGGAACAAAATCATTGCCAAGACCGTTCATATTAATTTATGCAGCCATTAAAATGCAGAGTAACTGGGTCTTCTCCTACTCACAGTACTTCCAAATGTGGGGATGCCAACAACTTCTTTTAACACTGGTGGGCATTTGGCACTGGCAGGGTCTCTGAGGCTGAGCTCCAGTCCATGAGGCACTGTGTGATTATTGCAGGAGTGCAGCAGGGTCTGCTTGTTGCTCAGCTCTGGCTGTGTAACACGCAGCAGCCGTGGCCTCTCTGAGAGGAGCAGGCAGGGTCAGCTGAGTCACAGCAGCAACCTGATTAGGTGGTTTTCATCACACCAACTTTTTTAGCTCAGTAAGGAGTCTGAGGGTGTTGTCTGTAAATCTTGCAGAAGTCAGGCCTGGGAGACTGTGGTGACAGTTATTATAACAAAGGGGAATAACATGGTGCAGGAGAAACAGGTTCCTTTCAGGAGGAAATGGTCTTAATGCTAACACAAGGTCCTCATAGATCATTCAAGATTTCTTTTTTTTCCCCATTGCAGACTGTTTGGTTATCTGTTCTAATATATGCATTAATATATTTTAAACCAACAGTTGCTCAGCCAAAGTAGAAATTGCTATCAGATAGGAATTTCTGATTGTTTTTTTTTTTACAAAAATGGAAGCAGGGAAATTTCTTCTTAATTAATAAATTCTCTTATTGTGTACAACAGGTAGATGAAAATGAATCTAATATTACATTCATATTGAAAAAAATTCTGTTTGTTGGTCATCTTTAGGACATAGTCTATGTGCTGTAGTAAAGCAGCTACCTGGAAAAATTCAGCTTCAAGGAGTTGATGAGTATAGGATCATAAAGTAGTGCTTGAAATACATATTTTGTTCTGAAGACAAGATTTTAAAACAAAATGAGGATTTCTTGAGTGGAAGGAGAAAGTGTTCTCTGGTGTACAGAAGTGGATTAGATCATGAAGTTAGAAGGGAGTAGACCATGAGATAGAAACATTTCCCTTTATCTGGCACTTTAAACTCAGATTTGTGAAGCTGTGGATAGTTTTGGACCTCCAGTAAAAGATGTTGATAGACTGGATCCAAGCTGAAGGGGCTCCAAATAGCCCAGGGGCTGGAAGGGACAGAAGCCAAGGCAAAGAGGCTCCACTGAGAGCAGTTAAAGGTGACTTTACATTTATAGCTTTACTCTGGAGTTTTCTTCTTGGATAAATCAGTCATAACCCACTTTAAAAAATATTCTTTCCAAATATTACGTTGATTGATATGACCTAACATTTTCTCCTCATTTGAAATGTGAAGTCTCCCGTTTTGAAGCTGTGAGATTTAAATGTGAGAGACCAAAAGTTTTTGGCATGTGGGCAATAGGGAAATAGCTCCAAAATGGATATCTGAGATGGTATGTGAAAAGACTGAAAAGATATTTGCATCTCAAGTACACAGGAAAGAATTCTTGTCTCTTTGGAACCAACACTAGTTATGAGTAAATGAAAGAATTTGTTGTTCTCAGATTTGTCTCATTTGGGTTTTACCCAACATAAGATAAAATTTGATTCCTCAAGCTTTCAGCGATTATTTTTCCATATTGATCCAGGCCAATGAAATAAATTCCAGTCTTTCATTTTTAAAGCAAAATGTGTTGGGAGGCCTTAAGTACTTTCTCAGATATTAAATAACATTTATATCAATGTAAGAATGAAGGAATAGATGCTGGCCAGCCAAGTGTGTGTGCTGGAATTATTAGTGCAAATGGAAATCATGCAGTTTGTTACTGCAAATGGGAGAGACAAAGGGAAATCATGCTTTCTGTCAGCAATGTGAAATGAGATTGATACTAGGTAGTATTCCATTATTTCAAGATGCCAACTGTTTTGACAGACCAATTGCAATTACTGGAGATAGTGGCTCAGCAAATTGAGAAGGAAATTAGGTTTGATCGCATGAGAGAGAGTGCCATAAAGAGCCCTCCCTCCCTCTTGCAAAGGTATGCAGATTCACCAGAGAGCTTTATCCTCAACAAAAGGCAGGGAGGGGGAATAAGAAAAACTAGAATCATAAATCACAATTCTCAGGCTTTGTGGAAATTGAGGCCAGTTCATCCCCTCCCCACAAATAATGTCGATGAACTTTCATTAGCCTGTCCTGCTGTTCTCTGCCACCTCTCATTTTCACCCAGGGCCAGGTTCAGGCTTGCTCCTTGTGTCTTGCCAATGTGCTCCATCAGCTCAAACTGCAACAAAGAGTCTTTGGTTCTTCTGGAGAAGCCATCATCTTGATAAAATTTTCCCTTTTTGGCGTCTTGGGCTTCTTACAGTTCCTATATAAGTCTTTAAGTTAACTGGAAAATTTGATTTTTCAGGAATTTCTCTGGGGAGGGGGGAGATGGGAACATAGATTTCATGGCTGAATCAGGGTGAATAAAGATGACAGAAGTGGCAAGATACATCAGGCAATTCCAACTATTTAGGAATATAACTGAGCCTGGTTCTTTGCACTAGGCCTGCACAACTTCTGTAAAGAATAAAATGAATTATCTTGGCATTTCCCATGTCACATCTTCAAAGATGTTTTAGTTGTTTTGATACTGGCATTGATAAAAATAAAAAGTGAGGATGGAATCCCATGTTTGACATGAAGGGTGGGAAATACCCTGTAAGCCAAGTATCAAAGCTGAAGCAGATGCCATTTTTTTCTGGGCCAGCTGAATTTAACACTCATTGCTATGTATTTAGGGAGGTTATTTTGTCAGACTCACAAAAGCCTACCATAGTGCCAAGCAAAATAATAATCATTCACTAGTCCAAACAGAGAAAAATACAGTATTAGAAACATAAAAGCACATTGTTGCATAGTTGCATCTGAACTGCTGCTGTTGTGGTTCTGTAACTCACAATTTTCTGGACAGTTTCTATGCAAACAGATTTTTGTGTGGTATTTTAAATTCTGAATTTAACGTTGTCTTTTGAACATAAGTGTGTTGATGGTCAACATCTACTGTGTCTGTGTGCTTAGATGTGTGTGATTAGCAAAGAGTTCTGTGACTGTATTTCAAGCTGGGATATACACATGGGGTTTGATTTCTCCTGGATGTGAGCAGAGGGTCCAAGCCATGTGAAACTGTTTGAATTCCCCTGCCTCAGATCACTGGTGTACCCTGTGCAGTCCCCAGAAGTTCCTGGAACGGGGTGAACCTCCCCTGAGAGGTTTGTAATAGCCAAAATTAATCTCATTTTGCTTTCACCATGCACTGTTAATTCTGGCTTCACAAGCACAGCCTTTTCTCAGTGTGATAGAGGATTTTAAAAGCTTATGCAATTCAACAGCCATACAGCAATTAGCAGATACTGCAGTTTAAGAGAATAATATTTATTAGCTTGGAAAAAGCACAGTGACTATAATCCGAGCAATTGTTACAGGAAGCATGGAAAGCCTCAGTGGTGAGGAGCTCCCGTGTCCCTGCCATCAAAGAGCTGGGGCCTTGTTAGCTTAGGGCAAATTTGTTTTCCAAAATATTGTCTCTGAGAAGTAAAAAAAAAAAAAACAAAAAACAAAACCTTAAAAAGCCCCAGAAAACAACAATGACCAAAAAAAAAAAAAACCAACCAAAAAAAAAAAAACCAAACCATGCCACCAAAGAAGGCAGTGCTGTGGCCTCATGCCCAGGGTGGATGGAAGCAGCAGAAGCAGCAGGTGGGTCTCAGGCTGTTCAGAGAAGTGGAGCAGCCACCTGCAGTGATGCTGTTTGCTGAATGCAGCACAGTGTGCTGCTGAACACAGGACAGACTCTCTCTTTTCTGACATCCTGTGCATTCTCAGACATGTGGGTCTCTGCTCACTTCCCAGTGCTGCAGGAATCACTGTCTGAGGAAAGTTGTGGGCTGGAAATGTCATTAGGTGTTAGGGAAAGGTTGCAATTGCAGCAGAATGCTGTGTGGCCATGCAGGGTGTGAAGGTCTGTGGTGACTTTGCTGCAGCCCTCCTGTAGCCTCCAGGCACCATTGTTCTTTAGGAATATTCTAATTCTTTGCACTGTTGGCACCAACTAAGCCCTCCTGTCACCCTGGTGGTGCTGGAACCTTTCAGGTGTTTGAAAACCAGGAGCTGTTGTGCACGTTTTGTATCGGAGTTTTTGGGATGAGTCTGTGGTCCGTGCCCTGCTTGGTTCTTCTGACTGCATACTTTTCTCTGCAAGGAGTCAAACTTGGGTTTCTGAGGCAGCAGCTGCTGCGACTGGAGGTGGAAACAGACATTTGCTGAGCTGCAGCAGTGAAAGCAGGCAGTGCAATTCCCCAAATGGATGCAGCTACAGCAGGGTTTTGTCAGACCAAGGCTGAGAGAGGGCTTTATTTGTCTTGGGAAGGAATTGTGCTCAGAAGAGGGGCTGTGCAGTCTGAGCCTGTATCACTACAGAGGGTGCTTCCTTGGTCACTGGAGTTAATTACTTAAAGATACCAAAAAGGGGGGTAATTGACAACATAATAATAACATGAAGAAATATTTCTGAGACGTATCCTGTAAAGAACTGTTCGAGTTATACTAAAATAAAGACATGGGAAGCATGTGCTTTCCAATACCCTAGGTACTCTGTTTTTTTGCAGAGGTGACTTAGCCTGTCCTCCCAGGGTATAATATTCTGTCCAAAGGCTTGTGTAATCGTTGGAGTATCAACCAAAAATTGCTGTAATTTGTGGTACCAGTACAATCCAAAAACTGCAGGGGATGATCCATTACATGTGTGTATATAAAGACACAGCTCTTGATGCTGTGTCAGGCTAACATCTGCTTGTTGACCTTTATTGACTTTTCTGTGTCAGGGAGTTCCCCTTATAACCTTTTTCCATTTATCTGCCTGTCCACTGCAGTGCTTGTTCTGAAGGATGGAAGGAGGGAGGATTAAATGCCTCCAAAAAGCCACAGATAATCAGAATAAAGGTGCTAAAACACAGGTAGATTTTCACCAGGTTTAGGTAAAGGATGAGAGATCTGCAAGTGTGTGGTTTTGGGTTTTTAATTTCTTAATGTAAGATCTACTCTTTTTAAAGCAAGCTATGAGAATTTTCCTAGGTAAGATGTACATACATTAGGGGAGGTTTGATTTAATGACCTCAAAAGGTCCCTTTTGGAGATGTTTCAGTCATCTGTGACAATCTACTCTAAACATACCAAATGAGTGATTTTACTGTCAGCCTAGTACACAGGTGGGCTTCTGCAACATGCAACAAGTTCATTTTAGATTAGGAGAATTTATCAATAACTCTTGAGGAAAAATATTACTGATAGATAGTGGTAGGTATTTTTACACCACAGTCCTACCAAATATTGGGTTCATTGGAGGAGATGAAATATACAAGGATTTTTTTCCATAAATAAGTAGTTTGAAATGTCATATTTAATTTTTGCCATAGTCTCTTAATTTTACATTGCTATTGAAAAATAGGCACACAAGTGACCAAATTGGCAATTTGTTAAAAAAAAAAAAAAAATTAGAATGTTCAAGATGTAGAACTGTCTCTTTACAAGAAAGAAACTATTTATTTTCTGGAGAAAAAAAATCATTGGTACATAAATCATAATTTCTTCTGGAACAGAAAGCCAAAAGGCATTTTAGATGCAAGCCATAGGTGTCACCTATACGTGTAAATTTGAGAGGAGATTATTTGCAGATTAGGAAACACAAGAGTTTATATTCAGAATATCATGAGTTATAATTTTTTTTTCAGATTTGCTTAGCACCATGTTTAAATCACCCAAAATTACAATTTTGGGAGCTACAGGTCAGTCAGCTCCACTTGGGTCTTTCTGATACACAGGAGAGAAACCATCATGAGTGGGAACAGTCACGTGAATTTGCCAGGTAAAGCATTCCTGGCCCCCCTGATTGATTCCTGTGAAAGATGACTGCATTATGGATGAGGGGAGAGCAGAGAAACCATTTGTCTTGACATCAGCAGGGCATTTGATGCTGCTTTTCATGGCAATCTTGTATTCAAGTTAGGCTATTCCAGTCTGGATGGATGGACACCCAGCTGAGTGGAAACTGGTCACAGGGCAGAGGTCAGGGATCCTGCTGTGTCTGGAGCTGCTCACAAGGGAGGCACTGCTGGGGGGTGTGTAAAACCCTCCTGTTTAACCTTTGTACTAGCAGTGTTTCACTTGGGGCATTGTCCTGATCAGCCTCAGAGGGGACCTGGAACTGGAGGCACCAGTTGGGAGAGCCAGGGCAGGGCGGCCATCCCGAGAGACCTGGAGGGGTGAGCTGGCCAAAACCTCCCAAAATCCGGCAGGGAAAACCCCAAGCACTGCAGGGCAAGGAAAAAGTCCTGAGAAAAACCCAGCAGTAGAGGGTCAGGATGCCTTGGTGTCCCCAAACTGAGCAGAAGCCAGCAGTGTCTGGGCAGCCAGGAGGGCTGATGGTGCATGGGCTGGGGTATTAGAGCATGGCCAGGAGATCAGGAGAAGAGAATATTCCTCTCTACTCACAGCAGACATCAGGCTGTGTCTGTAACACTGCATTTGCGTTTGAGTCTCACAACACAGGCCCTTATAAACTGGGGGACTTGAGTGAACAGCTCCCAAAGTTGGCTCCTTAAATTAATTCAGAGCAGGTTTCTATCTAAAAGGTAGAATACCAGTTGCAATAGAAATTTTATGTTTAACTCCTCAATACTTTTCATTTAAAATCTGCTTTCTTTCCTTTATTTACAGATTATCAAAATCTAGATTTACCTCATTTTCTCAGGTGATCTTTTGTTTATTTAGGGAAAAATTATATAAGTGCTCCCAAAACACCCAGGCCATGGAAAGAAATAAATATTGATTTATTATGCAATTGAATGAATTACAATGTATAGGTAATATACAGGGAGAAGGGAATTGTGATTCCTTAGCATTCTGATTGGCTGCTGATGATGTAATGGTGCATTATTAAGTGATAATTGTTTTATTACATTGTTTACAAGGAGACAAATGGTTTGTGAATCAATGCACAGGGAGGCCACAAAACAACTTGCTTATTGATTCACAAGCTGTTTGTATCAAAGTTTGCTGCTCAGAAGAGAAAACAAACCCATGTACTCCAGGGTGTATTCATAAGGATAATAGTCTTGGAAGGATGGAGTCTGAATTTACATTAAAAATTGGCTCAGCTCTGAAATACACTTTTCCCTTCAAAATATTGAGTGGAATCACGCCTCCTGAGCCATGCAAAGCTATTCCTAGTGCACCTTTCTCTGCCATCCTCTTTCATCAGCCATCAGGTTGTGGGGTTCAGTAAACTCATTCCTCAGTTCCTTGAGTCATCTCAGAAAGATTCTTTGTCATTACTTCTACAATTTTTTAAAGTTACAAGTACTTTGCTAAAGTATCTGCCTTTTTGGAGATTGAAGTCCTTTAAATGTTAGAAACTGGAGTAGTAGATGTATTCCCATTCTTCCCAATAGTGGAGTATAAAAGAGCATTCACTTGCTGGCCTGCATGAACACAGAGTGCTGGATCAGCCCCTTCCGTCTCACATGCAGCTTTCACTAATTTCAGGAACACTGCTGGAGTATTTACCAATGTAACCTGCCACTGGTTTTCTGATTTTGCAGATCAGTGTCTTTAAGAATTCATATCCATAGACAAGTCACTGAAGCTTAATCAATCACTATCTATCTGCTGAACAGACAAAACCCCATTTACAAGGCACTGCAATTTAGCTTATGTGTTGGAAACCCTTAGGAAAGAGCTTCAGCAATGTCAGTTTAACTTGCAACTAAGATTAAAATAGGCAACACAGAAATAGATATTGAGCTTAAGCAGGGCAGTGTAGTGAATCACCTTAACTCAGCAAAATGTTTGACTCTTCATGGCTTAATAACACACTAAAAAATCCCAAATCCCTCTTCTCTCTAAAGTCACATCACATTCTACATTGAAGAGGAAGTTTCTGTAAAATTAAGCCGCCTGAAAGAGGAAAAGAGTTGAATGACATTTTGTACCTGAGCAATTCTGGTAGAATGAAAGTATTTTTATTTGAGGCTAAGGACTGGTTTGTGTTCCTGTGATGTCTGTGTTTTTCCTTTCATAAGAGCTGCTCACACATATGAGAACCTTCACAAAGAGATGTTTGTGCTCAGCAGCTTGGTCTTTGGCATGCATTGTTGAGGGACTATTGCAAAAAAAAAAGGCTTTATTGAAATGTCATATTCTGTTTCCTTTAGAGGTGTTTTAAATTGAAGCAGTTTCAATGAAATCATTAGCAGATGAAATCCAATCTTTTAACACTGAGGGCTAAGTGTGTTGGGTTTGGCTGTAGGTGGGGCTTTAAAATGCAGATATTCTCACAAATAATGGATTCCATAACCAAAACAGGCAGGATTTTATTGGCATTGTCATATACTGATCAACTTTTCCTGCAAACTCGTCATTGCAATCAACAGGAAATTTAGGAAGTTTAAATAGACAGAATAGCACTATAATCTTCAGTATGAGGTGATAACTTGTGGGTTTTTGCATCCTCATACTTGTGCATGAACTCCAGAGCAGGAATAATTCTACTCTAGAGTATTTTAATTACTCATGTGCAGAATCATTTTTGGGATTAAACCATTGCTTTGATGCTTATAGTGCCTATATTGGTTTGGAGTTTTATTGGTGTTTTTTTGTACACAGTCAAACCTAGTAAAATAATTCCAACTTTCTGCTTCCTCATGAAAAATCAAATGTTATCTATTTCTTCATTTTGGTTTACGTTACTGCATCATTTTATTTACTTTTGTTTTATTTAAATCTCCATGAGCAGTGCCACAACAGTACTCAAGATTTTTGATATGTTTAGACCAATTGGCAGAAAAAAAATCACACAATTAGGGAAACTTTTCTGACAGTCTAAGGAATCTAAATTTTAGCTCATAAATACAATCATCCAATGCCTGGTCTTAAAAAAATTATGGTTTTCATAGAAATAAGGGAGTAAAAATGAACATATTGAACTAGAAGCTATGGGATTGAATATTTTGTCTTAGAAAGGTAGGAAAAAGTTCTCCAATGTTACACGTTTTTTAAGAGTTGTCACAATCAGGTTTCCTCCAGTCTGTTGTCCAGCTCCTCAAATCCAATATTCCGTCCACAAGATAACACACAGCCTGCCTCTTCCTGTCCCCCTTTGAATTTCAGAAGTGTTGGGAGTCTTGACTGTCTATGACAGTAGAGCTTCTTGTCTGCCCTGGTGCTTTTTGTCTCTTCCTGCAATGCTGCTTTGGAATCTCTCTTGGAGAAAACAATTATAACAACACCTTGAGAAAGGCCTTCAATTTAACTCCCTTCTTGTATGCTTGTAGAAAGAAAATTGAGCTTTGCATGTTGTCAGTTGTCTCCCTAGTCCAAATTTGAGGTTTTTCTAGTCTTAAGTCAGGTCTAGCTGATCCTTGTCCTGTACCTTTAGCTCAGCTTCGTTTTCTCATCCCTGTTTCTAGAGCTCACAGATGTGTCTGTTCTGTGGCCAGGGCAGGCTGCACATTGGTGTCCCCAGCAGCAGTGTTGTGTCATGAACATCTCCCACACTTTATTAGTGGATCCCTGCCTAAGCTTTGGCTGCCCACTGTCCCACACGTGGAGCTCCTGTGGAGAACAGCTGTGCCAGCCCCCAGCACCTGGCCCCAGGATCACAGGTGTGCCTCTGTGAGCTCTGCTGGCAGGCAGGAAGGCTCATTTTGGGTGTGAGAGAGGGGTGTGTGCTGGAAGCTGCTGGCTCACAAGGAGTGCTGGAGGGAACGTGGATCTGTGCCTTTTGGTTGTAGTCACAGGTATCTCTCAGATTTGCAGCTAAAGGCATGGGACCAGGGTGAGCCACAAGATGTCAATGATCAAAGCCTTTCTATAGAATCACAAAATGGCACAAGGGTTGAGGCTGGTAGCAATGTCTGGAAACCCTCAAGTCCAGCCCTCCTGCTCAAAGCAGGGTCAGACAGGGCAGGTCGTGTAGGGCACTGTCCAAATGAGGTTGAATAGCATCAAGGATGGGAAAAAACTCAGACTGTCTGGGCAACGTGTTCCAGTGTTCAATCACCACAGAGAAATAAAAGCTTTTTGGGATGTTTAAATAGGCTACCTGGTATTTTGGTTTGTGCTTGCCATCTCTAGCTCTTGCCCTGGACAGCAGTGAGTTCCATCTGGCATCGTTCTCAGTGCATGTGAATGACTTGGTAGTGCCAGTATAAGTGGCCTATTGATTATTTATCCTTCAAGTCAGCAAAAGGACTGACTTCAAGCTGATAATTAGGCAGAGGCCAACTAAAGGAGTGCAAAATAAACAGTGAAGTGAAAGGTACAAGACTTGCTGGCACTTGAGTTCTGCATGGCAAAGATCAGCTCAGCAATGGAAAAAAGATCCCTCTGTGTGCCTATGTCCTTAAATGAATTATCTTACCAGATGTAAAAGTTTGATTTACAAACCTCTGTGCCCCCAGGGGGCATGGTTTGGAAGCCAATTCTTTACATTAAATAAAACCCTTTGCTACCAGACTAACCCACAAACTTGTAAAAATGGCTTGCTATGCTGCTTTCTTCATCCATGTGTGGACTGTGTTCTCTGAAGCATGATCCTGTAGAATTTCTTTTCTGAGACTGTCACTTTTCTTCCTTGAGACATGCCCAGAGCTCCTCTGTTGTTGCCATCAGTAGCGTGTGCATCACCGGTACCCAGCTTTTGAAGCGTCCTCTCATTGATCCTCCCACTTTCAAAACCTTGAGGAGAAGCTGCTTAACAGCATGATGTCTCTAAAGCCTCCAGCTGATACCAGTTCTGATGTTTGTAAAGTGATTGGCATGCATTTCATGGGTGTATTTTAAAATCCCAGCAATTTCATGCCTTGCAGTATTCTCTATTCTTCCCTCTACAACAGACTTCTGTAACATGAATAAGAATCAGAGAATTCCAAGGTAGAATCAGTCGAGATATTTTTGCTGAAATTTGATTTTTAATACTAGGGATTTAATTCTTTTATCAAAATAGAGATCAAATCAGGAAGAACTGGGTTTTTTTATGGAAAATGAGTTATTGTCAGAGTTAATCAGGAAAGATCATCACCTGGAATTCTTCCAGGGGTTTCCCACCCTGGGCACAAACTGAAATAGAGAATAATGACATCTTATGTGATTTTGGGGTGGAAATAACTGTCTGTAATTCTTTATTTTCGTTTGTTTCATGTTTTGGGCTGATCTCAACACATATCAGAGTCCAGCGTTGTTTCCAATAACTTCTTGAAGTGATGGCAGTAGCACTTGGCTTGAATCATTTGCCACTCCACTATATCACATGGTATTCAGGGATGCAGCCATTCAGAAATGCATCCATTACATTAATGCATTGTTATTTATTTCTTAATCATTAAGCATAATGTGCTTTTTATGTAGGTTTACAGATATATCAGTAAGTTGTAATGACTTTATCTCATTTGACTGTATGCTTGGGAAGCTTTTGTGGGGCATCAAGCTTTTATGGCCGTGATGAACTTATATTCTTAGCAGATGGGAAAACCAGGCAGAATTCCTGAGACCTGACAATCAAAAATAAATGTTTCATGAAAACTCGTGGGAAAACAGTGGAACGCAGAGAATTTATAACCAGGCTCAGTGATTAATCTCACTTGACAAATTTGTGTGGCCATGTTTGATTTCATTCCTTTCTCTCCCAGAATTTTAGTACTGTGTTTCAGCTTCTAAAGATTAATTTGCAGTTTCTTAACATTTCATGTAGTCTGAATGGTGGATTGGAGCCCAAGTGACAGAGAATTCTCCTCTGTGTCTGTGTAGTTTTCATGATGAAATCAGCCCAGCTGTGCCTCAGTTGTGTTTCCTTCACACGTTATTCTCCAACATGCAGTGCTAGGTTGGGCTGGTTTAACTCAGTGTGTTGTCTGAAATTGCTGTTGACTGAGGCTTTATGTACAGGTGTGCCCAAGAGCTGCCTGTATAAACTGGATACTTTTAACACAATAGCTCTACATTTACTTTTCTTAAATTCCTTATATTCTCCTTCTCTCCAATGCCACACTTGAAATTCTTTCTCTGCTCACCTCACACAAAATCTTTAGCAAGTATTAATTATTGTAACTATAGTAATTATTGTTTTTATCTCAGGAATTCAAGCACTCCCTTTGTAGTAACCTCCAAAAAATTGAAAACTTGATATGAAATTGCTGAGAACACTAAAGAGCAGCAGTGTCTCAGTCTTTTTGATCAGACCCTACTTCCTTTCTTTCCTTTCAAAGTACTGCAGCACTCATTTTCCAGATTAATCTTTGAATAAACAATACAATAACAGTTATTTAAAATTTTCATATGGTTTATAGGTAAAAATAGGACTATCTGGAATAACTTCTGAGCATGGTCTCAGTAATGGAATAATACTTGATGCTCAATTGAAGGAGACAAAAACCCCTCTGCAAACAGCTGTACCTACCTGCATACATAGACAGGCATGTGTGTGCATGTGTTGTGTCCTCCCAGCAGGGACACTGAAGTCAGGTCCCCATGAAGGTTCCTTTTGTATTTCCAGACCTGCCTGTCTCTCTTGCATGCTTAGCAAGCTGTGAGCTGCATCAACTCAGCAGACTGTTTCCCAGAGAATTGCACTGGTCTCAGCAGCAGAACACTCAGTGTTTTAGTGCTGTGCCCTGTGACTGGGAGGGAGAGAGGGGGAGAAGCCATGGCTGAAATGCATTTTCAGGGACTCTTCCATCACCTCTATGGCACAAATGTCAATTGAAGCCATTTTTTGCCTGCTGGAAATCTGGCCTCTGATTATACTGCTTGCCCAAATGTTTTACAAAATGGGTAATATTTCTGATTTCCTGATTTAGATGAAAATTTCTTTCCCCTGCAGTTTTTATTGTAAGCAGAATGCAGTGTACTTGGAGCAGTGCTGCACAGAGGGCCCTCCCCCACCAATGTTTTATGCATGCTGATGCCTTGCACAAGGCAGAAACAAGTAACTTAAACAGTACAATAAATTTTACTGAGATGTAGATACAGGTCTTTCCTGGCTTGTCTATAAAGTGAAAAATATGGAATGATTTGCTTCCCCTTTAAGGAGGTTATTAGCTTGCTTGTATCTACCAGAGGAATAGAGGTGCACACAGTCTCCCATTATTCACTGGGTTTTTAATCTTGATCCCTGGCTCCTGCGATAAGTTATTGCTGGGGACTGGAATTGCTTGGGGAGTGATGCAGGTGCCTGAGGGCCAGCAAGTGGCTCTGTTATGAGAACTGGCTCTAATGATTAATGGTAGGATGCAGTGCACTACTGCTGACTTCACTGGGAAATACAACATTGTTAATTTTATCATTATAAACTCCCAGCACTGCAAGAGAATGTGTCTGCCTCCAGGATGGTGAATTTGATAAGAAGGCTTTTCTGATAAGATATCTCGTACTCCCAGGGAAAAGCATTCATGTTTAATCAGGGAGTATTTAACTTGCAATCCAAATGTTACCAAGTAATATGTACAGGTCATTTTAAATTTGTGCTCTACAGTTCAGGTCACAACATTATAAATGAGTTTGTATACACACTGAGGAAAGAATCAATATAGCCCTCCTCTCTACAAAGACTGTCATAAGCCAGAGAAACTAAATATTTTTTCACTTGAAAAGGGGACAGACTTTTTAATGACTCGTAGTACTACAGACAGATAAATACATACAGAGAGACCAGCAACCATCCTGTTAAATGCTCTGCAGCTTCCAGCCTTGCTGGTGGCAGTGTCTGTGATTTCAGAGCAAACCCCTGAGGACAAGAGGGATTGCATCCTCTTCCTATTAGTTATATCAAACAGCTTGTAGGACTGGCATGCAGTGCTGGACTATGACAAGACAATAGTCCTGAACGTGCCAATTCCTCCTTTCAGCGTGTGATTGTGGGATCAGCATGGACACTGCTGTCTTGCAGAGACATTTGTACTGGTTTTGGCTGGGGTACAGATAGCTGTCTTCACAGTGGCTTGTATGGTGCTGAGTTTTGAATTAGTGATGAAAGCAATGTTAGCAGACACGTTTTAGTTTAGCAAAACCTGAGCAGTGCTTTTACAGCCCCAAGGCCTTTTCTGATTCTCACACTCTCCCAGCAGTGAGGAGGCTGCAGGTGCATGAGAAGCTGAGAGGAGACACAGCAGGAACAGCTGGCCCCAGCTGACCAAAGGGAGATTCCATCACACAGGACACAGTGTGTGACAATAACAGCCAAAGGGAATGAGGAGGAAGGGCTATGTTCCCCCAAGATGAAATTAGTCCTCCCTCTCAGTAAATAGCTAATTGCACAGAGGATTTGGTACATCCTTGGCTCTGCTCAGCATGTGTGTTCCTGCAGCTTCATTGCTCTTTACAGCATCTCCCCCCAGTTTTGCACCTTTCCTGCCATGCCCTCATCTCCCATGCCTCCCCCAGCACCTTGTGCCCTCCCAGCTGCCTTTTTGCTTCCAAAGCTGTTGAATGATGAGCATTTTTTTCATTCTGTTTGTGAGTTGCATGTGTCTCTCCAATGTGGGTTTTTTTTTTCTTCTCTCTAAATTAAAATTCCTCAGGCTGTGGTCCTTCTGCCTTTTCAAACAGTGCCTGGCACAGTTTGGCTGTTATTTTGTAATTCCTTAGGCCATTCTAATACATTTGATGAAGACTTTATCAAAACCTTTGTGAAATTTTCCATGAAGGTAATATTAACACTAATAGAGACAATTTTGAAAGAACGAATAACTTTCTTTTCACGAGAGGTATTCAGTCTAGGAGTTATGACATGAGGAAGTGAGCAGCACTTGAACGTAATAAGGTGATTTTTATGGAAAACCTAATGGGGTAGTGTCACTTAGTAGGTCATTTTAAAACTAGGCTTGCCTTGAAACTGGAATAACATTATAGAACTGAGTGCAGATGTCTTGCGCTCTGGCTCATGGTCTTTGACACCATGTACTCTGTTAATCATTTGATCTGGCTCTACCAAAACAGATTTTGATAATAATGTAGATATTATACCTGCTATTAGGTGCCAAACTACTGTTGTTGTGACTCATTTGATCATTTTGTTGCATTAAGTGACACATTGCACATGTGGGTGGGAAAGCTGTGGAAACTGAGTCCTGTCATTTACTGGACAAAATACTTGAGTGGCAGGAACTGTCTGGTTCTCCTAGTCTGGTTCAGATTTACAGCAAATGTTGCTTTTGTGGAGAATTGTGGCATTTCAGTACTGAAACAAGTAATGCTCACCTCTAACAGCCCAGGAACCAAATTTATAGCTAACCAATTGCAAAGTGTAGGTTTTGGCATCTCAGGGTGTTTCATAAGCTTTGAGCTAAATGTTGCAGCACTTCTGATTTCACATGCCCTGGAAGAGAGAGCAATGGCAGGTTGATGTCTATCAACTCCAGCACTCATAATACACAGTAAAGGCAGTGGGTAGGATCAGCTTCAGTTAAGCAGATGATACAGTAAAAGCAAGTACCTAAGTGGATAATGGGAATGCCATCCTGAATCTCCTGAGGGACGGTAATCCATAGCAATTGAGGTGACTCAGAGGCACAGGAGAAGTGCCTGGGTGGCTGGGATGTTAATGTGTGCAGACAGGAGCTGCTCTGCACTTTCCCTGCTGGTTCCTGATGGCAGTGTCAGGTTCTCTGTGCCCTGCACACAGCTGTCTGTCAGCCTGGCTGGGTTCTCTGCTGCAACCTCTACCTGTTCTCTGCTGCATTGGTAGAGGTGCAATTTTGGCATTTGCTCAGGAGAATTTTGTGGCTTAGCAAATGAGTAGCAGGGAGAGAGAGCTGATGGCTTCAGAGGCGAATCTTAAAAAGCTGAAGCTTCAGAAATTGTCACAGGAGGAAATAATTGATCCAGGTTTGAAAAAGGGACATGTGCTGGACTAGCCAGATTTTGAATCACCTGTGTCTTGTGTACCAGAATAAGTAGCAGAGGCCTGACCTGCAAACTGTTGTATCTGACCAGAATAGCAGGACTGTTTTAAACTCATTTTTTATTTGTATAAATCCTTACACAGAGCTGTTGAGACTCAGGCTGAGATTCTCTACTCCATTATTTGTACCTTAGTCTCCTACTGCATTAAAAGGATATTTTTTCCCCTCCAGCATGTGCTTGGCTGTATCCAGTTTGTTTTTCTTCCTTATTCCGAAGCAACAAAAATCAGCCATGGTTGGGAACAGAACAGCAGATAGGATAGCAAAGTGCTTGGAAGCAATACAGAGAATCTTGTGTTCTCAGAGTCTGAGGTCAGAAATGAAAGCCTGTTTGTTTTGGGGGGATGATCTTGTGTTGTTCTCCCCTTCTCATCCTCCCTCCTGCCCCAATCCCCAAACCAGTCATATTGTCAGAGCTCTTTGAAGGATATTTATTCTTATGGAAGATGGAGAGTAGTTTAAAAGATGACTTCATTTAAATCTATATCTCTCCCTCAGAGGGTGTCTCTAGTGTCCTTAAGAAGAAAGTAGTAAAGCATTGTTTACCTCTGACAGCTTTATTAAGAGATTAAATGTTAACTTTTATGTGACTCTTATGAAAGTGGTGAGCTGGAGAGCAACAAGTCCCTCCAAAAGGGAGGGACTGACTCCATGAGGGCTGCACTGGTGCAGTGCTCAGGGCACCTGTGCTGCGTGGAAGGCATTCCAAAAGCCTTGACACAAGGAATACAATCAAAGGCAAGTGTGCTGGCACAGAAAAAGGCCTGGATGTAGTATAGAAGTGTATCTAAATCATGTCAAAAGCTGTCTCCTTAGGTTTGAGTGGAAGCTTAATAAATGAGCACCTGAACAGAACACATTGATTAATATTCAAGCTCTAGCTGACTGAAACTGATCCTGTTTTGGGAACCAAGGCAGATTATAGCCACCACACCACCTCAGGCAGTAGGGAGTACCTGTCTGTACAGCTCAGCTACTCCCTGCGTGTCTGTGTGCCCACATACCCAAACCCCTGTTGGTTATTTCACACTGATAAGCTGTGGTACTTTTCCTGTTTCACAAACATGAGGAGGAACAACTGAAGTTCAACCCATTCATTTCAGCTAATGCATTTAGAGGTGTTTTCTGCTGCAGGCTAGGAATATGAAAACAGCAGAGCTCAGGCACTGAATTGTAGCTAAATAATGCATCCCAATCCTTTAGTCTTTCTGCCTGTGCTGTGCTACTTAATCTTCTGAGGACTAATGGGTTTAGGAGTAAGAGGATGTCTGGATGAATCATGGCAGAAAGTTGGTGTGGAGAGTCAGTTTTCCCTCTCTAAACCAAAGCTTTATCAAAATCTACATGTCACTGCACTGCAAGTGCTGCTTGTCCCTGTAGTGCCACGTGCATTTATGTGCATTGTACTCATGGTACACGATCACCAGGTCTGAGAGAGGCTGAGGTGACACAATAGCACTCCAGGACCCTTGAGTCCCACTGGGTAATGGCAACATTTCCTCTTGCCCAGAGTACTGCAGTAATCCGTGTTCCTTCTTTAAATAAAAGCCCCAATTCTTTAGTAGCCCGATTTTCCCCATACCTACTTGCAAAAATTTGTGTCTGATAAAACACTATTATTACATATAACCCTTTCCAAATGGCAGAAAATTCCACCAAAATTGCAATGATCCTGGCTCACCACTACAAAACCGAGCAATCAGATTTAGAGGGAAGAGCAGAATGAGCATCTGAGTCAGTCCTGGCTATAAAATTCCAGTATGGTTCTGGGGCCTGCTGCACTGTTAAAAATACCATTCTTCCCCTTATTCTCTTCTTTAACTGACAGGATCAAAGAACAACCTCTACATACCCAGTAATGCTCTTGGTGGTGTAAGATATGGCATGGAATTCTCCCTGTAAGAGACTTTATTGGACAGTCTTTTCAGCTGTCAGGCTAGTTAGGAAGTGATGCACTGTCCAGTAGAAACAAATTTGATCCAATTTAGAGGAAACAATGTGCATTGAAATGCAATTTCTGAGCCCTCGTGGCTCCCCAGGGGCACTGCCTCTGCCAGCTCAGGTGCTTGTGTCCAGCTGTGCAGGTGAGAAGATGCCTCCTGGGCAGCACAAGTGGGAACAAACACACCAAGGGTAGGGCAGGGAGGTTCAAACTTTGAATTTCTGCTAAAGGACAGGAGCTGTGCTTTTGTGAAATACTTTATATTTGATAGAAATGTTGAGAAATAGAAGCATGAGTCCACCTCAAAGCAGTCACAGATGTACTCTATTCTTGGCAGTCAGGCTTTGTGATCTGTAAGAGCAGCTTTCCCGTGTTCTTTTACACATGGGTAGTTATTGTAGCTATGTATGAACAGGAGTGTGAAAAGGGAGAGAGATAGGGAATGGAGCTTTTTTTCTTTTTCCCTGAGCTAGCAGTGTGAAGCCAGGGAGCTGCACTCTGCTCTGTGGCAGGTGTGTTCTGGGCTGGAGTGTTTGTGTGTCACAAAGAAATTGCAGGATTACAAGCTGAGATAACATGATAAAGAAAACCATATATGATTTTTGCTCTTCCATACCCTGTGCTGAATGGAAAATAGACTAATTTATTTATTGACATAAATAGGCTTGACATCTTGAGTTTCATTTTTGACTCCACTGTCTGAAAAGCCCTTACACCTCCCAAGGCATCTTCTCCTCCAGAGTTCTTTACAAAAAACACAGAATTCATTGCTTCCAGACTTCAGTGATTCCTCTGACCTAGTTTAGATGTGCCTCTTTGCACGAGATGATCCATGCTGCAGTAAAAGTGTCAGTTGTCTTCCACTGGTTGTACAAGGATAGCTGACTGAGGTGTCAGTGTCTGCTTTGTGAGCCCCCCGGATGAGGTGAGCTGAATCCCCGCGTGGCTGAGGAATGCCCTGAGTCAACATGGCGCTGTTTGCAGCAGAGGGGGGATCACAGGTGCGGGGCTTTCCAGGTGCTGCTTAACTCCACGTATCAGTGCGTCCCTGGAGGCTCTTGTTGTTCTCCTTCCTGCACACTTGGGATGGCTGCCAAGAGTTGTTCTGCTTTGTTTTCCTGCCTCCACGGCAGAGGAGCCGCACGATGCGGCACCGAGCCCGGAGCCTGATTTGTAGAGGCTTCTGTGTGAACTTAGGACAAAACTTACTTGCCCCGTCAGCATCCTCTGCACTGCTGAGTGTTTAGAAGCAAATGTGATAAAGAAAGTAGAAATGCAATTAACAAAGACCAATAGATACAGAAGCCCAGAGCCAGTTTTAGCTACTCTTTGTCGATGCCGGCTGCCACCGCGCCCACGCTGAGACGCGGAGTAATTGCCAAGTCGATAGCAGCGGCCTGGCTCGCAGTAATGATTTCAAGTCAGTCCTGATATGCTGTGGAAAGCACTGCAGTCAGCTTGGAGTGTTCCTTTTTGCTCTAAGAAGTTTGAGGCAGAGCCTTTTCTCCTTGTTCCAATGACTTGCTGCCTGCAAGCTTTGTAGCCTGCCAACGCAGGCCATGCATCCCTTTGTCTGCTTTATCCACAGAGGAAAAAAGAAAAAGAAAAGTCTTAACCACAGTACATGTGCCTCTTTGGATAGCACTTAGCTGCTTAAATTTGCCTCTCACTGTAGAGATTTGTCAACCCTAAGCTTAAGGACAATTCCTGCCCTCAGGGAGACCCCTGTATTTTCCTACAATATTTTGAAGATTGTTGGAATATAAAGAGTTTGCCCATTTAGGTTCAAATGTAGTCCTTGACATACAGCGTGCTACTCTGTGGAGGTTGTACAGTCTTTGAACAAAAATCAAACGAGAAAATCTGGATAAATGTAAATGATCTGCAGTTGAGCTGCACTTCTCTAAACAGTAGCAAAGTTCGAAAGCATCTCTAAGGAGCACCAGGGACCTGTGGCCTTAGGATTTAAATTTTATACTTTGTGTAGCCCAAGCACCATTTAGTGGTTTATAATATTTACAGTGCTTCTGGTGTGCAGGAAATATTCAGTCTCTTAAAGTTCTGTTCAGTGTGCTTTAAAAAGTCTTGGGACCTATTGTCAGCTGCTTATCTGGTCTTGTAAACAAAACTCCAGTTGTTTAGGTTGCTGAAATACTTTTTGAAAGGTCCAGAACTTTGTGCAGGCATTTGCTGTGATTAAGCAGTGGCACAGAAGAGAAAGAATGTTGTAGATCTACATGATCCTTGTTTCAATGTAGTGTTGATTCATAAAAATACAAAGGGCTGGAATAATCCTTGATATGAAAAATATAAAGGCTGAGAAGCAAAGGGAAAGGCAACATTTTTGGGTGCAGAAAATTCTGTGTAGTATTAGTGCTTGTGGTGAGGTTTATGCTTTCTTACAGAATCATCCCAAATAAGAAGGAACATTTAATACTGTAATATGTTTTCCACAATGGCAAAAAAGAGTTCTTGTGATGGGAGTTGGGTCAAGTTAATATATTTGGGAGCAGAAAAGCAAATTGCTTCCTTGGCCTGAAGGTGGAGGCCAAGCTGGCCATGAGTGCTTTCTTCTCAGCTGTTTGTGCCAGTCTTTTGTGTTATTTCTCTTGTTGTAATGAAGGCACAAATTGACCACATTCATGGGCACAACAGAGGCCACGTGAGCCAGGATCTGCCTCTTTGGTAGAGACCCTTGGGGATGTGGCTGGAAAATACTGAACATTAATTGTGGGCAATCTCCTTGCTCCCCTGAAGCTGCTCTGGAGACAGCTGTGCTTGCCAGCTCACTCCACACCTGAATGCCATGTGGCAGTTGAAGGGCAGTGCTTAATTACCTCAGTAATTTACCTGAAGCTGTTTCAATGCAGGGTACAGTAAGTCCAGTCCTGTGCAGGTTTTTATCCTAGTTCTCTGAAATCATTCATTTAGTATTAAATTGATGATTTCAGAGAACGAGGGTAAAAAAAATTCAAATCAAATTCAGTATTAGGAATTTTTCTTGCTAAAACAAATAAACAAAGCCCCCTTTATACCTGGCCACATTAAGCAGGGTTGATCTGGGATAGTGAACTACAAAAAAGAGTAAAAAGCAAATTATTTTTACTGATCCCCCCATGAAATCCTCATATTGTTGGTAACATATACTTTGAAAATATGGCCAGGATAATGTGATTTCTAAAGACAAGGTGAATGTAATTCCTATGAGCCTGATCAACACAAGATGGTAAGTTTGAGTTTAAAATCAGTTGATGGCTGGGTAGAATTAAGTGCATCATGAGAAAATGCCAAGAGCTCAGAGTCCAGACTACAGCTCTGGGGCTTCAGCTGGAATTTTAAAGTTAGCTCTGGGTAGGATGTCCTCAGCTGAGGCGAGTTAATCCAGTTAGCATGAGAAAACAAACCTTAAGCTGCTTGAGAGGGTGGGTTGACTCAAGACCAAAGCTGTACCTTTGATTTCACAGTGCTTTGTGGCATTGCTGCTTAATTCTTTTAATTTCAAAGAGCTTGTTTCTTTAGGAACTGTCTCATCTAATTGTGATTTCTATCTGTTATGATGATATTCTGTTCTGAGTGCATCAGCCTATTTCAGCCAAGTCTGATGGAGAATTAATAGTTTAAACATGCTTACTTGAAAATAGCAGCTAGAATTTAGAATGAGTTCCCCTTCTCCTTCCCTTCCCCACAGCAAGATTTCCAAGTTTCAGGTTTTACGCTGTAATAAATTTCAGTCAAATCCCATCACAGAATAGAAATCTCTATGAATCCACCTTTATTAAGTCTCCTGTGCACTCAACTACTTCCATTAAAGAGAAACAAAGACAACCTCTAAAAAGATATTGAAACATTGGAGGTAAGGAATATTCATTTCCCTGAAACTGTATCTGGACTCCAAATAAAATTACTTTTGTGCTTTACATTTGAGTGTCTGCTGAGGATGACTGGTCTTCTCTGCTAGAGAAGTTTCACAGCAAAATTCCTAAGCTGATATTTTTCTTTTTCCTTCTTGCCCTCCCCACCTTTCTTTTCTAGCAATATAATGACCCCTCTTCCATCTTGTAAAAGCCAAAAGCTTCTCCTTCTCCCTGGCCCAGAATTTAACATTGCTGTTTCCTCTGGAAACCTTTCACCCCTTTGCTGAATTTGGAGCCAGCGTAGTTTAATCTCTTTTAAACTCAGATCTGTGTGAAGTATGAGTGAGAACAGAGGTGTGAGTGGAGCTTTGGCTTAAAATAGCAAACAGTAGTAAAGTAGCTGCTGTTCATTTAGGAGAAGATAACAAACGAGACCTCCCAGGAGGCAGCAGTGCAACTCTTCACTGTTTCTCATCTAAATAAATGATCTAAATAGAGATAGCCATGGTAAACAAGCAAATTCTACTGATAGCAGGAGTATCAGGGAGTAATAAGCCCAGAGCAAACACCAGAGTGTTCAGGGGGGTTTGATCTACTACATCTGCAAATGCATAATTGTCAGTCTTTCTGGCAAAAATAATTAAGATAATAAGCACAAATAAATGTGACTGAGCAACACTCGGTTGCACAGATGTTTTAGCAAAGACCTTGAAATTAAAAAAAAACCAAAAAAACAAAAAAAACCCCCACAAACAGAACCTTGAGCTAAACTTTAAAATGAAGAACTAATGGTGAGCCAGAATCCCACAGCAGAGTGCTCTGAAATACCCAGGTCTGAGGGGCTGTTGTTTATAATGTGCACCATTAAACAGGGCTTTCTGAACATGAGCACCATTGTGACTAAACAGCTTGTCAAAATTAACTGAACATTTCCTTTCCTTAAGTCTTTTCTTTTTTGCCTGGGGTTTAATTTATCTAAATTATTTTGATTAAAACAAGGCTAGAAACAATTTAGACAACTATGAACAAAAGATTGTTCATTAATTATCAATATTTTGCTCCTGTGGATTTTTTAACCTCTTCCATAAAATTAGAAGATAAGTAGGCAAATTCTGCAAACCTTTCCAATGCTGCTGCTTCTTGTAAATGTCTCTGGAAGCTCAGTCTCTTAAGTAGGTGTTTTTCTGAGTCTCTGATCACTTTCCTTTTATTTTCCTATTATATTCTCCTATTATTTTATTTCTTCCCTTCCTCTATTCCTGTTTTGTGTTTTTGTGAAGGGCAAACAAAATGAAGCTCAGTGGCTAAAGCATGCAAGTAACAGCCTTGAGAAAATTCTAGTCAGAATTATTGCATAGCATCCAGTCATATGGAGATATATTGTGTGATGGTAAGAAATTCTGCCTGGATAGTGGAGCATCTGAACAGATGTGTAAAATAAAACAAATCCACACACATCTTTTTGTGAAGGGCAGATGCAAGGTGGTTATTTCAGAAGCAGAAGGGAAGCCAAGCTCCTGCTGAGCTGTGTTATGGAGCTCTGTTATCCTCACTCTCCCTTAGCTGAGGGGTCTTTGGTTGTATTGGTGTGGTCAGTGGTGGGCCCTGAGAGAGGAAAATAAAATTATTTTCTTCAAGGGAAAAGCATCACCCTTGTGGATGAGAAGATAAAAATTGCACTGATAACTTTTTCATTGAGAGGAACAAACTAGGCTGAGAGAGCAAGAGAGAGCATGCCTGCCAGGACAGGAATGAAATAATTGGCAGGGCAAATGATTCTGTGCTCAAAGTGATCAAAACCAAATAATCTTGTATTCTGCATTTGTAATGTAAAGGTGAATGAGGCTCTTGGGTGTCTGAAAAAAATCAGGCTTCAGAATAGAGAATTTTGTGGATTTCTGGTCAGGAAGGGAGGAGCCTGAACATGCTGGCCAACAGAGAAGAGAAAAGGCAAAAAAAGTGAAATAGAATTTTGCTGAATAACAAAGTATTGATCTGCTGATCTTGCAAGCTGTAGTCCCCTGCAGGCTGAAGGCTGTTCTTGTTACTGTGAGGAAAATTGTAAGCAGCTATGGAAGCCCTTTGCCAGGGAATAGCACTGGAGCTCAAATACACAGTGCCAGGGAAACGTGACACAAAGGACTCTTTCTGATTTCACTGGAGCCTTTTTGGTTTGGTTGAGTTTTTTCTTCAGGCTGGGTGGTGCTGGTGTTCTTGTGGGCTTTTTCCACAGATATCTCACTCTTGAAAAGCCTCTCATTTTTTTGGCATTATTCCCTGTGAGGAAACCTCTGTGCTGTGATACTTTAACTGGTGTTTGGTGTTCTGGGGTAGGATTTCAGACTGTGGATCACCTTTGCACTATGCTGCATTCCCTCTTACCCTCCCACCTCTGATATGCTCTTGAGAGCTCTGCTTAATGCAGCATTCTCAAAACCCCCACTTGCTGTGTGCAGTGGCATCATGTAAAGAACTGATAATGGAACAGTGGAAAGGGAAATAAATGTAGCACAAACTTAATGAAAGCAATAGGGGCAATGACAGATACCCAAAAATGACTTTGCAAAACCCAGTAGGGGTTACAGTGTGTTGGAAGCAGATTCTTGAGTTTACTTGTCTGTAACCAACAAGAGTATTTTTCTCCTCAGTGGCATTAGTGGGTTTGGCTACCCTTGACATGTCCCATTGCACAGAAGCCACAAAGAGCTGCTCAGTAGCCCAGACAGACTTGAGGACTGAGAAGACAGCTAATTGTCAGAGAGCAGGAAAAATGAACTTACATATTCTCTAAGTGTAAACTTTAAAAATAATATTAGTTTGGAGCCTTTTAGTTTTCCTTGAAGAGAAGGCATTCTTAAACATTTCTTATTTATTTGTATTATGGTTGTGTCTCAGGGTTGCTGTCATGGGCCAGTGTCCTGTTGTGCTAGGAATTTCAGAAGCATCAAACAGAAAGATCAAATCAAATGGATAAGGAGCAGAAAGAATCTTGGTTAGTCTGCTCTTGTCATTGTTGGGTCCTTTAGGTTGTGTCAGACAGGAGTGAAAAGAGAGGAGATGACTTTGTTGTTAGTGGGCGTAAGGGTGGGCATGTCTTTCAGAAGAAAACTCTAAAAGGAGAAAAACAGTTTGAAAACTAATGATTTAGAGCTTTTCACTGATATATGACTTCATTAGAGTATAAGGGAAGCAATAGGTGGGATATACACTTGCACGGAATTCTGTAGTGGTGCTGACCTAAAATATTGAATGAGCACGGATCATCCTTCAGTTTTGTTTAATTAAAACAAATGCATTGAGGACACAGTGGTGTAATCCATCACTGAATTAATGGGAGGGAGAGACGCTTCAGTCCTGAATTCTATCTGAGTGCACTAATTTTCCATTTTATCACCTTCTAATTTTTACCTAATTGTTTTGTGGAGATGCGTTTTCTCTTCTGCTGAGATGCCAATGCCTCACAGAAACCACCCAAACTGAGGCTGTTGGCCTGATCCCAGCATGTGCCTCCCTCTGTTGTTATGGTAATTTAACTACAGGAGCAACAAAACCCACCAGCTGAGCAAGGGTGGATTTGTACTTTACAAAACTTGCAGAGAAACCAAAGTCGTGAAAGACATCTGAAGTCTGATGCAACAAAATCTGGGGCAGGGGGAGGAACCAACACCCTCTCCCTGACTCCTTGCTGTGCACATAACCCACATAGCTCAGGCAAGGGCTTGCTGCTCCTGCTCAGTCTCCCAGCAAATCTTTTGTGTGGAAGTTGTAGAGGAAATATGTGGTGTTTGTGGGGTCCCCAGGATGAGGTGAGAGATGAGAATCTGACTCCACCTTCTCAGAAGGCTGATTAATTATTTTATGATATTATGTTAAACAATGCTATACTAAACTATACTAAAGGAAGAGGAAGGATATAGACAGAAGGCTTAACAAGAATGATCATGAAAAACTCGTGACTGACTCCTCAGAGTCTGACACAGCTGATGGTGATTGGTCATTAAGTGAAAACAATTCACATGTTGGATAAACAATCTCCAGACCATGCTCCAGAGCAGCAAAACAGGGAGAAGCAAATGAGATAATATTGGTTTTTCTCTGAGGCTTCTCATCTTCCCAGGAGAAGAAATCCTGGCGAAGGGATTTTTCAGGAAATATGACAGTGACAGAAATAGGTGCAGATTCTGCCTTGTTTCACCATTCTCACTCTTCTCATCTCTGAAATCTAATTATCCTGGTCTTTAGAAAAGGTGATTTTCTTTGACATGCAAAGAGCAGTGCCATTGTTAGTGTGGAGTCTGAGTGGCTCCTGTGACTGACTGGTGTAATACAGGGCCATTTTCTGTCAGTGCCTGGTAGCTCTGTCAGGTCTTGGGAAGAAAAACAGAAGACTTCTGACTAAATCACAGCATTGCCAGGAAGGTTTCACTTCTAATATTTAATAATTTTGTTTTCCTTAGTTGAGGGGAGTGAGAGTTGTACCAAATTATAGAGTATATTAAATAATCTTCACAGATTTTCTTTCCATGTTTCTAATCTTGTGTTTTCTAAATGTTATTCTTGGTGGTTTTTCCTTCAGATTTCTGCCCCATTGCTTAACTAGAGCAAAAATAGGGTGATATATAGCATAACTAATTAGTGACTGTGAGATAAAAAGATACATTTGCACTCCACATTTGCATTACACAAGGTTAGACCTTGTAAATTAGATGAAACACCATTAATAATCAAACAAATGAGGTCAGATCCATTGTTCTTTTCATTTTCTGCACTTCTGTTAAGATAATTTTACACTTCTGCTCCACAATTGAACAATTATTAGTTTCCTAAGTGCTACATGAGTTTTGACAAAACAAACCCCTGCAGAATCAAAATAAGTAATTTTATATTCAGGAAAAATGATTTTCACATTAGCCTGCATGAAATATTATTCAACCCAATTATCACAATATGTGGACATGTATAATAAATAAGATACAGCAAATCTAATCCTCTATGACACTCTATCAACAGTGTTTTGCAACAGAAATGTGTAATGATCTTATCTGCATCCACTGACATGTGGGGCATGAATAAATTGCTTTTCCCACTTGAACTTTTGATATGGTGGTGTGTCACCAGTTCTGCCTGAAGATCTGGTCTTTTCTGCAGGGCAATATTCCCCCCAAAGGACTGTGCTTGTGTTTCCTCTAACAGGATTACTGGATCTGGTCTGGGTGGGAGGGTTTTCGTGTGATTGAGGAGCGGGGATGGCACTTTCTGCAGGAATTAAGGGTTGATTACAACATGTTAATGGTAGGTGACTCTAGTTCTGATTTATCCCAGGTATTCAGGTACCTAGATCCTTAATACCACAAGAAACCAGTGCCTGGGCTGTGCAGAACTCCTTAGCCAGCCTTTATTACCCTGGAAGCCCTGTTCTGGATGACCTGAATTCACACCCAGAGGCAGAAGGAAGGTGTTATTTCTTTTTATGCACGGGAGTATAATTTTATCTGCCCCAATTAGATGTGTATTAGGAAGCTGCAGATTTGTTATCCCTGCCATTCCTTCCTTCCTAATGAAGCCTAGTTCATGCTCACCTTCATCTTCCAAGCCTATTCATTACTATTTTATTTTCCTTCTCTGAAATGCTCTGGCAGCCCATCCTTCCTCTCTGGTTAGTTATATTTGCTCCACATGTTTCCACTTTTGCCAGTTCAGCACCTCTGGGAGCAAAATCAGCTGTTGAACACTTGAGACTTTCCTTTGAAGTATTTTATTTAACATAGTTGAACAGCCAGAGGACAACAGGAGTCAGGATGAAACAAGAAAGAATTTAATGGCCTCATGTTTCTAGGGTAGCTTTTCCAGGGTGATGCTTCCCTTTTATTTCATGTGATCTAAAACAGTACTAAAGTTAACCTGTTTTCTTTCCTCTTTTGCCCAAATCCATGTTGTTATTCTCCAATTATCTTTTTTCCTTTTAAGAATTCTTTTGCTGAAAAGTTTTACACCAAGCCTGTTTTCCTTTATACTTGTCCTCAAATCACTCATATCTCCAGTCTTAGGGGTAATTATCAGTATTTCTTTAGTTTTTCGCTGTATGTTCAAAACAAGAAAAGCAAATTACCCAAGAGACTGAATTATAGAACAACTGTAATGGCACAGTATTATATAAGGTTATACATTAGGAAAAGGGGGACTCTCAGAACTCTAGAGCTACATGGAAAAGCAGAAAGGATCTAGATCTTAATTTGCTTTTTTTTTTCTGCTGATCAAGCTGTTCTTTGCTTTTAGTACTTTGAAAGTCCTAGAAAAGTGTATTTGCAGTTACTCCTAAAGGAAAATAGATACAGGAAGGAATAAATTCAGTGAGTTCCAGCAGAAGGTTTTTGGGACATTGTAATTAGGCTTGAGATGAAAAGCATTGCCAGGAAGCCATTTACCTTTGTTGTGGATGTGTTTCGTGTATTATTGAGTAGCTTCACACTTTGGAATGTTATCTTTGTCTGGACTCAGCACGAAGGAGTCTCATTTTCACATGTCCTGTTTCAGAGCTCCCAGATACCTTGAGCAAAAGTGTGGCCCTTGCCTCTAAGGGAAGTGTCTTGGTACATTTAATTTTTATTTTTGTTTCTTTCACGTGTTAATAACCACATGGCCACAACTGACCAAAAAAAATTGATAAATAATCTTTGTTTTTTAGGGCAATGAACTTTGTCAAAGTCTTAATTCACAAGTGCGGAGCAGAATATAAAGGTCTAAGAGAGATTGGAATAGAGAGTTCAGTCCTGTCCTCACTGTAAGCAGGCTGTCTGCCTGGTAAAGGAAATTTGGTATAGGTATCACCAAACAGTCCAAGGCACTATAATCCTCCCTTGATTTTGTGGGGATTTTTCTCTACAAACAAGTTTTTATGAAAGAAGTTCTTCTGTGATAGAAGCCTTTCAGCATTTGTGCGTTCTGTGGTTGGCGATCATGTCCACAGGTGTGAGCCTCAGCAGCTTCTGCCTGTTGCACCAGTGAATGACTGCTGGACTGCTCTTTTCTCTGTGTTTTGGTGTGCACCTTCTCTCCCTAACAGCTGCATCCATAGAGAACACAGGAAAGCAATTCTCATTGCGCTTTTCCTGGGTGTCTTAATTGAAAATAATCCATGGGTTCCAAAGCTGCTAGGTTAGGCAAGCTCTGGTGCCAATACAGTATCACTTGTATCCTTTAATTAAAGAGACTTATTTCTGTATGAAACCTGGCTAAAAATGAGCTTTACAATGTGGCAAAGACCTTTACCAGCCCAGTGAAGTTCATGAAACCTTTTCATGTCTGAGCTGTAAACCTCATAGATTGATTTTCATATTGAAAGTGCTGTGACAACCTTAATGTAAAAAGCCTGAACTGCATTATTCTAATTAAGAGTTTACCTTTTCACTTTATCAGAATTCAGCTGCTGAGCACTTTGTGTAAAGGTTCCAACAGAAACAGAGGATTAAATACTCATATCACAGCTTAAGGTCTCCTCAGAGGCTTATTGACTTTCCTAAGTTCACCTGCTATGGATCTGTAGAGGATTCAGAATCCTTAATGGCAGCCATGGAAAGGAATAATTCCCATATGGGTGAGCTGCCCCAGCTAAGAGACAGTCCAAGACATAAAAGGTTGATTTTGTCAAACACTATATTCCACAGGACAATTTTATCCATGCTGAACATGGTGACAAAAGGACACAAGGGACAGGATGAGGAGAGAGGAGAGGAGCAATATGAGGAGGCCACTCTGAAATTACATTAATTAACATAGCTTGAGATTACATTAGGTGTGACACTAACAGTGGAACTCCCATGAATAATAACAATTCAGTGATCAGATGAAGCTGAGGACTTATTTTAATATAGCTCCCTGAGAAATACTGTCTTCTCAATTAGAGATGCAAATATTGAAGAGAAGTGATCTTGTGTAAATCGTACAAAAAATAGCAAAAATTAAGTGTATTGGGGCTGACTGTCCTCTTTCATATAACCATAGTACATTGCTATCTTAATTAAGACATTTTTGCTTGAGTGCAAGGAATTATTTTACTATATAGCAATCTAACTTTGAAAAATCATGGTCCTGGTTTAGTACCCAGGCTTTACTTGGATTAAAGCATAAGTTACAGCCGTGGTTTCAAATAATTTTTAACTTACCTGCAACTATTCTTCCCCTGCTGAATGAAAACTCTTACAAACATAAGAGGAAGAGAGTTTAGGAAGTGGCTGTGCTACACACAAGAGATAGAAGTACCCTTCATTTCCCTTGCAGTGCCTGTGGTTTCTATCAGCAGGTAATGAAGGCATTCATCATCCATTTTAAAAAGGAGCAGCATTGAGTTAAACTGGGAGTTATACAGAAGATTTTAAGTTCTAATGCTCTTAATGCATCTATCTTTCCCTCTAGTTCCATTTTATCCCCCTAATCTGACTGATTCTTGGATAATTTACTCAGCGGAACTAAAATCAGCTTTAAAAAAGTGATCAAGGTTGGGAAAACTTGCACAGGGAGTTGTGTGTCCTAAATCGCATTAGAATATGGGATTTTTATCCTTAAACTCAGTATAATCCTACTTCACAAAGAACTCCAGTGGCTTACTCTGTAGCAGTAAGCCAAGGTCTCGATTTCCTTTTCTTCCAAGACATACCATACCATAATTCCCCAATAAATAGAGATGCCTAAGCATGTTTGACAAATTGAACTGCTCCCTTCCATTTGTAGCAGCCCATTGTGAGCACGCAAAGCTTCCAGGTGCCCTCATAGCCACGTCTGCTGAGGCTCACCTGGAGGTGCTTTATGACTGAGTTCCTCAATCTATATGCAGATTTATACCAAGCCAGTAAATATCTTGTAGCATTTCCCATGGTTTGTACTCTTTGCAGTCCAATTCTGTTCATTTGCAAATTGCTCTGCTCTTGTGCATATTGAGAGTAATAAGACTGCTAATAAAAAGCAGTTAATGTAATATATAGCAGGGATACCAAGTGTAACTTAGAGGGATGGTTTTTGACACAAGAGCTTTTTACAGCTTTGGGCAAAAATATATTAATATAATTTTATTTTTTCTTGTGTTTTTCTTCAGTCTAAATACAGCCTTGTGGCAAAATTTCTATCTCTAATCCCATTTCTGTTTCTCTTGTGTGATGCAACCCTTGTGTTGATTTCAATATTTTGGTGTTTTTTGACAGTGTCTTGAGGTCAGGTGCCCAAACTAGTCAATTGTCCACTTCTGAAAACACTTGTGCATTGTTTTCAGTCAGTGTTTTTGTTCCAAAAGAGAAGCAGTTGAAGATGAACCTCCTCTGTACTGCTGACTGAGAGTAATCGAAAGTCCTGGTTGCAAAGTCTGTGTGCAGAGGCTTCCTTGGCAGCAATATCCCTCGTGGTGCCCATGCAGTCTCTTCAGGTGGCTCTTAGAATCATTTTGCTCTCTCTATTACTCCGGTTTACATGAGCATCAGCATGTGTCAATGAGGCAGGAATAATCTCACTGACAGGGAGAAACCCACCTCCAGCCTCCTCCTCTGAGGCAGCCTGAAAACCAGCTCACCTCCAGCCTTCTGTTAGTCTGGTTTGTAATGGCTGAGCACTGAATTGTCTCACTGCAGTGATAAGAGTGCAGCTAAAACTTGAAAAGCTATTTTTTGCTGCATTTAGTGCCATGCAGCCAGTGTGTGTGGATTGTCTTGTGCTGTGCTGGCTGGGGCTGTGTCCTTGATGCTGGAATTGCTCCTCTCCTCCCCTCCACTCTGCTGACACACTCCTGGCTCTTTGGTTGCTTGCTCTTGCTCTGACCTGAGCGCCTTGAATGCTTCAATTCTGATTTCTCAGAATCCTCTTGTCACTGAAGGTCTCTCTAAACCATGGAAGAATGAGAACACTCCTCAGGAGCTGATGTTGAGTGGGTTTGAGATAAGGCTTTGTCGAGGGGCAAACTGGAAGGACACATAAATTTTTCAGTTTCTCCTTGCCTAAGGAGAAACCTCAGATGAAGTGCAGCCTAATGATTTTTCCTGTTGGTTTACATTGAATTTAATGCAAGACCTTTCAGAACTGTTAACATTTACTCAGAAAAGACCTTATAGCCCTGATCCTGTCATTACCTCTATATACTTATATTTCAAGATCCCCACAGGAACCAGGGGACTTTAAATGGAACCCACTCTCACAAACATAATTATAGGTGTGGGCTTCAGAACATATTTTTGTTCAGTAGCAAGATATCAAGAGACACCTACACTATCACTTTTTCTGCAGTTGGATCTGTGGTTTAATATTTTCATAGAATAGGGAATGATTGAGAGTGGGAATTGCAGATCAGAGGAGAGGTAGTGAAATGTCATTTGTGTTGCATAATTTGTACTATCACTTGTCAACAGTGATCCCCTTAATGCCATCCCTTTGACAGATGAGCAAAGCAAGCTTTAAGAATTCTAAAGAGTAAAAGCTGGGATAAAAAGACAACCATGTTTGATTCCCTTCTGCAGTTCAAAGGATTTGAAAGTCATGACACTGGTTATTACTGTAGTCTTTAGAGAAATGCACAGAAACTTAATCTATCTAATCAAACTGTCTGAAAAGATAAACCAAATCAAAACTTTTGCCTGTACAACTCTTACTATGCTTTGTTGGGTTTTTTTTTCCGCCTCCGTATTAACTTTTCACCAAGGGCATACATATTCACTATATTAGCAATATTCATTAGCTACTGCTACTATTTGCATTATCCTGACACCAACAGCCTGTGCTTCTGAAGGCCTCAGGGTGGCATGGGCAGATCTCAACTGCAATGACAAAAATCACCCTCAGAGTCCTGAAGGAAAGGTGCAAAGTTTGGTTACATGGTCAGAGAAATGTGCTGTTTCATAACGTGGTTTATCCCAGCAATCATCCTTGTCCAAACCAAATGGGAGTCCAGCAAAGGGAATCCACAGCATGAAATCTTTGTTCAGGATTAGAGCTGCTGCATTTTTGAGACAGGGATGTGCACTTTTGTGCACAAAAAGAAAGGTTTCCAGCCCCATGAGTGGGCTATGGACTGAGCTGAAGGAACATCTGTGAGCTGATGTGAAGGCATGGGCTACAGTTAATGCAGTTTTAGAATTTTGCGCGTCAACTGAAGAAGCAGAACTAATAGCCTTAGAAAGATGTAGGTATGAAGATGGGCAAAATATTGTACAGCTATTTGTACTGAGAAAAGATGAAGGTAAAAATTAAATAATGCCTTTGAGCCCTAGAGCCTGACCAGAGGAATGGATGAGCTGATTTATAGGATAGAATCATGAAGTTGTTTGTGTGGGAAGGGACCTTTAAAGTTTTTCTATTCCAACCTCTCTCCCACAGGCAGGGACATCTTCAGGTTATTTTGGGTGATGAGACTTAAAGAACTCTATTTCACTAAGCCAAAGATGAGCTATATGTGAATATGATTTCTCCTTTATGAGCATGACAAGCATAAAAGTTAGTACCAGCTTGGAAATACCAGGACAATATCATATTTAAAATGACCAAGAATTATTTGCTAACAATCCCAAAAATGAAGTTCAAGAGCCGTTAGAACATAAAGCAGCATAGAAAGAAGCCAATTTTTTTTTCCTGGCTAGTACTTAATAAAGTCCATGGGTGGATGTTTCCAGTGTTTGCCCTGCATTCAAACACTGCTATTAATCCAAGCAGCAGAGTTATTGCCAAGTTGCTCTTAGAAGCTGAAAGTTTCCTTTGTCTTTGGCTTATTATAGCTGGACTGGGAGTAGTCTCTGAAGCACCAGAAGTTGTCTGCTGTTAGTGTGTCAGACTCTGAGCCTTAAAGCAGTTCTGGGGAATTTCTGAGGTACATACCCCCACTTTTCTGATGGTATGATAGAATGAATCCAATTACTGGTAGCTGCAGCCGCTTTTGCTGGGACCACTGGTGCTGTTTTGCCACTGTGTAAATCATCAATTACATCCTTAGGCTGCTTTACATGCATGGAACTTTTTAGGTGAAATATGCCCCATCTTTTTTTTTATATTCTTTGTGGCGCACTGAAGTTCTGAAGCTCTTGATTATTTGCAATATAAGTTTTACAGTCATGAAAAGATGTTTTACTCTTGCTGACATGTAGAAGAGTTGGAATAGAAGTCCTGGAGTTGGAGTAGTGTATCCTGGAGTAGATGGCTATGACATATCCATGTATCTGCTCACAGATATGCTCTGGATATGTGCTAGGCCAGTCTCCAAGAGATGGATTTCACTCCCTCAAGACCTTTTGTCTCTGAGAACAGTCAGAATACTTGGGCTTCAGGAGGGTCAAGTGAATTTCGTGGTATGACCGTAGAAAGTTATCAAAATTGTTGCTCTCTTCTACATGCTAAAAACATCTTAAGTTGCTATTTTGTGAGTTGATTCTAAGTTTGAACTCTCATGTACTGCGTAGTAAATTAAAAGCCACGTATGTATAACAGACATCCCTTTGCAGCTCAAATGGCAGCTTATTTACAACTTATTCCCACAACTTGTAAGAATGAGTAAATAAATTGTGGAGAGGGCTACAATTCTGCCCACTTTATTACCTCATTGTGCCTTATTTAGTTGATTCTTTCTGTCAAATAATAAATGTTTCTAGTAAGCTGTACTTGAATATCAAAAAGTACAGCTCTAGTTGCTTCTCAGACAAACTTATTCGACAGCAGTCAGAACGGTATGCCCAAAATGTTCCTTGATTTTTAGCCATTGCATCACTTGGGATTGCTTCATGTGTTCATTAATCTTCTCTTTGTCAAATAGATAGTGGTGTTTTATTTATAACTGGAATTGTGGGGAACTTGAAGGGCTTTGGGGGTTTGGAGTTTTTAGGATTAGGGGGGCAGGTTTTGAGAATGAGCTTGAAGTGCTGACTTATTTGGGGAGTGGAGTGATAAATAGCATGAACACACTCAAAAGAATTTCTAATTTATATCACTTTTGATTGGTAGTCATGAGGGATATTTTCAAAGGTCAATAGAGAGGTGGAATGCATAATTAAATGCAGATCATTTGGTGGAAGATTGGAGGTTGAAATATGAGCAGGTTAAATTTGTATCAATAAATACTAAACACAGGATGACATTATTTAATTTCAGTCCAGATTATATATCACTCTTCAACAAATGAAAATGATGTATAACTGCAGTTCCAGAGCTGCATATTAAATGTTAGAGAAGGAGTGAAGATTTGATGCATGTGATTTAGAATACAGAAAGACAACAAAGTTGAGTGTAAAGAGGTCCTGCACAGTGTGTGTGTGATTTAATCCAAATATTTATATCTGTGTGCTAGGTAATATGTTAAAGAGTTGAAATGATGCAGTAGCAGGGGCAAGGCCTTTAATATCCCATGTTGGCTATCTCCAATGTATGTTGACTATCCAACAAAAACATTTATTCAGTTCTGATCTTTATGAACCAGAAATATCTGTGTAGTTTGAAGATGATTTGCCATTGTACAAAACTTCTGTGAGAGCAGAATCACACCTCTAATGTGCCACAAATTAGAGGCATCAATCCATATTTCCAATTAGAATTCATTACTTGGTGATACAGTCAGAGAGGGCCTAAAGAAACACATAAGATCAGAATCCAATTTTAAATGTGTTCTGTTTTAATGAAAAAGTTATTTTGTTGGCAAGGTTCTTCTCTGATTGATCCAAGCAGCAGTGCTCTTTTATGTGTACCATATTGTAAACAAAGAGGTTTAAGAATGTGAGATGGAGTTTGTGGGGAGAGGCAGTATCTTTTATTAGACTGACTGATGTGACTTGCCTGTACACCTGACAGCATGTCTGTCCTTTCCTTGCTATTTTCCTTGATCTAATAAGTAATATTACCTACAAACCCTGCCTCATTCTTATCCATGCCCAGAGGTGAACAGGGTTCATCCCTGTGTGTTATTTACTAGCAAAATGAAAAAAAAGTTAACAAAAATGAATGAGATTTTTAAGCATTCAGCCAAAAACTTATAATTGTACAGTATTTCACATAATTTTGCATTAAAAATTGTTCCAGGATGGTGACAGGAATGGCAATAGCAGAAATTCTTGCTCATATTGATGATTCTTTTTGGAATCTTGGGGAGTGCTGCTGCTTCCCAGTTGTTCTGTGTGACACCCCCAAGGAAGCAGCTGGGCTGATCAGCAGCAATGTGCTGAACTCCTTTTTTAACTGGCAGGACTTGTCTTCTCCAGCCACACTGCTCTGGGCTGTCTGGGTGCCTCCCTTCCTACCTGCCTGCTCTTTGCCTGGCTGCAGGTGGTGTTTGCAGAAACAATCTCCCAAAGTCTAATTTGTCTTCTCACTGAAGGCATAAATTTGAGTAGATTGATTGTTTTTCTGCTTGTAAAACCCTGACTAACCCTTTAGTGCCCATTTACCCATGACCTGCTGGGGGAGACTGTGTGGCTCAGAGCTGAATGTGCCAGGCTTAGATGGACACAATGCATGAAGTGCTTCACCTCCAGCTCTAGAGAGCTGACAAACCTTTGTCCTGTGCTGATGGAGGATGGCCTGGCACCCTTATGGCTGCACCTGTGAGTTGCCATCACCTAAGGCTCTTTGCAGCCAATCCACTCCAATCCCATGGCAAAGCTTAAATGTTTGGTTTTTTTTCTTCTTTAGTTTAATGTAGACTGCTTCAGCATTAGCCATGACTCGGGTCCAAGCCTTTACAGCACTTTGCACCTCCTCCTCCCCCTCAAAAAAAAAAAAAAAAATTCAAATAAAATTTATTAACAGATGAATGTCTATTAATAGGATCTTGTAGCTTTTTCTGCATTGTTTAAAGCCCTTGATCTAAGTACAAACTCATCACCTTTTGTGGCAGGAATACTTTTATCTGCTGAGGCTTGCTTTGGAGACATTTCTTTGTATAATTTTAATAGGAATGCCCTCTTAGCTTTTTATTTAAAAAAACCCACAAACCTGTGGGAGAAATATACAGTTACTTTTAGTCTAACAGATGTCTACTTTTTGCAGTGAATATGGGTCTTTTGTTCATTTTGCTCAGTCTATCTGGAAGTTTCTCCAAGGGTTTTTCCTGTTCTCTCTCATAGAAGTAACACAGCTGAGTGTCCTGCATGATTGATAGAAAAATGATGTGTGTAATTTGCAGAATTTTAATAAGATCTTATATATGATTAAGAATGTCTTAATCTAATAATATAGCACATAACTTTGTGTTTCCTTCTTAGTGCTTTTTCTCCTTAAATTTAGTTTTAAAACAATTATTTAAATATAAAATGGAAGAAGATGAGATAGTACAAGACATGCAAGTTTGGTTTTTTTTTTTGGTTTTTTTTATTTTTTTTTTTTAACGATGACATTAACAATAAAAAGATTGACCAAAAGTGAGAATAAAAACCCTAAAGCCAGGCCTGAGGGTGAGGGGAGCCTGGGGCTGCCCCATGCTGGGCACAGCCAGTCCCAGATGTGTTCCAGAAAGGACAGAGCCTGTTACTTCTAACATCTGTTGCCATCCACTACCAGGGCTCCGGTTTGGAATTAAAGGAAGCAGGGGCTGAGTTGATGGTTCCTTCTAAATGTGGATCAAGCATGAGGAATTCAACCATTAATTTCATATTGCATGCATTATCTAACTGTACACTACATTTTTATACAATTATGCAGGCAGTTAAACATGGCTAGGAGGTATGGGTGTCCAGGAGACAAAATCAATTAGTGGTTTTCCCCCAGTTAATAAATGTTACGAATTTTATTAGGTGAAGTAAAATAGTTTAATGGCATACCTCCCTGACCATAGAACAAGTTATGAAATTAGAAATACTCCCAGTTGTCTGTGTGTGTAGGCATAGTGTCTCCATGCACTCTCTCTGTATTTGTATTTTAATATTTAAATAGAAATTGCATGAGACATGCAAGAACCCCAAAATATTTTCTTAGATTCAGCCTTCATGTGGATGAAATCCATGTCAGACCATTCATTTTAGGAGTTAAGATATTGAGCAACTCACCCAATCCCAGCGGAGAAAAAATGAGTAGAGAGAGTCAAGTCATAGAATGAAGTACTTAAGAGTACTTTGGACATGGGCACTCTCTGGCTCTACAAGGCTGGAGCCATGTTTTTGTCATAGAATTTCAGTGATTTATAAAATGAGTCCCTGTTTTAAATTAATATTACAAAATGAAGATTTTTTTTCCCCCCTGTCAGGGGCACTGTAAATAGGAAAGCATGTATGTGAGTTAATTACAAATAATTTGTTCAGACTGTATTCTTGAAATGTTTACCTTTTGCAACATTTCAGCTGTTTTATCATTTTATCCTGAATTTACCCCAAATGATCTGTGAAAGTGCATAGCCTCCCTTTAATTCTTTAATATCTGATTATGTTTTGGCTTTTAGTCTCATTACCTTAGGTTCCCATACACTGGGCTATGTTCTGCATATGTAACTGCCTAATTCAGCTATCAAACCATAAGCCTAATTCATCCAAGTGATTTCAAATTAATTTGCATTATTCCTCTTTATTTTCTGCATGTCTGAATGTATTTGTGCTGTTCAAAGTAAAACCACAGAAATGGGAATTTTTTTATTCTGCCTCTTTTTTTCCATTTTAATCCCTTTCTTAAAGACTTCTGCATTAGAACCCTGATACTCAAACATAAACCTACACAGGAGTCCAATCTTACTCCTTGGCTAAGGTGCTCTAATGGCTCACACACACCCAGCTGCCTTTATTGTGTTGGAATGGGAAGAAATCTTTAGGTATCATTCTCTTTTTACACCAGCTAAGGCTCTACCTTAGACCTATTTTAAAATATAATTAGAAAGGACTGTAGCATTGTCACAACTTAGCTCTAATTGAATGTTTTTAAACATCTTGTATTCATTACTGTTTTGCACTATTTACATACTTTCATAAACAAATATGGGTGAAAAAACTGAAATTAAGAAAACAAATTAATATTAAAAGGTGTGAAATTAAAATCATGTTATTACTATAAAACATGGGGGGAAAATCCCCTGAACTGTTTTTTGCTATGTATTATTTTTGTGTGCTCTCACACTGCATTCCACCAACTTCTGATTAGAACTAATGGAGTGCAAGTTCTGTGAGCTTCTGCCATAAGACGTTAAATAATGCAGCTCCTCCTTAATAAAATCTTGCAAAACATGGAGCATCTAAGACTTGGCAATCAAAAAGAATTCCTACAGCACTTGTTCCTTTGTCAGTAACAAACCCCCAGGAGAAGGAGGCTGAATGAGACGTGCAGTCCTGTCCTGGAGCTGTGTGGGGCTGCTGGCTCCCCAGGGACCTGGGGCTGGGGTTTGTGACTTGGTCCAGGGGCTGGTGAGACAGGTGCTCAGCAGAGATTTCACTGTCAGCTCAATGCAGGGCTCAGAGGGGAGGGTGCTCCAGGTTACAGCTGGGCAGGGCTGGTTTGGTGACCTCAGGTGCTGCAGCAGTGGGCTCAGAGTGCTGGGAGGGCTGTCAGAGTTCAACACCTCTGTGCTGACAGCTGGGTGTCAGTTTTGTGCCCCAGAGAAGCTGAAGAAGGAGCAGCCATGCCCTCAGCTGCCAGGACAGCTTCTCAAGGGTCTGCTTGGGGGCAGCAGCTGTGTTCATGGGAGGTGCAAGCTGCTGACACCCCAGAGCACCCAAACATTCAGAGAGTGCTGTTAGACCAGCAGGAAAGCTGACCACAGGCTTGGGGTTTAGTGGTATTAGAGCAGCTTGTGTGAACTTATGCTTAAAACTTTTTTGTGAAAAAAATATTTTTTCACAGACATCTGAACACTTGAGGCTTCAGAAATATTTAAGATTCTGACTCAATGGGGTTTTGCTTGTAAATGGTACAGAGTCCTCTAATTGCTTCTGATGATCTGGTTTTAAGATACATTTTATGCTGAAGTCTCCAAACATCCTTTTGTTGTCCCTGCTCCTGAGCCAGTATTACAGAATACTATATTTCTGTTGAAAGATGAAGAAAGTCTGCTTGCAAATTCAGAGTAGAATTGGCTGTTGTTTCTTTTTGTGGTCACACTGGCATTACATTCAATCTGACTTCAGGAACAGACAAATGTATTTATTGGGTAATAGTTTTTTGGGGAAGAGGGGCAAGCTCAAGAAGCATGTTCCTGGAGCTTTAAATATTGTGTGGCAGAGGACAGCTGACTTGAAGCAATTCCCTCAAGCAACTTTTGGTGTCTCTGATTCAGCAGATGACCTCACCAGGTGGAGAAGAGAAAGCTACAGGAAGTAATTCCCCTACAGCTTCTTATTTCTTGCTTGTTTTCTATTGGGAAAACAATGGTGATGAATTTTGCAACTCTTAGTGAATAAAGGTGACAGATACCTGTGGGGATCAGGCCAGCCTGATCTAAACCCTGCTCAAAAGGAGGCACAAAGGCCCAGGCACTGGCTGTCTCTGCCTCCCCTGGCATCCCTTTCCATCGGATTTTTTTGTAACATAGAATTATCTTATTCAGCTATGAGTATCACAGTTCCTCTCACCATTAGCTGTTGGAGGTAAGCCAGCCCAAACTATGCAGTGTGTCATGTGTGCTTTGCCTTTTCTGTGATGTATGAGGAGTTTTTGCAGCCAGCTGACATGGCAGAGTTTAGCTGTGGAGGTCTTCCTGAAGCCTGTATTTCACTGGGGAAGAGGAGCTGTGAGGTGATCACGCAGCGCTGGGATGGTGATGGCTGCTTGTCAAGGGAAATGTATGCAGGAAACACTGCCAGAGATCCACTTTGCAGTTAGGGTGGGAAAGCAAAACCCGTGTAAGAGAAATCTGTCGGGATGTTCCTGTTATGAGACAGGTGGACAAATGAGTAGATGGTTCCTGCTTGTTTTCTTACCAGAAAAACCCCCACATAGTTCTCATCAGTGTTATCAGCTTAGCCTCAAAATGACTTTCCTCCCCATTATTGCTTATAAACAAACCTTTATCACAGATAGCTGGCCTGCTGAATTAAGACACTGTATTAAACAGTATATTGCTTCTGTCAGGGCCGATCGGCTGTTTGTGCAGATAATAATGCCAACTGCAACAACAACAATCAGCTAGTGTAAATTAACTTAACTGTGTGAAATAATGCTTCCTATATCAGATTAGCTTGCTGAATGACTTTATCCTTAAATTAAAGCTTGCTGGGGCGTAATAGTAAATCATTTAAATGGTGCTGGGCTTTTCAGGTAATGTCTTCATATATTACTGTAATTTCAATTCGCCAAGGCATGCAGATGGCTGCAGTCTCTGGTTCCTTGTCTCCAAAGCCTCTCCCGTGCTGCCATTTTGTAATTACAGCCCAGGAATGCTGCCTGCTGCTCTTAGATTTCCCATGGTGCACCAGCAGCCAAGGCAATGTATTTTAAAATTATTATTCTTGTGTGGCCCTCATAACATAAATGTAAATCTTTTATGCTAACGCTGTCAGGGGTTTAGCACTAGGGCTCCAAGGTGCTCTGATGTAGAAATCACCAGCAATCCATCAACCAAATATCATTTGGGATCCAGCAAATGACTTGCATTTTGGGAGGACTGTAAGCAGAGCATTATTGTAAGGTTAGAGTGATTTTGTTACTAGGTGCTTGGAGGCCTTGAAGGTGCTCTTTATTTATTTATTCTGCCGTTGTACATGGGTATTTAAGTCAGAAATTCTGCCCCAGCTCAAGCACCCACTGTATGACTTGGTGGAAGCTTACTGTACTTAATATGCTGAAGATAACATCTGAGCAAATAACAGCCTCCAAATTAAAAGCCTTAAAATATATCAACAAGACCAGACTAAGATAGATAGCTGTTATAAAAGCAATATAGAAAAAGAAATTCTCCTGGGTCTGTGCTGTGAGAAAGAATGGGATTATTTAGTCCTTCAAACTCATGTGCAAAGGTTCAGTGATTGCTTGGTATTAAAAATTCTGGTTTTATTGCCTACCGTTTCATAATTTTTTTAATTTGCATTTTATAAAAGGGCAACAAAATCAAATGGTTTGAGAAAGCCTTGTGCTCGCTGTTAACTCTGTGTGAGACATCCTTGCCCTGCACTCTGTCTGTGAGCTCTTCACCAGGTGAAGGTGGCATCCCAAATGCTGCTTCCTGACAGCTATCCCAGAGCACAGTGCTGGGACCAGTGGCAACGGAGCTGCGCCCACATATTGGCACAGCTGAGGGCAGAATGCAATTAATCAAAGTCCCAGAAGGTAAATAGCTGGGGCCAGCATTTTTTCTGTGCAGCTGCAGGGCTGCTCACACTGCTTCGGTGCTCCCTGCCCCTTTTACCAGCAGCTGGAGCTGCCTGTGTGCCCACTGCTGGGAGGTGCAACCCACCCAAACCCACTCTGTTTTCAGAGCAGGGGGTTTGGGCACCCCTTTTTCCCAAGCCCATTTGTGTCACAGCTCAGGAAAAGGACTTGCTCAGAGAAAACTCAAAGGCCTTCGAGTGTCACGCACACACAGCCCCGCTTGGAAGGAGAGGCCCGGTGCTCTGAGGGTTTTTGTGTGAGGATGTGCATTAATCAGTCCAGCATTTCTTACATTGCTCGCCTTGGTTGGGTCTATGCACAAGGAAAGATTTAGGAGCATCACATCCCTTGCAGGGAGCAATAAAACTCAGCTGTTTCCATTTCTTCCACCCGAGCACTCTGAGCCTGTGCACCGTGCCTTGCTTCTCCCATGGTAGTTGTAACCCCTTTGCAAATTGCAGGTCAAAGCACATTAGTCTCTTTACACAATGCACAGGTAGAGAAAACAATCCTAACATTTGTAAGCCGTTGTGGCATGTTGTAGCTCTGCAATTCCCAGGAAAGAGCAGAAAAGTGCTAGGTCAATTGCCTCTTGTCTTCTGGCTTCTCGCCAAAATTTGTGCCTCTCGTCTTTTGGCAACCATCCAAATCTGCTTGGCCAATACAGAATGGAATATTTGAGGACTGGGCTTCACACGCTTCCACAAAGTGGCATTTCTCAGTTTGGTGTGGTGCTGCATGGGCAGTCTGAGCCTTGTGACCAGGTCACTCCTGTCCCCAATGGACAGAAAAGTCAGCAGTGTCTTTAGGAGGTCCTGCTGGGCCCAATCTATTTCTCTTCCTGTGCCAGAACCTATTAGACTTGCAGCTGGATAGACTACTGGGCCATGCTAACTAGCTGATGTATTTAAAAACAGAGAGATTAATAATCAAATCTTCTCAGCATGTATCTCTTTCAAAAAAAAAAAAAAGATGGTATGAACACAGCATCTTTTTTTTGCAGGGTAAAAGGAGTTGAAATCTCAGTTACAGATGAAAATCTTCTCATCTGGTCTGAGTCTGGTGTTTTGAGGATGTGGAAAATTAGCTATAAAAATGAAAACTCAATAAAACCTTTTAAAACTGAAGAGTTGAGAGTTATGTCACAAAGGAAGGTTGCCAGAACTCTCACTGCTCTTGCTGTGGTCTTCTTTGTTATGTGATAAGCAGTGCTGGTTACCATTCTGGTTCCTCCATATGAACTGGTGCTCTCACCACAGTGCCTGTTCAGGTGAATATTGTTTGTTTCCTCTGCTTATCTCAACAACTTTGTCTTTTCCTCTTCTGGAGATGGGCAGCAAAATGATATGATGGTATTCTGATTTTATGTCCTGGTTTTTCTACTAGGAAGTGCTAAATACCAGCATTATCAAGGTATTTGTGGTGCTGATATGTGGTCCCACTGTTTCTGTGCACCAACAGTGGACTGATGCTCTTCATGCAATATCAGGTAACAGGAAAAGTGAAATCTGGAGCAAGCTGGACTGTCCCCTTTTACCCAGCCTGGTGCCGCTTCCTTTATCAGTCAGGATAGAGCAGAAGGGGGCTGCTCTGCTTTTGGGGTGCCTGACTTGTGAAGGAGGGGGGTAATACAAAATACATGATACTAAAGAGTTAGAAAAACACCCAACAAAATGCTATGAGCACGTTGTGGTGTGCTGCCTGATTGTGTAACTGTTTCCCTCTCATTACCTTGATTCTGTTGTTTTTATTGGGGGATTGAAGCCCACAGACTTCCAGGAGGAGACAATGGAAGATTTAGGATGGCTGCCTCAAAAAAAACTATTCTGGACTTCTTTCTTTGGAGTCACTACTCGGGAGGGATCGTTGACTATTAAGATCTGCTTTTCTTCTTTCATCAGCTCTAGCTGAGTTCACTGTATGTTCTCTGTAATTTAACCATAGCTAATTAGAGCTGGGAAAATGGGAGTTTTGCCATTGTTTTCAGTGGAGCCAGGATTTCTCCCAACCTGTTTTTCTGCCTAGATCTAATACTCCCTCAGTGGGCTTAAGGTTTTGGTAATGATAATGACATAGCTCTATTATGTCTCTGGGGGAGGAGGGCTGCTAATTGTCAGACACGACAAAAGTGTGATTACTCTTTAATTGTGTTCTTATGAAAAGGCATTATATGTACTTCTCCTAATTGCCTAAGCACAAGAACTTTGCTCTGAAATATGTACATTTCTTTTCCTGGAAGGCTATTATAAAGCAATTAATGGGAGGTGTAATTTTTGTCTTCGCATGAAGAACCACCCAAGGATTGATCTTCACAAGCTTTGTACCCAAACTTTTGGTAAAAGTGGTGCTAGTAGATGTACACCATGATCAGGTGGCACAACAGATGCTTTTTGGACCTTGATATTTTCCTAAGTTTGGTGTTTTAACAGTTTCTGCCATGTAGTGTGAGTTTGTTGACTGCTTGACAGGGATCTGAGTTGGCTGTAGGATTTCACCCTGTTTTCCATTGCTCCCATTTCACATTTAACTTGTTGCAAACTGCATTGGAATCACATGACAAAAGTTTAGGAAGGGTTCTGGAGGGCTTTCCTTTTCAGATGTAAATAGACTTTTAAACATGTTTTTCTTTATAGTCCCTTTCTATGGTATATATAATGGAAAGGTGGTCTCCTATCTGTGTTTGGGAATTTTTAAAAGATTTTTAAATAGAAAATGTTGCTCTATCAAATAAAATATTACATTCATCTTTTCATGCTGACAGGAAGTGATACCACTGATTATATTCCATAATATAACCTATAAGAGAATTTAGAGTCCTTGAAGAATAATGGAAGGCTGAAAAAGTAATTTCTTGAAAAGTTGTGTTAAATGGGAATTATAGTAAAAGGAAAGTTGCAGAAATTAAAATTAACCTCTCCAGGAATTTGTAGGTATGGAGACAAAGGAAATGCTAAGACCAATCTGTGATCAAATATCATAGTAGACTTTGTCTTGTACCCAAAAGATTATTTGTTTTGAAACTAAGCAGGGTACATTGAAGAACATTCCCTGCTGACTGATCTTCTCTTCTTTCCCATTAATCAATATTTTGCTGTCCTCATGCAAGTGAAGGTAATCCAAGATTCCAGTAGGATAAAGGAAAGAGCCTGATCCTCCATAACCATGTGTAGTTTACTTAATGTTTTGCTCATAATTTTCTGAACCTTTTTTTTTGCCCTGTAGAAAATGGGTTGGTATTGTGTGTATGTAGCTTCACCTTTCCCTGATGATTATTTACCATCCTCTCTTGTGCTCTAACCTGAGCAGAACTGGAAAAAAGGCAAGGGAGGGGGGGAGGATTTTGTTGAAGGGGTATGTGTGTGTGTAAGATTTATTTACATCACTGATTGCTAGGGAAATAGATGGAGCAGTTAATGGAAGAACACCTGCTTTTGGGTATTCATATGTCCTTAGTAAGCTTTCAGAATCCTAAAAAGATTTTATTATCATTAGCTAATTGAAGCTGAGTTCAAAACAAGAAACAATGGCCATCATTTTTCCTAGCACTAAATCCTGGGTTCCTTCCCCAGTCCTTGTCTCTGACTGCAGCCACATCTGCTGGTTGCATTTACCTTCCCTTTCACAAGATCTGCTGGAAACACTTCTCTGCATTACAGAGAGTAGATAATTGCAAGTTACTGGAAGCCAATTCTCCATACTAACAGAGAACATACCCGTTCCTTTTACTTATAAACAATAGACTCATTCTGGGCTCTTCCTGCCCCTCATAAATAGCATTTTGTACAGTTGTGTGTCTACAGAAGCTGACAGAATTTCTCTGCTTACTCCAAGAACACCAGAATTTCACCTTTATATTTTCTGCATGTTTACAAACTATAATAAAGGAGCAATTTTTATTTTTTTTTACTTTTATTTTTAATTTGAGTTGGAATGGGGCATCTCTCCATCAGTGCTGGGTATATGAGCTCCTCCTAAAGTAGGTTGAGATTTTTGTGGCTGGCAGGAGTCACTGCTGTTAATGACCAGTTCTGAACATCAATCAAAACTCTGGCATTTTGTAAGGTTGATGTGCAGCCCTTTTTCTTAGCCTCCAACACCATCTTTCTTGCTGAGACTTGGTGATATTTTACGAAATCTATCATATAACCTCAGTTGCTCTGGACATTTTCCTCTCAGTCTGGAATGCAAGAGTCAGCAGCACACTCCTATCAATTGTGCTAAAAGACACTGACAAGTCATGTATTACGAGATTTGACCTCTAGCCATGGTATAAGAAGCCTGTGCAATGTGCCTTGAATTTCTGACCCCGACAAACAAATAAAGAACAGAGAAAGTGTTTCTTCAGCTTCACTTCTTACAGGAATGAGCAGGGAGTAAGTGCCTTCTGGTTTATTGTGGGCAGTGGTGGAGCTTTCTTTTTCTCTAAAGTCTAAACCAGTATGTGCCCAGACTGTGAACAGGCAAAGACTGAATAGCAGAACATAAAACCATGAGGATTTTCTGTCTTCATCTCTAAATCTAGATGAATATTTTGAGACTTTCAAGAGTCTGATAAAAAGAAATAGTCCTTGTTTCAGTTTAAGGTTAATCTTTTGACAGTGACAATACGATACAAAAATGGTTTAGGGACTAACATTAAAATGAAAAAAAAATATCCTTTATGCAGCAGTATATGCTGAGGAAGCCTGGTGCTGTGGTCTGTTTGAGATATTGGATTTGAAATCCTCCCAAACCAGCCCGTACCCATAATTGGAGGAAATCAAAGATGTAGCTATTGCTGTGCAGAATGGATTGTCTCACGTGAGAGATGGTTCTGATGATAATTTTATGAGCAATGAATCTTTGATGTTAAGGACATGCTTATCTGACCACGCAATTTCCTTCTGTAAGAGACTGAGGGGACTCTTGGTGCAGACTCTGTCTTGATTTGATGGATAGAAATCTTAGGCCCAAGAGTCCTGGCGACTTTTCAGCCTGCATTTTTTAATTCCATTGCAAAGAGGGATTGCAGAGCCCTTTTCCCTGTGCTTTGCCTTGGCAGGAAGGCAGCCTGGATATATTGCAGACTGTGCAAGTCAGATCTTGGAGGCAGTTTTGGGTGTAGTCCTGTAGGTTATGAAAATGACATGGGAAAGATTCTGGCCCTCATTTAGCTTACTCTGTAGTGAAACCTTTATTAAGCAATTAGTGCAAGCACATATTAATCCTGGTTACAGAGTTATGGTGCACTAAAGCCTTCATTAAAGGTACTGCCAGACTATAGAAAGGAGAAGGGCCTGAAGATTCTTCAAACAATTATGGTGAAGAATAATTGGAATTAATTACAGTTCATCTCTGGTGAGGCATAGGAAAGCATCAGACTGGTGGGGCTCGTGTCTGTAGCCAGGAACTTGGTGTGTGATTGTGCAAAAGTTACTGGTTCCGTGGCTTCTAGAGTGCATCCTGTGCTTGGCTGGAGAGAGGAAATCCTGCTCTAGCAGTGTGCTTCTGATGGGAGCTCAGACTGCTGCTCCAGCACGGGTTTTGGATTCTCAGAGATGGCCAGAAAGAGACTGCCAGCATGGGATATGGTCAAGGTGTTTTGTTTCTGTCCCTGGTGTGTTCAGTGGGAGTGTGGTGTGATACTGATCCTCGAGGGGAACTGCAGGGCTCCCTTAGCAATCACTTCTCCTTTCTTTTCTTGTTTTTCCTTAAGATTTCCCAGTGTGATCATCTGAAAGAGGATGAAATGACTGTGATGTACCAACCTGAAGTGACAGGGCAAACTTAGTGGGGAAAAGCTCTCTACTCCCTCCCATTTACTGCTTCAGAAAAAAGTGTCTTGATAATATCTTTATATAAAACCTCACAATAATATATGACTCCTTAGTGTAGTTGGTAAACAATCTGCCTTTTAGTCAAGCACATCTTTAAAAATATGATGCATCACCTTACAAAAACAGTTGAAGATTTTTCCACAAAAATCCATATCTTGTCCCATAAATAAGAATGTTAAATGATGAGTACTTCCTACATTATACACATCTCTGGATGTGATGTCCTTCTTGGTGAATTTTTGTTAAGAAAAAAAATGAAATTTTTATTGAGATCAATAAAAGATTAAGGTGACAAAATGATTTATTGGCTGTACAAAATGCTCATTTTTCCCCCAACAGCAGCACAACCAACCAAGGGGGAAAAAAGGAGGATGCCATGAAGTATTTTGTATTTAGCTTTGTTTTTGCCTTGCGTCCTTGGAAAACTGGGAAAACAGACCTAAGTCATCCATCAAATCTTAAAATAGTGCTTAAAATGAGTAAGTGCTGCTCTGGCCCTCAGACTATAACATATGGAGGAACTTATTATATGACCTACTACACACCAAAGTCCATGGAAATACTCCCATTAACTTCAATGAACATAACTCCAGTAGTGCATAATGAAAACAGGAGAGAAACCAATTTATCAGTGCATGAGAGATGGAGCTCACCACCGAGCCTTCCTTTTGATTACTGCAAGGCTGCAAAGCCAGTTTGCCTGCTTGATGTATGATTTGATGTGCCTCTGAAGAAAACTTTATTTTAAAGCTCTTGAGAAGGGGAGGATGAAATGTCCCTGGAAAAAGATGCCCTGAATGCAGTTTCTCCCTCAGGAGCAACAGCTCACAGTGGTGTCCCGGGTGTGAATTTAAGCAGGGGCTGTAATGAAGCCGTGTGAGAGTTGCTGGCTCTGATTCCTGCAGCTCCTCCCCAGCACTTGTCAGAATTGCTTTTTGGTGACAGATCCCACGTGAATCAGGGGGGAGGAAATGAAACTGCTTTGCTGTTGCTGCTGCTGCTGAGCATTCCAGATGAGCAATCACCACTGGGGGAAGCTCCAGAGGTGCTCGAAATCGGTGTAACCTGACTCAGAGCAGAGGAAAAATCTGTACCTTCTCTTGGTGGAGTGGCAAATATCTAAATCTGCATCTGTCTAGTCAGGCAGTGAAAGTATGAGGAGGCAAAGTTGTACCCACTTTGTCTGGTCGTTGCTTAATGCCTGGCCCAAGCACCTGGCTTAGAAAGAAGATTGCAGTCTGGCATTTCTGCAAACTGCCATGGAATTCAAAATATGTGCTTTGCATACTGCCAACAGATAGACCTCAGTGAGCTCGCTGGAGTGCATAAAGTGAATTGAAATACAGGTGTCAGTTTCATTCTTGACAATGGAAATGTTTGCTTGAAAAGCTCTGTGTGCAGTGACATTGTGTCAGATGCACCTGAACACAGGGCTTGTCCCACACCTCCTGTGTAAGCTGTGAGGTGCAAAGTTTAGCACAGTTTTTCAAAACATGGAAAAACAGTAGTAAAGTACATCTGAATCCTAAAAATGAGATGCAACTCCAAATATAAGTGAAGCTTGCCACTTATATAAAAGCAATGATCCATACCTCACTAAACACAGGTTCAATCAAATATATAGCATAAAACCTAACCATTTGTAACTGAAGTCATTACTAAGCTCTGCTTTTAAATAACACTTTAGATTTGTGTGTTTTACTGTGATAAAATCCTTCTCAATTCTTAAAGCACCATCACTGCATTTTGTATTTAATTTGATGCTAACTGTAATTTCGCCTTAATTTTTTAAAATCTCAGATCCTTTTCACCAGTTAATGCTTTATGCATATTTATTTTAACTGTTGTTGCAGTATCCTTGAAAATGTTGTTGCCACTGATTGGAAAGGAAAATGTTTTCATGCGTTTTGAGGAAGGCATATTGCAAATGAGAAAATCTAGACCCATTTTCATTTCGTCTTGTGTGAGTGTTAAGAGCAGAAGGGGTGGCCAGCTAAACAGCAGTGCAAAATGCCTCACTTGAGAAGGAACATCAGTACAACACAGATGCCCGCTCTCAGAAGCTACATAGAAGAAAGAAATGGATTTTTTAATGTATAGTAAAAATTCTTGTGCGCAGAAAGTACTTGTTATATGTTTCTTATCCTCATCTGAAGTACATAAGGACTGGGGTTTTAGTAAGTTTGGTAATTTCTGAAGTTGCACGCTTAAGCCATCTGTACATTGCTTTTAAACAAGAACTGGCTTTTCAGGATCATGTTTATTCAGCTCTATCAGAGAGGAAGACGATCTGGAATGTGTGGTATAACTTTGAATTGGAAAATATCTCAGCTGACAAAATATTCCAATATATTCTATTGGAATAATGTTGTTTTTGAGCATTCTGTATATTTAGAAAGAACCTGTGTGTGTGCTTGTATGGATACACATCAAGAAGAAGCTTACCTTAGCCTTGATGGCTTTTTTGGAGAGCTCCTGCTGTCTGTGATGCCTGAGTCCAGTTGCAACACACATAACACTTCCCTGGAAAGTTCACTGGAGCTTTCTGGCCATGGAGGAGAAAAGGAAGTCAGTAGAGCAGGGCAGTCAAGCCCAGGTGTAAGTTTGAGGTGTTGGAGACTGGTTTCTGCACTCAATTTTCCTGTAAGGCTCTTGGTCAAGCAGTTTACATCCCTGAACCTCTGTTGCTCACTTTAAAGGAGCCTTTAGCATTGCTTGGCTTCAAATGTGTGGATTTTGAAGATAAATGAAGCTCAACATTAGATTTTTAAAATTTTGTCTTAAACTTTGGTACAATGGTAGAATAAAAGCAGGGCTATCTTAATTATTGAACAATTTATATCTTTCCCTGAAATAATTAATTTATCTTTGTTCTCCCTGTAAAATCATGGGTATGCAAGCCTATGGCAATGCACATCACTTTGTGGTTTGGCATGTTAGCTTAGTCAAGAAATCCTGTAAAGCATGTCTGCAAAATACGTTTCCAATTCTGAGGCCATCTTAGAGCACAAACAGGTAAAATTCTGTCTCCTTAGCACAGATCTGTGATGTGAGTTCTGTTTCCCTTGCATCTTCCTTCACAGGGTCTTCACCTTTCTAGTTGCTACAGGTAGTAGCCTCACCCATATGTTATTTTTTTAATTCATTTTCCCATCCAGTGCTGAGATAAACACTTTTTCTACTTGATTCTCTTAGCAGAGAGAAAGTCATATTAACAGTGTCTTCTCTTTCTGCCTCCTCTTCATGTTAATTATTGTGTGCTATATTTTGTTTGTTCATTTTGTAATGCTTTCCAATGGGAAAATAATCAAAAGTATGTGTAGCAAAATGTTACTGACAGCATATGAGTTGAAAGGTCTTTGCCCATAGATGGTGAAATGACTTTATGTATCTTTTTGGAAAGCATAACTCCAGTGTTGAGGAGTTACTTGGATTTGCACAGAACTATTCAGGGTAAAATGTATGCAGATATGGAGTTCTTATCTATAGCAGTCTTAAAAAGTATTGCTTTTTAATTATTTCAAACTACATCCTTCTTAAAATAAGATTCAAGAAAGGCACAGACTGCTTATTAGTGTACATGTATTTTATTGGGGGAGATAAATAATTATTTTCTGTTTAAATAAGGCATATGAGACATTCCAAATAGCACTCCTGTTAATAATTGAATGTTCAAACAAGTGTATGACTGTGTTCCAGGACGGCAGAAAACAATGAATCACGCATTTATTATTTTAACTGATATGATACAATCAGCAGGGAACTCTTATTTAGAGAGCAGGTTAGTGTCTGCTGTGCTGCCTAAAGCCAATTCCAGGGTCTTGTCTTATTGCAGCTCATGGAATGAGTCTAATGTATATCATTATATATATATATATATATATATATATAATTAGAAATCAGAGGGCAGAGAAAAAGAGGTGGGGTGGGGTTGGAAGTGAGGGGCTTGGGGTTTTTTTTAAGAAACAGGGTATTTTTGACTATTATTTGTCTTGATTAAAGAGCTGGAGGACAGAGGATGCCTAGAAGTCTCTTTCCCAACAGAGCTGGGTCTTATATTAATTCTGGGCAAGACTCCTTGTGCTATGGGGAGGTATTTCAAAACAGGACAGTACCTGAATGTCTTTCACCCAGGTGTCTTTGCAGAAGGATATGGCTCTTATATGCACCTCACAGAGCTGCCTGAAGGGAAGAGAGCAGCAGCAGCTCCATAGAGCTGTTTAAGATGGGAACTGAAATCACAGGTGTTCATGGTCTCAATATTTATGCATTAATTACCCAGATTTGCATAAAAGTAAAACAATTTAGGTAACTCACGTAAAAAAAACCTGTGAGCCAAAATGGCTGTTGATATCAAAGATCCTTTCCCTTATGGTCTCTCTCTGCTCCTTTCTTCCCATAAAAAAATCTCCCAGCTCCTCCTTGGGGAAGGAAGCTGGCGTCGTAAAAAGATCGGGTGGAGAGAGGAGAATAATAATGGCAGCATTAGCAAAGAGCACTGCACAATCCCCTGCCTCTGCCACAGCCTCTGTCCTCCCTGGCAGGTCCCCTGCAGCAAGATGCAATATATCTCTTGGTTTGAATATTTCATTTCCAGGGGTACATCTGCTTTTCTTTCATGTTATATTCAGCGTTACCTATTTATAACACTTTTTAAAGCCGATTTTCCAGCTCCTTGATACGGTACAAGAGAAAGAGAAGCCATGCATCAGTGTAATGATAAAAGGCATGAGGAAAAGGGGAAAGTAATAATTGGTTGCAAATCAAGTTATGAACCTCGAGCAAAAAATAAAAGTGGAAGAGGGAAGAGGGTTTTATAACCTCAGTAAATAGCAGAAATTACAGTGTGCTGTGTACATTTGGTTTGTACTTTTATACCAAGTTAGTGGATAAGGATATTTATCTGATGTTGTTTGCTCTACACATAAACTCTTCTGATTTAGATGATAGATAGAAACCATTTATACAGATAAACACAGTAGGGGTCTAAACACGGATCCCTGTGGAACACCAGATGTGAGTAAATGAACATTTGATTTTCCTCTTGTCTGCTTCTGACAACCTGATGGATAAGAAACCATCTCGTGAATTCCCTTAAAACCTGATAGCACTAATGCAGATAATAACATAGAGTGAGATATGGTATTTATTAAATCTACTCTCTAAATATTAATACGACAGCAGCTGTGATCTTTCTACTCTTTAACTGTACTCTTTATGCACTGTGTCATTTACTAACAAAGATAAATGCACAGGACTGATGTAGAGGGTTTAGGACCACAGGGGTATTCAAATACTTAAGATTCATGCAATTTAGAAATTAATACTCTACATCAGAATTGATTAAATAAAAAGAGTGTGAGAAATTTACAAAATTGCTTTTAAAATGGAAACAGATTGTGTGGATGGAATAAGAAGCAGCTCTGTTAATTCTTTTTTGTCCATTGTCCCAGGTGGATCTAATGCGAACCACTGCAGAGTGTATTAGCAGAAAGGAGTTTTAGGATTTCATAAGTTAGAAATATCATCTCTGAAGTGTCAGCAGTTTTATATCCATTTTTCTCTCCCTCTCCATTTCTTCCCTATCTCTGAGACGAAAGTCTAACAGAGGAAGAGGCCACCAGGGGCCATGTCTTGGCCAGATGCTTTTATTCACTGTGTCATGTCTTTCCCAGAGTTAACTGTCAAATGCTCTTGTAGCTGAAGCATTCTCAGGTGGTGGGGGGGTCACTTCCAGTGCTGTAATTTCTTAGCTAAAGCTGAACTCATCAGCTCCATCTTGCCAGCAAAGCCTGCCATGCCAGAACCTCTCCCAGCTCATGTGACATCTCGTTTATTAGCCCAGTTTGGTTGGCTTTGGCTGAACTGTGGCATTTCACTAAATGTATCAGTGAAAGCATAGTGAGGCTCAGCACCAACGTTTGCACAGGCAGGAATTCTACTTTGTGTAGTGCAAATCCCTGTCTAAAGGAGCAGTGCAAACCAGACCTGGTGCCATGCAGACCATCAGGAAAGCCTCTGATCTGTTCCCTTTAGCAGCTGGCTTCCTTCAGCCTCTTGGGAGAGACTCACGAGCTGTGGCCTTTGTGTCTGCGTTTGCAGGGGGTTTGAAGAGCTGGTCCTGTGCAGAGGCTGGGTTGGCTGTAAACAGGGATGTAGCACCAGTGCCCAGGCAACCTGTGGAGCCCAACATTGGGTGCTTGCATTGCTGTGTTCTGTTGCACACAGCTGTGGAAGAGGAGCCCCGTTCATTTCATATCAGCTTGTCTGGGATTGGTAACAAATGCCCCTTGTTTACAGCTGGATTGCTGAGGTGACAGGCTCCAGACTAGAATGATCATTAGGGGTCCCTTCAGCTCAGCTTTGCCAGGTAACTGTCCCAGTTTGAGCTCCCACACCTGGTGCTGGTGGATCTCCCGGGGGGATGTTTCTGCCTGCACAGCATTGCTGAGGACCCTGCACCCCCAGGCAGCACAGCCCCCCTCTCCAAGGGGCAGGGCAGCTGTGCAGGCTCTTCTGCACCAAGGGCAGCCCCCAGCCCCAGCTGGAATGCTTGGAGTAGGGATTGCAGTCTGTACTCCATAAACACAGTGCCGAGCACTCAGAGTCATTCTGCTGTCAGGAACTAAAAGCTAATTGGCTTTGAAGAAAATAACCCACACAGTTTGTACCACTCCACTGATCAGAAACTGGACCATGGATAATTGAGATGGTGTGAAACACCTACTGCCTCATGCTCACAATTTTTGGATCCATTAATTCCTACAGTAACATCCTACAGGAGGATGTTACAACAGCTTAGTTCATTATAAATAATTTTGCCCCATTTAGTTTAGAATTTTGTGGTTCTTAATCCATAAATGCAAACAGAATGCAAATTTGCAAAAAAAAAGGAGCTTAGAAATAGTGACCTTTTTTTTTCTTCAAGCCACTGTTTTAATATGATGGTAGAGACTAAAATTTTATTAACAGTAAAATCATATTTTCACATAAGGTATCTCTATGGTTGTACTTGGGGCTAAAGCTGAAGAATGTTTTGAATGGTAGGTGGTAGTTCAGAGTTTGGTTTGTTTGCATTGTTTTGGGGTTTTTTTTGAGGGTGTGAATCACAGAAAGTATGTGCTCGATCCTAAAATTAATTTAGATGTGGATTATGGGAGTTTATGACCAATACTATTACATTTGACTCTACACAAATATAATGTAGAATGAATTCTGTTTCACTCAGTCACAATCTTATTCAACATTGCTATTGTTGCTCCTGTTACCCACTAGAAAGGGGAAGAATAGATGCTGTGGTACTTGTGACAGAAAAATTCAAGTTCTTGTGGTTGAATACTGTTATTTTTACTATAGCTGTAATGTCAAACAAGGGCAAATTTTCAGAGATTTTCAATTTTGTGGTGATCCAAATGAGATATCCTGTAAATGTTTCTCTTCTCACAATTTTCATTAAATATTTTTTAAGTCTTTCCACAGAATTTTGGGATGCTAATTATTAGGTCATGTGCCTTAAACCCAGAAGACAGCAAACTATCCCACTGTTAAGTTATCAGCAGATTTAACAGCACATTTTGTACGTAGTATTTTCCTAGATCAGAGGTTTTTTCGATCATTTTTGATATATGCTTTTTAAGAACTTTCTAGTCTGGAGATCCAAACTCCTCTAAGGAAATTTAAACCTATTGATACTAGGCTTGAGTTTCTTGGTTTGCTTTTATGGATTACTTGCAAATAATCCTCAACTGCCCAAAAGTAAACCACTCAAAAACCACTGTTATAGGCTGAAATAGTCTCAGCAGATAACAATTTCTTGTTTAAATGGGAAGTTTCTTTCAGCCAAACCAGCAACACAGCAATTTCTAGGAAGGCAAATAGAGGCCTGATGTAAATATTAAAAGAGGAAATCTCGTTGTACTCACGTCTTATTTTCAACATGTACTTTTGTTTGATTTTGTTGTTGTTGTTTTTTTTTTTTTTCACTAGCACATGTCTAGATAGGGAACTGCTCATTGGAAATGTTATCCTGAGTGGAAAACAATTCCTGTGAATGAAGTGGGATCACCATATTTTTTTTTGTCATTGTCTGCAAGGAGCTGATCCAGTGTAATGGGCACAGGGGGCAGCAGCATTATTCACTGCAATATGTAAAGTAGCCTCTTGGGCTCCCCATACATTTTATCTTTCATTATCAATTTGACACTCCTGCATGGGTAGATTCATTCTCTGGCAGGGAATACCACAGGCTATATTTCTGTGCTTTTTCTCCCTCCATCCAGGCATTCTCTCTATGCCTTGGTAAATCATCATGTTAAATCATTAATAGTGAAGAAGGGCATGCTACGTAAGCAATTATATGCTGATTAATGTCTAAGTTAAATCCCTCTCTTCAAAGATATTGCTGACCTGCTGAGTATCTCCGTAATATTCATTTTCTTTGTTCTTTGGGCAGCAGTTTAGCAGTCCAAGCACAAAGGCAGGAGTGTTCTTGTGTGCAGCACTGAGCAGAAACAGTTGATGCTCCCTCTCAAAACCAACGTGGGGGAACACAAGGGCTGAAAATCTTCAGTAAAGCTTTACCAAGCTGGTAAAATTCTGGGCATGCCCTCAAAACCTTTATCCTTGTTAAAAGCATGGCAGTTTCAGTGGCAGCAGCAGTGAGAGGAGCCCTCGAAGCTGTGTTGCAGAACCACATCAGCTCAGCCTGCTGGGAGTAAGTGTGGGTGGCATGGGGATTAAAATGTGGCACCCATAAGTGCTTTACTCCACTGGAGCTGCCCGTGTCACTGACAGCATGAGAGCCAAAGAAGCTCTGGGCTGGTGTAGGAATGGTTTGAATCATTCCCATTATCCCCATGCTAGCCTCTGTACTCTGCAAATAGGGAAACAACAGAATGGAATCCTGACTGGGCAAAGAGTGGGATTCAGGGGAAAGAGATTGCATTTTGGTGTTTTCCTAGGGAAGAAAAATAATGTATGAAATACAGAACCTTTTGGAATTCCTAGAGATGTCTGTGGTGCTCAATGTGTACAAACACGTCTGTGTAAATACATTTACACAGAAGTGCCAAGTTTGTGTTATCAGCTCTTGGGTATGTAGGTGCTGCTTTCATTTTCTGCTGAGAGGTAAATTATGGACAAATAACATTCATGGACTTAGCAGATAAGAAGAAAAAGGAAATACCAACATTGTCTATCTGCTGACAGAAAGAAATATTTATAAGGCATTTGCATCAGTAGACATTGTCTGTTTTTTCAGTCAGAAATAGATAGTGGAATATGACTGACGAGTTCTACATTCTTCACCCCAGAAAATAAGGATCTCAGAGCAATATATATATATTGTTTTTCTCTTTCCCTTAGTTATGCTTGCTATTCCTTTGCATTGGGATTATGTTCTCTACTGGAGCAAAGCCTGGCTCAGAAAGCACAGTTCAGTGCTAGCTGTTCTTTAGTCTCTACCAAAAAGATGGCAGTGTGCTAAAGGGTTTTTTCTGCAACATCAGGCCCTGCTTTGCCTCCCTTCAGAGGGTGTTGCAGAGCAGCAGCATGACACGGATGGCTTTGCAAGATCCTTGCTCAGAGAATAATCCCCTCCCACCAAAGGCCAGGTCTCTCACTTGGGTGTGCAGCGATCAGCCTTTGATCAGCTGTCTCCTTGCAGCTGGGCACAGAGGCACCCTCAGTTGTGTAGCAGAAGTGGAGATGTTTTTAACATGCCCGGAATATGGGTTTTGCCAGATTCACCCAGGTGAGAAGCTGCCACTTCAGAATTGTTCCTCAAGCTGTCTTTTATGCTGTTAGTGCTAAATCACTCATTGTATATTAATTTCTGATTGTACAGACATGTGCCAGGTTCTGGGGTCTGGTAGAGCCCCCAGAGCACATTGGGTTGCAGTGGAAGTTGAATGAATCTTCAAAGGTGTTCAGAAATTGTGCTGAATTTCTGTCCAGCAGAAAAGCACCCATTCCTTTTGCTTTTTACAATAAATATTTATTGTTTCACATATACAGCTCTCCACGTATTGAAAAATATTCAGTCTGTTTCTTTAGAGGTACCAGTTGTAGTGTTATTTGTGAGACAAAGATTTGTCTGGAATTTCTGCTCCAATATTTCAGCTGTTGTAGTCCACTATTTTTGGCAACACTGATTACCTGTAAATCTTCCTTCCTGTTTTTCCAATTGAAGTATTCAACCCCTGACAAAACCTGGCAGAGGGATTCCAGAAATGCTGTAAGCTGTTAGAAATTTTTCTTTTTATGTGGCATTATATCTGAGTAAGAATTTTCAGTCAGTCATCATGAAACACCACAGTAAATCGTGCTAAGTTTGCACTTCTTGAAAATGCTACTCTTCTAACATTTTCTCATCTCCTGCTACCTATTACCATTCCATCTCTGTTTCCAGGCTGAGGAAATCTATATTCTCTGCAAGCTTGACAGCACTGGGAATAAGCAGTGGAGAACCACAGGCAAAATCCCTCAAGGAGCTGGTGGGGCTCCCAGCCTCATTCCATGTGCTGCTCCAGCAGAGAGCTGGACATTCTCAGTGTCTGCAGCCTCCTTAGAGACAGGAGCCTGCCAGGCTGAGGGAAAGTCCTGGCCCCACATCCTGGGGCAGAAGCCTCAGGCCCTGCTCAGGTCCCTCTGGTTGTTCCCAGGGTGGAGAGAGGAGCTTTCTGTGGACTCAGCCCCGTGCAGGCACCTGTGGAAATACAGCAAGCATTAACCTTCTGGATAGGCTCAATTAAAGCCAAGGAGCAGAAAATCAAACACCTCAAGTGCCACAGGAGTTTGGGGCTCATGGGTCTGCAGTAAATGAGAACACAAAATACTCAGTTGCCACAGTAAGACTTCCTATGTACAACATTTCATTGCACAGTCTTTCTCCCTCTCACATTCAGTTTCTCCATCCTCATTGTTTATTTTCATCTGAAACTTTTTAGTAGGTAAAAAGGTCCGTTAAAATATTGGAGTTTAATGTTTGGATATATTTTTCAGTCCTTCTTTCCCTCCCCCCCATCTCTCTCTCTCTCATTCACACATGTGTTTCAGAAGCATCCACACAGAGCCCAGAACAAGATCACCCACCAGAATGGGGGTCCTGAGGATGCCACAATTCAAATTACTCACTGGGTAGATGACACCACTCTTGGTGTTTTTCAGAGAAGGCTGGGCTGACCTACAGAAAAATTAAGTCCTTTCAGGCTTGCAGTGAAATACAGCCAATAAACAAGTAATATTTGAGGGACTCCTTGAGGTGAAAATGTGGCAGGGGAGTAGAGAAGACAAGAAGAGGTAGCTCTGCTTCAAAGGAAAATGTGGTTATAAATCATTCCAGAAGAGATATAAAATTATTAGCAATTTGAGGCAAAATATTCTCTCCTAAGCAATGTTTGGAGTATATTATGCCAACAAATTCAGTATCTTTTAGAAGTCTATTAATTTCATCAGCTTATTCAGTGGTGTGTGAAAAAGGATAGACTCATAGTGGTGGAGCTCAGGACATCTGTGGTCTCTTTGGTTTATTTTCCTTGTCTTTGAGTTGTTTCAACCCTTTGGATCGCAGTTTTCCTTCCTTCCTCCCCTTCCACACTCAATTTTCTCTCTGTATTTTCTCCTGTAACGTGTGCACTGTTTGAGAGACATTCAAATACCTGACATGCAGGGCTTGATTTCATCTGGTGTTTCCAAATGTTATTTTAAGTCTAAAAATCAGATTATTATGTGTTTTCATTAGGTTGAGCCATTGACCTCCTAAGTTTTTACTTTAGTGACGTTCCCAGTTTCTTGGTCAATCTTACAAATCAGACAGTCCATCCCCTAGCCTGCCCCTCCACATCCCTAATAAACAATATTAAAAGGGAAGTAATCACTTGTCTTGCATTGGCTCTGTTCCTGGAGCAGAAGTTGTGTTGGTAAATTCTGGGGAAGAGAAATGAAGCTTAGGGGAACCAAAGAAAGGAGAAAAGCAGGGCTGTGGGTTGTTTATGAAATGCTGCAGAGAAGGGTGTTTTAATCTACCCGTAGCCATGCACTGACCTTTGTGACCATGCTTTCACAGGCCACTGGCTCTCCTGCTTTCATGGGCATATTTAAGAGCATGTACATATTTCTCTGCTAATCAAACCCAAAAAATGTCTTTGGGCTGAGTTGTAATTTATGTTATCAAACCTGCAGGACCTCCTGAAGCTAATGCAGTGGAAAGCAAGGCAGTTTTTATTTAGAGATGCAGTGCAGAGCAGAAAGAAAATCTAGATTACCAATTAGTGATAGAAATTGTAGCTAATCCTGTACAGCCAGAAGCAGAATGGCCTGTCACAAGGATAGCAGAAAAAACTTATAAACTTATTGTTTGGTAAGAAAGTAAACGCTAAATTTTAAAACTCAAGGTATTAAACAATAAGAATGACTGTGTGTCACAAGGCAGCCCAGCCCTGGCTGTACAGACACAGACTGGCTCCACAAAGCACAGAGCCCCCTCGTGCTGAGGAATTCCATGTATATCTTGCTATACCAGCTGATATTTACAGGTGCTTAGCTGGGAAATTCACTCTCATCCCATGCCTGTGTATACCACTCGAACATGGCAAAGGTTTGTGAAATGGGGGTCCTGAAAATGTCATTTTATTTTTGCCAGTGTTTTATCACTTGTGCCCAATAATGTTTTTAATAGGTAGAACATTTCCCAGATCTCCAAGGAGTGGTCCAGGCTTCATAGTTTAAAATAGATGGGGAAAATATTCAGGGAACATTAACTTCAAGTGGGACTTTCTGCTCTGATTGACAGAATTCATTACAGAAGGTGTGTTAGAGTTCTGGTGCTCTTGCAATGGCTCAGCTGGACTTCCAGCCTCACTCCTTTGGGTGTGATTGAGCTCAGATCCCCCTCTACCATTTACTGCTATTTTTTTTTCCTGGTCTTTGTGTCAACAGACAAAACGAATTTTGTTTAGTTTGTTTTGTTTCGTTTCTCTAACCTTGCTAGTTCCAATTCTCTATTAAATCCCATTTAAAATGTAGCCTGATCTGAGGAAGTCTTTATTTCCCCTGCTCTCACTCTGCCTTTGCCTGTGAAAGGTTGGAGGCTCCCCAGAGCCCAGGGGGTGCCTTGTTTCTCACTGCCCCAGATTTATGCACCACAATTTAGCCAGGACTACTCAGGAATCACCAGGATTTCCCACACCACATAAAGGCTGCCCCAATACAAAATTTAGATGTGTGGTTAAATCAATCCCTGGGGGAGGCAACTCTTTTGGCAAAGTGTGTGCTGAAAATGGGGTGTTCAGGGTGGTCTCCCAAGGAAGGAATTTGTCTACTTGCTTAATAATCCTGCAGTTTTCCTGGAGCTTTGCCTAGGAGTCTGAAGGTTTTTTTTTATTTAAAAAGGGTAGCAGAAAGACACCTCCTTGGGCATTTCCAGATGCAAAGATTCCTGATATTTGGGTGTATTTCATAGGTGCTTGAAGCTGCTAAGTCTTCTCAAATGCTTGTGACCCATTTACAACTCAATCCCTCCTGCATGGCAGGCATATTGTTAGGTATTTATCCATCAGCTGCTCATACCTGACCGCTCTGAGGTGGTGCTCACAAGAGAAACCTCACACAATCTTATGTTAATTTGGAGGTCAGCCTAGAAAAGTGTAAAGGTCTTATTGGCCTTAAAAATCTATGGATCGATATCAAGTGCTAGCAAAAGGTCACTGGTCACAGATAAAAGGCTAACTATCAGACCATCTAGCAGAGCTACTCACACCTGTTTGGTATGAGGTTAAAATAAATCCCACATTTGGTTGTCAGATGTTGTTCAGTTCAGAAATCTTGGACAGTTTCATGCAGATGCTGCTCCTGAAAAATCCCAGCTACTCCAGAACACCATAGAGAGCTTCCTGAGTCCACCCCAAACATTCCCCCAAGTACTCTGCAAGCAGCAGCAGAGCAGCTCTCTGGTCTGAGTGCCTTATGATTTATGAATAACTCTGGTTTCCATTTAGCTGCAGAAAGGGGATAGTGTGTTTCACCCTGTGCTGAGAACCCCATTTGTTTCCGTTCCTGTCAGCAGTTTGCATAAGTGAATGATTTTATTTCATGTGAGAGGGAAGGCAAACACACAAGTTATCCCAGCAGTGGAAGATTTGTCAAATAAAGCTTTTAATAATGGTGTTATTTGACAGTTTTATAGTGCCTCAACTTTCGAGCAGTTTGAAGGTGGTAGGTTTTCAATAAAAATTAAGTCCTTATCTAGAAGAAATTCAGTCCCTGTTGTTTTAAAAGAACTAGTCTCAGCTGCATTGGAGCACCTTAATCTACTATTGAAAGTAAATCTCAATCCTTTTCTGTATTAATATATCTTGCAATCCATCATCAGGAGGTGTTCTGTGTATTTTTTTGCCCTAGTATATCAAGGTGGCCTGATAAACCACCTTCCTAACCAAACTTGTTGGGTGATCATTATGTTTCTCACAAGAATAAATTATCCAGTGAAGTTCTCTGAGGCTTACTTAAACAGTCCAGCCGTGTTTCCAGTCACTCTTACTTATTTCTTTAATTTGTTTAAGGGGTCCAGTAAGTTATTCAGGTGAGGAGCAAAGGAAGAGGGAAGTTGCTGGTTTTCACAAGGTCAGAGTTAATCCTATCTGTGTTCATAAATCATTGTACATCATGGGATAACCACGTAGCAGCTGAGAACGTGTTAATAGAGAACCAGCTCTGCATTGAAAGCTTGAAGGAGGGATTTCTAAAAGAATCCAAAACTTCCTTAAATTTCCTTCCAGTTAAATCAACATAAATTTTAAAGAGTTATATTATTTAGAAATGTGCTGCTTTAGTTATAAAAGTTTGTTGATCTTCACCGTCCTGAGGAGAAAACGGATTTTGTGACAAGCCTTTCACCAGGGCAATTTCTGAGCAAGAGAGGGCTCTATAACCTGGCCAAGTGTTTGGTTTGGACAACTGGAATAATATATGGTAGTATGAATAGAAACAATTATTTGCCTAAGTTCACATATGCAGATGTTGTGAGAGCTAAGCTTTGATGAGAAGGGATCCTGGCTGCAAACTGTCCCACAAGGCAGCCCAGCACTGGCTGTACAGACACAGACTGGCTCCACAAAGCACCTGTAAATATCAGCTGGTATAGCAAGATATACATGGAATTCCTCATCCCTCGTGCTGAGGAATTCCATGTATATCTTGCTGTACCAGCTGATATTTACAGGTGCTTAGCTGGGAAATTCATTCTCATCCCATGTCTGTATGTCAGACTGAACATCCTGCATCCCAGGGACTTCAGCTAGGGCTTGACAATCATCAGGGTGAGGTCTTTGTGCTCAATTCTCATTAGCAATGTTGTTCAAACCAAGCACACATATGGCATGTTTTTAAATACAATGTCACAGGGTTTGTACCAGAGTTCTTACAACCTGGTTCAATAAACAAAGTGATCAGGAGACAGGAGCTGAAGGGAGGAAGAGCACAAGAACAGCAGCAAGTGTGTCAGCTGATGCACTGGAGGTCTTTTCACAAGCTGGTTCCTTCCCTAAAAGGGCTTAGGGGTAGTTTTATTTTCTACTTTTCACTAGAACTTGCTGAACAGCTCTTGATGGAGAATGTGATGTTCAAAGACCTTGAAATCTTACAACCTGCTCTGGAAAACATTCTTGGTTGGGTGTGCTCAGTCCTGCCCCACTGGCTCCTGTCCCACTGCTTCTCTGGAGTGTGCCAGCAGGGCATGGGGAGCACACCTGGCTAAAAACAATCCCTGCTGAATCCCAGGGGAGCTCCCTCCCTGTCACCTTGGATTAGGGAGGAGCAGCCAGTGACATTCTGTGCTCCACAGCCCCTTCCTTTTGTGAAGGCAGGGAGAAGAGAGGGACAGGCAGTGGCTTTTATTTCCTGGCAGCTTGAGCAATGCCACCAGATGAATTAGAGGAGTCTTTGCATTGACTTTGTGAAAGTTGGAAAGCGTCTTGGGCTTGTGCTGTGTATACTGTTTTTATTTTATACACAGTCAGCTCCGAGTCTCCCTCATATCTCTTTCTCCCACAGTGTTCAACTCCTCTCTCTCTCATCACAGGAAAGTCTGACAGGAACTTTCCTCTCTTATCTGTCTCTTTCTCTGTGCTGTCCTCCCCCTCCTTCTCATTCTTTACCTCCCTCTGTCTCTCTCATTCTCTCCCCTGCTGCTCTCAGATGGCTGGCTTTGCTCAAGGTCTGCAGGCTGGCATAGAGCATGCCTGGAACAATATGTTCCTATTAAATTTACCCTGTCTCATTGCTTCCTGAAATTAAATTGAGTTTTACTCTCCAGTTTGTTTGTTGAAATCGCATAATAAAAACATCCCTGAATGCAATTGCATTTAATCAGAAAGCTTTCCAGAATTTATAGTGATAAAACACTATTTTAAAAAGGCTTGTTCTAGTGTTCTACAGAAAAGAATTAAGCAAGTTTCTTATTTACAACTGAAATTAATCTTCAAATGTCTCTCTAAAGTCTGAGTTCACTCCATGGATTTACTTCCATGGCTTTCACATCACTTTGGACACTCCAAGATCACCAAGATAGAGAGGAAAAACATTGCTGCATTTTCAGTCTCAGTTCTGAGCTTTATTTTGTTACTTATTAAAATCCAGACAGATATTCAGTCTGAATTATATTCCTTGTATATGTTTTATAATATAGGGATATTCTGCATTTATTCCAATGGCTGCACTACACTTTCTGAAGAGTGTTAGGTTTGAAGCTGCTCCAAGGTGCTGTTCCCAGTGATGCTGCTCAGGGCTGGACCTTTGGCTTTGATAAACACAAATGACACGTTCTGGGGTGTTGAGCCACTGCTGCTGTGTCAGTGTCAGCAAGGAGTTTTCAGCCCCCCTGAACTGCTAATAGTTTGCACATTCAGGATCAAAAGTGTGACAGCTGGACAAGAAGGTTTTCACTGTTTTGGGAGATGAGTGAATAGCAGAGTATGCATTCCACAGCTTAAAATTGCTGCGGTGTTAAAAAGCCATGGGAATATTTTATTGTTTCTGAAACATTCCTCTTTGATTTGACTAGGATGTGAAACAGAACCACAGCAGTGTCACCATGGCAATATATAATGGGATATATTTCAGAGAGAAAATAAGACATGTAGAAATTACAGATTGATCACCCTGGAAGGTCCTGCAGCTTTGGGCCACTCACTGGCAATTCCAACATCTCAAAAAAGTAGAACACTGCTGCAAGAATATGCAAAACTCCAGAGCCATGCTGTGCCTCTCTCTTATGTACCCTGCACTTGTTTTATATGCTGAAGATATCTTGACATCAATGGGGCTGTTTTCAGAGCAGAGCATGTTTGAGGTCTGTAATAGAAATCCATTGTGGAGAGAAGAGGAAGATGTGAACATTGGCAGTAGTTTGACAGATCTTTTTCCAGCACTGCTTGGAAGGATCCAGTGCTCATCTTTTTTATTACAAATGGGGGTGTTCAACAAAGCAGATTGAAGTGTCTGTAGCCAACTATGATTTTTCAGTAGTTTGCCTGGAATTTGGGGATAATAATTCAAAAAGTGCCTTGCACCAAGGCTATGGAGTACTGTGAACACACAAAAATAGAGAAAGATCTGGCCTGGCAATGCCACAGAGCAAAGCCTTAGCTGGCAGAGGGTCAAGGATGAGACTGCACCAGGTGACCCTGGGCCTGTGGGTCCAGCTTTGGTTGTTACATGCAGGACATTTTACTTGCAGGTAGTGGAGAAGGAGAAGGGAAATTGAGACTGGCTGTTATTTGCAAGCTACCTCATTAATGTGACAGAGCAGCTCTGGGGGGTTACTCTGGCAGAGGTGAGTGTTGAGGGAAGGATGTGCAGAGGCACAGGGATGTAGTGGCTGTTGGCATTTTGTCCAGGAAGCAAAGTGAGGGATCATGGAGGAGCAGAGAGGAAACAGAGAGCAGAGAAAGCAAGGAAGTGGCAGCAGAGAAAAGGCAAGCACTGGCATCTAGAAACATTTATCAAGTACCTCCTGTGCATTTCAACTGCTGACTTTTCCTCATTACCCTGGAAAAGCTTGTTAGCAATTGTCTTCTTCTTCAGAAATATCTGGGTAACTTCTTTTCTCACCTACTAGAACAAATCTTTTAAATAAAAATCCCAAAGAAACTCCCAGTGGCCAGGCAGCTGTCTCCATCTGAGAGCTTGTGTAGTTGGTCCCTCTTTTAGGGAAGATGGTCTCTAACCTAGAGCCACCTACCTGCACCAAGCTCAGCTCTCTGTAGCAATGAGGGCAGCAGTGTAGACCCAGTCACTGCTACAGAGTTTGGGAACAAGCTGGACAAACCTTTGCTAGGAGAAATCAAAGGATGTAATCATAAGCTGCTCTTGCAGGGACAGGCTAATGATGTGCCAGTGATTTTTATTGCCTTTCCTTATAAGACCTTGAGGGACCTCGTGGTCTTTCCTTGGACCTGAAATGGTTCCACAGTTCAGTGCTACCCAGGAGATATAGAATGGCAAAAGATTACTTCTCCATCACCTTAAAGATAAATCTTGAGACCCTGGCAACCTTTGGGAGAAAATATAATTGTCTTCCTAATTAAAATTGATTTTTTTTCAGTGAATGTGCCCTTCTGTTGCTATCCCAGCTGTATAACTGACTGTATCTCCCTTATTACAACAGATATTTATGGTCACCCATGGACAGCACACTCAGCACAGTATGCAGTGTGTATGATACCAGCTCTGCAGCAGATCACAGACCTGTTAATCCCTTGGGAATACATCTATCTCCCCAAATAGTGCTGAGGGTGGCTGTCTGAGGTGGTTTTCCTTGTTTAGTGGCCTGTACCTGTGGGTGTTTCAGGTGACATAAAAGAACTGACATGGGGACTAAGTACCTCAGTCCTGTTGCCCAAAGGAATTGGGTGCCTCCCTTCTTCAAATGCCTTCAAAACCCCTGGGATGAGCAATTTGACTATGAATTCAAGGTCTTGAGTATAAACTCCTGCAGAACTGTGATGTTAGTGTTCTTCATGGGTTTTTTTAACTTTAGCTAAGGGTGTAACTTTTACCTTCCCAAGAGCCTGTCTTATGCTGAGGGTCTGAAAAGGCCTGTAGGGGTGCAAGGGATGCTGAGGTTTGGCCTTCAACATCTTCTGTGCTGTAACAAGATGTGGTGGTTTTGGTCTGTTCATTTGAGGTTTTCTGGCTAATGTACTAATGAGTACGGTTGGTTTAGGGCTGGTTAATTATTAGTTTATTTATTAGAATGTATTCACTTATTTTTTTGTTGTGATGTAGGATTGGGAGAAAAGTTAAGTAGGTTTAAAAGGGTATAAAGAAAATTTTATTAATAGGAATTAAAAGGAAGAGTAGTAAGAATTAAAACTTTTAGGACACTTTTTTTTAACTTTTATTTATTGACAATGTAAAGAAACAAACCCTAAAATTTAATCAGTTTACTACTTTTAAATTAGTCTTTCTTTAGTTTATTTAGGGAGAGAAGTTTTTTTGCCAATGCTGTGGAGTTACCACCAAGGCGTAACTTGTATCTATGTTGTACATCCTGCTGCACTTTATAGGACAGTATCAGAAACTCTTGTGTATGTTTTGGGCCTGGCACTTTTATAGGATAAAACTGGGAAAAGGCCAAAAAAGGGGCAAATGCCTCCATCTGTGAATAAAAGAAAAGTGCTTTGGATACAATGCTGTATAATAAACAACAGTTCAAAAGGCATTTCAGAGTGATGCCTCAAAGTGCACTGCAAGTTTAAAGATAATAGAAAAAGCTAGAAGGAAATGCTGGGAAAAGTTTCATTGAATAGAACTCAAAAAGTCAGGAAACCTGCAGAGGAGTTTTGCTGTCACTGGACTTTTTTCCCCTGCTCCTCATGTGTAGCACATCCTCTGACAGGCTGCAAATGTAACAACCTTCAGACATGAGTCATCAGCAAGGACAGATCCTCTCGTCCTCAGCACTAAAAATAAAGATCTCTCTCGCTGAGCCTGAGGAGCAATTCCCTCTCTGGTAACTCAGCAGCAGAGCAATGGAGAGGGAACAGGCTGAACCCGTGATTTATTCAGGCTGGAGGCCTTGATCTTGACATGACGAACCCGAGTGCAGTAAATGGGCTCAAATAAATGCTGGCATTACAGAAGGCACCATGTTTTATGACATATAGGATATGGGTCCAGGGGCTCTGAGGGCTGCTACCTTAGGCTACTAGTCCTGAAAATGGAGAGCTCCATCACCAGCATTCATAGTGCTGAAAACTGAGCATGAGAGAGATGCTGATTTCTGCTGCATGTTGGTAGAAAAAGATGCCTTTCCCTTCTCCTCTATGGTCTGAGGGTTCCTTTTTTTAGCATGGCAGTAATTATTTAACTACCCTTCCAGGAAGTAGATTTGAAATCTTTTCAACTTGTGGTGAAAGCAATATCAATACTCTCTGATGTAGGGCAGTGGAGGTGAGGGAGAAATAACTCAGTAGCTTGGCTTAAACCTAACTGAACATATTAGTCATGAAATATTTAAACCATCAATATCACACATTGATGTGCAAAATGTTTAATTATGTATCATTTCAGTTATTATTCATGTTAGATCTTAGACCTTAAGATGTACATACATTTAAAAAATAGCTCAGGAGGTGTATCAGGAGTGTAGAGCAGCATGAGAAATCTCAAGGCTGCCTGTACACTTCTGCCTTGGAAGCATGTGTCAGAATTCCCTTTTTTTTTCCCCCTCCTAAATTACCAACTCCTTTTCTAGGGCTCAGTGTGGACCATGTTTCTGCCTTTAATAAATGTCTCTGGTAGAACAAGACTATTTCAGAGGAAATGCTTCAAGCTTTAAGCTGAATGCCTCTCCTGCTCTGTGCAGGTCTGCCTGCTGTCTCTGTCACTGTATCCTCAGTGTGTGTAACCAAGTGCCTCCCAGTGCTGCACTAAGCAGCACAACTCCCATCTGTCACAAAAAGGGTTTGTTCTGGTTTGTTCTCTTGTCCCAACAGCAAAACTGCATGTACAGTGTCATGCTTCACATGCACAGCTCTGCCAGGTGTTTTCTGGGGCAGGCAGGAGCAGAGTGCATTTTTTTTCTCTTAGGTGAGGGCTCTGTTTGGTGCCCTTTGCCCCATGGACACCAATTCCAGGCAGGGCAGTGAAATCCAAGCCTGCCTGGGTACTGGAGAGCTTTCCTGGCTGTCTGCAGGACTGCTCATGTGAATAACAGCCATCATGAGGGAATGGGCTGTTTGGATTCTGGGCCTGAAGCCTTGTGTTGCTATATTTTTATCTCAATAATTTCGGCAATGCTGCTGTGAAAAGAGCTCTACCTGTTTGTTTCTGTAGCTACCTGTGGTGCAGCTGCATGCCACTAAAAATTTGCATTGCCAAACCTTCTGCTGGCAGTTCATAAGCCAAATGAAGGCAGCAGATGAGCAGCAATGGTGAGGGGAAATCAGAAATTTTTTTTTCCTAGCAGTTTTTAAAATATTGGAATAAAAAAAGTCAGACTTTTACTTTTTATCACTTGTATGATAATAAATAATGAAAGGTGTAAAATAACCAACTTCTAGGCTGCTGGGCTTGAGATTAGAATTAGTTTAAGGGGCAGAATCTGGTCCTGCTGTATTAGCAGCTTTATTCAGTCATTCATATGCAACAGCAGTGTCACACAGTGACTCCTGAAATGAACACTAATGAAGGTGTCTTTTGTTTTCATATAGATTAACACATTACTTTATTCTCTTCTTCAGCTGGCATTCAGAAAGCCTGCACTGCTGATGCCTATATCCAGTCTCATCTTTCAATTAGTGATTTGCTTTCTTTTACAATCCAAGTGCTAGTGGAATTAACCTCAGCTAATTATCACTGATGGACTGATCATTCTGTGAAGTCTAGAAAGCAAAGCTGTCATATTTTGCCTGAGATTTGCATACACATTTGCCCTGTGATTCAATTGCTCAGTTTTGGAAGTCTATTTTAAGGATCCATCAGGCTTAACTTCGCACAAGTTTCATAGAATTTCAGACACAGGAACAGCATCTGTGTAAAATAAGCTTTAGGTGTATTTGGTAGGAGATAAACTGTGAGTTATAAATGCTTCTTGGACGTGGTTTGAGACTTTGAGTCTGGGTTAATGATTATTAGTCTGATATTTCTATGTTTTTTGGGGTTTTTTCCTGTAGAGACTTAAGAGGAAAAGTCAAACTATTAGTGGGACAAATTAGCCTACCTTCACTTCTTGATTTTCTTCTGTGAAGATAGTATGCTCTTGTTTGCCATGTACCTCACTGGGGCAAAGTAAATCCTTCCTGCTGATAGAGGGCTCAGGTAACTGCAGAACTGAAACCATCCATATAAACAGAGAGCCCGTGGGCTGCCTGCAATGCAGGTCAGCAAAATAACCTTTGTAGATCCAAGCTGTCTTCTCTTGCACAGAAGGCTTTACTTGCACATTCCCCCTTTGAAGCATTTGATAGACTTAACCACATTAAAAACTAGTGGTTTTGGAAAATTTGTATCTTATCTCTGTAATTTACACCATTTTTCATTAAAATGACATTTTATCTTCCCAAGCAAGACCTTTAGCTTCTAAAATCTATTCAGAGTGGCTGCACTACATACAAGTTGCCAACTTGTAAAGCTTTTCTGAACACTGTTGTGGCTCCAACAGATTATTTATTGAACAGTTGAGCTTGTGAAACCTTCCCAAAAGCTCCAAAGCTGTCACAAGCACAATTCCACTGAAAATTCTTCATAGAGCTGGGATCCTCCAGGAGCAAACAGGACTCAGGTCCCATCAGCCTTGTGAGAGCACCTTCCTTCCCCAGGAGTAAGACAAGTAACAGAAACGTGTTACACAAAACAAGGCCACTTTCTATTGCCTCTATATTGCCTCTATTGCCTTACAGAAAGTTTTATCTACTGAGGTGAAGTGCAAATATAAAACTTTTTTGTGATGAGAGGAGTTGTGTGTCCTTGTGCCCTGTTTGCTCAAAGGTGCACCAAGGAGAAGGCACTGGAGAAAAGGGCTGAGAGCTTGAATTGTGAATTCACGTGTGCTTAATTTTGTCTTTTTTTTTTTTTTTTTGCCTTGGCAGTGATAAGAACTAGAAATATCCCAACCCAAAGAGAGGTGAAGTGTCAGGCATGGGGCCCACACATGTTTGCTAGCTTTTAATTGAAACTGTTCTGGTTTTCTTCACTTGGACCAAGATTTCAGCCAATAGGAAAGCTGTAAACTTTGAATCACAAAAATCTAACACGTAGACTTTGACTAATGCTGGGATTTGGTTTATTAATACACACAGTTCCAACTGGAATGAGGGGGACAGAAAATATAAACTGTGCCAGCCAGGGGCATGTGGTGTGTCTTGTGTGCCAACAAAGGGTGTTAGGGGATCTGAAAGCACAAGATGCTGATGTACAAAGCAAGAACACAGAAGGTGGAGCATAGCAAGTTACAATTTCTGCACAGGAAGGGTGGAAGGAGCAGGACTGGCACGACTGGGACTCTGTCTCTTGTGTGCCACCATAAAATTCCACCAGCACACAGATCTGTAAAGCTCTCTAAAGCAAGTTGTCCTCTTGGTAACAAATGAGGTGCATGACCCTCACAGCTGTAAAATGGATGATTTTTCACCCCTAATGCAATGTCTCAGTGAAATTCCACCTATAGGGATAGTGAGGAGGGGGGAAGGATGGAGCATTTTCAATAGTTTTAGGTTTGTTCAGCTGAGAAAGAAGGACGTTCTGAAGCACAATATTCCTTTTTCAACTGTAACCCAGGCTCCTCTGGCAGGAAAAGCCTGGAACTTTGAATGCAGTTCTCAAGGCAGGGAGGAGGAGGATGTTTGCTCCCAGCACAGTCCAACTGACAGAATTCCAAGTGGGCATTTGGGTGTCAGGATGGTGCATCCAGGGCACAAAACTCAGCTGAGCCCATCTGCCAGAAGGAAAACTAGGGGGAGGTGAGTGGCAAAGAGCCTCCAAGCTGGTGGGAGGGCTGGGAGTGTTGCTGGTTTGCTGGAGCTGCGAGTGCTGGCAGGAGCCATTCCCTGCAGCAGCCTGGCCAAAAGGAGCAGAGCAGGCACCAGAAGGGCAGAGAGCTGGATGGCTGGGACAGGGCCATTCTTTTGTGTCACAAGTGGTCAGTATTTTACCAGCTGAGTTCCATAAATTGGCCCTGGGCTGTCAGTGCTAGTGCCAGCTGTTAAGTTTGTAGCAGCCATAATCTCAGCAGGGACAAACAGGGAAAGATGTATTGACAAATGGCACTGAGCATAATAAACTGCTCATCTTTATGAATGCTGGGATCCAAATGATCAAAACAGATGTACAGTTTCCAGATCTTAGCTGCACTGTCAGAATATTCCTGGTTTCCTCTTGCACAGTCATCCATAATGAAAAGAAAACAAGCAGATTTGCCTTTCTCTTGGGTCTTTCTTTATTGCTCACTCAACATTAATTACAGAATATTGTTGGAATAGCAGACTGGCAGGCACTGGCACCCTGAACAGAGCATGGTGCTTATTCCTGTCACTTCTGCATGTACCATATAGCTAAAATTATCCTCAGGACTAGCACAGCATCCACATGGTCATGTGGGAAAGCATCATTTTTGTCTACCACTTTGTAAATTTAAATTAACCCAGAAAAACATGTCCTCTTGAAAGGCATCAAAATGGAAAAGGAGTGAAGGCTGCCATTTTCCCATTGAAGCCATAAAAAAAAAGGAGGTAGGGAGCCAAAGTGGAAGAAATGTTTAATTCAGATCAGTTAACACAATGATTTCTTATATTTTCATGTCAAGGGAATTGTAGAGGGAGAAAAAGAAGACACAGTGGAAATATATGCCTTTAAAAATATTTGGACACAAAAATTCTCTCCTGATTTATATGTGATTTGCAGGTTCATCAAAATGACTTTTTTAGTTAGTGTTGCCTGAAGTGTTTGGGGTCATTAGGGACTTTTCAGCTTATCAGATAAATCCTATGTATCCTGCCTTGCTGTTTGACTACAGCATTTTTTAAAAGACTTGTCAAGTCAATGGGTTACCACATCCCTAAGGCAGTGCATTTAATAGTTATAAAGTGCTGTCCTTTGCTAAGTGAAATACCGAGTGCCGAGCAGAGTATACAATTCCAGAGCCATAAGCAAAAAGATGAGTTCTCATATATTTCCCATGTACAATAGGCAGCAGAAATTCAGAATACTGCCCGTTTTCACTCTGCCCAGGATGATAAGCATATTGCTTATTAAGTATTAATGTTATCAAGCTGATGCATTAAGTTACAAGCAGAAGTGACTCAAAAATCAGAACATCTTGAATCTTAGACTTTCCAGTTAATTAAAACCTGCCCTCATACAAACAGCATCATTACCTGGTGGACTTAAGTCGTATTCCAAGGGAATTCAGCCTGTTTGGCTCCAGGCTCCCAGAAAAGATTGTGGACAAGGACTTCATACATCCTGTGCTGCCTCGGGCAGCCCTCAGTGAACCACAGTGCTGGCTCCCAGTAACTGGAAATTCCTAAAGCCTTAATAGCCCTGGATAGAAACCTGCACAATTCTTATCAACTTCCCTTGTGCCAACCATTAGATAGCAGAGATGAATCTGAGAATCCCTGGATTCTTGTCTTTAGGTGACCAATATTTAGTGACTGGCCTCAGTGATGCTGACCAGAGCTTTTCCCCCTTTAGTATCTCTGCTATTCAAAGTAGCAGAGAATCAGGACCTGTGTTCACAAAGGGGATCTTGTTTTTTAACTTCCCTTTGCCCTGTATCCTCTGGTTGTCAACGTGAAAGACATTTAATACTTGAAATAATTTAAAATACGTTAATTTAGGAATAGCAATTATACTGATCTTTTCTGGGTATCTGCTGGCTCAGTCTAAGAAGTAAAATCATTAAAACTCTTTCCTGCAGCCTGTTGAGAGAAATAATATTTAGTGGGTGTTGAATTTCATATAATTCAGCTCAGTCGTGGAAATTGGCAAACCTTTTATGCTCAATTAGATTTAAAATCTGCTTTCAATACCTCATTCTTCATATAACTGATTTGTAATGGAACTCGGGAATGAATCAGACAGTGACCTCCTCAAGCAGGGATATCTGCTGGCCTTAATGCAGCAAAAGTCTCAAACAGAACCCCCATCTTTTTTGGGGTTAGCTGAGGAGTTGGGAAGAATTTTCATTTGCCCCAAAACACCACAAATAGCATTAAAGAAGAATAACTTAACTACCAGGTTGTTCAAGCCGAGCGTGCATGAAGTTACATGGAAATGCCATCAGGCTTTAATGCATTCTCTTAGTAGCAACCTTAGCAAGATAAAGTTAACCATAGCATGGATTATGTTAAGGCAGTGCACAGAATGAATATTACTTGAATTTTTGATATCCTGCCAAGTCAGGATATCTTGCTGTGAGGTACAGTGAGTTTTTTGGCTCTGCATGTTTTGTTTTTCTCTGCTTTCCTTTACACTTATACTAAAAGTAAATTTCAGATCTGGAGACTTACTCTGCTTTATTTCACACAATCTTAACATTTTGTTTCATCCCTTTAGCATTAGTGTCTGGCCCCATCTCAGCTAGAGGATTTGTTTTACTTTTAATGACTGTGTGATTAGAAGTTCAGTTTGTGTCCCTTTTTGGGGGTTGGGATATGACACTCTCTTTTATCATCCTACCACCTTTAAGTTTGCCCAAGTCAAAGTCATTGAGCTATCAATAAATTTTAGCTCCAAAATAAAACCCAAGAAAAATTTAGAGAGAAAGTATTTGATAGGGGCTTGGGTAGGTTATGAGATTTGACAGTATGGAAATTGAGTTTTTGAAAATTGTTCTAACTTTTTAATGCTACTTGATCTTCTCCAGAGGCTGTAAATAACACGTGGGATTGTAGGAATCCTATGCATAGAGATTATAAACTTGGCACACCAAGACCAAAAGTAGAAATTACTTAATTCTGAGGTAAAGCTGCTCTCAGAAGGTGTCCAGAACAATTTTAGAAGCCTAAGTTGGATTTAGTACAGCTGAACTTTCTAAATGCATCTTCAACTTAAAGCATTTAAAATATATTTATTCCAATATAATCTTTATAATTTTCATTCTACCATCCAAAAGAAATAGGTCTTTTCTTGGAACTTAACAGTCTAAATAGACAAGACAGACAGAAAACAGGAGGATGTGAACATTATCATCCCTGTTTTGGCAGGCTGGGATGTAAGAGATTGCTTGCTCTGCCCCTCACATGAACTGAAGGCCTAAATTCTTATTTTTTAAGATTATGTCAGCTGTCTTGGCAAGAAATCTATTTTGTTTTGTTTATACTACCATCAAAATTCTCAGTATATTTAGAACAAATAATGGCCCGCTACATTTTTATTTTATTCAGCCATGTAATAATCCACATACAAAGAACCCCAGGAATCTTCAGGGTTAATCCCAGTCTGTTTTCATTGATTGTAATGAGTGTCCACTGCTGATTTTAAGGAAACACAGTTTGGTCAGTAAGTGATCTGTTTCAAGTTACCACTCCTAAAACACACTAAAGTTTAATTCATGAACAAATTTACTCACAAGTTTTATAGAATAATCAAATGTCTTCCAGGCATGTGGTTTTCTCCTTTAATGAAACCTGTCCAGAGGCATTCACTTGACCATTTCAGAATTCTGCTTGCCTGAATTTAATATGTGGCATTACTCAGGAATGTGAATCATTACACACTTATTGCAGTGGCTTTCTGCATGTGCAGATTAGCCATCATCTGCTCAGATATTTTGTTTAGTCTTATGGAGAAGTCTGCACTTCCTCACTACATTCTTAAAATGATAAAGTTTCTGCTGCTATTGAGTAATGAGTTCTTAGAGGGTGTTTAGTAATGTGGGGGCTATTGCTAGTGGGAAAGTGGGAAAATATAAGGGCAGGAAGAACCCAAGATTAATTCAGAGATACTATTTCCTTATTATCTATGGTCAACTAAAGCATTTTTCAACAAGCCACAGGAGCATTGCACACAAAGAAAAATTATACTTGAAAAATATGATAGAATTTGAACCTTCATTCTTTTGGATCCCATGTAGCTCTCCTTTTCCCTAAATGAGGTACTCTGGCAATTTCAGAGGCCAGACTTGATCTGTGGAGCCACTTGTTTTCCAGTGGGCCATGACCCCAAACCATACACTGACAGAAATCTGTTTCCTGTGGAATTCTGCCTCGGGGGTGAATTGTGGTTTGGGGTAAGCTCTGCCTGAAGCTGCAGATTTTTCCAGAGTCAGTGAAGCATGGACATGCTCTGGAGATGTTCTCCCTGCTAGGTCTCCAAAACTCCTAAAGTTAGAAGCATAAGGGCTGTATGAGTGCCTGTGTCTTTGGGAAACAGAGCAAGACCATCCTGCATGACAGTGGGCAGGTGAGCCTGTGTTTCTGGGGTGATAAAAGCTCTGTGGTCACCACTTGTGGTGCAGACTGTGTAAGGCAGGTGAAGAAATCCTCACCCCTTTGGCTGCTTCAGTTCAAGTGCTAATCAAATCCTGGAGTTCCTCTCCCCTCACCTACAGCACTGGGAATCAAGCACACAGAGCTGCTGAAGTGCTCTCTGTGCAGCCCAGTGCTGCCACTGACTCTTTTTCATCTCCACGGTGATGAGCTCTTATTACTGCTCATCAATTTCAGCTGTTTCATTTTTCATTAGCATTTTTTTTTTAAGTGACAGTGTAATATACTGCAACTTAAAACAGCAATCCTAAAATCTAGGAGAGCAGCTAAGAGTAGGGAATTGCCTGAAGAAACATCTTCATTGCAGAAATTGTATTTTGGATACAAGGCTGACATACCTTTCGCCTCCTGTTCCTGTGTGCTGCCACTGTAACAAGAAGCAACCCTGGGAGGAGGGCCAGGAAATCCAGGCTTTGGGGTACATCCTAAACATGTGAGAGAGGAGGAGGAAAAGCTGCACACTAAGCAGGCACAGATGGCACAGCACTGTGGGACAGCAGGGCTTGTTGGAGGCAGTGTTAAGTAGACAGTTTGGAAACTGGCTGTGGGTTTTAGCAGCTGATTCAATCAAACCACCTGCGCATAGCCTGGCTCCACCTTGTTTTGCCTACTGCAAATTAAGAGGCATGGTGCTTTCTCTGGGAGCTTTTATTTCAAATATCCATGCACAGCTGCTGGTGCTGCCCAAGTGCACATAGGACACACATATAGGTAAAATGCCTGATTAAGGGTATCAGCAACATAAAGGCCTTAATTTGCGTCCTTTTTCACTCCAGCTTCTGCTCTGATCCCAAGATTCTGTTTTTAATAACCCATCATAAAGAGGTTCTAGAGAAAGGGGATAAAAATTTTTAGGTCTTTAGGAATCCTAAAAAAAAATTAGGGTTATGTTGATTTTGGTTTGGGAATATTGATTAGAGACTAGTAATCGACATGTATGAAGGGCATGATCATGAAGCTGTAAAATGTCTTAGAAAAGGTCAGTGCATTTTGTTACCTCTGAGTGTGTTGCTGAGTTTCAGAAACGAGGATAAAATAATAGCCTGTGTAAACTAAGCTCTTCTCTAGTAATGTGGAGAAAATTTGGCTGCTTCTCTCTTTTTAAGCTCCCAGGTGGATTTTCTTTCGTATAGAGGGGTGCAGAGGATTAAAGGTTTATTTCTAAGAAGCTACAATTGGCTTTTGGGGCACTTAGTATGCTCCAGAGACATTAATATCTAAACCATTCAGGGATAATTGCATTAGTTGTCTTTTCTCCCAACTAAATTATTTGAGTACATTAACAGTCAATTTTGTGTTGACAGGGCATGAATTTCTACTGATGGGAATAGAAAGCTTTGTAGGATCACAAGCAAAACATCAGTCTAAACTTTCATTTCTAAAGGAATATCATTGGAGCAGGGACTTTGTAGATTATATATTGCAGATGGGAGAGAGAGATCTCATTTGAACAGTAATGGGAAGCAGTGGATTTAGCAGTAGATAAACCATGTTTCTTGCTGGAAATGTTGCTTTCAACCCAATAAAGCTTCTGTTCACAAGCCACTCCTTCAAATTAGATGGTTAATTTTTAATGCATGTAGCAATTACTGATGTGACAGATAGCAGACCTGATCTTGCTCCCATCCATCTCTGTGGGAGTTCAGACACTGATATCACATGGGGAGACTGCAAGTGCAGTTAACAAGGCATGATGAATGTCACCTACATGTGTTTCCACCTCTATATAGGAATGCCAGTAATATGTACCTTGTGGCTTTCAGCACTAGAAGGTCAATCTGAGCTCATCTAAAAACTTGAAGAATGTGTGAGTATGTCTGATATAGTAATTTCTTGTTTCTGATCCAATTGCATAGGAAAATTTCAGTAAATTCACTTTTTTGTTTGAAACAGCACGCAGCCCAAATTAGAACTGGATCCCATCTTCCTGCTGCCTATGTTCTTGTTCAGTTCTGGGTTTTTCAATCCTCTCTCTTTGACCACATTATTTCTTCTTCCTTGAATATCATTCTTTCTGAATTTCCATTTCTTTGTGGCTTCCTTTTGCTGCATCTTCAGATGCCAGTGGCAGCTCTCTAGCCTGTAATCTACTTCCACGTTTTGGAATGCAGACAGTGCCTCCTTTTGTTTTTTACTACAAGCAGTTACTCATAATGGCCACCACTTTCCCTCTCTGATGTCCAGAAGATCAGCCTTTCCTGACCTTACAGACACAAATAATGCAATTTACCTGCCAACAAAGTTAACTATTTTGAGAGCTGTTATTTTCCATGCAGAGCAGCTGATTCCAAATTCTTAAAGACATAAAAATGTGTGAGTAGCTCATAAGTTTTGCTCCTGCCTCCCCACACAAATCCAGAACAGATGTAGACAAGATAAGGTAGCTTTATCTTTGTTTCTGTTTTGTCAAAGTAGGGGGACAGAGAGAAAGATGATAAGGCAGGAACCACATTTGATTCTTAGATTAAAATTTGGTGTAGAAAGGTATACATTCAGTGTTCCCACAACTCTGATGAGAGATTTGCTGCTATGAACCTGCTGAGACTGTTTAAATTCAGCTAGCATTAAATTTTACCTGTTATTTAAATGCTGCTGCACTAAAAAGTCAAAGTAGTCACTCTCCCTTTTGTTCAGGGGTCTTTGCTAATATGAGATAAGACACAAGAATTAGGGAATGTCACAATAGCAGTTGACATTCTTTGACTGGAGCAACAATTTTGTTGCAATAAGAATGAAAAACTGTCATATAATTAAAACTGCATCTTCTTGCACTAGGAAACATAATCAGTGTTGTATATAATTTGGCAAATTCCTGTTTGAAAGCATTAAGGATGATTCATCCCCAACTGAGCTAATTGTTTGTACTCCCTCACAGTCAATGAAGAGAAGACACTGCCACCTACGTCCCATTGGAAAGGACTTTTCCAAAGAGCAGTGTTTGCAAAGCTGGTAACGTGGCCAGTTCCCAGCTCTTGATTATTTATTGCACTGCAAAACCCTGCTGCAAGTCTTGCTGATGTGATTAACAAATGTGAAAATGTTTGTTCCCTTAATAGCTGTAATATTTTCATAAACTGGGATTATATGGTTTGCAGTGTCTGATATCGGCTGGGCCGTGTCAATGGGGTTTAATTGTGATTGCTCAGATTTTAGTGGAGTGCAGATAAAACCAGCAGCAAATTGATGAGCAACAGGCTGTCAGCTCCTGCTTTACACAGGGGAGTAACTCAACCTCTCCCACTGAAGTGGGATTTGTCATCCAAGGTGTTAGAGGGAGTGACATTGGTTCGTGGTGGGAACTTCACTGAGTTTTGCCTGCCAGGGAATCTGTCCCTGTTCTGCAGGTGTGGATATAGGGCTGGATGCAGCCCCTTGCTTCTGAAAAAAGGTTGTTATAAATCCTAAGTCCAAATTCAGATCTGGATGTGACTCTTTGATGGGTACTTGGAGCTGAGTTTTGTTGTGGGTCTCCTCCCACACTTGGAAATGAATGATAGAAAGTAGGGAACTGTTCCTCTTTAAGAGCCAGATCTCACACCCCAGGTAGGTGCTTTTATAATAAAAGATAGGACCAGTTGTGGCAGCTCTTTTTAAGCATTAGTCACCATTGAATTCACTGTGAAATTCTGCATAAAACATGATAGCATGCTGTGGCATACAGCAATTGCTGTGATGGGATAGAAGAGTATGGAGAAAACATATTAGAAATGCAGTGGGTAAATGAAGTTGACATGCCACATGGGATATTTTGAACAACATTTCACATTTCAGAGGAGAAAAATCAATGTAAAGGGGAAAGAACTTTTACAAAATGAGTATCAGGCTGATCACTCTTGGAACTTCTTTTTGGTCTCTGTTATCTAACTCCAGCCTATAGTGAGGGAGACTTTTTCTGTCTGCAATGTATTCTGCTTTTTTAGAGTGAAAGAACAGCTGTTGAGCAAAAAGTCTGCCTTTGGCAATATCCACTAATTGACATGTTTCCTCAAAAAAACAACCAACCCACAACAAAACAAGGGGGGAAAAAACAATAAAAAAGGAAGGGAAGTACTGCAAGGTGTTTAATTTCTAGATATATTAGGTGACCTAAGGTTGTTTAAAAGTATTTAAGAAAAAAAATTTATTGCCATTGTTTGTCAGAGGCATGATCCACTTTGTGCTGAATTTAGAAGTGGGATAAAATGGGTCAGAGCAGCCCTGGGGGTTCTGTTGTGTCTGAGCCAGGGGTGGCAGTGGCAGCAGCCTGGTCCCTGGGAGGGACCTGCAGAGCCTCACCCCTTCCTCTCTCTGAGAAACCTGGGCCAGCTGGCAGCACCCATGAATGGATGGAGCTGCTTTGGGTGGGCAGAGCCACAGGAAGGGAAACCAGCATTAGCTGAGCATCTCATTTTCCAGTTGTCCCCATTGATGCTGGTAAAAGCTGTTTGCTGTGCAGGGGAATTCAACACACTGGAAATGGATGCTTGCCTCAGTCATTGTATTTACCCTCCAGCCAGTTCAAAATTGTTCTCTCTATATTCTGTTTTCCACTAATTTGCTTTGTCCAATTTCCACTGACCCAAATAACCAGGCTTTCATTTTTCCTCTATTTTTCAATCCAGTTGTGCTAAATCTTAGCAGCTGTTTCCCATACCTGATCTGAATTTGCTTTTTTCCTAATTTTATGACATAAAACGGGAAAGGGAAGCAGGGGGGAAAGGAGAGATAGAGAAACCCGATTATAGGTTTTGAGCCTTTTTATCTTTCTGAGTTCTGCCTGGAAATTAAGAATAGCTATATTTACTGTGATGTTGCCTCAGTGCTAATTTTGCATCCCATAAGACACTTGGGAAACCAGATGAAATGAACTGGTTTTGTTGCCATTCTGACTGCAGCCAGGCAGCAGGCTGGGTCTTGCATGCAGCAGCAGACAAGCTCCTGCAGTACCTAATCAGGAAAAGGAAGAACCAGAAAAGCTGTTCTTCTGAAATTCCCATTGCAATATTGCTGATAAAAGTTGTTCAGATAAGCTCCAGATAACCATCCTCGCTTATAAGTGTTCACCTGCACCATCTCCAGCTGGGTTTGAGGTTCAGTCACCACTAATGAAAAGATGAGATTGAAAGCAAAGGAAGATATGAAATGCCCTCTCCTCTAAACCAGGAGCTATCACTCACTGTAACAAAACATTGCAGATAACACTGCTGGCCACTCTTCTCCAGCCTTTGCCTCAGCTTTCTTACTGATTCTGCTCCTAAAAAGGAAAGTAATTAATTTTTGTCATTACTTACCAATAATTATTCATTTATGTCTTGGCAAAAGAGGATCACAAAATTCCACTGTGATGGAAGAAGTTCAAGGCTTTACAATGTGCCATGAAATCTCATGCAGAAATTATGTCCTGTGAAATGTTTGGCCATGGAAAGTTCAAGTGTCACCCAGCTGTAATTATAGCCTTGGTTTCTGAGAGGTTTATAATTCAGCAGCAGAGATGGTGCCAGCATGAACTCAGCCTGCCTTACTGAGTATGATTCTAAATATTTTTCTTCCAAGTTTGTTCCTGAGGATGCTTGGGAGCTTTTCTGTTTGCTCCTGGTTTTTTTAATGTCACCTACTTTGCTTTATTGTTTGGTATCTTAGAAAGTCCTGTATAGTAAACTGTAGGTATTTTAATCTGGTCTGTATCACACGTGCAGGAAACTAATCTAAAATGGTTTAGTGTCTTTTAGCCACCTTTGTACATTTGGTTCCATGGTATAAATGCAGATTTCTGGCTGTTTCCTTAAAAAGAAAACTCCAGTTCTTGTCCTGCTTGTGGGTTATGCTGCAGGCTGAGTTTCCCATAGCACTGTGCCTTACAGACTACTGCATTTCCTTCCCTGGGGGTTGGGGATGTGCTGTAAAAAGGACTCCCCCAACTCTCTGCTGGGGAGGAATGCACCCTCCAAATCCTGCCTGGAGTCTTTAGCCATGAGGGGACTGCACAAAGTCTGGAAGTTTGGCTGAGAAGTTAATTATTGCCATCTTCATCCCTCCATGGCATTTAGCTGCTGGAAGAGCCACGCTCCACAGCAGTGTGATGGGAAACTGAAATTCTGTCCTTCTGTAGTGCCTGTGCTCTAAAGCACTGGACACTGAGCAGCTGGGTTGGAAATTCATGAAAACCTTTCTTTGTAATGAGATACCATGGGAAAGCCACATGGGAATTCTCTGGAAGTTCTGGATTAATATCTATCTTGTTAATTATCGAGTGTAAATGATAACTGTGAGTGGGAATGTCTGCTGTGTTCAGTGGTGGGGTTTTGGTCCCATTTCCTGATTTTTACATTCTGACAGAGATGTTGCATGGAAGTGCAAAGGTTTTGTGCAGCTTTGTCTTCTCCTGTTAAGCTACTTCTCCTTGGAACAGTTCTGACTTCAGTATGAGGTTGGAGGCTGTTCTCAGTGCTGTTTGGATTTATTGGATCCTTAAAGATTGCTCTGAGAGAAGAGAACAAGCAGACTGCAGCAGATCTGTAGGGGAACCAGTTACACAGGCAGCAGATTTTTGGACTACTGAGTTCCTAAACTCCTCCAGACTCGTTGTTAAAGTGATCTGGGAAAAAAAAAAAAGTTCTCTATTTATGATTTTTCTTATATTTTGGCCACTAGTATCAGCATTCAACAACCAAAATCTATACTGCATCTATATGTATACTGGTGTTTGTTTGTTGTAATGTTTGACTGTAAACTTTTGTGAATATCATGACTTTCTAGAACAAACCTGGGCTGCAGAACTTCAGAATGATTCCAAGTACAATACAGTTTATGTACCAAATAGTGTAAATATTTAGACTTTACCTACCCAAGTGAGAAGAGCAGAAACAAATTATCAGCAGACATTTTAGGTACGTTCTAACCTCCAGCACTCAGTTTTGGGAATGCAATATTTCAAGAATTTGTTGATTGGTTAATGCAGAGAGACATGCATTAGATTAATGTCACAGCTTGTGTTCAGAAATACACATCACAAAAAATAACTACAAGTGTTTCTTCAGACTGCTGTATTCTCGTGCCAAAAAGATAATATGGACATGGATCTGGGCAGGAAATGACATCTTATCCTGTGAAAAATGTCAGACTTTACAAATGTTCTCACTCTGTTTTAGTGTAAAGCCCTGAACTTCAGTTTTCTGTGTCTCAGAAAGGAGCCAAATCACCAGATATCGCCTCTTCTTGAGGAACTGGATATTTAAGAGACAAGCCTAGCTTCACAGAAAATTCTAAGCTTTGTTATGGTATAACCTGGCCCTTTCCAAAGTAACACAAAATCAAAATCTGTATTTGAGGCAAACGTGCTGGTTTCTCCAGGGAAGAGCAGTATTTTTAACTTTAGGAGAAGATTCTTTAATTTCTGTAAGTTTGTTCACATAAGAAGCCCGGCCCAATGGCAAACCATTTAAACAACAAAAAAACACTCTTGGTTTCCAGCTGAAAAGTAGCAGCACCTTTAACACTGGATAGTGAGCATATACAGATAATTCTAAGGTGTGCTTTGAGAGGAGGGGAGCAGTTAGATGAAAATTCATGTTAAAGTTCAGATGCTGCTGTGTCTGTGTCTGATCAGTGGCACAGGGACAGAAATTAACCCTCACATTTGGCAGCCTGGTGATAAAAACTGATGTCCAGGAGAAGAATCCAGCAGGAATTCTCCCTGTGACTCAGCAGCTGTGGTCTCAAATAAAAGAAACAGGAGGAGGTGCCCAAGGTGCTGTTACAAGAAAGAAGGGATGAACGGCCTCTCTTTCTGACACTAGAAAATCTGATGTGATGCAGAGTAAAGGAATTAAGGCAATGAGGAAAATAACCCTGCAGAACAGTCTAGGGTCTGTTCCAGGAAAGAAGGATTTGCACCAAATAATGCTGATAGCAAAAATCAATTAAGCTGAACTGGCTATCAGTAATTTTAGATTGGAGATTAACAGAGGTTTCCTAATCACAAGGATCGTTTTGGAAGAGCTTTCAGTCAGGGACCATAGCAGTGGAGCAGAACCCCAGCTTTAGGCAATAAAAAATGTTGTGCATTGGCTTGGCAATTTTCACAAGCCAGATTTTGCTTCAGCTGTGTCCAGTGGGACTTATTGTTGAAGTGCAGTTCAGATTTGATTCTTTTCCTTCTTTCTCTGAAGAATCAATGTAAGTATTAAAGTTTAGTGAATAGCTTTACATAGAATCAAGTAGTTTTAAAATGAGATTTGCTTCACTATCTGATTTACAGCTCTTCTACTTAGGTGAGGTGCTAGCAATATTGCAGGTAATACTTCTTCTAAAAGAGATTAATGGAGCTTTAATTACAAGTGAAGAATGCATACCTGAAAATACTCACTGAATTTTATTTCTCTTCTATTGTTACGTCTTCATTATTGCTGGCCAAGAGGTACCCATTGAATACAAAATGCCATAATCAGCATAAAGATGAACTGAAGACTTTCATGCACTGTATTATTAATGGAAGCTAAGAGTAAGATTGCAACTAAAATAGACCTCCTGAAAACTTCATTAGTTCTTTAATTTGTCTGGGAAATAAATTATCTGATTTAACATGTATAGTAAAAATAGATCTGGAAATACCCCAAATAACTTGCAAGAATATTTCATAAAAAAATGTACTGCCTAAGATTTTTAGTGGTGGAGCAGAACTGGAAATGGTTCTACACCATGTGTTTTATTAAAAATCTTGCATTTTTCAACATGAATGTAGCAGTTTATGAGCATACACTGAAATGTGTGGGAGGATATACAAAGCTTTTCATGACACAACCCAGCCCTGGGCACTGGTCCAGTTTCCAGTATAAGTTACAACCATCCTAATATAAATTATAAATCATCTCTAAAAGTCTTCAGAGCTCTTCTGGCATCTGCAAGTCTGTTGGACACCAGGACACATTTCCCCCTTGCCCACGTTCCTGCAGTGGATCCTTTCTGGGCTGCAGCAGCTGTTGCAGAGGATTTTTTCCTCACCAGAAAATTCAAAAGCAGGAATTAATCATCAGAAAGTTGAGTTGCAATGATAACTCTCTTCAACTTAAAAGATGCACACACAGATGTGTGTCAGCCTGGCCTAGTGCCAGTTCATCACTCACAGAGGAAGACAGCAGTTCTGTAAAAAAACTAAAAATAAAAAAAATTCATCTCACAGTATCTGCTGCCTGAATAGAAGAATTCCCAGATGTTTACTATAGTAGGCTTTGGAAAAAAAAAAAAATCCTGATATTTTAATGGCAATATCAATCAGTCCAAACTGTCCCTTGGTTAATTTCCTTGACAAGAACGAGCACAGCCTGCAGAGAGGGCCTGAGATACCCCCAGTGGTAAAGCAGCCAACCTGAAGGGTTAAAAGAGAGATGCAATTACAAAATTCCTATATTTTGTTCTGGACTGTGATTTTCTCTGCAGGAAACTCCCAAACATGCAGTGGTAATTATAATTCATGATAGCCAGAATGAATTTTTGGGAGCTGCATGATCAACCAGAAGTTAACACTGGTACTAGGAAAAGAACATCCCATCCAGCTGTTGTATTCTGGGAAGAACCTCAACATCCCACTCCATCTGTTGGTGCCTTTTGGGGAGAGCATCACCAGAAGACAGTCAGCCAGAAATGGGCAAGTTGTATCTTGAGTTTTTAGTAGTAGGTAAATTTCTACAAGAACAAGTTTGAAGTTATCCTGTAAAAACCAGCCTAACTCTTCTCTGATGCCCAGATCTGGATGATTATTTCATCCAGAGTCCTTTTAGATAAAGGTCAATGATACATTTTGCACATTCTTTAGTTTGTCAGAATTCATTGCCATTTTTTTTCCTTCCCCTCAATTTTGCCAACGATCCAAGCTCGGTCATTTTTCACATTAAGAGAAGAAAGAGGTGAGGGACTGAATCTATTTGACAATATTAATGTTTGTCCCATGGGATAGCTTTTATATTATAAAGTGGATATTGACTCTCATGGAGGTGAATATTAAGGTTTATCAACCCTTGAGGTATGTATTGACCAAGACAAACTAGAGGTCACTGCAACATCAAGAGTAAATAAATCTTAATGCCGTCAAAATGGAAAATCAATATGCATATTTTTCCACTTATTTTGAATGTCATTGAACTGTCTGGAAATATCTCAATTGTGTACCTGAACTTCAAGGTAATGGTCTTTTTATTACAGTGAGTAATAAAAGTCACCTAAAGACAAGTCAGAGGTTGGGCAGGGGTTCAAGTGAAATGCTGCCTACAGTTTTTCCTTTCTGAATAAGACAGGACAAGGGTTCTACTTCTTTCAAAATATGTAAATTTTTATTTAACCTATATTAAATGAAGATACTCATCTATGCTGATTTCCAAACAAAAACTAAACTCTTTTCCAGGGCTAATTCACTGTTTGTCAGAAACCTTGTTCACACCACAACTTGTAGTAACAAAAAGCTGCATTGTGCCATTGCATTGGCCTGGCTCTTCTTCAGATGAATAAAATCTGAAGTATGCTGCTGAGATGGAGCTCTGATTTTGGAGTCCTAGACAGCAAAGCATTGTTATAGCCTTTCCTAGAAATAGCTTTTCTATTGTTGCAGTCTGAGGTAGTATAAGGTGCTTTATAGTTTTGTGTATGGATGTGGCAGGACACTATTGAAAAGCCACTGGCAACACTGGCATTCCTTCAGAATCCTGAGCAAACAGGAAGATGGTTTCAGTTCTTGCTATGCAACCAAGTTCCAAGTTGTAAATTATAATCCAAACTGAAAAGAAAATGCAGCTGTATAAGTAGGCAAATAGATCCAGAAAGGCAATGGTTTATCTTAAATAACAAAACATTTACTGCTTATTTAAAGGCCAGTGAGTCAAAGAGAATGAGCCAAATAAATCAATTTAACATGCTTTTAAGCTCACGTGTGAGTAATTGGGTGAGGGAGAAAAAGGGATCAGGGAAGGGGAAAGATGACCCTGACTAAAAAATGAGCTTTGATAGTTTAAAAGGTTAACTAGAAAAAAAGCAGCTGCTTCAGGTAACGGTGTATAGGTTCATGATTGAGGATTTCAGGCTGATGGTAAACCATGCTGACAGAAATTGAAGGTTAGCTGCACATGGCTGACAGGGGATTTGGGCTTGGCCCAGGACTGAAAGAAAATGGCAAGTGGGGGAGAGACTTGAGAAAGTTTGTTTACTTGGTAATTTTGAATGAAAGCATAGAACTTAGCTCATGAAATGAGCTGGCATTATCCCATCACACAACTTCTAATAATATGGCTTTGCACATGCTGCACTTTCTGGCTGTGGATTTTGCCAGCCAGAATTCTCCATCCTCTGCCTGAATCCCAGTGACCTTGTTGCAACAGTGTGCTTGAGAGAAGGAGTTGCTGAAGTGAAGTCTATGTGCGCAATATCTGGAGTGTTTGCTGCTTGGTACCTGAGGCTAAAACTTCACTGAAAGTAAAAAATGAGCAGGTCTGACCTTAATTTGGAGCCCAATGAATCAAAAGCAGTCTTCAATCAGGCCCTTGGCACTGAAGGATTATTTGCACCTCTGCGGTCAGAGCTCTGGGGCTGCTCCAAGGCAGGCGTGGCTGGCCTTGCAGCTCATGCGGTTGCCTATTACTTCCTTGTGACAGCACTGTTGCTTCTCTGACCATGCAACAGATGCTCAGAGAGCTAAAAAGGTGATAAATAAGTGTAGTATAACTAGGGAATTGTTATCTGCTGGCAGGGTCCTGTCCTCACCCAAAGACAGGAAATCATGACCAGAAGAAGCCTTAGGGCTGCACACACAATCTGGGAAGTGCCCCCGAGGCACAGATGGAGTCACATTAGTCAGGCATGGACCTGAGCTCTGCTGCCAAAGGCTGGTCCCAGCACACCCTCATGCTCAGCCTTTCTTGCCCTCACCAGTGCTCAGTCAGCAGCAGGGAGCCCATCCAGCTCCCTGGCCGCTGGCAGCAAAAAGGGATTGGGGAGAGGCAAGAGGACTGAGAGGGAAGAGGGGGATCATTGCTTTTGTCCTGGTGGGTTTAAATGGAAGTGCACAGGGGTTATGGGTCCCAGGGTGACAAGTAAGGAGCATCCCATTGTGCTGCTGCACACATTTGGCTCTACTGGAGCAGCAGCTCCTTGACAGTGTGCCATGGAGTGACCCCACTTGCTCAGACTGATGCTGAAGTAAGGAACAGAGCTCCCAGCCCCAGCTCCTACTCCTCTCTCTAAGCCATGCTAGGTAGTTTCAACTAAGAACCACCTATCCAGTTACTTGCACAGTTTAAATACAAGCCAAGCCTATTTTCCCCCTCTGTGTATATTTATTTTCCAGTTACAGCCTTCTGCTACAAAGAACAAGCCACCTCTCCCTGGACTTCAGAAGAATCTTTTGAATTGGGAGAACTTATTTTTAAAACCAAGTAATAAGTTTGTCAATCACTTCTTTATTATCAGTCACTCTCTGATGAACAACATTCAGACTTTAATATCAGCAAAGAGACAAACTGAGGAATGAATGCTCAAGTAATAACATGTAGGAGTTTTTATGGCCTGCCTCTGTTTCTGAAGTGTATACACAATAGCCTAATTTAACATCAGTGAATGCAACAAATTCCCTTTGGCAACTGCAGCATATGGGAATTGCTTTTTATGCTTTTCTAGAAGTGCACAAAACTCCCATTAGCATCACATGTTACATATTGGGGGGTGGAGGGAGAAGCCCCTTAATCTCTGTTGGGCTTGAGGTGTGTTTTTTGTTGATAGTTTTTGTTTGGCTTTTTTAGGGCAGTCCTACCTGCTTCTAGACTAAATCAGATGCGTAACTATATTGAAACAAATGCCATGGCTTCATTACTGCACTGCAATGGTTGTTAGAGGAAAATATCCCTTCTAAAATTTGTACTTGGTTATTTTTGCAGTTCAGGATCTCAAGCACTTTCTTAGCAGCTGATTAAAATATTCTTTTTGTGGTAACATCTTCTTTCAAGGTTTAAAATAGGGATCTGTCCATTGCAGCTCTTTTGTGCAGTTCAAGTACAGAGCCTGAAATATCTGCATAATTAAGCAGGACCTCCAGAGAGCCTTGGAGGTGTCCCAGTTTTGTTTTGTTGATCTAGACACAAGAAGGAGTTCTTTCTACTGAGTTCAAAAGTTGGCCTAATAAAATTTAGGAAAGTAGTTTGTTGCTTGGATTGCATCTCACTGGAATTTCCCATAGGTTAAATTTTGAATACTGGGGGATTTTTGATTTGAATATGTAACAAGTTAATGAGGGGCATCATTTTGGATAAATAATCTTGACATAGAGCATGGGGGCAACTGAGAGGCAGAAGGGGTCTTTAGGAGCAAAGGGGGCCTCCAGGGTGGCACAGAGACGCTGAGAGGCTGCAGTGGGGAACTTGAGGGGACACAAAGAGGCTGAGGGGCAGGGGGTGCCTTGAGGGGCAAAGGGGGGAACGGTGCCTGAGGGGGACAGGCGAACCAGCCCTCACCCCAGGAGGCAGGATGCCTCCCAGACCCAAGCTGCCAGCACTGCCACCTTGGGCTGCTGTGACAGTTCCCAGTGCCTCCTGCAATCTGCCATCAGGAACCTGGAGTGCTGGGTTTTGTTTCCAGGGAAAAGGGCCGGCGTTGGTGTTCAGGGGCCTGCAGCCTGGAATTCTGCATTGCACAGGGTGCCTCCCAGACCCAAGCTGGCACCAGTGCCAACTCAGGCTGGTTTGTCTGTGCCAAGTGCCTCCTGCAAACTGACATAGGCAGGAAAACATCTCCAATGCCTCCCCGTTTTCTGTAAGTTCTGAGCTGAAATGAGTTTGACCCTGGTAGATGCAACTGCTCTTTGATTTCAATACATCCCTTGCATGCTTTACGTTGCAATTTAGTCTGCTTATTCTCAGTTAAGAGAGTATCAGAAATTTTTTAATGACCTGGGACCATCTGCATGGAAATTGGCAAAATAATTTTGCAAAAACGGTGTTAAGTTGTTGACAGGCTGATGGCACTGAGTTCTCGTACGTTACCCATTTCATCTGTGGGTTTAGTATTTTCTGAAACAGGTTTCATATCTTTAGTGGAAACATGCACTATGAGCATCCCTGTATTTCTTTTAGAAATGAGAATCCTGACATAGAAATTGCAACTCCAGAGGAGGTTTAGTGAAAGAAACATTAGAGATTTTAAGACCGAGTCCAGGAGCATCACAAATTTGAATTGTGAAAAGCAGCTATCTTCGCTGTCATGGGTCTTTCACAGGAATCATTTAAAAAATGAGATTCTGTTCATGGGAATTAAAGATCCATAGAGTTTTCCAAAGGACCAGGAGCAGAGCGTCACATTCTCTGGCCAGGATTTTCTCTTCATTAACTTCTTGGCCGTGTGCTAAACATCCAGAGGTCGAATTCAGCCCTGCAGAATCTGGGCAGTTGTTATTGCCTATTTAACTGTAGCACGATTTGAAGCTCACAAATCTTGTGGTGTTTTTTCTCCTTAATTTCTTTCATCAGAATTCATATTAGAGGGCAATTATTTTCTTTTGAACTGTATACAAGTTAATGTTGAGGGTGTGGGTTGACCTCTTGTCCAAAAGCAGTAATTGTCTTCACATGCAATCAAATTTTGTGAATATGCAGAGTAAGGGCTCATGCAGTAGTTAACATGATTCTGGCTTTATGGACAATTTTGTAAGCCTTTTCCAGACTCTCTCTGTATTTTTAATGTGCCTTTAGCAATGCAAGTCTGATCAAAGGGAATAATTTGTGCCTGTTTCTAAATGGTTGGCAAGAATTTTAACAGATATTTTGAGTAATAATTAATTAGGGATATGGTATGATAATTACTACAGAAACATAGGTCTTTTATTTAAATAGGATAATAATCATTGCTACAGTGAAAGACTTGTTTGGATTATTCAGAGAATCTCATTTCTCAAATACAGATTTGTTTTATGGAATTAAAAAAAGTAACAAATGATTTTGAAACCTTCCATTATCAGAGCATTTCATTTTAGTGCTTAGTTTTTGTAATCATATCTTTTTATTTCTGAGTTTCTCATTTGTTTCACATGTTCCCATGGGGAATAAGTATCCAATTTTCTACTTTTTGCCCTCACAATAACTCCAGTACTTGTTTGGTGTTGTTTCAATGACTCTGTTTAGATCCTGAGCAAAAAACAAGCTCATAAGAGAGTTTCTTTTCCAAGAATAACGGATCATGTAACTGAAATTTTCAATTTCTTTTTCTATACTTGATGCTCAGTGTCAAGTCTAAATCTAGTTATTAGTCTAAACATTTTTGGTGAGTTATAGTGGTTCATTATGTACATTTTCCTACTGAAAATAAGGCATTGTTATAATAATTATTCACTATAATATCCTTAGAATAATGTATATTATATTAATGTATATTATATACAGTATTATAATAATGCATATTATATAATAATAATATATAATCATAAGATATTTCAGCTTCATTATATATTTATTTTAAGGCTCCTAAACTGCCAGCTAGGACCAAGCTAGAAAACACTTTGGTAGGGCCATTTTTGCTGGAGTTTGCCTTTTTAGCAGAGCTAAGATAGTAGCTATCCAAGGTGCTGAAATTCTCAATCTGCTAAAAACTAGGACAAGGGAAATGCTGACAGTGTTAAACCATCCTGCTTGATAGCATGTAATACTTAGACTTGAATTTTGAGGTTGTAATCTCTTTAGAGCTGTGGACTGCTTTGGAAGAAGTGGAAAATGGCAAAGAAGAAACTGTTAATGTTAAATGATCCTCTGAGAACGGTTGTACCTTCTTGCTCCAGTGCTTATTCTTCTCCTGCAAGTGAAGTTTTAAAGAGTTTCATTGCTGCACTGCCACACCTGAACTGCTGGGCAGGTTGGGGCCCAGTTGCTCAGGGCCAAGGCATTGCCCAGAATCAATAAATGCATAAATCAAGAAATGCAATAAATGCATCCCATTGTTTCTTGCATTGGAATTGGCCAATGTGGAACATCCTCAGTGGATTTTCCCTTTGATAATTTTGGGAAAAATTCAAAAGCTCAAACTGGCAAAGCCAAAGGTTCTTATGAGTAGATAGTCCTGAAGATTAAACAGGTTTGGTTTTCTTTTTGTTGTTTTGGGTTAAAAAACCCAGACAGTTTAAAGGCAAATTCTGTAATGTCAGGATCATTGATAGACCCATGCTCCTTGGATTCAGAATAAAACTACTTGCTCAGAGACCAAGGGCATGTACAGGATGAAAAATCTTTGTTACACCATTCAGGAACAATGACTACATTGCCTCTTCCCTGGAATGAGTCTGCTGCCTATTTCCTAACCATTAAATTGGCATCTTGCAACATTTATATACTGTATTATGAGCCATAATTTCTGTATCTCTTCCAAAAATTCCTCTGTGACTTGGTGCTCTGCCATTTTCTTTTCTTTTTTTAAGCAATAGGAATAAAATAAAATTTAAAAAAAAAGCTTGCAAAATTGGTAGGTGGACAAAGGAAATAAAGTAGCATTTTGAGGGGAGCTACCTCTGTGACTTTAGCTGAAGGCTAGAAGGGTGAAATCATTATCATCAGAAGAATTTTCTTTCAAGATTCACCTCAAATCTCTAAGTTCTATATTAACTTAGATCTCTTCAGATGTCCCCTGGTCTGTGTTGAGTCAAGGTCTGTTCAAGCCCTCTTCTCAACTGTTTATGGCCTTTTCCCCTAGAATCTGGCTGTGAGTGAGGAAGGAGTTTCAAAACCTGCCTTTCCTTTCTGGTGCACTCGTGCAGAGAAGGAGCACTCAGTGCATCCCTTTGGACTGCTGGGAGCAAGAAATGTGACTGCAAGCACTCACAAGTGAGGGGCTGAGCAGACATGAACAAGATTTCTGTGTTCAAACATAAGCTGCTTTTTTCCCTTCCAATCTGAAGAAACATTTCTCTTTTTTTTTTTTTTCCACAAGCAACCAGTCTGAGCAAGGATGAGTTTTTCTTTCAGCCTCTCAGCAAATTTAAGCATCACAATGAAAGAGCTGAAAAAAAGACAAGCCTGAGCAGAGAATTGTTTGGGTGACAGCAGTTTCAGGTGGCTGTTTGTGGGAATGCCCTGTTCCTTCAGAGCTGAATTCCTGCATCAGTCTGATTTTTACAATTTGAGAGACAGCAGCTTGTGCGTATGTGTGGAGAGGAGATTCCTGGCTCTCCAAGCCTGTTATTATGAGGCCAGACTTTCTTTGAATGCTGCCTGATGCCAGTGCAGATGAAATCAGCAGATTGTAGTGTAATATGGTAACTGCTCACAGAAACTGCTGCGAACAGGGAGGCGGCAGCTAATCGGATTAAGGAAAAGTCTATCACAGCCACAGCTGTCAGTGGATTTTAGCAGATTTTATTATCACTGTTTGTCTGGGAAAACACATGATTCAGGGAATCTAATGAAGGAGATTGAACTAATAAACTGAAGTACTTTTTGATCTGATAGCTGCTTTTCTGGGTAAAGTACTCTGGAGAGGCTCAGGGAAAGTTTTGATGTAACTCTTATGTAGAAGTAATAACACAGATATATTTTAGAAAAAGGAAGATTGTGGAAGTGGTTGAAATGCTCCCTTCACATCTTACAGAAGTTAACAAAAAAGGTTGTTTTAAAATGCGAAAGCTCTGCTTTAGAATTTAAAAAAAAAATACAACAACAAATGAACCAAAACAAGCCACCTATGGGAGTCACTCACCGCCTCTCCCTGCCCACAAACACAAAAATGTCATGATTCTGAAAAGAACTACAGAACCTTCTTCTGGTCTTGATTTAAAACAAGGGGTGCTGCTGCTGGTATGAGTCAGTGTAACTAAGGAATCAGAGTCTGTGTTTTAATAATTAGATGATGACAGAAGAAGATCAAAGAAGCATTCACAGTTGTGTTGGTTTAAGTTGTAACCTCCATACTGAAGGAAGCTTTTATTTCATTCAGATTCGTGGCTTATCCAGGTTGGGGTGAATGTACCTTAACCTTCAAGTTCCTCTCTCATCATATATTTATATCAGAATTTAGCAGTAACTAATTGAGGTTAGTTGAGGCAGAAAAGCACTTTGGACTTGCTGGGTACTTGCTGTGAATGAAGCTTCCAAAGGCAGAATCCTTTAATCCAGCTTTCCTTTTATATATTTATATATTTTTAAATTTTTTTTTTTTGCCGTGGTCAATTAAACCTAATTGAAGGAAAGCAGTTTATTCTGATTTTCTAGTGATTAGAGAAGAGGAAAAAAAGGATCTTGTAGAACATGTGTGTTGTTCTTTAAAAGGAATAAGCAATAATAAAACTGAGAAAATGCAGTTCTCTAAAAGTTGTTATGTGCATCTGTTGTTTTTCCTGCATGTTTTTAAAGAAAATAATTCTAGAAATATTCTTCTAAATTTTAATAATTTTGCTGGTATTGCAGGTTCTTCTTTAGCCTCTCCTGTGTTCTTTCTCCACTTTTCTGCAGGGTCCATATTCAGGGACAGTCTCTGGGGAATTTATGAGATCCCCCCTGTGTTACACTGTTGAATATATTCTGTAGGGAAGGCATTGCGGAATTTCCTTGGGGAGGGCAAGGCCAGAGCTGCAGCTGCAGTGGGGCTGGAATGGGGGTGGCCTTTCTCAGGTTGCAGTGCTGTGGCCAAAGAACAAAGGCAAACCAAAATGCTGTGCTGGGATTTCAACTTGGACATGGAAGAAACAGAAAGGCTTTTCTTTTCTCTGATATCTCAGTGCCTGTCGTCTGTTTTTGCCCCTTTACTGGAATTTTGCTACTAGGGAAGAAGAAAAGCCATTAGCTCAGTACATTCAGATTTCATTTTAATCCAACCCCTGTATTGGCTGCAAAGCTGGAGGAGACTTCAGACATTGTTTCATCAATTACTGACACTCTTCTTGCAGGATTTGTTCTCAGGAGTCCAATTCTTTGTGTTGAGAACCCTTTTTGCTGCCAAAGTGACATAAAAATATCTTGGTGTAAGAGCTGCTTTTCAAAGATAATATCTCTCAGTAGAAGAGTCCTTTGGCCTTGAGGGATCTTCCTGTCTGTCCATTCTTTTTCCCTCGTGTGCACACTCATCACTTCAGATCTTTTCTTCTGTTCCACCATTCAAAACAAGAAAATTGCATATATGTCAAGTTAAAAATTTATGAGAGTAAACAATAATTCACAGCATTCCGTGTATTTTTGATAATAAAATAACTAGAAATGCATATCTGAAACAAGTTTCTACATCTTTGGCAGAAGAAAAGTAGAGGAGAAGGCAAAAACTGAAAAGCTTCCACAGTAAGAAGGACCATCTTTTCATGGCAAATGTTTTAGTGCTCAGCTCTGTTGAACTTTTTCCAGCCCCACCTTCACAGTGTTCAAGCTTTGGCAGGTACCTTGCAAGGCTTTGGCTTCCATGAGCAAGGTAGAAACTGCACAAAGATGCTTCTGCACCTTGTCCCTTCAAAACCCAGGTTTTTGCTTTCCAATGTTCATCTTATTGTGGTAGTCACGTACGTGAGGAGATGAGAATCAGTGAAACAAAAGCAGAAAAGGAGGCACTGGGCTGACTGCAGAGCTCTTGTTACTGTGCCCAGTAATTGGCTTGTGTTGAGTAAATCAACCTTGTTAATGCAGAATGATTCAAGACAATTAATTCTTTTCAACTCAGGGAAAGGGTTTGTGCAGCCCAATAGGTTTTCACAAGCTGCTGGTAAAAAGCCATTCCTGTTCATCCTGCTCATGCAGCAGGACATCCCTGGTGGTGGCTGCACCTGGATTTGCAGTTTGTGCTCAGCCCACACGGGGGGATTGGGGTTGATAAGAGGAGCCTGACAAGAATATTGCAGCTTGAGGATCTGTGCAGTGTCATAGGAGTGTTAAATATTGTTTATTCAATTCATCCCCAAGCTTAGGCATCCTGACCTGGCATTCATGTGTCATACAAGTAACTTTTTGTGAAGTCACCTGTCAGGTTCCTTAGACTGCTGAGTCTGCTCCTCAGACTCCTTCAGCTCTCCTTAGAGTACAAGATACCACTTTCCTTTGCTTTTCTACACAGGAAGCTACACTGGAGATATTTATAGCTAATTTCAAGAGCACCTGGCTCTCTGAAATTGAAGAAATTCAATTCCTGGGAGTCCAAAGGGTGCCCAGCTTGGATTTATTCTCCACAGAAGACGTCTGGGAGAGGAGCCATGCAGTGAGTGAGCTGGTAGGAAAAAGCTTCTGTGAACTTCAGTGGCATTGGTGAAAATTCAGTGGCTCCCAAGAATTGTTTCATATCTGGAGAGCCAAAAAATCTGATATAACATCTCTGATCTTTCAGAGGTATTTCCCCAGCCAGTTCTGCTCTCCATTAGACATATGCAAGTTATTACACAGCAGTTGGAGCACCTGGCCAAAAGATATCCCTTTTGCCTTACTAGAATCTACTTCCTTCTCCCAGTTAAGTCCATGGCAAAATTTCTGTTACCTGTGATAAAAACAAACTCGAGGTTTTGATGCTTCTAGAGGTATTTCCCTCTAGGAATATCTTAAATCATACCAACTTGCCATGCTCTACTTAATGCATCAAATTGCAGGAGAGGTAGCTTTCTTAAACTTGTAAAAATAGTATCTCCTGGATTCTTCTCTGTATTTTTGTGGGAAAAGAAGAATCCAAAGAGCCCAGCATCACTCAGGCTGCATGAAGCACAAAATATCAACCCTGAAACTCATAACCTGCACGAAGTAAGACTGCAAGATCAATTTTTCAACATAATAATATCACATGCAAATACAGTTTGGGAACAGATGCATTTGTTTAAGATGTTACAACCCCCTGCTGTTTGTTACAATCCCTATTAGCTATGCCACCATAACAGATTGTCAGACTGGATTAGGTTGAGCCAGTTAAGAAAAAAGTTTAAAATAAAATGCCTGGCTTGGCCCTGGAAGACACTGGGAGTGTTCAGGCAGGCAGTTGCCATCAGCTGTAGAAATACCAGGGCTGCACAAGTGTGTCTGGCTTGGCCTTATGTGACATGGATCCTTAAGCCTTATTTTCCGAAGTGATTCAAGAATTTTCAAGCCTAATTCTCATTCTCTCTTACAGATCCAAATTGCTTTTCCCCCTCTTCTCTCTAAATAAATAAATGATCAGCTCTGACTACCCACACCAGAACAGATAGCTGCACTCTACATGCATTCCTCACTAAATATTTCAGGAGATATCCTAGAAGCTCTTTGTTATTAAGCAGTTTTGTCATTCTGTGAACCGTCAGTTACCGAACAGTAGCTTAAAATAAGCAATACCTCTTCCATAGTAAAAAATGAAGCTGTTGTTTGAACTCACAGCTGCACTGCCACGTTGTCTTTCTGGAGACTTCACTGTTTAGACAATTCTGCTTAACTCTGCTGGGAAGTAAATTATTCTCTTTTCCTTCTTCAGGCCTTTCCATAATGCATTTACATCCTTAAGTGTTTAAAAAAAAAAACCCAACCCGAAGTATATCATATTGAATAATATACCAGTCAGTCCAATTGTTTGATTCCTCTCCTCAGCTACTCTGGTCCAGACTGAGAGTTTTCATCTCCTCTCTCCACTGGGCCCTTTAGAGGGCTGACCTCTACCCTCTCTCCATAACTCTGCTCCCCCTCAGCCTGCATCAGAGAGCTGACAGGGAAAAGCCATTCAGCACTCTGCAATCCTTCAGGGCACAACTCATTCAATCAGGATGGGACGGATTTATGGCTCCTGCACTTGGGTCCCAATTTTCTGCACTGACATCCTGATTTGTTTCTGTGACATTAGAGGTTTGCCAGGAATGATGTTTGCTCACTCTCAAGGTACCTGGAGGAGGTTGTTATGCCAACAGCCTGGGACTGTCCTGCAAAGGGCTGGGAAAAGGCCCTGATAAAATAGGACCTGTTTGAGTCTGGAGCTTCTCTATGTTTTAAAAGCATTTTGATAATCTGGTTTTCCAGTTTCTAACAGAGCACAAATTATACAACTCCAGTGAGACTGTTCTGTAAGGGGGCAGTGTGAAACCAATACACAGAAAACCTTCTTGCTTTCCAGTATCCATCATGCTTGTCAGATGTGTGTAAAGTATATGCCATCTTGTGTTGACAAGCCCAAAGAGCAGCTGTGATTTTTAAAAACTGAAATTGCTTCTGTTGTTTGCTGTTGGAAAGGCAGGCAGTAAAACAAACCATGCAAAGGTTTGATACTGCTCAAGTTGCATTTGCTAGCTTTCCCTCAGGTTTCCTGGGAGAAACATGGAAATGAATACATAAAACACCTGAGTAATATTTCTCAGTAGGGTCACAGGGATAGGAAGAGAAGGGTACCCTGGTTTCCCAAAAATTTGAAAGCTAAACAGTGAAAATTGGGAGAAATCTTTCAAAAGTACAGTTAGGAGGAGCTTAAAATGACCTGAGCATGAAACAACCTCTCCCTTGTCTCCATGGAAGGGCACATCTGAGAGATTTGTTCCCAGGGACTTTATCAGACATGAACAATTCTGGAGCAGGTATTGCAATGTACATCAGCAAACACTGAGTGCTGAAAAGTGCTGTCAAAGTCAGTCAAAGGTATTGTGTATAGCTCTGAAAAACAGATTCTGTGCTTAGCTTGATACACAAAAGCTGTGTCTAGCTTAATTTTGTTGATCATGGTGGTAGAGGATTGACAAAGGCAAGTTGTTGTTTGTTCCCAAGTGTTTATAAACTCTGTCTTGTGTTGATTAGATATCTTGAGCTTAGAAAAGGCTGTTGTAGTGATCCTGACCTATATAGTCCTGGATATAGAAGCTGGTTGAAATAAATTCTGTTTCCAGTCAAGTAGTTGTGGTTGGAGGATATCAAGAAGATTAAAGCAGGATTCACTCAAGACGGTCCTTTGTTTCCCAAAACAGCAATGGTCCTTGGTTTTTGGTTTTTTTTTTTTTTTGCCTCTTCAACTTGCCTTTAGGTGTATTAACGAGTAACATTCCTGTGCTGGTTCCATGTTCAAAAGGAAAGTGCTGTGAAGGAGTTGAGGACAGAGGAAACTCTTTCATTCAGTTACTGTGAATTGGGTTTCACTTCTTTTACAGTGCTTTTGTTTGTTCATTCAGTGGCTTAGCTTTGTTCTAAATATTTACAGTGGAGAGTTATGCAGCTCACAGATTGTCCCATGCCTGTGAAAAAAGGGCAGGCAGGTAATAACTCCTGCTGCAGTCCCATTTCTTTGTTAGCAGAGGAGGCAAGAGAGGCAGCATCAGTGCTGCTTCCAGTGCAAACAACAGCTGAACCCACTGCTGGCTTTGTGTCACAGGGCTGTTTTTGCCTTCTGTGTGATATACTGTCTTGCCAGAGCTGCTGCAGTCAGAACTGGCCCTGTGGGTGATAGCCCATACCACTGTAAATCTTCACTGCAGACAACATTTCTGGGGTGTGTTAATCTGGAGTGGAGAAGCAGCAAGTACCTCTCTCCACGGGGTTAGTTATGGAATCCTAATTTTTGGAGGATGCTTTTTTCTTTGGGTAATTCCCCTGCTGTGCAGGACAACCTGTGCACAGTGAAAAGGGAGGGCAGCTGTGCTGACAGGCCACAGTGCAGCCACTGGGCAGAACAAGGATTCCTGCTGGATTGTGACCAGCATCAGCTGAGGTTTTATTCCCTGCTGTCAGCAGCTTTCCTGCTGCTCTCACAGTCTTTTCTACTGACCTAGATATGCCATTTTCTGGGTCTTTTGCTACCTGCTTTCCAAATGCTTTCCAAACATCATCTCTGTTTGAGCATACCAGGGTATCCTCAGCAGACCAGGCTCACCCTTCATTCTGGAGCAGGCACCACCAACACACTAACCAGCAGAGATGCATTGCTTAGTGCCCACTGTGCCTCTTTCACCCTGTTGATGGGTTGCCACACCACACCCATGCTGGGAAATGCCCTTTGCAGCATGCCTGATTCTGGGGAGGAAGGGGAGGGGGAGGATTAGAGACCATGGGGTTTGAAATGAAAATGCTCAGGGCAGTAGAATAGGGTGCAGTGAGGTTTCAAAGTGTTCTTGTAAAACAGGTTGAGCCAAAAGTTTATGGGGTGCTGAGGCTGGGCTGTAAGGACCTGCTGGGGAGGCAGGTGTGAAAGACCTGTATTTTGAGAAACAGGAGTCTGCTTCCTACCCTAACATTTATTCGTAGCTTGTAGAAAAGAAGCTTCCCACCCATCTGCCAAGGATAAGCCTCCCAGCCTGGCCTGGGAACAGTTGGGGCTGGGCTTCTGATTCCCTCAAGGCAGGAGGTTTGCTCATGAGGGCTGAGAATGTGCTTCTTGAGCAAGATCAAAGGGTAAGGTGTTTTTCTATTAGCAATAGGGTTATTCACACTCAAATTTATCAGTTGCTCATCCCTCTGCATGTAGTCAAGTTGCATTGGTTAATCCTGCATGGGAAAATTGCCCTGGAAAACCAAATACTTACCATAGCCTTAGCTGCTTCCTGCCAAGTGAACACTGCACAGCTTTAATTGCAGTTTAAAATCAAAGGCCGATATCTCTGAAAACAGAAGTTTCTTCTTGAGTTAAACAATGATGAAGAGATTAATGGAGCTCTGGAGGAAGATGATTTTTGATGGAGATGAAACGCTGTCTGTGCAATTTCATATGATTGATTTTCATTGATTAGGTACCCATTAAAGTGCAGTCAGCAGGGCCCAGGATATGATCATAAGACACTGAAGAACGGGGCAACTCATTAAATGAAGAGAATCACCCTGCTATCCCATCACAGCCCCATTCCCATATTCTCTATTACTGCTTCAGGAATTCAGGCCTCATGAGGCTTCCGTGCTCTTTCGAAAAGGGTGCAGTATACAGCACATTGCAGTGTGAGAGAGTCCTTGATATGCAAAATGAGCCATGCAGAGATTTCTCTTCATTTATTTTATTTATTTTTAAAAGTTTTGAACAAGGATAAATTATCCTCTGAATGTTCCCTACTTTGAGTAGAAGCAGTTCAGTGTAATCGGAAGAGCAGCCTTCAATTTGGCTATTCCCAGAGTAGGAGTATGCTGCTAAATCATCTGTTATCAGTGGAGCTCTAAAAACAAGGCTATTGACCATGAGATGAATTTTGTCACAAGCTTGATGTAGGAGTCAGTTTTGACATTGCTCTAAATGTTCTCTTGTCAAAGAAAAGCTCTACTGAGAGCAGATGTATAAAAGTTAAGCGGGAGGCTTTAGATTGCATAGATGAGAATGAGACATCTGATTTACCCAGGCTTCTACTGAGAGTTGAGCATTTCACTGTCCTTCATGCCTTTGAAAAATCTCCCCCTAAACCACCATCTTACAAAATGTGGTAGGAATTTAGTAACAGGATAAGTCAGATTACATCTGCAGAGGTTTCTTGATTTCGATATCGCAATGCATGTTCGTAAGTCCTCCAGAGGGCTCAGATGTTTTCATGTCACTTATCACATGCCATGTGAATCCTTGCTTTCACCTGTCCCATAAGATGAATGCATTTTATTCCATTTGAACATGTTTTGGCAGCTTCAGAGAAATTTATAGGGAGAAATCTTAGCACATCCCTTTATGCTGATGGAAAATTTTGACATTTGCAGCAGCCAGGCCATCGTGCACTGTGTTACTTCAAACCACTGGGAACTACCTTTGTGCAAGCTGTGAATTTGGTTTTGCCAACTTCATTTTGGATTCATCTTTTAAAAGTGTAACTCATAACAAAAGTGAAAGCTTGTCAACTCAGCACTGCTGCTGTGTATTGGGGGATTAGAGAATTTATTACATAAATGAATTTGTGTGAATATTTATGCTTCATTAGTTACTCATTGGTGTGGAACATAGTATGGGAACTTTGTACTTACTGATTTTCTCAAGTTAAACTGCCAAACTGTTCGTGACTGATATTCCCATATTAAGTGTGTGCAGCTTTTAACACTTGACTTAACAAGTACCTTTAATTTCACTGAACATAAGTTATTGATCATGGGGCTTGTTGCCTGGAAGCTCCATTCCTGATTGTTAATTGAGCCATTGATTTCTTTTTTTACCGTTATCATTAACAAAAGGGTGAATGCAGCATTATAAAGTGGTCTGCTTAGAGTGGGGAGGGGAGGACTGTAGCTGACCAAAGAAAATTCATGGGGTTTCTAAACTTACCACAGCTGAAATCAGCTCAAAAACCCCCATTGAATGAAGGGAGAATTTTAATCAATATGGATTTGATTTGGCAAAGTAAAGTTAAAAGGAAACTTGAGCAGATTTCAGGGATGTCAGACCAGAGCTGGTGTTTGGTAGACGTTCGGGGTGTTAGCATGATGCTAAACTCAATCCACTAGGCCTTGCAGAGAAAAAGCTCATCTCTGTGAAAACTCAGCGAGGAAAAGATCAGGATTTCAGGTGACCAATGATGCTGCTCTCATATGGGGACCAGGGTAATATATATATCATATATTTGTGTCTGGTTTTATAGATATGACCCGTAAGTGCATTTTGTACAGTTGTGGCAGTTGGTGGCATGCAGCATGTTCCTGTTTAATTAGAACTGCTTCATTGTCTTGGAACTATGATTACTGTCCATGAGGTCATCTCAAGTACCTACAGGCACCAGAGAAAGTACCTCGGTTCACTAGAAGCCTTTTGCTTGTATTCTATCATGAACAGCTTCTATGATTTTTAAAACAGAAGAGAAACAATGTTTCTTGAAAACATTCCAGATGGGATAGATTAATCTTTTCCCTAATTTCTGTCCAGATTAGTCCCACCTTCTCCCAAGATCGGAAGAGCGTCG
>JAYDZK010000044.1:4836113-4965431 GCA_034509185.1 Euphonia xanthogaster
GATCTACGCTCTTCCGATCTGTTTTTAGGAACACATACCATGTTATTCAGAGAGCAAACTGCTTTCTCTGAGCTGTCTCGCAGACTTGCACAGTGATTTTTAATTAGCATGACTAGTAGGTACAGTCTAGCTAGTTTTGAAAAATTCATTATTGCTGTCCTTGTAGAATCACATCCAGAAAATAAAAACACCTATTAGAGGCTACTGCAGAGGTGCTGGTATTCATGAGCCCCCGCAAAACACTGTTGCAGTTTGACAACTCTGGCAAGAAAGTATTCATGAGTTTACAGATTTGAAGAGCTCAAGTTCTTTGTAGTCCTCCAAACAGTTTCCAGAAACTATTTTATGACAGTTTTAAAAGACTTCAAAGTCTTTACTCTTGGGTATAGCAGCTTTCTCTGGAAGAGAGGAGTGTGGCAAGAGGTCTGAGCAGAGGTAGTAATGATTCAGGTGACATCAGCTCTCCTCATTTCCTGACCTTGTGTGCCTGACAGGTTTAGTGAGGGTGGAAACAATGCTGATTTCTGAAGACTGTCAAGTGCGAGCAGTTTTCTGCTGAGTTGTAGGAGGCTGGAGATCTATAAACCTTTTTAAGTGCTGGGAGGAATGAGAGGGCATTGTTTTCATTGCAGCTGGTCTTTGAGTCAGAAAGAGAATAGCAACTATTGAGGGACGGACCCCTGCAACACGGCTAAGCCTTATTTATTAACTAGTAAAATTTCTTAAAAGGAGAATGAGCAAGCAAAAATTTCTTAGCTCTGCTGCTGTGGGCAAATAAACATGAACGCAGAAGTTGTGAAAATAACACAGCATGAAATTATATTGCTAAGGCAACACAAATTTTTCCATTTTGAAAAAATCAACAAAAATCTGAATAGCATTTCAAGACTATCCAAAACCAAAATACTTGCTACTGGAAAGCAGCACCCAAAAATTTTGGTTAAAGGAGAATAATTGAATTATTAAAAATTCAAACCATTTGTCTGCCTAAGATGTTTCTGAACTGAATTGTTGATTCTATTCCCATTCCAATTAGCCAGATTTTTTAAGGAGTTCAGAATGTATTTATTGAAATAAAAAGTCAGAGATGAAGCTGGTGGGGTACCCAGAGTGGGCCCTGAATGGACTGAAATATTACTGTGGGAGCTTAGTGCTGTTTAGCTCATATTTATTACCAGTATTTCAGTACAGTCTGTCAAATTAAATATCATGAGCTCTACTGAAGTTCTGGTTACTTGTTTATGCCTGAAAGGAAAGATGAAGATGTGAAGATATTCAGGAACATTTAGTGGTTTTCTTCTATGCAGGACTCAGCCACTGGCTTTTAGCATGTTTGTCTTTAGAAACACAAACTGGAAGACTGAGTAGTGCACTTCCATGGTATTTTGTACATGGTATTTTGTCCATAACCTAAATACTTTCTGAGACACCATTTGGATATTCACCTTCATGGAAAAATGTACGTGTGTCTGCCTGGGGATTTTTTGTTCCCAGATGAGCAGAGAGGTACAAATGAGAAATTTTAAGGTAGCACTTAGCAAAAAAACACATTTTGTTTCCAAAATACTCTTGGCTTCTGGGAGGGCTATACAGAGATCTTCTGTCTTATGAATGCTTTGGACCTGTGATTAAACCTGGCAATGGAAATAATCATAATGAACCTACATGAGAATATAAAAATGTGCTAAACCATTTTTTTTTCCTCAAGGCAAGCCTTTGGTATCAACTATGTCATAATGATACAGCCAAATCCTTTACATCTCTGAAAGAGAGAAAAGTCACTGGCTTTGGGTGGTTCTCCTCCATCCTTTCCTGCCCTTGATGTTAGAACTGTACTTCCAAGCCTTAGAGAGTGTCTTTTGCAGCCTCATGACAGTGTTGTAAGCTGTAATTGTCCAGCTAAGAGAAAGTCACACAGTGCACACACCAGCATGAAGTACATCACCTCATTGGGGAACAAATCCTTCATTAAGTTACAGTGGAAGCTTAATGTACAGTAATCCTATGGGACACCTCCTTGATCCTATCTTATGCATTAACTGCCAAGAAATTCAGGTCCCAAGACCCCTCTGAACAGTTAGTGTCTTCCCAAAGACTTGATAGGATGAGGTTGCAAGGGCTCTGTGTTGGTTTTCCCCCTATATTTTTTCCTGTACTGAACATGTGTGTACGTTCAGATCCTGGCTGGACAAATCTCTCAGTCTGCAGCATTCACAGCTATTTTGTTTCTTCCATCCTGTCATGCTAAAACTGATAAAAAAACCCTTAAAAACCAGTCTCTCAACCCATTTGTTCTCTGTCCATCTAACATTATTAATTGAATCTGAGGCCCAATTTTGAGCAATCCAGTGAAAGACACTGGCACTTTGCTTCTCGTGTTTGACCTGTCCAGCTAGAGAAATAACTCCCAAACACCGTCAGTGAAGTGATTATGAGCAGCACACAGAATTTCCACCCACCAAAGGGATTTGTTTTTAAGCTTCTCTGAACTCCAGTATCTGGACGAGAGCTCTGGTGTTTAGAATTAATGATGTCTTGGGTTAGCTCACACAGCTTGCAGCGCTCTAGGTGCTGCGGTTTGATGACTGTCACTGTTGGTTGGGTCAAGAATAGCTGCCACAGACATAATCAGCATGTTTCCTCATTTTATCAGCCTGGTGCAAGAGGTAGTCATTTTTTCCAGGGGACAGAATTAATGGGTGAATGCGCTGTGGGGCTGGCACACACTGCCTCCAGTTTAATAGCTGAATTAGAATCTTTTTAAACCCTTGGCACCAAGAAATGTGATTTCCTGATGCTTAGGGCTAATGCTGTAGTAAGTGCTGGGAAATCTTGACTGATAGGGCTAAGAGTTAACAGAGACAAAAAATAAAGCACAATAAATCTTACCTGAAGTGTTTGCTATGTATGAATTACATATGTGCATATATGCATTGGTCTGAAAGGTCTGAGCACATGCAGAGAGATTAATTATAGTTTAACCTGCACTTAAGAGGATCATCAAATCTAATATTTTTTCGCTCAATATTTCAGGATTGCTTCTGATGGCCAAGCTTAGGGGGGAAAAGATTTATAGTCACTATATGAGAAAGTGTATCAAATAAATAATGGGGCCAAATTAAACACATTGATTAACTATCATTCACTATCCTGTAATCTCTTAATGACTAAGGTCTAATTTAAGACAGACTAGAATCAGGATTAAATTCTGAATTGATGTTATTATTACATGTATTCATTAGGTTCTAGAGGAATTCAGGAGAGATTAAAAAGGCACCTGTGAGTTAAGACCAGCTATTAATGGGGGAAGTTGAAGGACTTATCCATATTAATGCTATTTTTCTTACTCGGGTAGCCTAATGAATGGAAGCATTAAACCTTACAGATTGTTTGTGCATTCATGGTTTTCATCAGTCCAGTTTATTGTCAGAAAATCTGTAGAGCACCTGGAAATATAATAATGGCCACCATGTTGCATTTACTAATTGCAGTAGCAGAAAGCAATTAAAGAGCTTTTCAGGGCAGTTGAAAGGGATGAGATTTGGTCAGTTCTGCAGCAAGTCCAGTGAAATAAAAGAGAGGGAGAATGGGAGAGGAAGGGAGAAAAGCATTGTTTGTTTTAATTGACCCGTGAATTATGCTATTTTTATTTAACACTTCAAGTTTCAGACTGTTTAAGGTGTGCCAAACCAATGACAGCCTCAGAGAGATAGGTGGTTGCTCCAGTCCAGGTCATGCTCAAAAAATCTCTGCATTACCTGTACAATTTCCTCTTGTCCCCAGAGTCCCAAAATTAAGTTATTAAACTTACATGTTTGTGTTTAGGAGTTACAAGGAAAGAAAAACGCTGCATATTTTTCTGGTATACAGAAAAACTCTTAAGAATTAAGATCATTTAAGTCCATCTCTTTGTTAATAATCTTTTCTTAACACTTTACATTCCTAGGTGTATGATGTTTAATGTCTGCATGGTCATTAATACACATGTAAGCCTTGCAGAAATCAGGATAAAGTTATGCTGCCCTCTAAAACAGTTGATTCCATTTTTGCTAATGAAGCACTTGCTGTCTTCAGTCCCTCCTCTTCTGCCATTTTTAAGGCAGTTTTCTGATGTTTTGCCTTCAGTAAAGAGGCCATTATTCTTGCAATCTATCATTATAAGGAGTGCTGCCTACTTCAGAGAACCTCTTGCAGCCTAACTGGAATCACTCGATGATTTGGATCATTAATATATTGCAAAATGACAATAAGAACTGAAGTGAGGGGGCAGGCAGACACAAAGTGCTGATGAAGATGTATCTGCTCTGCTGTCAAAATTCCACATACAAATATAGGAGCCACCATTGGATTTTTTTGTAGCTAGAAGGTGAAGCTTTAAGATGCCTAAAGAGTATTGATCGTTAACCCTCAGTTTGGTTGGTCTCTGTTTGAGAGTGTACTCAGAACCTCTAAATCTGCTTTTCCTCTAGGTTTTTGTTTCTGGATTTTACTGTGAGATCTTTTAAAACATTCTGCTATTGATATGTTTTCCTTTCTTAAACTTTGTTGCTGTGATGACACTGAAAAGGGGTTATTTTTCTAGGTTTTTTTTTTGTTGTTGTTTGTTTCTTTGTTTTTTTGGGGGGAGGGTTGCTTTGGCACATTATTTGTCTGAGTTCTGCTTCTTCCCCTTTTTCTAAAATAATAAAAAAAAAACACTAAGCTTGTTCTTAATTAGATTTCATTATATCAATGATTTTTTTAAAGGATTCAGGCTTAGGAAGAGCAGTTGTTCATCTCCTCATCTGCAGCAGCAGCACTAATCTTGTACACATTTGCATGCACACAGGACAATAAAAAGTGACATGATGTAACATTTCAGTGAAGAATTGTAGGCACTGCAGCCAAATCCTGTCATTTAAGACTTTCTGTGAGGAGTGATTTATTCTCCATTTGCCAGTGTGGGTTTTTTTGAGAGAGAGATTGTGTGGGTGTTGGGAATTATGCCTACGCTTTTTAAGCTTTGCTGGTGACTTTGGGTGTCTCTGCCTTCAGGTACCTGACTTGACATTCCAGTGAGGCTCAGTGCTTGGCACACACATATTCAGCTTGTTTAGAAAAGCTCTGCCTCCAGCAGAACCCCCCAAATCATTGGGTTTGACTCTCTGTTACTTTCTGCTCTGAAGCTGTCAATGATGATGGCTGTAAAGGACAGAGTTTCAGATACCATGCTCTGATCTAGCAAAAAAAAACCTTCTCAAAGTTAACATTTGCTCCATCTGTAGAGATTTTTAATTGTCAGAAATGTTCTTTTGCTGCTAGAATAGGAGCTAGAACAGAGGCTGATGGGACAAATCACTTGCTTTTTCACATTATTAGTCTTCTGGAGGCACAGATCAATTGCTTAGAGCTGTTTCTTCCTTTTTAGAGGCAAATTTCTAATCTTATTAATGATAATGGGGACTTTTGCCAACAGCATGATATTCTGTATTGTTCAGTTTAATAATCAGCATGAAACTTATTAACTGCATGAGATATGGTGTCAGAAATCTGGGTAAAATCTCTGGCACTTGGAAATATTAACTGACTTGTTTTGAGTGCTGCAATCTCCTACAGTTAACATTCTGGCAAGTACAAAGATGCAAGCTCCTAAAGATAAGCTTTCTGTTTTGTGCTGTGCCTGTGCTTTATCCTATAGCCAAAATCCAAAGTAAGCCTTTTTGGAAGCTGTGAGAGCTTGGGTGAGTTTAATCTAATTTATTTTCTTGTGATTGTGAACACTTGGGTCCCTCCTGGTTCTACCTGAATTTAGCAATGACTAAATCACCAGAGCACCTCTTCTCAAGCAGTGTTGATTTGGGGAAAGCAAATTGATATTCCCAGCCAATGATGGCATCTCAATCATGTGTTCATGCTCTTATGGTTTATTTTGTGTTCCTCCATTGCCATCTCACTTTTAACCAGCAAGAATGTGGAATTAAGCTGCTTTTATCACCCTGTGTCTGGTTACAGTCAGTTTTCCATTCCTTTCATGTCTCAGTTCCAAGCTCGTCCCAGATGCTCAATTTTGCCAATGAAAGTTTGAAACTTTGCCTTCATGAGAGGTCAGCAAAGCTTGCAATTTGTCATTTCTAGACGCCAGATTCTATAGCAAGTCTCTCATTAAATTTTCCTTGTGTGTACCAAAGGTTGAGGTCATATGGCCCCAGGTTGTCTCGTCTCTGAGGGGAAAGCTGCCATTGGACTGTTTGATTGCTCCACCACAGCTGTGAATTTGCAGAAGTCAATCTTGTGGCTTGCACTCCCTCCAGGGCATATTTCCTCCTCTGCACAATTTAACAGTGATTGGCTGTTTTAATTGCTTTTGAATAAGTTGTTCTTAAATGTGTTTTCCCCCTTTCTCCACCCTGCCCAGTATCGAGTTTGCTCTCTGGATCACTTCTGGTTTGCCCTGATGCTTCCATGCCCTCTTCACCCTCTAAAATGCCTTTTAGTACAGACTAATTAGGGAACGTCATTCACCCTTTCCGCTTTTCATGGTGCCATGGAAAGGATTGGTGCTTGTCATGGTGCTGAGAAGTTCCCTCATGGCTTTCCCTTAGCTGTTCTGCTATCTGCCAAGACCTGGATCTCTCTGTAATTACTTTCCCCACATTTTTCTGGTAGAATTATTATCTGCAATCTCTCCATGACAAGTTTCCTTCTCGTCCTTCCTGTAGGCTTCTACTTTTTTGGAGCTTGTTGCTTTTGATTTCTTTACTTTTCAGCAACTGGGCAGTGAAGATGAAGACTTTCCACATCCATGCAGCCATTTCCCTGTTTGCTAATGTTCTATACAAACAGCATCTTCCAGTGGAAGGTTATAGCTAGCATTTCCTTATGTGCTTTTAACATCTTTGGCTGAATCTGGTGAGATTTTAGCAAGTGAAATCACCCCATTCTTCTTTCTAATGCACAGCATTTTAATTCACTTTATCTTCCTGAAGGACCATGACCTTAGTGTTTAATGAAAAGCACACATATGAATGGGAATTCCAAAATATGATTGACACAAGCAACAGTGCTAACAAAATACTGACTTGGAAGAGAAAATAAGTAATGCAGTTCTGACTTGTGTGACAATACCATGCTTGTGTCCTGTTTCAGGCTGGCATTGCTCAGAGCCTCCATGCCCAGTCTGGCAGGGGCTGGGCACAGCACTGAGCCTTGTGGGCTCACAGTGCAGTGGAATTTGTAGTCGGAGCCACTTCCATCCCCTGGGAAAAGCAAGCCGGAGTGAAGGAGAAGGGCTCAGCTACAAACCACTAGTGCAAATGCACAAGGAAATTGGTGCTTCTGCTGGGCATGGCTTAACAAGAAATTGGGGCACTTCAAATCTTCTGAGGGGGAGCATAAGAGAGGAGTTTTTACCAAAAAAAAAATAGCAAATACTTTAATCTGGAAAATCTCCTGTGCTTTTCATGTGCCCTGGCTTGCAGTAATTTCCTTCTCTTTAAGAGTGAATTCAGAGTTTACAGGTTAGTGGTTCTCACTAAGGAATCTGGTGTAGTGGAATGTGTGTGGAACACATCTTGCAGCTCCTCACACGGGCTCTCTGTGCTGCCCTGAACGTGCTCCTGATGCAAGCAGTGCCCCAGGAACAGTGCAGGTCAGCTGAAGGGAACAGAAGGTGGGGAGAGGAGGAGGAGGCAGCCCTAATCAGAGAGCAGCACAACCTGTTCTGGCTTGGGGCACTGAGCTCTAAGGACACGAGAGCGGGATGCAAACCCCCCTGTGCTGGCAGAGGGAGGCACTGCTCCACTGCTGCTGGGATGGGCAAACTCGGGCTCCAGTCAGAAATGTTGGTGAGAGGGCAGGCATCAGATCAAAGGAGCAGACGCTCTGAGGGATGATCCCTGCCAGCACTGGAGCTCGGAACTGGGAGAGTGTGTGTCAGAGCCCACAGCTGGAGCTGCTCCTGCCAGGCTGTGCTGCTCTCACAGGTGCCTGGGTAATTGAAGTCAGCCCTGAGCACCAGGTTCTGTGGGTCCAAGAGTTCCTTCAGCAGCTGAAGGAAGGTTTCATCAGTCATTCATTCTGATTAGGGGGTCAGTAACAGACACCAAACCTAAACTCCCCCTCGGTGATGACCCCACCAGTCCTGACCCAAAGGCACTCAATGGGCTTCTTGTGGTCTCAGCTCACTTCATACATTCAGATTTTTCTGAATGCAACTTCACCTCTTCTTCTTCCCTCCCTATGTTCACAAAGGAGTTTGTAGCCACCCATTGTGGTCTTCCAGTCTCTCAGGTTTTCCTGGCAGGTTCCTGAGATCCCTATGGCAGCACACATCTCAGACCAGGCATGCAGCTTGAGCTGCTCCCTTTTGACCCCTGTCATTGACACACCTGGGGCTCTTGACTTCAGGAGGAACACAAAACAAATTAAAAAAAAACAAAACCATGAACAAAAGGTACAAAACATCACAAACAACAAAAGACTCAGTGTCCTGCTGAGGCATTGGGTGCTAATCTTCCTTATTCTTTCATGCTTGTAATGCCAAGAATCAATTTCTACCCATAAATTTTTCACAGTAGAGTATGGGAGAGGCTGCAAGGATCCTCTGTGCCAATCCTACAAAGATCTTCTCCTGCTGTTATTAGCAGGCCCTACAGCTGTGTTGGTTGGTTGATTAGGCCACTCCCTTTGCCCTGATAAACAGTGACACCTGAGCTACTGGCAACTCCCATTCGTCTGATAATCCTGGCAGTGCAAGAGCTCCTGGGAAGTGTATTTGGCTGTGCAGGTTGCATAGCAGTGTTATCCTCATATTAAAAGGTAATAATAACAACTTAATAGTCTTTTTAAAAGAAGTAAGTGTGACATTTTTCACTATGCAGGGAGGCAAACTATTTGTGTTTCTAATGGGAACCACTGGGAAAAGAGAGTTTTGGGGGAAAAAATCAGCCAGAGGGAATAGGTCGATGAAAGCTTTAAGTTCTAAGAGGGTTTTATTTCTTTGCTGCTTTGTAGTTCCTGTGGGTAAGTGAGTAAACCTGACAGTTCAAACTACATTTTCCTCAATATCTCAAAATTCATTCAGCTTCCCATGTTACTAATTATTTTTCCACCTGAGAATCAGCTATTTTGTTTCAGGCTAAAGCAAGAAAAGAAAATCAGCTTTATTACAAGGGTAGGAAAAAAAAAGAACAAGAAAAAAGAAAGAGCTTTGCATCTTTGATAGCATTCAGCCTTTTGTAAATAAAAACATTAATTTCTCTGGGCTTTAGTGGTTATAGTAAGCTCTTAGCACCTACAAGGTAGAGAAAGGAGAAGAATCCTCTTCTTTCTCTTCTTAAATGAATAAACTCTGTTTTGTTTTGTTTTAATTATTGATTTCTGTAATTCTAAATGTATAATACATTCAGGAGATTTCAATCAGCATAGAATCAGTAGGCTGGTGTGGAGAATTGTGAATACCATGAGCATTAATTTCAGTTCTTTTCAGAAAACATCATCCAGACATTAATTAAGTCTTTAATTAGGCATCCTATTAAATTTTGCTTTAGAAACGTTAAAGACCTGGCAAAGATACTCTGTCAAATCAATGTGAGTCTTTTACATTGATTTCCATGGAATTTGGGCAAGCCACAAAGGAGCTGATTAGATCTTTTTATGGGGTGACAAAAAATTAGAAACCAGCTATGTGACCTACCTCCAACTTTCCTTTTCCTTTGAGTCTTTGATGGTCAGAGAAGACACTGTGAGAAAAGAAACGTGAAGTAAAAATATGATGTCCAGAGCAGTAGCTTAATGGTTCGGATTGGGCAAGTTCTGTTGTCATTAGGGAAGAAATTTAAATGGTAATTCACAGCATGGATACAAACCCAAGTAGCCATCACTACATATTTTGGATTTTCAGCTTAATAGCAAAGGTGAAGGACCAGAATTGAGGTGGTCTAAGGACAGACCTTCCTAAAGATAAAAGTTACAAGCAACTGCAAACAGTAACTTGTGAAATTATTTATAGATATAATTTACAACCAACCTTCAGAAATGCAACCTTGCAATAATGAAATGGGATTATTCATAGAGCAAAAGTTTTACGGTAAGGTCAGAGCTGAAATATGGAAATAATTTATTCTGTGGTTTTACAAGATCCTAGAACACCTTAAAACATAAATTCACACTGCCTCACACGGGTGTTGTGTGGAGCTGCCACTTTCACTGCCTTTTTCCCAGAAGTTTGTCCAGGTGCTGTGAGAGCTGGGCAGGGGGTGGCTGCTCCCACTCAGGTGGGTTCTGCTGAGGATTTTCAGACCCCTGGAACACATCCTTGCACTACAGCTCTCAGCAAAGCCTTGTGATTATTGTCTTGTAAACCTTAAGGCCTGGGCTAATAAAGCCTTTCACAGAACTTTCAAAAATCAGTGGAAGTTAGGCCAGTTCCTGAGGGATGTGTCTTGTACCTCACATTCCTGTTGTGAAAGGGAAGAGCTGATGGTTAATTAGAGGGAAAGACAATCATGGCAGATTTTCTTTTTTGTTGTCTGTATCTACCATACTGATCTTCATTTCACCTATACTTTCAGAAGCCTATTTATATAGTCTCAATAAAATTCTATCAAACTTCATCCTCTAATGTATATTAGTAATGGTTTGTCCGCTGCTTCATTAGATAAATTAAACAGTTTGGGAAAATAATTAGCTACACTAGGAAATTTTTTTTGTTTTTAGCTTTCAGAGGGCAGGATGCCATTTTAAAGTCAATTATTCTCAAGGTCTTGCAACTTGTCCAGAATATTAAGCTTCTGAGATGTGGAGCATGGAAGTGACAGCAGAAATGCATCTCTGATTCACCACTGAATTGTTTGATACAGCAAGTATCCAGCTTCAATCAACAGAAACAACTGAGCTTCATGAGATGTCCCTTTGTAGGTAAGATAATTAATCTATTTAATTATTTCAGTCATGTTAAAATTGAAAAAGATCCGGTTCTGCCATTTTATTTGCATGTAAAGGTAGATGGTGGCTTTGCTTGTTCAGGTAGCTGTTATTTCTCATTAGAACAAATGATTTTAATGGGATCAAAAGTATCAGGCAGTTGGCAACTTTGTCTGGTACCTTGTCCACTCTGGTGTCCAGAATTTCATTGAATTGTTGTGGCCAGGGGATAATCCAGTCACAGTGGTCAGGCCATGCTCAAATGAAGCTGGCAATTCTGATGCTCAGTTGTCTCTACCTTCTATCCCTGTTAAATGACTTCATAAAGTTGTTAATATTCTGTATCTTGCAAAAAGTATGAATTTTTTAAGTGTTTTTCTATCACCATTAAGCACTGAAAAGCCAAGCAAGAGTAATTTTGACAAAGGAAATTTTACTCTTTATTAGTTTCCTCTTACTTTTTCCTGAGCCTCGCCTGAGTTGAGGGATAGGCCAAGATATTTGGCATATCCTCAAGAACTTCTTTTCTCAGATATTTAGCAGCTTTCTGTAATTAAACAATGTTCTTGCCTTTTCAAGCAGTTTGAGCTGCACAGATAGAGCAGCCAGGGGGAATTTAAATGCCAAAGTACATTAAAAGGAAGGGTGTCTGCAGTTTATTGGATGGGTCTGCGTAGACTGTGAGGGATGAAATGACCAGTACAGTGGAAATAGATCACTGGGAAATATCCAAATAAGGCTTTCTACCAAGACTCTGTTGTAATAGATTATTAAGGGAATAGCTGCAGAAATAAGGATTTATCTCCTTTTTCTGTTTCCTGAAGAAAGGTGAAAGGAGGGAAGAGCTAAAGCCAAATACTGTAACTTTATTGACTTAATTGCTGCCAAAATCACCTGATGGAAGGAGGACTTGAATCAGTCTCAAAGTAACTGCTTCACTTCCATTGCATTAAAAATATAATAGGAAGTCATGACTTTTTCCTAATTTTTTTTTGAGAATTTATAAAGGAAAGTAGCCCTTTATCTGCTTACACAGTGATTTAGATAACTTTGCCATTGCACTGGGTCTCCTCAGGTATTTGGCATGTTGAATGAATTTTTCAGACATTTCATTTCCTTTGTAAGTGCCAATTATCAATCTGTGGTAATGAAGGATGGTTTAACGTGAACTGTCAAGGAAGTTTATAAAATTATCATGTCAACACTGTACTCTTCCAGCAGAGTTAGAGAAGGATTACAAGAAAATGATATTGTCATTTAATTAAACAGGGTGTACATTAATATTTCATTATTACTCCTTACTTATTTTTCATCCTGACAAGTCCTAGCTATCACTTTGTGGAGCCATCAGCTGTGCCTAGTGATGGACAAATCCTCAGATGGCCTGAAAACTTGGGGCATTATATTGGAGTGGTGCCTGCATGAGGCAGAATTGGTGATTTTTTTCACTCCCCTTACCCTCCTCAAATGTGACACCAAACCAGATTTAGGTGCCAATTGACTGTACAAATATTTCTTATGTGATTTCCTGTTCTTGCCTCTTCAGCCATCAATGGAAGTAGTGCCCATACCCTAAACTAATATTTTTTGAGGTCCAGTCTCAAACTCTCTATATTCAGGGTTCCAGTGTGCACAGGCTCAGATTAAATGACTGGTGCTAATCCAAATTTCCACCACAACAGAAAATCTCCTTTGCACCTGGATTTATCATTTAGATCAAGAAAATTAATGTCTTTCCAGTAGTGTTGATAGGTCTTTGGCAGTGCTAATTAAAGAGCATTTGGTTTTCCCTCTAATAAAAATAGATTTGCCCTAGACTCTTTAGGAAGATTTTTGACCTCTCTTGTGGCTACCCTTAATTACTCTCTTTTATTTTAAAATTTGTGTCAAAAAAAAATTCTGTTCTCTTTAGGATACTTAAAGACTGGTTGAAGTTCTCTGTGTGATGGTTCTGTTCCCTCTCAGAATCTAACTAAATAATCACTGATTTTGCTTTTTTAAGTAATATCACTCCTGCAAGTGCTTTACTTAAATGTATAGCTTGGTAGATTTTTTTTCTCTGCCAAACTCTGGTCATTGTGAAAATGGTTTTATGCAATGTGTCTCTCACCTTCCTTGAGGAGGTGTAGGTATCTTCCTAACTCTTTCAAAAGGAGTTGGGAAATTCTCTTGTGATAAAAACCAAGCTGTCTAAAATGTCCACAGTGCTGAAAACTAGAAAGATGTTCAAAGACTGTCGATGACAGCCTGTTCTTCAAGACCTTTCAAACCAGCAAACAATACAGGGCTGTTCACAGCTTGCGGAGGGTTTGATGGGATTCTGAATAAACCAGCAGGGCAAAGATGCCAAGTGGCTCATGAAAGTGTTGTCAAGCATTGGAACAGCCAGCCTGGAGAACTGGTGTAGTCACCATCCCTGGAGGGATTTAAAAGATGCATAGGTATGGCACTTGGGACATGCATTAGTGGTGGACTTGGCAGTTCTGGGTTAAATGTTGGACTTGATGGTCTTGGAGCTTTTTTCCAACCTGAATGATTCTATGTTGAGCATTTATTTGCTGGAGCCTTGAAGGATTGAATGCTGAGTCAAGTTTTGGTTCTGGGCGACGTACTGAAGCACACAGAGCTGTGAGTACTCTTACAGAAGTTTTCCTTTCCTGAGAGGTGCAACTTGCTTGGTTGAAGAATTTCACTTCTTTTCTGAAAGAAAAGAAATTTGATTGGAGACTGTAAATGCTTGGCACCTCTATAAATTAGACAATGTGCATCTCTGCAGTGCCAGAGAGGGGTGCACATATCAGTTCCCTTCTTTTAGAAGGCCATTTATATCTGGCATAATTTGGCCTTCAATTTTTAATTAATTTTACAGTGGAGATTTTGTAAAGTTATGCAAGCAAGAAGAAAGTGATCTGTTCTTGCAGCATACCTGATATATGTATCATTATGGGTACCTAGCAAAATTAGTAGAAGTGATTAGAATCATAGGATAATTTGGGTGGGAAAGAACCTCAGGAGGTCAGCTACTCCAACCTCCTGCTTCAAGCAGGGTCAGTTATCAAATTAATGTGCTTCCACATTTTATGGTTCCCAGTGGATCACAGGTTAATTCCAACAAAGAGATAATCTCACCAAGTGTCAGTCATTTCTTTAGAAAACCAGCTATTATCACTTTTATATGCTTTTAATTCATGGATGTTAACAATGGGAGCTCAGCAATGTACAGTGACAATTCTGTAGTCCTTTAAAATGCTACACTTATTATTATACCACCTTCCAACTTTCCTCCTAGTTCCAACAAGTGCTAGAAATACTATTGTTATGATAAGTTATGGATCCCCAATGGAGGCATTTAATTTCATGGCATGTTAAAGGCTATAACAGCCTATTAAAACAGGGGTGGAAAATCTTAAAAAAAAAAAGACGGAATAAAATGTTTTGTGGCACTTATCCAAGAGAGACATTTTACAAAACCCAAATCTTAGAGATAGGGTTTTTTTTAAGTAATACATTCTTCAAGGGCTAACAATGAGGATGGTGTGACCATCTTTTTCAGCAAACACTGGCTACCATTTCTAAGTCAAAAGAGCTATCAGTGGCAGCAGGAGAGAGACTAAGCTAATGCTGGAGTATGCATATGATTTTCCTTTCATTATTCTTACTAAAACAGCCAAGGAATTAGGACAATTAACAATTCTGCTCATGTGTAGGATTATAATATCAGTGCACAAACCTGTAAAGCTTGCTCAGTGCTTAAATTTGTTCACATAAATAGTCCCCTTGGCTTGAAAACAAGGATAAGGCCCCAGTGTTTGTGCTGGCCTTTTGGAAGTTTTCAAACTGCAGTTATCCCTGTGTGAACCTTGAACAGCACTTGTAGGCTTGACTGAGAATCTGATGATGTGTCCCCATGCCAATAGAAGTGGCAGAGCACAGCTGCTTGCTTTTCAGCTCCAAAACCTCTGGGTTTTGTTTGCAGCTGTCTGTCATAAGTACTTGCTTTGGAGAATGTAAATAACCAAAGATGAAAGGTGATTTTTGAATAAGGGGGAATAAGTAAATAGCTGAAACCTTTCCTAAACTCACTGCTCTGTTCAGTGCTCCAAGCCCCTCTTTCAGTGCCACTGGTGGCCAGCCAGAACCTTTCCACTGGCTTTAGCAGACCCTGTGCTGATCCCTGGAACTGTAGCTCTAAGTGCAAATGAAAACTCCTACAGAACTAACAGAGATGAAGGACTGAGGAATTTGGAGTAGGATTAAATATTAATTTCTCTCTGGTTGGTATCACCCAGGACTTAGTCACAGAGGGCATTAAAGAACAGGGTAAAATAAAGAAAAAAAACCAAACCCACAGCCTAAATATCACTAAAGTCCTTGACTCTCCCTTCCCCAGGAGTACAATTCCATTGTCCTTTATTACTAATATAATATCACCAAATATGGCCTGAACATTTGACAGTCTGGAGCAACATACAATTCACAAGTGAAAAATGTCACCTAAAATTACAAACTGATGCAGGGGGGCGCTGGAGAAAGCAGAGAGGTGAAATTCACAGCTGTCAATCACATGAAGTTGTCACCTCAGTAGTTTTTTTGAAAACCCCGTGATGTTTTGGGAGTACCACAGAGGGAAACAACAGTCAGCAGTGGTTTGGGGAGTCAAGGAGTGATGTACAGCAGGGTCTTTCCAAGGAAGTTGCTTGGAAAGCTGCTAGGAAATTCAGAATATAGGGGTGTGGCAGCCAGCAGAGAATACTGAGCTGAAGTGGAAAGACAGACTTTGGTCACCATCATTCCATGGTAGTAGTAAGGGCCTGGAATATCAGGGCAAGCAGCTTCAATTTGGAACAACTCAGAGAGCCAAAGTTTCAGTAGTTGAGGTGGGAAATAATTTGCTGCTTTATCAGTGAAGGAGCTGTATGTACAGAGGGAATGTGGGACTCTGAATTGGAGACAGAATGATTTAGTACAGCAGGATTCTTTTGAGAATATAATGAGCTTCTGCCCCTAAATTAAAACTTTTCTTTAAAGATTTTGAATCCAAAAATAACTATCAGGGGAGTTTCACAGAAGCATTAATTACTTTCATTCCTAAATCTGACGGTGATCCAAATTCATGTTCCAACTACCTTCCTTCTTCCCTTATAAATTAAGGTTGCTGTGCTAAATTATTGGCTTCAAGGACTGCAAAAGCAATTTTCTATATCATATCTCATTCCCAAGTTGAATGTTATACGTAGATTATGCACAAACAATGCTGAAAACCTTTATAGCAGAATCCCTTGAGCCACTAAACTCTTTGTCTACTAAACAGAATTTCCTAATGACAGGGTGGAAGTGTGTGACAGCCTACAGTGGGATTGTCATTTCCCTAACCCTTGAGTGCTCCTGTCTTTGGTCCATATTTGATACAAGCTTTTTCCTCCTCTTTTATAAGCTCCCAAGTGCTATGATTTTATGAGTGGTATTTCCTTGTGGTTCTTAATTATCCTCTTTCTTCTCGCTTTGAAAAGAGTTTTTTGCTTAATAACAGAGAGAAGACATAGAGGTGTCCTTGAGATGTCTCTTCTGTTTCAGTCACCACTAGCTTGGATTGGGTTTTTTTGGGTTGTTTTGCATTGGGAAAGTGGTGGTTGCCTGTGGGGATTTTGTTCAAGTAACAAAAGGAATTGGTATTCCATAATTCAAGACAGATTCTGCATCTGTCTTACTCACAGGCTGTTTAAACCATCTACTGTTGGAAACAAGAGTATTTTTGTCAGACCAAAATCACAGCTGGGGACAGCTGAAGTTGCTGCCTCCTCATGGAAGATTTTAAAATTCCCATGTTTATCTGTGTCCTAAAATTTCAGCACAGAGGTCCATCCATTTTCCATGTGCTTCTTTGATGCGTGAAATTCCTCTTTCAATACTACTCTCAGTTTTTGGGTAGGGACAAGGAAGCCACACAGAGCAACTTTGGGATACTAAGGGTAGGAGCCAGGAATACAATCTTAATTTTTTTCTGTGTTTAAGTAGTGAGGAGGAATCTTCCTGCTTTTTTCTGGGACTTCTGGGCTGGTGTGATGGTTTCAGGTCACCTGAGCACCAAACTGAGACCTCCATCTGAGCTGGCCATGTGTGTCCTCTGTCCCTGAGTCTGCTTAAAGCACTATCTGAATGAAATATGCCATATGAGCAATTTTTTTTCCTATTTAATTGCATCTACTCTCTTTCTTTTGTTAGCTTTTGGCACTGTACAAATATAATTGAAATATCACAGACCTAAAAGGCCTGTGAACAGACAGCAGCAGATTCCTGGCATGGCTCAGCTTGGCACAGCCCTGGCTGGGCTGTTTGTGCAGGCAGAGAACTGAGAAACAAATCCCTTTTCTAGAAACTTAAGTTTGGGTTTAGCTGGGCTTTGGGTGAGCACAGGCATCACAAGCAAGTGCTGTTTGCTGCTGTTTGTGATATTTCCCTGCTGCCACCAGCTCCTCCATCTCCACATTTAGGGAGGGCCCTTGGTTTTCTGCTTCTGTTGTACCAGCAGGGGGGAACAGATCCTGGGTTTTGTCATTCACCTGATTGATGATGGAACAAAAGTCAAATTTAACAGATTCCACCCACCCATCAGACTGCTGGTGCTCTCTGAGAGCTGTATTCCTGTTTTCCTGTAAATACAGCAGCACAAAACTCTGGTGGCCTCCTGGCATAAAACCGTTCTCCCAAAAATGCATGCCTAAAAACGAGGCCCTGAAGAAAAACTCCTCTTGTTCTACACTGGTCATATTTTGAAACTTCCAAGGATATTTTGGAGTTCAGAGGTATTTAAGTCCTACTCCAGTAATTAACTTCCCTTTAAATAACTGGATCATGGAATAAGCTGAAAATGTGGCTTGTATTTTTAAGTAGATGTATTTTAGGTGACACAAAGAAGTTAGGGGTGTAACAGCAAACAAACCTTGTATCTTTCACTTTTTTCTGTTTGGTTTGGTGTCCGCTTATTAAAACATGTGGTATTTAAGGTTTAAGACAAGTGAAACTTTCTCTGAGCCCACTCTGAAAGGCCCCAGAAACTGGGACACCTGAAAGGTGGAGCTGTTAAGCACAATAAAGCCAAGACATGCACATGAGCCACTTGAGCCTGAGGCCATCAAAATATATGGAACTAGAAGCATGAAATTCTCCTTGTTCCACTTGTTTTCCCCAAGTGTTCTTGGTAAGGGAAGCTGCTCACAGCCTGTTTTCCGAATTGTTCTTGATCCTGCAAGCTCTGCTGGCCTTTGAAATCTGACTTCCCTTGTATTTTAACCAACTCATCAAACTTCCCAGAATTTTTCTGCTTTTAAATGTATACATGGTGTGGCAGAGCTGCAGTTTTTGTACTACAGTGTTGCACTTGATTGGGAACCAATGAGAAGGGGAAATAACCTGGGATCCTTAGCAGGGAAACAGGGAAAGGCTTGTTTACCAGATCTCACATTTCTGGCAAACAGCTGGCTGTAGTTTTAATAATGAGCTGCCCATAATTGGAATGTATTTAATCCAAGTTAACACACATGCACTAAACTTGCTAATTGGGAATTTCTTTTTATAAGCACATTACTCTTGCTTTTTCAAGTAATGTTAACGTGCTGATGCAGCAGAGAGAGTGCACCTCGCTCCACGACTGCAGAGAGCAGGCCCCAGTGCATGGTAATTTTTGAAGAAAACATATGGTAAGAGTAATGGCTGAAGTCTGTAGACAGCTTGCCTAAATTACAGTGCATCCATTGAAACCAGGACACATGCTGAAAGTAAAGAGATGTCATTAAAAAATGATTCATATACCTTTGCTTTAATGAGTCCTCACACTTGAGGATTGCCAATTGCCTGATCAATAGCTTCACTGCAGCACGAGGCAAAGTTCCTTCTACAAGTGAAATATTTCCATTATAGAGGTCTGAAACTTCAGCATATACACTTTTGCCTTGAAGGAATTTGAAAATAATATTTTTTTTATATTTCTGAAACCTGCCTATATTTGAATCTAGTAAATAAACAATCATGCACTGCCATATGGAGCAATTTCATAACAGCACATGGTGAGGTTCTAATGAGTTTTACTATACTGTGCCTGACAGGTGAATTTTCAGCTTTGATTACAGGAGGCCAAAAATAATTCATCCAGGCCAATAAAGTTTGATTTAGATAAGACTCGATTATTTTTGCTATCAGCCATTAAGAACTGTTCTATCCTCATTTTCATTTTCAGGCACATAGCCTGGCAACAAGCAATAATGGATATTTATTGGGCCATCAAATCCACAGAGACTTGTTTACTTATCCTAGTACTGCAATTGTCAATATTCTCTAGTCCACTGACTGCTATCTTTAAAAGATGTCATGTGTAGGAGTTGTTTTCAAGCTCAACTCTTAAACTTTATAAAGGTACTTTGAAGTTATTATTGGCAGTGCAGTGCCTGGAGACCCCATTATGCCAGGCAGGTACAAACAGACAGAGACCTGGCAGAGGAAATGTGGGGGCAGTTTTTGTGCCTTTTGAAGAGCCTGAGCATCTCCAGTGCACGTGGGGGCTGCTCTGGAGCTGAGGGCAGCCCGGGGCACATCCCAGGGCTGCAGCATCCAGCAGGCAGCAGGACCAGTGAGTGCTGCCTTGCTCAGGGGGAGCAGAGCTCAGCCTCCTGCAGAACAGAGGATCTCAAAACAGACAAAAGCAGCTCCCGCTGAGGAAGGCTGAGAAATGTTGTGTTAAGGCCCTGTATAAGCTGCTGGTAGCTCAGATCTCACCCTCATCCTGTAACTGAGTAATGGCCCTGGACCCTTGGTACACCTCAGGTCACAAGGTTCCATTACTCTGTTTTAGCTCAGAGGAGAAATCCCCACCAGATATTCTCAAGAGGTGAAAAGTCACAGAATTTCAGTAATTTTCTATATTTTTCCCTGTAAAGTTTACAGGGAAAAATATAGAAAATTACTGAAATTCTGGTCACATGACCAAGACCAAGTCACATAGTTAATTTTAGTGATGCAAATAAATATTGGTTTATTCCATTTTTCCACCAGACTGACACACAGCACACTGCCTCAGATACTCCACTTGCTTTGGTTTTCCAGCAGACTAGGGCATTGGATTCACAGAAGGAAGTACAAAATGAAGTGTCTGGTGCCTGGACCTCCCACAGCTGCATGAAAAAGTGACAGTGCTGAGGTTCTTGCCTTAAAATTTGTTAGATTTTCTTCCTTGGTGGTTCCCAAAATAGCTTGGTTCTCATGGAAGGTGGCAAGTCTCAAACTTGTAAAGTTTCACCTTAGTACTAGCTACTGGTTTTCAGATAGGCCAGGTGAGAAAGCACACTGGATGGCATCTTGATCTCTCAGAGGCCTTTTGTTCTCATTGTTTTATCCTGCACTATTCTCCTGCTCCTTGCCTTGTGTTCCACAGGTGAAAAATGAGCATTTATGCCTTTTCACTAAACTGGCAAATGAGTCAGCATGCCATTCCTGCATAGCATGTGACATTTCATGCAACGCTTTATCTCTGACCTTTCTTTCCTTACCCTTGGTTCAATTTCTTTCTGCCCTGGGCTTTGAGACAATGAAAGTTAATTATGGCTCCTGTAAGGCCCTTTGGGGGGTTTGGCTCTTCATATGCATCTACATCCAAAAAAAAAAAAGAGACCTTAAGGTTTTATTCAACAGGTGTCCTCTATCAAACTTAATTTCCTTTTTATCTGTGTTTCAGCAGAAATTTTAATTTTGTCTTAAGGGAGGGTTATGTAAGAATTCAGTATGAGTAAAAAATTATACAGAGTTAATTTTTTATTTATGTATTATTTCTTAGGGAATAATAATCTTGGGATTACTGCTCATGGAACTCAGAAATCTTTGCCTAAAATTTGGATTACCTTTGAATACCAAAGTGGAAATCTAATTTTCAAATACATTCCCAAGGAGTAGGGGGGGTTCAGACAGATCTTTTATGTTCCCTATTTAAAAATGAAATAGAAGGGGCTTCCAATGGTTTCTAGAGTTACGAGAATATTGTGGCTGCTCATTTGGAAGTACCACCAGTGCCTTGGAAGTGGATTTTCTTTGCCTTCATGAGCTGTGTTTCAGCCTGGTGTCCCACTTCTGGATTGAAAATTTAGAATAAGCAAGGAGCTATGAAATTAAAACAGCATATAACTGAGCCAATCTTAGGTAGTATCTCTGAGGTAATTAAGAGTGGAGCAACACAGTGATCAAATCAAGGTTGCAATTAAAACTGAATCAACAGATCAATGGGTTCAAATGAGCAAATCATCATATTAATATAGCAGGTAATCAGGTAGAATTAAGTGGTTGACACTGGAGGGAATTTCTGTTAGTTTGAGACTTAAATTGCATGGAGAGATGGGGAAGAACCTATTTTCTTTTAGTTTGAGATTTGATAGTAGTGATCACTGACCAGAGAAAGAGCCACATGCATGGTCATTCTGATACTGAGTTTAGTCCCTTCTTTACCAAATCTTTGGGAATGCACATCCCAGAGATCTGCCCCATGCTATAAACTTAGAAAAGGAACTTTTTTAGTCTCAGAAGTTATTAGAGCATAAACACAGTGCAGCAACACAAGACTTGTCTCCCTAGGTAAGAATGAAATGATCTTTTTACATTTTATTTTAATGAATTTTTTCCTGGCTGATTTAGTTTTCCAGACTCAAATACAATGTGAGCATTCTCAACAATTCTCCAAAACTATTTTGCCAAACAGGTTAATTTCAAAGTTAACTCACTTTTTTTTCACTGATATAAAATAACTACAAGCACAGGTTAGAAACACAGAGGTAATTCATATGTGCCTGTTTAGTATGATTAGCTTGTTTTGCCTTTCTTGTGTTAAAGAAGGATGGCCTTTTGGAAAGACTGGAAAATTATTATGGGAAAAAGAGATTATTTTAAGTTCAGCATGATCTGGGGAGTTGGGCTATGCTTCTCCAGTCCAAATTGATGTCTACAAATCTTGCCATCTTAATTCAGAGACCAGATGCAACACAGGTCAATTTAATTGCATTACTGTCAAAAGGTCTTCTGAAAAGATTATAGTGTTTGCAAGCCACTGCCCACCGCAAGGTGATGCCACAGGAGGAGAGTTCAGTGGAGACCACATGCTGGAGTGAAATTAATTAACCCTTGGCAGCAATGGAGAGTTAAAAGCAGGGCCTTAACTCCTTCGATCGCTCACCAAGGGCAGAGTAGTAACCAGTTTAAATTTCTAACCCTGTTAGGAATCAAACTGGAAAAAGTTAGTTGAGTAGTTTGATTAAAATTGGTGGACGATGTAGCAGAAAAAGGGAAAGACTGAAAAAGTAAGAGTAGGCATATTTTTATTTTCTCTTTTTATGGTAAGTGCTTACTAAGCTTAAGCTAACAGAAATGCAACTGCAGCACTGGATTGCCCATGATATCTAATTTTCAAACAGACATAAATACTAGAGAACAACTTGTCATTTTAAAAGGGTAAACAGAAAAATCATATAAATTAAGTGACATTTAAGAAGTTCAGGGTTTATATCACAACCACCAGGGAAATCAGACCTAAGGAAGAAATGTTTCTTTAGAGCATTGATGTAATCAGCCTTGGGAAAGAGTTGTTTTCTTTTTTCCCCTAAATGATTGTCCAAATAATTTAGAAGCATAATTTTGGACTCAGACTGTCACAAAGGATTAACTCTTTCTTTTTAATTATGGACCCTGCATTTGGAATTCATTTTTAAGTTGATTGAAAATTAGTTCACTAAAGCGGTAAAAGGCTAAATGCAATCAAGTGCTTGGAAGAAATAAAAAGCCCCACTGAGGCCCTGGTTTATTGAAAACAGGAGAAATAATGGCACAGAAGCAAAGATTTGGGGTCCTTACTTAAGTGTTTGTAGCCTGCAGTGGGAGGGAGGGACTTGGGATCACCTGCTGAGGTCCTTGCAGAGCATTTTCTATAAGGCTCAGTCTGTCAAATGTTAATGGATATCTTTGCAAAAAAAGCCTGCCTGGCTCTGGAAAGGACCTTGAGGTGATGAGTTAAGAGCCATGGTGTTGTCTGTGAATAACTGAGAAATATACTCAATTGTTCAAGGATGCTCAAGGCCAGGCTCTGCTTAGGCTGGTTGGGCTGGGACTTGAAGGAGAACAGGGAGTTTTGCACTGAGACTTTGGCAGGATGAGAGTAGCATGAGAGTCTGCCCTGCAGTCCTTTGGGTGCTAATTGCACCCTTGGTGCCAGGCAGCCTGAGAGGGGCACTGCCCTGTCCTGTGTGAGGTGGGGAATACCCAGCCAGGCTGCTGCTTTCACTGAGAACAGGTCGGGTCTGCTTAGAACACACCTGTTCTAGGGAATGACAGCAAAACCGAGCTGCTGCTGTGGCTGCTCTGGCAGCCCTGTGGTCAGTGAGGGGGCAGCAGGCGCCCTCCAGCACAGCTGGCTCCTGCGGCAGCTGCTCTCACCCCCTCCAAGAGCTGCTTCCTTCTCAGTCTGCACCCGGCTGCTGCTGTATCAGCGAGCAGATGATGAGAAGGGCAGGCCAGGGGAAAGGTCACCTCCCACACTGCCCCAGCACATCAAACAGCCAGCTGATATTTCCATCCCACAGGTGCAGGAATTCGCCGTGCTTATCTCTGAGCAGAGCCCGGCGCAGCAGGCAGGGCCAGCCTCACTGCAGCATTTATCCTGTTAGGAAACGACCTCTGGAGGATCAGCTTCCCCAACAGCAGCGCTGGCCACAGCTTCTCAATGTGTGCAGCCAAGAGCCAGCTGCAGTGCAGGGCTGTGCCAGCTTGCTCAGCCCAACAGGACCAGGGCTCGACCTGGATACAGCACGTGAGCCATCCTTTGCTGTATTATCCAATTAGTCAGAGTCATTAATTCATCTCTTTAAGGTCTTGTTCTAACAGGAGACAGTCTTATTGCCAAGATAATCCCTAACATTTTACAAACATAGCATTATAGACAGTTCTGATGAAAGGCAACCTCAAGGGGGTTGGCTAATCCTCCCTTATCCTAAGGCAGGATCAGCTAGACATTTAAGCTTTTCATGAAAGATATTTATCTAAGCCATCTTTAAAGAGAACCTGTAATTCTGGGGAGAGGCCTGGGCTATAAACCCTGTCCTTTATCCTGTCTTCCTGTACAGCTTCTTTTTTGGTTTGGTTGTTTTGTGGAGGGGTTGTTTGACTCATTTCATCCATCAAATGTTTTGTTGCAGGTGATAGAAAGAATACCTTTATACATTGGCTATAAGTTATTTATTCATATATAGCCCAATGAATGATTAGTCAGTGGCTCAGAGTTCTTTAATTAATAAACTTAGGCAATCTATGGTAACATTCTGGCAACATTCACTGATGTGTTAAGTGCTGTCTGTACATGTACCATTCTGATCCATCTCATACATATAACATTTAATTGTTCACTTAGAAATCAAGTCACATCCACATTTAATAAAATCAGTGCTCAAATTTTAAAAAAAAAGTCTTTAACTTAAAGACTTTTTATTAAAAAAATTTTTCTCTTATATTTTTTTTAATAAAAGCAAAAAGTGTGTCTCTATTTTGCAGATTGCTGTCTGAAAACCAGGCTGCTGTTCTGCTTTTCTCAGAGGCATTTTACACACAGATTTTGTGCAGCAGCTATATTGTGATGTTTGGGAAGTAGAGCTATGATCTTTTCTGGTCCTTGTTTGCTTTTTACCAGTGACATCTCTAACTTAGAAGATTTGTAGCACTTTCCTATACAAAATTATTATTATGTCAGCAGAGAAAGTGAAATTTTTCCTGCCCTAAAGGGTTTCATAAAATGTTATGCAAGTGTCTGTTGCAGATGGAGTTGGTAACACTGCTTACTCTTAAGGTAGTCCAGCATTTGGCATTTTCACTTGCCAGGTTTTAATTATTCAAACTAAAAGTTTTTATGCAAATATTTGCTTCAGGCTAAATATTTTAGAGAACTTTCAGGAAAAATAGTTCATCTGCATCCAAGAGTACAGAAATCTGAGGAAAGGAGGAGATTAGTTTTTCTTCATGATAAAAAAAAATATTTTGATTATTTTATTAGAAAGGTTTGTCTTCTCTTTGTTTAAAAATTGGCAGAGAGGTTTGCTCTAACATCAGAGATCAGTCTTCTTCAGCTCCTTGACAATCCAAGACAAGTGTCCAAAGAGCCTTGAGCTGACTGTGCTGTGTGGCTGTGCTTTGGGACAGTCCCAGGAAACCAGGGAGCTCCTGCTCTTGGCCTTTGGGGGACTGTGCAGGGCCATGACCATCCAGCACCTGTTTAATTTGCAAGGGCAGCTCAGAAAGACCACAGTCATCCACATCTGTTCTCTGTCTGCCTCACAGATATCCACAGGGCCAGAACTGTTCCTTCTTTACTCCAGCCTGGAGTTCCTGTGGTGGCAGTGAGCACTGTGGTTTATCCAGCATTGCCCAGGGGGCTGAGATGTGCTATTGCCAGGCTTCCAGGTGGCCCAGAGCTCAGCTGATTGCCAGGGTTTGCTCTGGGTCTTAAACTGGGAAACCAGGAGTGTCATACCGTATAAATCAGCAGTTGATATTTTATTTTTATAGAGAGAAAAACAAAGTTACTTTAGAAATGTCCAACCAATATTTAGCTGTTACACCTGTGACACCCCTGACCAACACTCTGCAAGCAAATGGCAGCAGCATCTTGAGTTGGGGTGAAGTCTCTTGGCATTGACTTGCAGAGGGCTCTGGAGTGGACAGAGCAGGGATTTGCAGACAAGCACTTGCAGTGGTGTTAAGCCTAACCATGCTCATCTGGTTATTCTAATGTTGAAAATAAAATAAAAGCTCTCTGGATTCAGTCCAGAAAGTGTCTGTGTTGAGCCTGCTGCATCACCAGACTGCAGGGACTGCGCAGGACTTAACCTGGCAGCTGGAGGAAGCAAATGCAGAGACAATTATGGTGTTAAGCACTGAACCAGAGCACAGGGAGACAGTGAAACCCTCCCTGCTTGGAGCACTTGATCCCTTGCGATGATAGCAGTCTGCTTATTGCTGCCAGACATCTCATCACAGCCAGAGGTAGAAGTCTGTGCTATGTACCCAGGTCTCTGAGACTCCAGCTTGAGGAGTCCTTCTCGCTTGATAGAATTCTGTGATCAGTTATTTCTTGAAATTCAAGACTATTTTCCCATTACAGACATATACACAAACAAACTCTCTCAGGCTGAAAAGGAACCAGCTACCTGGTGCCTCCAAAGTTTTGCATGCTGAACTGTACAACCTTAATAACCTTCTGAATTATTTATTTTTCAGAGCCTCATATAGCTCTCAACTTTTGTATCAAATTGGAAGCATAGGGGAAAGCTGGGCAGTAGGACATAGTGGCAATTACCCCCAGTGCTGCTCAACTCTGATAGCTTGGATAACCAGGTTTTGCTTTAGTGGAGGTTGTATTCACTGGGGCTGCTTTGGAAGCTTGTTTTTCCAAACTTTGGTTGTGCTGTTATGTAAAAACACCTTTCCCAAAGCCAAGTGCTTGGTGCTGACACTTGGTGAACCCCTGCCTCATCTCTAGCACTTGGGCATCAGGGACCAGTTCAGACATTCAGTACTTGAGTCCAGATTCATTATCATTAGACAAAGGACTATTAATTAACAGCAATTGTGACAGAATAGCATTGTGTAAGTTTCTCTACTTAAAGTGTGCTACCAGTGGGTTTGGAGTGTAACACACTATATCCATTTTCTTCTTAAACTTGAAAACCAAAACCAAACTTTGTAAATCACTGCACATCATCGTACAAATCCTTTTTGTGAAAGGAAATCATGCTGAGAATGCTGTTAAAAGGTTGAGCTGACTGGTGCTGGTGTGAGATGCAGGAATTTGCCTCCTTGGGTTAGAAATCCCCAAAATGAGCGAATTTTTTTGTTATTCTTTTGTTGCACCCAAAGTAGCTCTGTTTAAAGCTATGACAAGGAGTTTTCAGGATCAAGTGTTTATGTGGCGGGGATTTCTGGAACTCACTTCTGAATCAGAGGATGTCTGGTTTTCACAAAGCAAAATTAAATGGATTACTCAAAGTAAATAGGCTTTCAATTTAATTTGGGAAGACTCTGAGATTAGGGTAAACAAGTACAGGGTGGGGCTCGTCTTTCTTTTAAAAGAAGGGCTGTCTTGTACTATTGAAAGCCAGGGAGCACTTTTCTCGCTGAGGAAGCAGCGTCCAGCATGTGGGCCAGGCTGCGAGCTGCACGGGGCGATAAAGCCAGGAGTTGAGTTCCAATCTGTCTCCACAGTCTAATGTACCTTAGTGTGTGTAATGACTGCAGGGACTGGGGAGATGTGTGATAGAACACACAGCCCTGTGCTGTTATCTTGTTTTAATTACATGCAACATTTTTCTTCAAAATGAAGAAAACAATTGAGACAATAATCCGTGAGCAAGCAGATATGTGGATGCAAAAGAGATGCCTGCAGTATTCCTCTGTTGGTAGTACCAAGAAGAAAGGTCATGAAAAACCCCATAAATAGCCTCTATTACCCAGAAAGCAAGCCTTGGTAAGTGTCTGACAGAGAGATCCCCAGCTCCCAGCAGCCATTAAAGCAGACTTTCACTTTCAGACATTAGAACATAAAGCTCCTTAATGAAGGGAAGATGTTTTTAGTCAAATTGTTTTCCTTTAATATTTGTTTTCTCCACTTGAACAAAATGTATATGACAAGTTACTGGCTAAGCTTACAAGAAAGATCATTGTTAAAATGGACAGTTTGAATCAAATTTTTTAACAAAATTCCCATTACTCTATTTAAATGGAAACAATCCAGACATCATTAAAATAAAGCAGGATTCCTTCAGGGAGAAATTATTTCTGGTTTGATTTCTGTCAAAATGACTTTGACTTTCAGAATACTTTTACAAAATGTTTTCCTGAGGCTTTGTCTTTGTGAAGGGTTTTTAAACAAAGGAACTATTTGCCACTAAACAGAAGTAATCTGATAAAAGATTGGATTCAAATTAAATATGCTGATTTTTTAATGGAAGAGGTTCTTTATTATTTTATTTTGTTTTAAGACATGTCACCTAATCAGCACATAAATCTTCATAGAATTCATCTGACAACCTCATTAATTTCCTGTGAATATTGCAGTGCGAAGAAAAGACCATAATTTTATGAAGGCAATTTATTCTAAAACCAGGTGCCTCATATTTTTATTTCTGTGAGTTTGTGTTTTAATGAAACTAATCTCGGTCGTAAACACATCTTGCGGCCACAACATGGTTGTATCCTGGTTCTGAGAGGGCCTGATCCTGCTCCCACTGACACAGCTGGAGATCAGGATTGACTCTAGTGAGGGCACAGGCAGGTATGAACAAAGGTAGCCTGGATGGAACAGACCTCAAGGGGCTTTAAGGGCTGCATTTATGTCACTTGGTCACAAAAGTGGTGTAAAGGACCCTAAATAATAATGTGGAACAATGTGTCTGGTAAGGCTGTGGTGTTAGAGCAGCAAAAACTTAAACTGATGCAGCCTTGAGACAGGTTTCCTATGGATACCAAAGCTCTTGCTTTTCCCCAGCCTCTCCCACTTAATTTCAAGTTCATTCCTTCAAACTCCATCCAGTACCTGGAAAAGGTGAACTTTCTGCTGAGAAGCACATTGTCTAGGGACTTATTTGCAGTGCCTCATTCACTTAAATTTATGCAACTGAAACTGAATTTCTCCAGTCATGTGAATTGAAGACTATTTCCCCTGATTTATTCTCTTTTTTTTGTTCTAGTTTTTGTTTCAGTTGGTTGTGTGTAGGAGTAAACAAAGCAGCAAGGAGCAGATGTTTCTGTTGTGCCCCCAGCTTCTGTGGGCATGAATGTGACAGAGGAGGCTGCTGAGCAGGGGGATCAGGTTCTCCTACTGCCATTCTGAGCCCAGGGTCACACCAGAGCAGCACCAGCTGTGGAGATTCTACTGTGGCTTTCCCTTGTCTGTTCTTTTCTGTCCCACAGCGGAGGTGCTAATGTTCTGAAATGGAACTCTAGAATTAGGGCAAAGCATCTGTACAATGTTGGTGTTCTGTAAGGGGCTGGATGATGAAGGTGTTTATATAACATATATAATATTGTTTAAGTAGAAGGTGGGCTATTGATAAAGCAGTGGAGCTTTGATGTAAATTGATATAAGTTACTAAACACAGGCTGTGGAAAAACCCAGGCTGTTACCTGTAGTGAACTAAGAGTTCAGCAAAGCATGGTTCATCCCACATCCCTATAACTTTTGTGTGCTCTTCAAAATTCTGCCCACTTTTCTCTGTTGCCATTATCTTAATGCTGTTTAAAAGCTTGGTGGTCACAAGCTCTCTGTAACCATTAAAAATAATGAGATACAATTTCAGAAAACAGAAACAATTTGTGTGCAAGTAACTTGAGCTCCAAGCAAATGAAAACAGAGCCTGATTCATTGTCAGAAAGTTTCAGAAACTTCACATGCAGAGTTTACAGAAAACATCTTTCAGACATGATTTTGAAAATTGCTAATATTTGAAACCAGCTGGTGTAACAAGGTTACTGAGGTGAGGAGAGAACTGCTGCCTGGAGGACATGTATTAGAGATCAGAAGATGTTGCAGGCAAGTTTCAATATCAGCAGCTATTTTTTACAGTAATTTCGTTGCTACATTGACCACTGAGAACAACCACTCGTCATTTAACCAGTTCTTCAACTTCTTCTCCCCCCACTTTTAATCTTCTTGTGGAGGCAGCTGAATAATACCTTTTTCAAGGTAAGTGTCTGATGTGTTACATCAATCACTAGAATTTCTTCTAAGATCCACATTATACTTTAAACCTTGACCTTAACAGCCATATCAGCATAATAATTTTTAGGTATCTGAAGGATTTAATACTTGACCACGAGAGAAGTTGTTGGGGGCTCCTTTTATGACCCATGCCAGGTAGGAATATGATTCCCTTGTTCCCCTTTGCATTATCTTCCATCATCAAGAATTTAAAGGCAAATAGCTGTGCTGCATGGGTGCAATCTTACCTGTACACTAAGTTAATTATTAATTATTATTAATTCTTTATTAAGAATTAATAATCAGCTTAGGTGAAGAGCAGGTAAGCTTTTTTTGAAGAAAGGTATTTGGTTTCCAGGCCAAGTACAGCATGGAGAGCAGCAATAAAAAATTCATCTCCTTGCACTGGGTGAGAGAGAGCTCTCTTTAGCAAGTTGCAATATTCCAGGCTTCCAAGCTGTTGGATGTTTTTTGAGACTTGAAAAGAAAGTGGAATGGTGATTGTTGGTTTGGTTTTTTTAATGATGGTTTCTGTAACATGGCACATCAAGTAGATGGTCACCTGTGGAGCCCATGGAGGCTACCAGAGCATCTTTCAGGTCTTGGTGAATTTTGATCCTGGAGATTTCTTGTACCAGATCCATTGTTCTGCCACTCCTGTGAGGACGTCTTGCTTTGCAACCTTTTTGAATATGCAGAGTCAATTAATTTGCCAAGCTGTTTGGTAATGATAATTTAGTCTTTTTTCCATTAAGAGAGATTAGAATTCCTTCAATACTTGTGAGGTTTTTATGATTTTATTTTGCGAGGTGAGAAAGGACTCTAAAAGTAACCATATCCAACCAAGACATTTTACAAACAAATAGAATTGTTTTGAAAAACTGGTAAACTACCATTTTTTTCCCATCACAGGGAAAGAAGATATTATTTCATCATATTCAGTGCCTAAGACATGGAGCTGTAGCTGTAGTAAGCATGATTCAGAAATGGGGATTGTCAGGTTGGCTTCTGTCATGCCAGGCCAAGACTCTTTAGTTTCAAGCTGGCTCTACCTCAATGAAGCAGTTTTGGTTTGAGCAAGCTGCAAAATGTGGGTCAAAAGGCTTGCTCCTGCATTCTGTGGGCATCTTTCCATCAGCACTGGGGGGATGTGGCCAGGCTGCAGTGCTGTGATCATATTCCACCAATTGTGATAAATGGATTTGTTTGCAATATTTATACTGCTCTGTGAGGAGCAGAGAGTTTTCAATGGAAATGGTCCTGTTTGGCTGCAGGTTAAAATGAATATGTGAGAGGTTGTTAATTCTGGGCTTTGCAGGTTACTAGTTCAGAAATTAATTCTGAAAGTACCACTCAGCTTGACACAGGCTACAGGGGTTTTTTATTTTTTGTGAAACGGCTCTGGAGTTACTCGCAGTGCTACAGTAGTGTTCAAAATGGATGTTTGAGTAGGGATTTCCATGGCATAAAATGATTCTATCAAAGCATGTATGGGTATGCACTGCATGTGCTTTATAAAAGGAAATGCTTTTCTGTTATTATAATTCCCTCTGCTCTTCCTAGCAAATATTCATTTCACTTGTAGGCTGATCCATTTCCATAAAGCTCCTCTGTCCTTAGCAATCATGTCATGGGACTGTCAGAGAGCCCTGGCTGTGATGATGCATGCTTTTCCTGGGCTTTATCCTGTCACAACCATAGCAAACCATCAGACATGCAGAAGCAGATGAGTTGTGAAAAGCAGAAAACCTTTGGTGCAGCTTCCTGATTTTAGATTTCAGTGATTAGGGAAATTAGAAAGAATATTTAGAATGGCATATTTGTGCACTGGACAAACGCTTTTTTGTGCTCTAAGACCCTGGGAGGAGTGGAGTGTTCAACAACATAAACTATTTCATCAACGGTAATTTGAGAGAGGGATTGATTTGTTTTCACATGCATTTTATAATCAAACTGAATCCTAATTAATCTTTCTATTGACTGCTCCATGGATGCCTTGAGCTGTGTGCAGTACAGCACACTTAGTTCACGCCACTCCTTTATGATCATTTGTACAAAGTAATTGTCTTTGTGGCCAAGCTGAGAGTGGTGAGACATTTGGTATGAGCTTTATCTCAGCACGCTCCCAGACTGTGTTGGAAACCACAGGATTCCTCAATGCATTCAATAAATACCACGTCATCCATCCATCAGCTGAATTACAGTGCCCTGCGGAAGCTGAAGCAGTCAGCTGACCTGTTTATCTTCTCCCCCCCACCCACCAGCTCTGTTCAGTGCAAGCAGAGTTATAGAGGGGGGAAAAAAAAATCCATTAATAGAAGAGAGGCAGAAGATGATGAATTAAGGGAGCCTCCATTAATTTTTCATTTTGACAGATTATAGTCTGTCACAAGGCAGAGGAGATGTTCCTCGTACACAGAGCTGGGGAGCTCGCTCTTTGTAACACAGACTTATGTTTTTCGCATGAATTAGGTAGTGGGCACCAAAAGGATGAAAAATTCATGGCAATCTATAATTTACATACTAGAAGATAAATAATGAACTAAATCCTGTCATTAAATTGGTCTTTCGTTTTTTCTTAATCCCCATGGTGATGAATCTGATTCTGCAACAACATTTAGTATAAATTGATTTATTTTTTTTTTTTAGTGGGGGGCAAAGCTGTTTAAAATACTTTGTTATAAATAGCTTGAGCAGCACAGTACATTGCCTTAGGCTGAATGATATGCCAGCCTATTAATGTAATAGTACATTAAGATTGACGTTAATTAATGTCAATATTAACATCACCTTTCTAAACCACATTGAGCTACCAAAAAAGTCATAAATATTGTAGAGTTTGGTTTAATTAACTTTGAGTTTTGTTAAAAAAAAAAGAAAAGCCTGACATATTGGGAAACTTTCTTTATTCAAATGGTATTAAAATGGATAAATGGGCATTAGGATAAATGGGGGCTTTCCACATCACTTAATGTATGTCAAGGGACATGACCTCATTTCAAACAAGTGTGGTTTTTTTAGATAAGACATTAGGGTAAGTGAAGTTTCACTGTGTATGATAAATAATAAAATTACAAGCCTCAAAAGGAAATCTGAACAATTTGAATTGTGTTGTAAGCTGGTTACTGAGGGCTGGTGGATCCATTCAGCTCCCTTTGTGTGCTCCTTATAGAAGGCAGAAGAAGAACCCACATCTCCTGCTATATGGATGTTACTAATTAGTTCCTTTCTTTTTAACTTTCTTCCTTTCCTCTAGAATGTCATGCAAATACCTCTTTAGAGCAATAGTATTGTTAATGTAGGCACACACAGATATAGACACACATAGCTATGGAATATAAGCCTGGTGAAGCTCAGTTGCTCTCCATGATCTTGTCTTGCCTGATGTTCACAAAGCCATGCAGAGCTCTCCTCAGGAGCTGGACTGTTTCTCTGGAGCAATTTTCCTTGCAAATAACAAGGTCCTTGGTCTCCAGTCCCCAAATGCTCGAGTGGCTTAACCACCATGGCAGGCTGGATCCCTGCTGAAGTCACTGGGACTGCCAGCAGATGCAGGGCTTTAGCTTTACTTAGGTCTGTGTCCCCTCCCTACAATGTTGAGAAATAGTGGGATTCTCATCCCACTGACCTGCATTTTCAGGGAGAACACCCCTAGTGGATGATGCCTGTTTCAGGTGGTTCCCTTGTCCCTGTGATAACTCAGAGCTGCAAGAACAGTGAGCACAAGGCCACATTATCCCATTCCAAAGCCCCAAGGGAATTAATCAAAGTGGGGCAAATCCTGGTTACTGCTGGGTCTGCAGCCATGGTGTCCCCAGCCTGTCACCCTGTGTGCATCCCTGGGGACTGTCACGTGCTGTGGGATGCAGCTGAGCTCTGCAGGTAGCTAATGTACCATGGCGCTTTTTACCTTGTGTCTGCAGACGTTCTCTGGGCTTCTGGCTGGCAGGAAGTGCCTCGTAATGAGTTGCCATAAAGAAAGCCAAGCTAATGACAGACTGATTTAATGCAAGTTCATACCATTAATTTCTAGGGATTGGAAAATTGAATGAGGTTCCTGAAGAGTATTACAAAAATGTTTCAGTTAATTCTAGCCATTATCTGGAGTAATGAGCAGTAGCTGCTGTGCATGGCCCCTTTCCCATCGTGCAGGGTTTGGGATGCTGTACCTGGGCCCAGCAGGATTTCTCTGTCCATCTCCTAAGGCCTGCCTGGTGTCACCAAGGTGGGGACATTTTCCCTGTGTCAAGGTGGCAGCAGTTCTGGATGTCCCAGATGTTGAGCAGAGGCTCTGTGGGGAATGTCTGGCTGGCAGGGAGCTGGGAGCTGCCAAAACAGCTGTTCCCTTTTTCTCTCAAGGACAGCGGAGGAAAACTGCTCCAAAATCATCCTGTGGACTGCATTTCACTTCTGGGTGTTCATACAGTCACAGAAGTTGAAATTTCCAGTTCTTTTACATCTTAATCATACAGAAAACTGGAACAAGAAATAAAATTGTCAAAAGCACTTAATTTCCAGAAAGGTCTAAACCTGGCAGTGGATCTTAGGCTTGTAAATTATTCTTGTGGTACTGTCACTAAGTGCTTAGAAAACCACTCAGAATATTGGATTTTGGGTTTGTTCATAATGGTTTTTTCCACTGTCATGTAATGATCAGTCAAGGTACTTTGTGTCTCAGCTTGATGTTTGCTGACTAGATATCTGCTGGTTTTCTGGGGGGTTTATTGAGAGAAAAGGGTTTCGTTTGTTTCTTCCTGTAGTTACCAAACAGACTAGGTGCTAAACACTGCATTCTCCTGCATGCAGCTCCAAACCTTTTCCCAAGCAGCACATTGCTCTCCAAGCATTTGGGAATTTGGGACACCATGTGCTGGGGCTCCCCTTCTGTCCACTGCCACCAGTGGAGTTGTTGCCAGAGGCCTTTGGGGCTGTGGAGAGAAGGTTCCAGCAAGTGCCCCCTCCAGCCCAGCCCAGCTGATGTCAGATCAGCAGCTTTTAGCTTCAAGCCAGCCCCGTTTCTGTTATGTTGAGCCCATCTCAACACCATGGCTTCCCATGTTCCAAAACCCTCTGGAAAGCTGGGCCAGAGGGGATGTTTGGCTAGTTTGCTCCAGCTGAGGATCTAACCAAGCTCTGTATGTGCTGCAGCAGGTTCCCTGCTCTGATCAGCAATGCCAGTCATGGCACCACAACAGAACAAGACAGGTAGAACCTCTCCTTGCTGAACAAGGTGTTCTCCAGCTCCTGCTGTCTGTGCTCCTGGGACAAAGAGAGGCTGAATTTCATCCTGAGTAAATCAGCAAGAAATTTTTTCAGCCATTGACATGCTCCTGGCCAGGAGGAGGCCATGTGATATATTTTTAACACATCTGGGCTTTATAGCTTACTTTCTGTAAGAAATGTGTGGGAAATATTGGTGGGCTTTCAGTGCGGATTATGCTTTTGTGGCTGTCCAAATTATCTTGGCCTATTTAAACACATTTAATGCTATTTTAGGCTAGTTGGTATTCACATTGCTCACTGCTTTAAATGTAGCCTTGGGGGCCCTGCGGGCTGGAGCTAGAAATGAGGTTCTCCCTGTGGAAGCCCTGTGGAGTCATATGGTAGATAATGGGATTGATCCAATTTCCATTGAAGTCCGTGGTGGCGGGATTGAGTCCAGAAGTTGATTAAAATTTTGTGCTTGCTCATGAGACTTGGTATGCAATCAATAAGTAGAATGACATGAAATATCAGAAGAAAATTTATGCTACACTTTTTCTGAAAAAAAAAAAAAAAAGTGCATTTTTGCAGGACAGCCTCACTGTCCTGTGTAAATTCATTGCTTTGGAACCTGTATAAGCACCACATTTAAAACTTATTGATTGATAGATATTTTCTCCTGACTGTCTTTAGAGTCAAATCTATTTGGCACATGGGGCCTATATTTAGATTTCACAGGATAATGGGCAGTTGATGTGGAGGACAACATCCAGAGCTTTCTCCTTGAATCTGAAAGCAGTGCTACAGTTTAGATTTTGATTTTGAAATTTTTTTTTTTTTTTTTTTTGTGTGTCAAACTAATGTCTCTTTTCTTCTGGCCCCTCTTGTTGCCAGCTCTTTTCCCAGTGTTGAACAGAGGGAGTCTGAGACATTGTCCTACTATAAATGTACTTTGGGTTTATCTTCTTTTCTATAAATACACACTGAATATTAATGTCTGTGGAAATGAATCATTTTTTCATTTGATCTTCCTTTTATTGCACTGACTTTTCTCCATTAATTTTTTTAAGAACCTTGAAAAAACAAGTACTTTAGATACTGGCTTCCTAATTTTTATTTATGGTTTTTGGTTTGGTTTTTTTTTTTTTTTTGTTTTGATCCTGCAAATGAAATCCTTAAAATGGTAGCAAAATAATTTGTATTGTATTCCTCAGGGTTTTGGTGATCTTCATTACTTTTCAAAGTTAGGGAAAACCAAAGTCAGCTTGAGTTAAGGCAGCATTAATTCTAACCATGTCCTGGCTAACTATAGGAAAAGGAAAAAATGAACTTGTTCCAATGCTCACTGTGCTTAATTTCTTGTAGTGGAGATAAGTTTGAAGTACTCCGTAAGGTTTGTGAACTTGCTAAGCAAATTTCTTTGCTTGTTTGAAAAGTTTTTACTGCATTCAGAATCCAGAAAAGGTTAAAAGGAATACTCCAAATGGACATTTCCTTTTTTTTTAACTGACTTTTTTCTAAGTGATAGTGTATGAGCAAATACACTGGGTAGTGTTTGACATGAATTTTCACATAGCTCTCTATGACATTTCCCTTTTAAGGTTCTTTAAATCAAGCTGTGTAAAATGTGTCATATACATTCTTAAAAAAAGAATTGTAAGATTTAATATAGATTGAAAAGTAGGGATTCCCTTTCTAGTTTTCCTCAATTAGCTGAGAGACTTGGCTGTGAGAAACAGGACTGAGATATATGGTGGTTAGGCTTGAAGGTTTTTTCTATGCAACATGGATGGGTCATAATTTTCTCGTCTTGAGAAGAATGAAGTTGGATATAATTTTGAATATTGAGGAAATTCACTCCTTTGCAATATCAGTGAATAATGTTTTCAGCAGTTTATTCTGGGTTTACATCTAATATACCCACTGTTGGCTTTGATGGGGATCTTTGATGGGGATGCAGTTAAGCCAGACTGATTGCTTCTGGAAATTTCAACCTTGTGCGTTCTTAGGAAATATTTAAATAAATGAAAGTTTTGTGCTGTGCCTCTCATGTAGGGACAGATTTCAGCTCTCCATACATGGTCGTTGTTTGTAACATGAGAGTATCCTGGAACCAAGCCACAGATCAGTTTTTCTCTGTGCCACTGCAGTGCAAAGACAGGGGGAAAAAGAAGAGAAAATAAAGAAAACTCTGTTTGCAGAAAGTGGCTGCTATTTGTAACAAGACTTGATATAAAGGAAAACAGCACACAGAGAAAATTTCAAGATTAAAACAAGACCTGATGTTAATTAAATGAGTGACAATGAACATAATCAAGTTATTGTTCCTGTACTGACAGGAGAGACATTTTGTTCTGTGGAAGCAGCAAGAGCAGATAATGTTGAGTACAATGGAGTGATGCATGTCCACACTGACTCTTACAAAGGAAAGAACAAAGTTGGCAAAGATCAAACCGATCGTGTTTCCATTTTAATGTTGTAATACCTGTCACTGCCAGTCGTAAATGACTGCTGCTTCAAAGATATCCAGCCTTGCTCTGAGTACCAAGATGAATATTCATATTGCTTAGCACAGGAGGAAAAAAAAATTATGGAAGAACTTTGGAAAGACAATGTGAAGCTGATGAAAAATGCACCGGTAATCAGCACAAGTTTTAGAACTCCAAGGCAGAATGGTGTGAAGCAAGGGAGTTGTTTATCATTTTGGAAGTAAAACAGCACAAAACCTTTGGGGTTTGCTTGATGGATACTCTACAGGACACTTGGAGGCTTTTGGGACACTCCATTAACTTTGCATCCTAAAATTTCCTTGGGAGCATATTTTCTCCTGATCATAAACTAATTTTAATCTATTGAAGGACAACAAATATGACCAGCATGGCCATTTGGAAAAAAACTCATGGAAAAACGCATTAAAATGAAATGTGGTCATGACAGATGACTAAGCATTTCACTCGCTGAAAACCAAAAAAATCTGAGCTACTGCAGAAGAGAACAACAAAATCTGTCTCACAGGAAATGAGAGCTTTGGGGAGCTGTATGGGAATGGGACATCTTTCTCTGGTTTTGTTGCAATGCAGTGAAGATAACTTGACATTTAAGATCTATATAGTGCACATCTGTTAACACTGATGACATCTGAAACCAAGACCATGGTCATGTAATAACAAGTTCTCTACCACTGTTAACCAACAGCATCTGCCTAGAGCCAGGACTCAGAATTATTTTTTGTTTTATAAATTCTAATTCTTTATGGCCCGAAATGTTACTTTGTTTAAGATCCTTATTATAGTGAAGAAGATCTGAGGGAACAAAGGATTTCTTACTTAGCCTTAAAAATATTTTCTTTTCTTCTCTGATTTAAATCCATAGGTTTAGGATCCAATCCTGTTCCCATGCCATAAACCCCTGCATTGTGCAAGCTCTGGCTATCACAAAATGTAGCAACGAGGCTCATTTTGTGTTGTTTATAGCAATTCTTACTCTTCAGACTCATCTTTGCTTGACAGATCCTTCTATGCCTGTTAGAGCATCTACAGATTTCTCTGCTAAAGACTTGTGACTTCCATAGGATTATTTCTAGTAAAGGGAATGGGAACTGCAAAGAATATCTTTTAAAAGAAACCACTATCATTGAGCTATTTGTTCTTTGAGGATTCCTTTTAACTGGGGAAGTCCATCTGGGAGGTGGTTCATGCTGCTTGGACATGACATTCTCACCTTCTTGGTTTTGAAGAACTGCATTTGTTTTGTGGAAAGAGAAGGATGACCCAAAAAATAAAAACTGCTCCACAGAAGTATTTTTGAATCCTGTTTATCTGGGATGTAATGTGTTAAATTCTGTTTATCTTGTGCTAAAACCCCAACATCCTTATCCATGCAAGAACTGTCAAAATATATTATTTCAAAACATGACTTTGAGGGTGGATAGGAATTCCACATGAAATTCTGTTTTAAAATATTTTTAAACACACTGAAATCATTATCTTGCAGAGGAGAAAGAGTCTCAAAATTATTCTACAATTAGCATATTCAGCCTTGCATATAAATGATTTACTTAAGTGTCAACCTGCAGACTAATATAGATATATTTCAGTCAAGAAGAAGGGCAAGGAATCTTTATCACAGTGCTATGAATCTGGACCCGAAAAGAGTTTGGGAAAACAGACAGCAATTAATTTTGGCCTTCAAGGATTATCAGAAGGCTTCACATAAATTAAGAAGAATGCTGTGGAAGTTAAGAAGGTAGGCAACCACAGTGCTGGAATACCAATGACTGTCCTTGTTTGTTATAAAATAAAAGGAGGAGAACAATGAATTTCTACAAGCATATGAAGCTGAGCATTTGCCATTACTCTTAATTTGCTCATAATAGAAGTAGACAACATCTTCCTTTGTCTGTTGAAAAGAAGTACTTTAATATGGAGAATAACTTTTTTGCTGGTCAGTAGCAAAACCACACAGCTGTGATATAAAAACCACTAGCAAAGCACAGACTTTTTCAGGCATTTGATAATTCAATAGGAAAAATTAAAAAAAAAAAACAGTTTTAAATAGCATCGAGTGCATTTTTTCAGGTACATTCTAGAAAAACACCACTGAAATATTTTTCATTGTATTTGAACAGAGTGATCCAGACATGAGCATACTGAGATCATACTCTGATTCTGAGTGCTTGCATTATATTATTGATTCTGTTGGTGCCCACGGCTTCACACAAGAGAGACTTGACTCCGAGATGAACCTTAGGATAATGCTGATAAAACTACTGGCCCAATTCATGTGCTCAGAAATTGTCAACATCAAACCATAGTTGAGACAAGTCTGGATCCAGTCTTTTAGGTTCTGTGTTTCTGTTTTGTCTTGATCAGACTTCCTTCAGATAGGGAAAACAGGCATTACTGCACAGCCAAAAAAATGAAAGAACTGGATAAAGACCAATCAGATACCCTGTGGATGTCAAATATCTGGTTTTATGTGAACTCTAAAGAGCCACTGAATTATCATCCAGATTTGGATTAGTATTAACAATAACACCTTTACATTGTGGAGTTGAGCTATCAGTGTAAAGAACTATTTTTGGTTTGGATTATTTATTTAAGTCTGAAGCTTATATTCTCACAACTCTACATTCCCCTTGGGGTATTGTTACTTTTGCGAAATGAAGAAGAAACAACATTTCCAACAAGAACATTTCATGACAATAAAGTTCTTTCTTTATGGTGAATTAAACTGCTAAGTGTTCATTTTATGTTCTGATCTCAACATTACAGAACAGCACAATTCCAAAAGTTAAGGAGCCGAGCTGTGTAGGTTTTGTACATTGTGCTACTACTAAAACTAATAAATTATCCAAATCATTTTTCAGAGGAGCAGTGACCACCCAATTAAGCCTTCTGTTCCAAACACAGAACCCCACTGATTTCAGTGGTATGAGCAAGGAGAGAACTTGATGCTCCACTCCAGCCCTGGCACTGAAAACTAGTGAGCAAAAGCAGAGAGAGAGAGGGGTAAGGGTGAAAAAGGAGTCAGATCTTGCTGTCATCACTCTTGGAGTCAGATTCATTCCTCCTACAACTGCAAATGATGTCAGAAAACTTTATGTTCTTCTCTGGTGTATAAGTTCTCAGTAAAACATACCCCATTGGAGCCTTATAGAACAGGCTGTAGCAGTGCAGGCTGGAATTCCAGCAACAGTCCAGCTCAGTGACAGAGGAAAAGTCAGAAACAAGGCAAACACATCCTGGAATATTCTCCTGCTTACTTCTGGCTTAACGTTTTCCTTTGTTTTTACAAGTTGTTGTGACTTTTTCTTGCAGTAATTTCTCTAGCTGATATTTGAACTCATATATATAATCACTATCCCAGAAGATTGTGTATTCTGGAGAGTAATACCTCCTTTTACTTCTCCAAAGTTTGCCTGTTTGTAATTGCTGTCCCTCTCTCCTGCAGCAGAATAGAGATGGAGCAGCTGTTGGCTTCCTCCATTAGCTCTTTCTCTGTGCTAGTCATGATTTTACAGACTTCTGTCATATCCCTTCCTTCACCTCTCCTGCAGGATGGAGGCAGTCAGGCTGTGTGACAGTTCTCTGAGTGGAAGCTGTACTTCTGAAAACATTTTGTACATTCTCTGTGTGTTTTCACTGAATTCCTTTTGGCATGTGACTGAGAAGTGGGCTGCCACTTCCACCAAACCAGTTTCTCACAATTTGAGGTCTCTTTCTCAGCAATGAACAGTTCAGAACCTATTTCTGTGCATGCAAACCTGAGCAGTTTTTCCTACATGCATTGTGCTATGTGTATCAGTATAGGAATTGATTTGCCTTTCAGTATCACAAGAGCCTCCTGCACCTCTCCACAGGTGGCTTTCAAGTTCCCTGGGAAAAATAGTTTTACCTGAGAAAAGTTGGTATCCTGAGGAGACTTTGTCATGGAATTGCTCACTGTTGGTGCCTTTGCAAGCTCCATTTTGGGCAGGCTTGGTTTGGGAACCTGGGATCCCCCAGTCATGTCCTGAGATGGGGAAGCTGCCTTGCTGTTGGCCCCTGTCTTTCCACCACTCCTTTATCTGTGACAGAACATTCCCTCACATCCCATGACAGCACAGCTTGTCAGATATCTTTTGGAAATACAAATAGACTATACCAGCTCAAACTCCCTTACCCCTGTGCTTGTTGGTTTCTTCAAGGAATTCTTAGCAAGGAGCTTTGAGCAGCAGTAGCCTTGAGGGTCGTGGCAAAAGCTGTGTTGACTTCTCCACCAAATAGTCATATTCATTTATTTATCCAGTAATTCTGTCTTTATTATAGTTTATGTGTATTTGTCCAAGAAGATGTTTTCTTCCAGAGTTTGGGTTTTTTGCTATTTTGGGTTTTATTTTTTTTTCTTTTTGCTCTAGCTTTACTCACCAAATTTGGATTTGGCATCTGTCTGAGACTGCCCTGGGTAACTTTCAAATGAAACAGCGCAGGCAGTGAAAATAAATCCTCACGAATGTGCCCTGGACTAAAGAGATAAAAAGAAGCCATACCTGGAGAGACAGGGTGGTGTTTGTGGTGTGCCAAAAGGATTGCAGCACTCAGGGCCCTTCCTGCTGTGTGTGCCCCAGGGATCCATGGCTGTGTAACTGCACAGGTGGGTCACAGTCTCTTTTGAGGAGCTCCATATTTTCCTGCTTTGTCGTACATGCATCCATATAAATCCATGTGGGTCTAACTCATGTCCATGGTTACAGATATTAGGACTGCATAGGAGTAGATTAGATTGCATTGCAGTAGTAAGATTGCAAGATAAGGCAGGTAAAGAATCAGTGCCAGCAATTACTCCGTGAGCAGTAAGGTGGTGGAAGTCAGAGTGGTGTTTTGGGAGGAAGATCTTGGATGGAGTGATTCTGCAACTGCACAGTTGGGAAATAAAGATATTCAGGGTTGCTAAGAGCAGGTTTAGTTTTATAGAAGTGATAGCATATTTCTGTCTTCATAGAAGACAGTTTCAAAAGTAATTTAATATGACCAATTAAAATTTAGATGTGGAAATTAGCTATAAGCATTTAAAGAGCAGAGAGAACCACTGAGGAGTGGATGATACAGTTTGTCTCTGAGTCTTCCTTACCTGCCTCTTAAACCACTGAAACAGTGAAATTACACCTGAAGCTTCTGAAAGACTGTTTGAAACTTATGATTGCAGTAATCCTTAAGTATGACCTGAATTCACCATTTCCTATGGCAGCTCTGTGCTCCCCCCTGGAACCCCCACTCCTGTTCCATCTGCCAGCAGGGAGGTTTGGTTTTTCAGATCAGCTCCAGATGATTTAGTTTTGCCAAATAGAAGGTTGCTTCCCTAAGATAATTTCCTCCTTCTCAAGCCTCCCAGTGAATTTCTGTAGGTGGTTCTCTGGGCCCTTCAGTCCAAACCACTGCAGTCCTACAGCAGCCACTTGACTGTGAGCAGATTTAGCTCCTGTTCTGTTTTTCACCTAAGAAATGTTTTTCACCTTTTTTTTTCTTTGAGTTGGCAAATCTTATTGTGCTGCATAAGCCTCAAAGAACAAAGCATACTTTTTTGTTTAATTCTAGAAGTACAAATTAGAATGATGGTTTCCATGTTTAACATTAAATTCCCACTGTTTGCATCACAGCTCCAGCTCCATGTGAGCAGCCATGGTTTTTGATAAGACTGTGGAGGTTTGGTTTCTTTTTAACCTGAAAAACTATTTCCTAGCAAGGGCTGTAGCTTGAATTGGTACTTTGTCCTTTGCCTGTGCCTTTTGTGAGTGTGGTTTGGATCAATGTTTGTAAGCTCACGCTTACTCTCGGTCTGACTCAGAGAGAAACAAATTCCTCTGCTCCCATCAAAGCTGAGTGCCTGTAAATCAGTCCAGAGGTGCCTGGCAGCAGCAATAAGTGCTGGGTACTGGAATGCAAAGGTTACTCCTCTTGACTACTAATGTATCAGTTCATCCTTGCCACAGCCCCTCACGGCGTGCTACTTGCAGCTGTGGCAGGCATTTGAACCTGCTGCTTGCATCCTGACAACCAGGCGCAGCTATTCCCAAGCTCCATCCTTCTCCAGATCCTCCCAGAGCAGATGGGAAACACAGGCAGAGGCTAAAACACGTATTGGTAATACAAGGAAACAAATTTGTGGGAAATCTTGCATCCACAGATGCAAGGGCTGTCATTAGGACATTGAAAACAGGAAATACATGAAGATTGCTAGATAGTATCTCTGCCATTTCTTTGACCTGAGGAGAATTTTAAAGCAGATAGACATAATTTATATAAACCTCGAGGGTTAGCTGGCTGTTTATTGGTTACAGCAAGCTGGGTTTATTTCTTGTGTATTCTGCAGTGACACAGGATAGCAGCAATGAATAACATCCTTTAGATCTGGTGTGGGAGGGAGCTGTGGTACCCCGGGAATGCACAGGCACAAGCTCCTGCTGAAACACTTGAGCAGACTGGCTGAGCCCTCCAGGTTCAGGCACCACCCATGGCTCAGTGCCTGGAGATCCCAGCAGGAATGAGTTCATTGGGATCAGCTCTGTGTGGAAATGGGTTGCTAAAGCAGGACCTACAGAACCTGTGACTCCCTTCAAGTCCATGACATTTTCTTGGTATTAAAATGGAGCAAATAAGAGACTGCAGACTTTGGATCCCTCGAGGTTAAAGGTTTATTGTGAATGTTGTAGTTTTCGCATCGCTAGTTCAGACTGTAATTGTCATGGTGAGGTTTTGTTGGGGTTTTTTGTCACACAGTGGTTTTATAGGATGCTCATTTATAATCAGAACAAGTGATCTGAGCACATCTAGAAACTCAGAAGGTGCTTTCAGTCTTCTACTTTCTTCCTTTCATTATACTCCCCTGACTCTAAGGCCTAATAGGTTTTTTTTCACACAGTGTTGGCTCCTCCTTTTGAAGCCTTTGGTGAGCTTTAATGAAATTACCTGTGTGCTCCCTCCATGAGACAAGAAAACATGCAACTTCCCCCTTGTACACAGCCTAGAAGTTAGATACTGAAAGCTGTCACAAGAGCTCATAGCAGGGACTCTCAGACTGTATTGCCATGAGCCTCAGCCCACTCTGGGAGTGGCTCTGCAGTGAATCTCTGCTGAGAGCCTTATACCAGGGGTTTGGAGCTGGGATTTCATTGTAGCGCCGCTCACCTTTGCATGGTCACTCCTCTGGTTTCATTTAATGTCACGCACATCATTAGTCTGACCAGGCTGGAATTAGGTTTGGTTTGTTTTCTTTTGCCTTTCCATTAATTTTTATGACAGTGACATTCATGCATTCTGCCCTAGGGAGAAAAGGAAAATAAGAATTTGATGAAACTATGGAGATCCCATGTGTGCTTTAAACAAGAAAATACTGTATTTATATCTGAAAAAGAAAATACCTTCAGCTATAGGAATATCACTGCCTAAGAGTAATTAACTTATATTGATGTTCACAGAGCCCTATCTAAAGGGCCTGTGTGTGCAGATTAACAGGTATATGCAGATTTTCTCTATTTAAAAATTAGAAGGCCAAACTCCAGTATTGGTGTGTGTGCATCCATTGCACAGATTTTATGCATAGCATAAATAATACAAAGCATACATGTGCACACACAGAGATTTGGGCTATAATCCTTCCTGCTCTATAGAGCCATGAAACACAGAGGAAAATTAGTAGATTTATAAAAATAAAACACAGCAAGATTGCAGGAAATTCCTCCAGGAAGTTCCCTCTGGCATGAGAGGCCTGGCTGGAGTACTTGTGCAGCTCTTGGGCAGGTTCTGCAGCTCACACTGAGCTCCTTGGGGCACACTTACACTGCTGGCTCACTCATTTAAACACAGAGGGAGGGTTCAGACACCATCAACAAGCACCAATCAGAGCATTTCTGAGTGTGAGCTCTTCCAGAGGAATTTATACTCCTGGTCTTCCCAGGAGCTGGAGCTTTTGCAGGGGCTGTTCTCATCTGTGGCATTTGGGTTTCCTGCTGGTTGCACACCTTCAAAGCACAAGTGGTGCTGTAGGACAGATACATTTGTGTGATGAGCTGAAGTGTCCAATGAAGAAAAAATGATCCTCCACCCAAGCAGGGGAAATTGAGGGAGCTTCTCCATTTTCTGAGTCATGTTTGGTTCTTTCCAGTAAAAACTAAAGTTAGAAGCTTACTTCTAAAGTTAACATTTCTGTCTCTGCTTAATCTGCTCTCTCATCTTCCCTTCCTTAACATGATTGATTGCAGCATTCTGAAAACAGCAACAGAGCTCTTTGGCAGCTTGAGATTTTGAATTGTGCTGTAGTGGCAGGAACAGTTGGCAAGGGTTTCTGAAAGGTTAATCCACTGAGGATTTATGGGTTTGTGTTACAGAGAGCGCAAACATTATTTGTGTTGTCATGCTATAAAACTATAATCTGACATTGATGGTTATTTTGATTTTGCTTATATTTCAATGAATGGGAATTACATAATAACAATTTTCCTATGCAGATCTTGAAGTGGCTTAAAAAAGAAAGCCTTTCTGCCAGGGGAAGGAGGCAGGGAGAGTCTCAAGGTCAAACAGTGAGCAGAGGGTGGAAACTGTGCAAGGTTTTGGCATCCATTGTGCTGTTCTGTTGTGATGAAAGCTTCCAGCTTTGTCTGCCCCTCATCCCAAACCATTTAATATTCTTTTACCTGGCCAGAAAGGGAAAGACAAATCCAAAATGTTTTATTCCTTTGGTCTGTGTATGTTTATTAATATGGCTTCATTCAGTCACTCCGTTCCTAAAAGGCCTGGCATGTTTTACATGGTACATATTAGTCCCTGTATTTAAATCCTACATATTCTGCAGACCTCAAGCTTCAGAGGGGTGAGACTCAGTGTCAGGAGCTTTTTCAACATTTGATGTGATACTAAAAACAAACACCTTAATAGAAGGGAGCTGTTTTACCCGTTTTTATCACTTAAATCCTTTGTGATAGGGCCAGGAGCATGAGTCAGCACAAGATTGGACATTCAGATAAATAGCAAGAATGTATGGAGTAAACATAACTTCAGGGGAATTTAAATGTCCAGGATGCTCTTGACAGTGAGTGCTAACCAGTGACCCAGGAAACATCTAACTTCATATCACAATTATTACCTTTTAAAGATATTACTGAAGAAAGTAGTTGGGTGTTCTGTCTACAGTGTGTCAGATAGAGAAAGCATTCCAAAAATAACTGGGAGGTCAGAGAGGACAAACAAAAATGAGAGAGCCTGGGCAGAAAATTATTTTCTTTGATAATAAAGAAATTCCCTTCAAACTTTGTTCTGAAGTCTGGGCTGGTTCATATTTAGTTTGAATCAGTTTGCTTGTCTCTAATTAAGAGCATTACTTGTCTGTAAGTCCAGTGGGAATGTTTTTGCAATCTGTGCTCAAAATTTAAATTGAACAGTTTACCTCTGGGAAGAAGGAGGGCAAATACAAAACTCAACAAGCTTGATACTCAGATAATAAGGGAAACACACAAGAAAACATAATTAAAATTTGGTGGTTTAATATCAGGAAGAAGGTTCTGGTCATTTTGTAGAAAAGCAAATGTTGTGAGTTCAGCTTCTGACCACAGGGCTGCCAGTGAGGGAGCAGTTCACATCTGTGCAGAGTAATGTAAGGAGCTCAGCTGAGCTTATTTAGACTTCACTGCTGTTCCAACCTCTTGAAAAGCAAAGATCTGTGAGCAGACACACACCTCTGAGAGACTGACTTCCTTCAGTCGTCTGCAGGGCCACGAGGCCATGCTGCCTTCAGCAACATAATTTTGTTGCTGTTAGGTTTCTTTCTAAGTCAAGCTCTCTCACAACAGTGATCTTCAAATTAGCTTTGATACTGGAATACTAATATTAGTGTCAGAGCTTAGTGTGTGGGATCTGGAGCTATGAATTGGATACTCTTCCAGATGTTTAATCTCTTTAAGGCTAAACATTATCATCTTCTATATTCAGCTGAGAAATGTTGGATGCTTGCTTTGCTTTTGCCATAATGTGCTCTCTTCTGGCAAAGCCAAGCATTTTAGGTCTCATCTGTTCATCACATCCTATCACTTGAGTATCAGGAAAAACACCTATTGGTTTCTTTCCCCCATACTCCAGAAGCAAAGTGATTATTTTCTTGTTAAAAGTGGGCATGAAAAGGAACTGTGACAACAGGGAAAGATAGAATTGCTGTATCATTAACCCTGTTAAAGAAAATAGAATTTTACTGGAAACCAGTGGGGGGTGAAAAGGAGTTGGGTGAGAAGTCCATTTCCTCCTTGGCTCTGAGAAAAGAGCTAAAATAACAATATTTGGAGAACAGTCACTATTAGCACTTGGATATTTGACGGTTACTACAGAAATTCCATATTCTAAGCATATGGAACAATTGCAGCCTACTGGGTTGATATGTTGGCAAACATTGACTTCCTAATGGCAACTGCTGTGCAAGTGACAAAAATGCCTCTGTGCCTTCTGGTGTGAGGAAACTGTTTAAGCAGCAGACTCTTGGCATGGTTCAGTGTGCTGTAGGAGCCACTCCTGCACTCTCAGCTATGAGAAATATCTGGAATATTTGCCACCAGGGGGGAAGCTTGTGGTGTCCTCAGTGGAGAACACCATGGCCCCAGCCATGGCAGAGGTGTGGACACCATCCACCACCACCTCAGTCAGCAGAACCTCACTCCCAGCATGTGCCACTGATGTGCAAGTGCCAAAGTGGTGTCAGTTTGCATTGCAGTGTTGAAACCGTCAGCCACTCCCCCATTTCTGAGACATGTTTGTTCTTCAAGATCTCTTGAGCCTTGTCTTTCTGTCCATCTTGTCTCAGGAACTTTAGATTTCATGGCCATGGCATTTTCTGTGAGGTTTATCTTCACCCTGGCCTCTAATGGGGAGAAATGAGAAGTGATATTCTCGTTTTTCAGATGGAGAACAGAAACATAAAGAGACCTGATAGTCTTGTTAGAGCTCATTCAGGAAAACCCCAGCAAAGTAGGTCCAAGTTTCAGAGGCTGTTGCCTATTCCAGGATTCTAGTCTGCCCTCAGTGTTTCCTTTCACCTTCCTCTTCTCAATTCCTCTGCACTCAGCCAATATTCTAAATGATACTTGCTCTGTTCCATCCCCCTATACCATATATCATACCCCTATAAAAGGTACTGTGGATTGCAAAATGTCACTCTCCTTTTTCCAGTTACCCTCAGAAAATTGTCCTAGAACCTAGATATGGCTTTAAATATTTCATACCTGAAAATCACATGACCTGTGTAACACTCAAATAAGAAAGCTGCTTGACTCTGCATTTTTAATTAATTTAGATTTAAGAATAAATAAAAGGATACAAATGTGTTGATAGACAAGAAAGATATAATTTGTCAAGTGATGGTACTCTCAACTAGAGATAATTAATCTAAATGAGCAATTTCCTATCTATAAACACAAAGAGCCATGCTGGCTATCTGGAAATAGGCTTGATGTTCATAAAGAGTAGCTTGGACTTTCTAGTTTGGTTATAAGCTATACAATGCCCTCTAGTTCTTATTCCTGGTAGTATTGACACTTTAGAAGTGGAATTCTAACAACTACAGCCACGGTAAAATCTGTGGAGTTCAATCATATTATTGGATAGCAGTTATTTAAAGGTCATTTATTTTGATTTAGTTGAAATTATTTTGAGAGGCTAGATGCATCAATTATAAATTGGAAGCTACAATAATCCTGCTCTAGATTTAAAACTCAGGTAGGCTGAACTCTTGACCTCATTGTTTCCTGCCTCCGTACAGCTCAGAGACTCTTGCAACTTAAATTGAAATTGCCCTTCTACATAATTAACTTCTGCCTGCAAAAATTTTGCACCTTTGTAGGGAAGTTCAGTAGCAGAGCTTTAATGTCATGTTGTGGTTTAATCTCAGAGAAGCAATTACTGTTGCTTGGTTACTAGTGCCATTGCTAGCTCATTTTTAAACCAAAACCCAAGCTAATAGCACATAGTTTCAGGTTTAAGCCTTAATAGAAGGTGCAAGTGAGGGCTAAGTCTGATTTATGTCTTTGAACTTTTTTTATCGGAGTCTGGTGTTTTTCTCTGTCTGTTCAGGTACATGAAATATTTTTCAGTGGGCTGCAATTTTGGTATTATTTTTCCTGATATATTTTTGTATGTTCCAGGAGATTTTTGTCAGTGGGATGAAGTGCTGATAACTAAAAGGGTTCCAGAGCTGACCAAAAGCCTGACACATCTGAGTTCAAACAAAAACGAGACTTAAAGGTTATGAAAACACATGAAACAAAGCCTGTGGAAGCACAGCTGATAACCTGATGGGCAGAAACCAATGGTTCCAGTGTCCTGTCCTCACAATGGGAACTGGCTCTGTTTTGGCAGACAAATTTAATAGACTTCAGACTCTTTCTAATGGGGGTTCAGTAACAGGGACAGAGGATCTGCTGGTCTTGGATGGGATCAAAGGGAGCATCTCCTTGTTTTCACTGGAATTGTTGGCTAAGGACTATGCTAAATATGGTAATAGTATTAAGGAGCTAACATGAATTTCTTGGCTTGAAGAGTCACCATAAACCTTCATATTTGTTCTTGCATTAGTCAGATGGACATCAAGTTAGACAGCATGCATTCTGACTCCAATGTCATTTCTTGTAGACACCCTTCCTTTCAAATAGAAACATTCAGAAATCTTGACCTGAGACCTGATCAACAGAGAGACCTGGTGGGAAACTGATACTGCTGGGTTTGAGAGGAGCATGAAATTGAGGCAGACAGCCCCAGTCATTCCAAGCCCCCTCATTAATTCATCTTCAATGCATATTTCAGGTCCGGTAGTGCTCTCCCTGTTGTGTGCTTGTCAGTCTTCCCTCATGGAAGTGAAGAGCTTAACTGGGACTTCCCTCTTTTGCTGGTTGTAAGCCTCTCTGGCTTCAGGTAGAAAACTCACCAATGCTGCAGATTTTTACCCAAAGTTATTCCAGTATTCTGAAGCTGTAAATTATATCTCACTTCAGAACCTCTCCCCTTTTGCAGGAGACAATTTTAATACCAGGGCAATTCAGTGTTTCTCTCATGAATAAGGATATAATAAGACCATCAGTAAACTAAAGAAAAACACAAGCTCTGAGCATGGTGCGTGTGATGAACAAAGCTTGAAAACAGAGCAAATTCAGGCTTATTGCTGAAACTGAAGATGAATGACATCCATACCCTGCCATCCTAGAAAGAACTGTAAACTTCACTTAAAGCTCAATGCTAACCATTATATTTCCCCCCTCCTACAGATATTTTTCTCTTCCCCAGCTGCAGTTATCAAGATATTTAAACTCTTGCATAGATTTGCAGATTCTTATAAACCATGAACCTTGTAAAGCATGCTTAATGTTATACCTTTTCTGTGCTTTATTGTTCCTTCAAATGCTGGTTTTGAGAATATGAATCTGGGTCTCCAGTCCAGACTCCAGAAATTCATGCATTGCTGATATCCATGTAATGATCAGAAGCTTCTTGCATGCAAGTTTACATGTAACCAGGTTACATGTAAACATTTATATTGTAGGTGAAACAGGTGGGCTAATAAGACAGTTTCTTTGCAGAAAGTCTGTACATACAGATGGCTGTCTTAATTGCCTAGAAATATGCTGTCCTTAAAGAGCACTGCATTGAAAATGCTCTGAAAGAATAATTTGGAGAATGGAAGGACATAGGGTTGAGTAAGTGGCCTGGGGCTCTCCTTGAGGAGGCCTGCCTGTCTCAGGATGTGAGTTTGTATTTGTTTTCCTGTAATCCATACAAATGAGCTTTGCTTCGGTTCTGTGCAATTCAAACAGAAAATAAGACCTGCTGTCATGGTGAGGAAACACTCAAAAGTTATAGCCTTAAAATGAAACTTGGATCTGCAGAAAGCAGCTGGAAAGCCTTTTGAAGCAAGTGAGGTGCTGGGGAGCTGCTCTGGCCCCAATCCCCCAGGATGAGCAGGCTTTGGAGGAGGGGAGCCAGCAGCTGCAGCCTGGGGTCTGTGCTGCAGCACCCCCTTCCCAGCCCTGGCAGTGAGCATTTACTCTTGTTTTGCACCCCTCAACCCTCCCAACCAGCTGACTGATGATTTAAACTTGGCATGTGAAGCACCCAGATGTCCAGCTCCAGGAGGAGTCTCTCCACTAGAATCATCTCCTTGACAACTCATTTTTCTTTGTCTCTTTCTTGGCTTCATAGCAGGGACCTGCCTGCATGTCTGGTGTGGGGTCTGACTGCTGCAACTCTGCTTGATCCTCCTTGATGTATTTTATTTTCCCTTAAGCTTATTAGCGGTGCTGTTGCCTGCATTATAGATCTTGGGGAGGAAGGAGTGGGTTGTGAATCAAATATCTGAAATGAGGAGAAAGATCTTCTTTCTGGAATAAATTTCTGGGGTTTTTAATGTGAGTATCAATAGAAGCAGCTATACTGCCATGCATGGAGTAGGGGAAATGTGGAAAAGTGTCCTGTCTATCCCTGTGTATATAAGACACAGGAGTTTTATAACACTACACCAGCAGGTAATTGACAGGGACAAATACATCTAGGTGAGCAAAGGGCCCAGTCAGAGTGCTCTGTACAGGAGGACCCTGGGCTGGTGATATGAAGTCAGGCAAGTTGAAGCGGAGGTACCTGCAGAGGGCTTTACTCTTTGAGGTGGGTGCTTGGTACTTTCCAAAGCAGTATAGAAGTTGCATTTTGCCTCAAACTGTTCACCCAAAGCTACCAATTGCATTTAGAAATTCTCATCCCCTGTGGCATTGTGTAGTGATGGCTGACAAATTCTCTCTCATTCTGCTGTCCTCAGTAACTGTACTTTTATCTTCATTCTTTGTTATGGATGACTGGAACATAATCTGCCCATTTGTCCATCCTGTGCACTCCTTGTGTGACAATCTTCCCTTACTCTGCCTGTGCCTGAGAGCACTTTGGGTCCCATGGCATTGATGGGACATTGCATTCATTACTGAGCAGCAGTGATAATCTGTATTTTGGTGCTAGTAGGGGTTTGTCTTTTGTCTAGATATGCTTGAAACTGTAGATTCCAATGAGAGTGGCAGTATTTTTAATGAAAGCACATCTATTCCTTCTAAGGCACAGTGTATTTGAGAAAATAGAACAGCCTTGGTGCATTCTTCTGTCCTAATCTTAACCCTCTAGCTGTGCCCAAGAAGGGCAGCTCTTTTGGGTGGGAAGGTGAGCCTGCCCTCCAGGTCATGGCATGCCTCTGCTACACTGCCTTGTTCAGGCTCATCCTCCTCTGATGCTCCTCAGGGACCTCCTAAAGGTGCACTGGGTACACTCAAGTGTCAGGACAGTGTGTTTAGACAGAAGGTAACCTACCAAGGGAGCTCTCACATATATTATTCCTTGTCAACACAGACACCAAGAAGGAGATTATTTACAAATCTGTGGTGTACAATTATGGTACATCCAACCTGTGATGGATTGTGCCACTCAGACTACTATACTGTGTCCTTGAGACTGAACCAGCTCCTTGCTTTGCTAATCATTTTGACTGCTTGTCTCTAAGCTGAACTGATTCTGGTTCTGGTATTTTTTGAATAAGGCAGCTGAATCCCCAGAAACCGTGGAGAGAATAAAAGTCATTGTAATAGCTCTGCAATATCAAAGCAGTGTAGTTTCCACACTTATAAATTGGTTGGAAGTGCACGTCCTGTTGGTAAAGCTGCACACTAGTCCTTCTCTCTGGGCAGATTTTGGAGCCTTCACCTGCTCTCCTCACAATGGGTGCCTCATGCTTTCAGCAGGACTTTGGGGAGTGTGAGGTTCCTCTGTAATCCTATTTATAATGTTTTTGCATTGCCTGCAATAGAGAACTCTGCTATCCCACCATGTGTAATTCAGCTGGTGAGCCCTCACACAGCCCTGGAGCCTCTCCTGAGCTCCTCAGGGAGGGACAGCCACGTGCGCAGGCTGTGTGCCTTGTGCTGCTGGGGGAGCACATGGCACCTCTCTTTTGGGAAGTGCAATTCTGTGGGGCCCTGAGGAATTACAGAGTCCTGCAGAAACAAACAAATTTCTCCTGGCACCAGCAGAAAGCAGATGTTAACCTGATCAATTATCAATGAGGCAGAAGGACAATATGCAAATTGTAATAGACTACAAGCAGCATCTTGTATGTGGTGAAAAATAGAAAAGGAGAGGGAGCTTTGGTAGATGAAACAGAAATAAAAAATATACAGGCCTATGAAGCTCTCAGTATTCTAGGATACATTTCTGCAAAACAGCAAATGAGCCACAATTCACTATTAAAACTGAAATGCGTTTTGCTGGCTTTACTCAGCCCACTAATTGCCCATGAAAATTCAGGTCTGGTATTTGACACATTAATTACTCAAAAAACATTTACACTAGGGTTTGCAGAAAGGAACAAAGAGAAAATGTAACTGAGAGAATAAAATGCTGGAAAGCGAGGGGAGGAGGATTTTAAGACAAGCCTTTTGATGCATTAATCACACGATATTCTCTGGGGCCAAGTGCTAAGTGCTGGAACATGTGGAATTGAGCAAATGCCCATTAGCTGGACCAAAGCAGAGTGAGGAATGGCAGCTACCCAGCAGGCATGGTCAGGGCTACACCCCCCACACCATGCTCAAGGGTTTGTGAGGTGTACAGGGAAGTGTGGAGACCTCCACGAAGTTTCCACTCAGCCTCTGCCTTTCTCCAGGGATGCAAGGAACAGCTGATGTCACAGCATCGTTCCCGCCAGGTGTCCCTGCCTGTCCTCTGCAGGGCTGTGTTTTGGAAATACTGAGTTTTTAAATGTAATCACAGGTATCAGGGCATTGCCTGCAACAGACTTACCTCCACTTCCTGACTCTGAGATCCCAGGCACCAGTGGAGAAACCGGGTGATAAATCTAGAGGAGAGGAAGGGAACATGAACGATGTGCTGGTGATTACACCTCATTACAAAACCAATGCCATTTACATAGGAGTAAATAAGAGCTTAGGGGAAACTTGGTCTTTATGAAGCCTCTGAGGAATAAAAATGAATATTTTTTTTCTCTCCCAGGTTCTATTGATTGCGGTGTAAAGAATATTTATATTGTGTGCCAGAAAGCAGGGAGGGAGGTTTGTTGCTGTGAGGAGAATTAAGGCGTGAGTTACTATTGAAATTAGTACTTTTTATCGACTCAATCCAGTCATCTCCAACCATTACAGTTTCACAGAAATGTTAAACTGCTTTAAAACTTTCATTTCCCCTTTAAAACTAAATTACTTTTGTGTTTTCTCTAGCAGTAGTGCCACCATAAGGCAGGCAAGTTACAGTAGAGCAAACGTATAAACAACAATCAAGACATAATTACTAAATGGGAATCACACTTTCTAATGCTGCTTCTCCCAGCCCAGCCCTGTGTGTGCTGTAATGGAAACTCTCTCCTGCTATTTGCAGTCGAGTTCTTCGAGCAGATGTCGGATATGCTTGAGCAGTTTGGGATTGTCTGGTTCACTGGTTATGCAGTTCAATGCAAAGCTCTTTTTACTTTGTCTCTTAAATTAAGAAAAATCCTTTTCAGGGATAGGTGGGAAACTGTAAATAAAATAATAAAGCACATGAATACTCCTTCTATTATCTGTAGCTTTTACTGAAAATTGAAATCTTATTTTAGATTGCAAGATTCACTTTCCTGATTTTGCTACTATTACCTGATGTTTCTGTCCCAGTCATGAGCATTAATCTAAATTATGATATGCTTTCTATGGAATGACACAACCAAATTCACCTTGGGCAAGAAAGACTGTGATCCCCTAAACTCTGCTTTACAAAATATGAGTTTTGCTTCAATTTCAGAAAGCTTTTCAAAATCTGTGGTGCATATCCCATTAGAGCATAGCTTCTGAACTTTTCGAGATTTATTCATCACAAATCACCCTGTTCCTGTTCATCTTTTGATATTTGTCCTTAGAAAGAATTCACACTGTGCAAGTTTGAAAACCCAGGAAACTGAAGTAAAGGGTCACAAATCACGTGGGCTTTCAGGTACCTCTAGACACCACAGCCTCACAGAACTTCTCTCTAGAAAGACATTGGGTTAAACTTTGCATGATTCAAAAATTACCATTGCTGTAAAATATTGAGCTGCATTCTTTTAGTCTCATTTATTTCTGTTGTTATAGAGCTTAAAGCCCTAATCAAACACCAGCACACCATTTGGCAAGGCATTGTACATTAAAAGGGGAAAAAATATCCCTCTTCTCAAAGAACTTCAAATTAGCATCTCAAGGGAGGAATAGAGGAGAGCAAGAAAAAAAAAAAAAAAATCTAAGTGGTAAGAGAGATGCTGTGGTACCAGGACATCAGCAGGCTACAGTGGGATTTGTGTGGTTTGTGTGCTTGCTTCTCATTCTAAGGGATATTTGGAAATACATTTTGAGTGAATGGAAGGCAGCAGAACTGATCCTAAACTTTCTTGGGTGGGAGCTGACATGTTGAGAAATAACAGATTTGATATTGGTGACAGTAACAAGCATCACCACGATGCCTTTACTGCCTTTGTTAGGTGGAATTGTGTTACTGCAGGGCTGACCTGGTATGGCCAAATTTCCAACACCTGTACCCAGCTGTGCAGGATTAATAGGAGGTCAGATTTCAGAGTTTCCTAAGCAGTGGGCAGAACTGGCTCCTGGCTGGGGGGGTCTTGTCCCAGGACTGGGGACGGAGCTGGGATGGAGAGCAGGGTTGGTGACTACTCTGCTGCAAACCAAGGTTCTTAATCCCTGTCACAGCCTGTACCTGACACTGGGCTTCTCTGCTGAGGGCGCAGGCTTTCCAGGGCTCTCACCTATGCAAAATAAGCAAATTACCCATAGCTGCTTTGCCACCTTCTTCTGCTGCCCTCCACAACTGCCTGCTCTGCCCACAGCAAGCACTGGCTGCCACCTGGAACATTCCAAGGTCAGGAGTCCCAGTGAAGGTCTGGCATCTTCAGTGCCTGCGTGGTGTGAGCTGGATGGGTGGAGGAAAGTGTTCAAAACACTGGGAAAAACAGTGTTTTGGTGGACTGCTTTTCCAGGTGGCTCAGAATCTGCAGTTCTCAGCTGCCATTGCCTGTTATTCTGGATCTGGTATGCCCATATGGGACTGGGGAAGAGGGCCATTTCTTTCCTTATCAATATGTTTCAGCAGCTGAAAAGATAATTTCAGTTTTCTGGGATCACAATCGCAGACTAACAAACAATTTACTAAAAAACCCCACCAAAAATCAGCTAAACGTTGTGATCAGTTGAGCTCAGAGTTTTCAGATGCTGCGTTTCACCTCATAAAGATGGATGAAAGGAGCTGAAGATCTCAGTTCTTCAATCTGTTCTTAAATCTCCATCCCAAGTGCAGTCAGATATAATCACGATGCCAATACTGGTAATTTGTCATTAAAGTCACAAATAACCACTTGACATTGATAGAGAAAAAGAATGTCAGAGCCCATCAGTGTGCCAGGCAAGAGTCCTCAGGCAGAGACATTCCTCAATTAGGCATTGCAGTGCAGTAACTCGGACTTGACTTCCTCACACTCCCAGTCACAAGCACTTTGTGTGAGTGAGAGTGGAACCCTGCACCCAGTGCGTGCTGTGTCTGTGACAGGAATGCTTTGAGCACTAACACAGCTTCAAAATAAATTAACCCTCACAGAAATTGGGAATTGGGGAAAGGCATCAAATCTGCCCAGAAATGGGAAGATGTGCTTGGTTCAGAGACTTCCCCACAGCCTCTGTTTGTCCTCTGCAGAAGTTGTTTAAAAGCCTTAAGAAGACCTTTGGAAACAGTTGGGGACAACCCATGAGAAAATAATTTTCTCCTTTTTTTTTTCACTTTTTTCAACTTTGAGAAAATATTCTTGTTAAATCTGAGCTTTGTTTCACCACTGGGAGTGAAGTGGTTGTTTCATAAGCCCTCATCTAAGAGGATCTTATGCAATAACTAAAACTGAAGCACATTCAAGGGCAGTAAAGGGACCTGAGGAAATGTGCAGCTGGACATAGTGAGTTGTAGAGGGAGACTGCCTATAATTTATTTTGCAGTGTAATTGCTGTCTGATAGTCTCTAAGGATCCCTGTGTACTTTGATCTCTACAGAGTTGAGAGCCAAACCTAATGCTGCACATATATATGCAAATAGATATAAACTTTAATGTTCAGGGGCATTGTGTCATTCACAAAATATAATGAGCCAAATTATCCTTTTCTTATAGCGTGAGGCCAAAATTCAGCAAAGCATAGCAGCACACACTTAACTTTCATTCTGAAGGCAATGACACTTAGATACATGCTTAAAGCTTTGCTGAATCAGACTGGACTTAAGCATCTCCTTACACTCAGAGGTGCACTGGAGGGAGTTGTTTATTTGGAACTTAAAATACTGTTCTATTCAGAGTAATGCAAATTACAGTATTTCTTTCCTGTCTGGAAAAGAAGTATGGGAGAGAATCTAGTTTGTTCCTCAGACAAGCCCGTTTTACACAAACACCAGAATGGACCATGCAGGCCCATAAAGTGTGTGCTGGTCCTTGGGGGTCTCAGACACAGGGAACAGCAAACCAGTCTTGGATGAAGGGAGCAGTGAGCCAGCTGCTTGAGCTGGAACAATCACCAACTTGCTTTCCTTTTTGACAACGGCAGTTCTTTTTAATTAAGCTGCAGTATTGTCAGAGGAGCTGCGGGACAGGCAGGACACATGGCAGCCGTGTGCTCCTGCAGCAGGGCAGGCCAGCAGCTCCCTGGGCTGTGTGAGCCAGCAGGTGAGGGCAGTGATCCTTGTCCTTCCCTGGCACTGGTGACAGTGCAGCTGGAGCCCTGTGTGCCAGGCTGGCTGCAAATGACAGTGACAGAACGGAACCGGCCCGGCAGGGGCACCCAGGGGCTGGAGCTGGGAGAGCCTGGGGAGATTGTTCAGCCTGGAGGAGAGCGTGGCTTTTGTGAGGTCCCCAGGACAAGGTGAAGAGATGAGTCTGACCCCATGATCTCAGAAGGTTGATTTACTATTTTATGATTTTATATTATATTTAAAGAATGCTACACTAAAACTAACCTAAAGAAAGAGAAAGGATGCAGACAGAAGGCTTAACAAGAATGAATAATAAAAACTCCTGTCTCCTCAGTCTGACACAGCTGATGGTGATTGGTCATTGAGTTAAAACAATTCACATGACTGGATAAGCAGTCTCCAGAGCACATTCCAGAGCAGCAAACACAGGATAAGCTGAGGCTTCTCATCTTCCCAGGAGAAAAAATCCTGCTGAAGGGATTTTTCATAAAATATCATGGAGACAGGAGAGCAGGGCCCGAGGTGTTCTGCAGCTGCCCAAGGTGGGACCAGGCTCTGCTCAGGATGCACAGGGCAGGGTCAGGAGGCAACAAGGACAAGGTGGACCTGAAAAGACTATCCAGACATGTGTTAGAGCTTTCTCCCATGCAGGTGATCAACAAGGGAGGTGTCCCAAACTGCTCTGTGTTCAGCCCACCCTACCAAAGCAGACGACCAGCAGTCCCTTCTGACCAAAATGATTATGTGCAGAAACTCTTTTTTTCAACATCCCTGCAGTCTCACATTTCTTTTAACTTCTTGAGCAGTGTTAAATCTGCTTGTGTTGCACACATTTACCACAAGTCAGCACTTTTGTCACTGTCTTTGTGTTTAAATGAAGTGTTCCGACCTGGAGCCATTTGGTGAGAGAGGAAAAGTAATTATGCACCAAGCTCTTGTCGACTGCAGATTTCCCGCTCATTTTTATGTACCTAGTGATAATCTAACTCTCATAAAATTTAAGCACTGCTGCATTGCTAGCATTTCCATTTTGCTTGGTGAATTTTTTTTGTTAATACTCTGCTACCAATTTACTTGAAAGAGAAGCCAGAGTCCCTTTTTAAAGATAACATGTCTAAATTTTTCTTTTTTATGATAGCATGTCTAAATTGTGTTTTGATACTCCCAGAAACAGTAAATTGGGTGAAAAAGTCACTGGATTTTTTTTTTTTTATAATGTTCCTCCCAAAGCAATCAGTTGGATTATTATTCATCTCCTGACTTAAAAGTAATGTCACTTCCTGAAACTCCTTGTTCAGGCAAACTGAATTATTCCTGACAAGGATTCATCTGTGCCAGTACTGAACACTGAGCAGTCATTGGAGGAATATGTAGATTTAGCTGCTTCTTTTTACATAGGCAGGGTAATGAAAGCCCATCTCACCTGTGCACTGCAGAAATCCATGAGTAATTAAGGTAACCAGCCTTGATTTGTGTTTGGAAAAGCTGAGTGCTTGTGTGTGGTGCTCAGAGAAATGATCTGTAAATGGATGAATACAACTACATTGGTATTCAGCATTATTTGCCACCATGGAGCGAAACAAAAGAGAAAACAAAAATATGGAAATGAGAAGAGCAGGTAATATGAGAGACACGAGAAGGGCAAAATCTTTCTGAGCAGCATAAGAACAAGGACAATTTCTTCCTTTCTTCTTCCCTCTGCAATAGAACATTTGATGTTCCATGATAAAATAAATTCAGATTCACTTTTTAATTAAAACTATAAGGAAATATTTGGAAATGTTGTCAAACACTAGGAGATTTTCTTTCAGGAGATTTCCAAGTCAAATCAAACCTGTAAGATGAAGAAATAGGGGTGATTGCCCAAACATTTCCACCCTCTTTGAACACAGGCTCATCCTTCTCTTCTTCTGAGACATGTTTAAGAATGAACTTTCCCTCTGTATCAGATTGCCACTTTATTAATTCAGGTTTAGGACTCTATCTGTCTGTGTGTTCATACAATACTTATCACATTTTGATACCATTAAATAGAAATCCATGGTTGTGGTACAAACAGCAATCCTTAGAACCACAGTGGAAGCAGACAGTTCTCATGCAAAGCCTGGCAGGAGAGACCATCACTATTACTGCTGCTCTGGGGAGCAAAGGAGGAACCAAGTCAGACAGAGGAATTACTTGGCTGCACAAGACAAGACAGGAGCAAAACCTGAGGCTTCACCTTTGTGGATGAGTCCAAGATTTTTCAAGTTCACTTCTAATTCTTCCCACATTTTGTACCTCTACAGTCGTGCTGTGTTTCTGTCTTTAAGCTTCGCAGCACGATCGCCTTTGTCAGTGCACCCACTGCTAAACTCCGTCCAGCCCGTGACTAATAGGGCAATAAAAAGTCTCCACCACTGTTAAACTCGGCATTCCTAGAAGGTCAGAGCCTAGAGGATGTCATAACTAGGGTCACATAAAACACTGAGCTTCCTCCTGCTCCCACACTGTGTTAGACATTAGGTTTTTTTTGTGCTGTACGCTCAGAAACTGCTGACGCTCACCAGAACTGCTGAGCATTGAGGAGCAGAGAGGCTGGGGGCTCCACAGCCCCCCACAGCTGAGGCTGTGCCTGAGCTGAGGTTAATGAGCTGCCCTTGTACAGCCCATCCCTGAGAGCAGCCACCCAGGGCCGTTCTGAAAACCCAATGGCTTTTATTTTTTGTTCTAAGGATGAGAGAAATGTAGTGCTTGGAAAGATGAAGAGGGGAGCAGCAGAAAGGATCTGCAGGGCTTAGGAAAGTCTCTAAAAGTCAGATTGGAGAACCTAACCAATTTGTAAGGTGGGATGCAGTCTGAGAGGATGAGTTGAGATAATTTTTGTCACCATGAGCTTGTGTCATGAGAGGAGGAGAGGCAAGTTGTTCAGGCTGTATTCTATAAATGGAAAGCACCAGGGTCTGCTCTCTTTTTCTGGCACACTATTTTGAGTTTTTTAGACACAACAGTGGTGTTAACATGTGGTTGATGGTGTGACGAGTCAGTCTGGAGGATCTGTGAGTACACAAAGTTCTCCAGGTGCTCATACCCTGAGTTTTGGTCCTCAGCTCTGTCTGTGACAAACCTCTGACCCCCCATAGACATTCAGAAATTTCTTTCAGTTCTATTAGCTCCAAAACCAGCCAGGGCATAGGAAACTCACATGCCATTTTCTTAAAAGTAGGAACAATTCTTGCTAAGGACAGAGTAAATCTATGTATTTGCCATCCTTTAGTCCTCCTGGGCAGTTGCAAACTGTCCCCTTGAGACACAATTTAATAATCTAACAATCTGGGTAGAACATTCACTTGTTGCTCTAGGAGAGCCTGTAACTTTTGGTTATCACACTTCTTATATAAGGTGCCTGATGTGTGATTATTTTTCATACATCAAATATTTGCAAGAGCTCAAGTGTTATCTGGATATTTTAAAAACCATTTTCCTTTCCCTTCACAGACTCAGTGACAGCTTCCTCTGCAGCAGTGAACTGCTGTGGTAGAAAAGAAGTTGCTTGGGCATAAAAGGCTGCTTGGCAGCCAAGTTGTGCCAAGGCAAATCTAAACTAATCACTGCCACAGCAATCTTTGATAAACTCTTTCCTTTTTCAAAGCGACTGGCATTTGGCAATTTCAAGCAATGTGACTCCCTACTGGAGCTATCTGAGCTTGTTCTCTCCAGTTTTTAGTTATTAATACAGACACTTTAGTTATCAAAGATTTGACAGCAATGAAGGATTGACCTCCTGTGATTGAAGATGCAGACAATCTCAGCTTGTTAAAATAATAAATGGGCACCTGTCAAAGAGACGCTCTGAGCAAATGTGGCCCCTGTAGATATCTCTATTGTAGATTTTTAAAAACTCCTTCTGCTTCCTTGTATGGATATTAATTAATAATAATATTTTCTTTCATTGAGATAGATGGAACTGCTAATTACTGTTTCCCCATGAATCCCTCACTAGTACCATTTATCCTGTAATAATTAAACATCTCAAGGCAAAAAAATGGTTGGTTAGAAGTAGTTAGTAGTGATTTAAGTGCTGGTAAAGAATTGGCACATAAATTACTGCAAAGAAGGATGTAGGATCTGTCTCTAAAGTGATCAGAAATAACAATGCAGGACTAGGGATTTTGTTGGGGGCCACTCTGAACAAAGCAAAACAAGAGCCTGATGCTGGAAACACAGCAGGCTATAAAACCCAAAGCTGTAGGAGCACTGAGAGCCCAGGGCACAGCCTCAGGAGGCAGGAGCAGGGCTCCTGGGTGGAGCAGGGCCCATGGGGAGAATTAACACATTGTCATTTATATTCCTGCTCGGAAAGAGCCTGCAAAGGAGAGGATACCCATCCAGTCTGAGACATGGGGCCCCCTTTGTGGCACGTGCTTCATTTTGTAAGGAACACAGGACCTTTAGGTGAAGGGCTTCAGTCACACCTACTGAGCTGCCATTTGCTTTAAGCTGCTGCTCTTCCCACGAGTTTCGGTGACTGGTGATGCACCAGCACCTGCTCCTTTATGAAGTAAAGCAGGTTCACACAGATCCCCTTCAGTGCTCGTGTTGTGCTTGAGGAGGCTGAGGACAGCAATTTTCCTCCCATGGCTGTTATTGCTTCTTATGAGTCCCAGCCCCAAGCTGAGTTCCACAGGACAGAATCACAAAACAGCAAAATGATGCACACTCAGCTTTAGCAAAAACAGGCTGAATGGTGCTGCAATAGGGACAATTTAGCAATTCATTCACTTGTGTTGTGTGCAAAGAAAAACCTGTAACTAAAGAATAAGGAAGAAAACACCAGTGGTGTTCTCTCAGGAATCAATGTGGTGGCAGAAATCAGACCATTAACTTCAAAATACTGAGAATAGGACCTGACTAACTTTTTTAACCAGCTGAGGACAAAGGAACTGACTCCAGTGTTCGTTAGTCTAGCCAATAAAACAGTATCACTGCATCAGAGTCTTACTAAGATTAATGGAGATTGAGGCACAAATCTGATTTTTGTCTATGGCTAATAAAAATCATTTACCACTTTCCAGCCAGTGCAATATCTTTGGAACTAAAACTAGACTTGGAACTCACTCTGTGAGTATATCATGATCTTCAAGAAATAGCTAAAGTTCTTCATTTATCAAAGTATTTCTGATAGGTTCCAAGATAGAAAGATTTAACACAGCCTTGTGAGAATCACAGGTGTCTTGAGGAAAGAAGGAACAAAGTTCCAATATTCTCAGTATGTTTTTTCAGACTTGAGATATTGTATTGAGATCCATACTAATGTACTTGTTTGTAGGAGTTTTGGGGGAAAATGAGTGATTTACCCTGGTTTCAAAGCAAGGTCATATTTGGTCTGCCTAATCATAGACTGTAATTTTAACATTCAGCCTAACCATACAGAAAAAAGAATAATAATGATTTGGGAATTGCATTGTCAATTAAATTGAGCATCAACAACCTTAGATTGATTAAAGTCCTTGTGTTAAACCTTGGGGCCAGTGTTTGGGACTAACCTTGGGTGAATTTGTTCTCCTATTGAAGTACCCAAGCCTCACCCTCAGAAAGGATGAAGTAGCTCTTCTCCAACAGAAAGAAGTTGCTTAGGCTTCTAAATTTGTTTCCTGCCTTTTGTTAGGTGTACCACAAGGCTTTATCCTCTTTTTCATCAGCCACTTCAGGCAGGCAATTTTGCTTTTTCAGCACCAGTTCTTAGCAAACTGTACAGGGTAAAGAGGTAAAGATGCAAGTCATATCAGTAGGGTCAAAGAGCAAGCAAAGAATGAGTGGCACATTGTACTGCACAAGGGAAGCTGTCCTTGCACTGGAGCTGCACAGGTGGCTGGCAGCAACGGGGCACCCCCTGCTCAGCACTGACACAGCTGCAGGGGGAGCACAGGGCAGGTTCACTGCAGCCCTGCCCTTTTCTTCTTGCTGCCTTACGTTATTATTTTCTTGGACCTTCACACTGTTCTGAAAGCTAGAACACAATGAAAATAAATATATATGCAGCAGCTGTATGTTTCCTGTTTCATCTTCAGAGAATGGATATTGTCACAGATAAGGAGGAGAATATAAATCATAAAATCATTCAAGTGTGTTACCTCACCAGTACCATCTCTTTGCTGCTACACTGTCTTCCATGACACTGATTCCCTTGGTCTGGAGGAAAGCAGCAATTTCTGCTTCTCACTTCATCAGCTGTCTAACCAGGCAAGCTTTTAAACCCCCAAACACTGTACTTGAAATTCTAGATCTGCTGAATACAATGCAGAATTGCCATAGTCTTCTCTGAACACAAGATTTCATATTTTAAAGCATTAATTCAAATAGGGTGGAATGTTTTTTGGTTTTTTTTTCCCTTACAGCTTTCTTGTAGCATCCATTTTTAGCATAAAATCCTCCAGTGAGATCCCATTCCAGACTGGCAGAAGATGCACCATCTCTCAGTATCAGTTCTGGGGACCCACCCAAAAGATCTTTCAGATGAGCAAGACAGACTGCCAAGGATTACCAGAAAAGTATTGCTGTGTTACTGCTTTCCAGCTCCTGCTAGAAAAGGAGCAGCACAGAGTTCTTGAGTGAGGTCTTTAAGTCAAAACTGTCTTAAGTAGGAATGAAAAGTTCCATTTGAAATTATGAATCAGTTCTTCAGCATAGTTCCTTTGATATCAGTGAACTAACAAAGAATTGCTTCAGCTGAATATATGTGCCTTGTACATCCTTTCATTTCACAATGGAACTGCTCAGGTGCTGCCAGGGCTCCCTTCCTTCCAGGTGTGTGGGGCACTGCAGGGGATGTGCTCCCTCCTGGCCCTGGGGAGGATGGAGCACAGCCAAAGGAAGGCTGCCCACGAAGCAGAACTCTCAAACGTGCACCCAACGTTCTCATAGCAAGCACTGGAAATAACAATAAGGACTTCTGTCCTCACAGTAAAAGCTTACAGCATCTCATAAATCACCAGAGGAGGATGACTGCACATGTGAAAAATAATCTGTTTGATGGCCAGAGGATCCTGTGAAGGCTTGTGCTTCTGGAAGCACAAGTGGGAGTAGTCCATGTTGGCAGATCTACTGATCTTTGTCTGTGATGGAGAGAAGAAACACTCAGAGATGGTTCCTAAAGTAGGACTCGGCACCCAGGAGGTTCCCCAATTTGTTAAAAGTGCTATTTAAAGTCTCACATTGCAGTGCTGTGATGTCTGAGTATCTTTTTCTTTCCTTTCTTCTCTAACAAGCACTGATAGATCAAGTCCTTTCTTTGGCACTAGGACCAGATGGAGGTTCTTTGCTCTTGCCTTGTCTGCTTAGGTGACATCTGGCAAGGCTCATCTAAACTGCTGAAAAAACCATAAAAACGTGTTTCTGGCCAACACTTGGTACCTCTTGCAGACTGAGCCACTGATGTCTTGTTGCTCTGAGGCCATAGCCCCCCAGAGACAATGACTCTGGTCACTAAACCTTTTCTAAAAGTGCCAACAGGAAAGAAACACAACTCACTTATGAGATGATCTTGTAAACTGAGCTGTTTCATATTATTCTGAGGGCAGAAATAGCAAGGCTGCTGTTTCCTTGCTGGCTACTTTTGGCTAGTGAAAGGCAGGCCACATGGCCATTTGTCTTGTTTTATGGCTGGAAACCTTGCATTGAGCTACAGAGGGTTCTGGTTGCTTTCATCTTTATGGGGGTTGTTAATCTAAGGGCAGAGGTTGCATATCCTTACTTTAAAAACTGATGGAAAGAATTGACTAAAACCCAATTGTTCTGAAGTGGTTTAAAGTGTCACTCATTTTTCACTGCCCCTCTTTTTTTCTGTAGGAATTCTGAAATCTATTCAGATGGCATAAAGTCCACACAAAGGGGAGCCAAGTGTTTTAGTGCAGTGCCCAGCATGCCTTGCAGATGGCTTATAATAAGACAAGAGCTGTCTTTGTCAGAGGTGAATCCATACTTTTCATGTCCAACCTTTACAAATCGTGCCCATGTGGCAGAGTTTGAATTACTTTTTTTACAGCTCTAGAAAACAAATGCAAAAATCTTTCAAGTGCATTCAAAGTCATTACGCTTCTTTGCTGAACTGAATCAATTGTCATAACCTCTGTGGGTGTGTAAAATATGAAATTACCATCACTCTCATAGTCTTTCTGAGTTTGTAAATTAGAAGGAATTGATTATAGGTGCTTTTGGAAAGGACTCTGGTGTATTAAGAGTGTCTTGATGACAAACAGCAATATATTATTTGTAAGATCTTGCTTGATGAAACTGTCTTGTCCACTAATGGCTGTTTGTCTTTGTTATTGTTCTGACTTGCCTTCTAATAAATTGATGTGTGGGCTGAGATTTATCATGTGATGGCTAGAGGAAACAGGAGACTTTGCCCATTGAAGTGGTTGTAATACTTGTTTTATTTGATAATTTCAGATATTTTGAAGTTAGTTAATGTCAATATTTTCCAGTGGAGTCATTCTTTCCCCAAGAACCAATTTTTATAAATAGTTGCTGTAAATTTAATTTAAATAAATAAAATAGTCTAGTTTTCTCTCTATTTCACTATTCACATATTTTATGCAGAGGATCTATAAGTTATGTTGTAGCACTTTTCTTTATATATTGAAATTACTCCATGTCTTGCTATATTCTTATCTCTTTTTTTATTTGTTTGTTTTCTGTCATATTTTGAGAAATCTTTATATATATAGTGGAAAATCATTCTTTGATTTCTACTTCATAATGTTTTAATTCTAAATCTTCAGCTTGTTATTAGCAGGACTTGTTCTGCCTGATTTTATTAGAACTCAATTGCTCTTCAGTCATTTTCTAGTGCAGAATTGGCATCTCATGGTTCCAGTTAGGCATGACATAAAAGAAAAAGTGGAAATTGAAATGGGAGAGAGTTATTAAAATATAATTGCAGTTTGGTTTAAAGTTGGGTTGATCTGGATTTTGAACAGCTGGATACTGATAAGACTTAAAGAGAATATCTAGAGCTTGCTTTTCTGCCTTCCTCTGAGCTCCTTCAGCCTTTATCTAAACACCAACAAAGTCACTGTGCCAGCTTTGACAGACTGACCCATCCTGGCAATTTTTTGTGGGCTGTTTGCCCAAATAAGTGCAAAGAAACTCCATGGGCCATAGGTACACTAAGACAATGTGGTTTCAAAACAATTTAACCTTTAAATGCATTTTTTCCATATTCCCCACTGTGATGCAGTAGGACCCTCCCTATGTGTAGCTGTGGGATTATGATTTACATCAGGCAAACTTAGAGACTTTGGAGCTGTAGTTTAATATGTTTACATTGTTTAATAGTTTACATTGCCATAGTTTAATATGTCCTGCAAATCATCACAGCAGAAGAGCCAAACTCTCCATGGGGAGATGTTGAGTTGGACACCATGGGATTCCTCAGGGTTAGAATCATGTTTCCATCACTGGGAACCAGCATTGTTGAAAATTCCCGGTGGTAACACCAAGGGGTAATGAAATAAAAGGCTGAACAACAATACTTGGAAGGAGCAGAGAGAAATCTACTCTGTGCCATATGGGAAGTTTAAGATGTGTCAGGTTGTTAAAGATGATATCCCCATATTTTTCATTGAAGCTTTTAGAGGGAGATGTAATGGAAATAGATGAGCAGAGGGGCATATTTTTCACCAGGTAGGCTTTCTCTGTGTTGCATTGATTGTGTGTGTGTATCAGATGCCTGAATATATGTTGTATTAAAAGGTTACCTTTTATGCTGCTATATGCAATGCATGTAGTTTTTCACAGACAGAAAAATAGCATTACAAACTGCAATGAGGCATTAATTAAGACAAGAATTTGTCTTAGGAGTTCAGTGTATGTTTGAATTTGACAGGGAGGGGCTTAAACACTGCTACAACAGCAGCAAAGGCAGGATCTTGTCACTGAATCACAGAATTGTTCAGGTTGGAAAAGACCTCTACAATCATTGAGTTCCCCCAGCACTGCCGAGGCCACACTAAGCAAGTCCCCAAGGGCCACCACGTCCGTGTGGTTTTTAATTCTCTCCGGGGATGGGAACTCCACCACTGCTCTGGGCAGCCTGTACCAATGCTTGCTAGCCCACTCTGAACCTCCCCTGGTTCAGCCTGAGGCTGTTTCCTCTTGCCCTGTGTCTTGTCACTTGAGAAGAGAACAACCCCCAGTTTGGCTCCAACCTCCTGTCAGGTGGTTACAGAGAGGAATGGTCTCCCCTGAACCTCCTTTTCTCCAGGCTAAACACCCCCACTTCTCTCAGCTGCTGCTCAGAGTTGCACTCCAGACCCTTCCCCAGATCCTTTCCCTTCTCTGGACATACTCCAGCCCCTCAATCTCTGTCTTGTCCTGAAAAGCCCAAAACTGACACCAGGATTTAAGGTGCAGCCTCACCACGGCCGAGTACAGACACCTTTAATGCTTCCTTGGCATTGTAAGCTGACAAGGCAGTGAAAACTGTGACAGCTGGGGCTTTTACAACTCTACTAGAAATTGTGCCAAAATCCAGCCAATTTCTAGTTCAAATGGCAGCTTGCACCCTCAGATGACAAATTATACCTGGTCAGTACAAGGACTGAAAACAAGCATGTCAACTTTTTTTTCCTACCTCTGGGTTCTTTATGAAACCAAAATGCTGCTTTCTTAAAGTTTGTTTGAATAAAATAAAACCCACAACAACAAAACCAGCAGCAGTGATAAATGTCCAGGCCACCAAGTCCAGCTGACCAATTCAGAGGGGTCATCCAGGTGTTCTTGTCAAGGAGCAAATAGATGATGCTTCCCTGCATGATCCTTAGTTACTCCATGCAGTGCCTCACTGAAAAATTTCAGCATGTAATAGCTGTCACTCCTTTCAAAACCATAAGCCTGTGATGTCTTTATATAGTGCAGCAGTGCACTGTGGCAAGCTTTATGGTTTTGACAATATATGCCTTTGCTCTTCTTTAAAACAAAAAGGGTATTGTTGAAATCCCTGTGGCTTTATTACATACAAGTGGCAAGCTCTTTACTTTTTCAGTAATCCACATCTGTCAGCCGCTGCTTACGAGATAGCCCAGGGGTTATCTGCCCTTTGTTATTGCTTTGATTCCTTTCATTCGTTTGCTTGCCCAATTTAATAACAAGGAGAGCTCCAGCTTCTTGATGATTTTGTTGGCATAACACCAAGCTCATCGGCACTCAACTCCAAGGCGGTGCTGTGGCTGCAGCTCTGCGTGTTGGAAGCTGCTATATTGGGTCAGCATCTTTGCTGAAGCATCTTGCTGTTTGGTTTATTCTTTGTTCTTCCTCTATTGCTCAGTAGTTGTTGTGCAGCAGCCATGTGGGCTTTATCATCTCAGAGAAATGTTTTGTAAAGCAACAAAATTTCCTCTGAGCGTAATGAACCATTCTGTTATGTGAATTTTGGGGTTTTGTCTAAATGTTTTAAATATGAGGGGATACCACTGCTGTAGCTCCTTGTTGTCTACCAGCATGCAGGAAAGCTGTGATACATAAATAACAGATGCAGAAGAGAACAGAGCAGAAAATTGCCAATTAAAGAACGTTGTATAACAACTCCTCCATCTGGGTCACCAGCAGGGTTTGAACCCAAAGTGTGCCCTGCTGCAGGCACGGGGGGCTCTTAGCCTCTCCTGCAGCACCCAGGGAGGGCCGTGCACCATAAACCTGCTCTCCCTCGTGCTGCCTCCCTGCTGGGCATGGCCAAGGAGGAGCTTCTCACTTAAGTAGCACCATGCAATAAAAATGTGGCCAGTTTGTTTTCTAGTGCAGTCACAGCAAAACATCTCTCCAGACAATCGTTTCCTGACATTTAGCAGGATTGGGTTTCTCTTTCCACAGATGCAACCATGGTAACTAATTTTTTTTCTAAGAGTTGATGTCTATTGAGTTGGTGATGTGTGAATGTTTCCCACCTTCCTGCAGGTGCTGTTGCTCACCTTCATGAATGTTTTTAGCTTTGCTGATGGGTAACTTCTCCTTTCTGGCTGCGCTGTTGAACAGCCATCACCAGCCTGCCTGAGAACAGTCAGCTGCACAGAAAGAACTGAGAAAGGCAGTGTGAAAGGCATTTCCCTTCCTCCCACATTCACAGTTCTGTCTGTAGTGCTTTACAGAGATTGCCATCTCACAGAGGAGAGTTTTCCGCAGTCATTGGTGCTGGGGATTTCTCTGATTCCACAAAAACTGATCTGGACACTGCTGGTAATGGTTATAGACAGAAGCTAAGTCACCCACCTGTTTCTTTCCACGAAGGGAAGTAGTCATCAGTGCTGCAAAACAAATACACTTCACACTGCCTGTCTGGCGTCTGGGGAATGCCTTAAAGCAGCTCTGCTACCCGTGCTTCCCACAGCCCTGCTGCATTGACAGACACATCCGATCAGGTAACCCTCAAGCCATCTCCTCCTGACAGAATTGCCCTGGGTGCCTGAGCAGCTCTCAGAGCGTGGGTTGGGTTGCTACGCTGAGAGTGGGGGCAATGCCTTTCACACTCCACTCAGAAGAGGGTTTCTGACACATCAGAGGGGAAGGCTCCCACAAATCCCAGTGTCAGGCTGAATACGAGGATAACTTGGCAGTTGTACACCAGCAGAGGTGTGAGCCTTCATTGTCAGCTCTCAGAGTGATTTACAAAATAATTTTAAAAATTCATGAACCTCCTTCTTTATAAAGCGTTGTTGTGAAGTTGAATATTTTATTACATGAGGCAACCATCATTCACTGCTAGGGAAGGGTATGTGACTGCTGCTTTGAAAGGCCAGGATGCTTGGGTGGCTGGCATTGGAGGAAAGGAGTTCTGGCATGTATTTAGTGACTAATCACCTCAACAACACTTTCAGACCTGGGCCTTCTGAGAAAGGACTCCTGACATTCAGACCAATTTTTCAGATTTCCTTCCTATGTGTGCACCCTGGTTGGGATTTTTTTTATTCTTATTTTTTTAAATTCCTTTTTTTCCTTATGATTACAAATTCATTCTCATAAATTAAAAGCTGATTTAGTTGGAAATATAAGATTTCAAGGTCAGGTACAAGTTTTCCACATGGTTCATCATGACTGCAGCTGCCCACCCAGAGCAGAGCAGAACAGCACACCTCTACTGAGCTTTGCAGGCAACTCCTTCCCAGTCAAGAATGAGCAAACACAGCAGAACAAACAAGCAAATAGTTCCTTTTTTGTAGCTGTGAAGAAATACAGAATTGCCTCTGTGGATAATAGGCCACAAGCTTTGTCCTGAGTTTGCAAGACCCTGGGACTGAGGCCTGTCAGGCCCACCTTGTCTGATCTCTTCTTACTCTGCCTTTGCTTTACTTGGTTTAGCTGGGATGGCACTTTCTATAATTGATCAGGAGTCTGTCTCTGGTTTACTTTTGTTTGTCTGTGATGGAGACCTGCCCTTTTATATAGACAGCAGTAACAAGCAGGTGTTCTGGGTAGAATGGGATATTTATGACTCCAGCAGAATGATGCAGTGTAGAGAAATACAGGCTTGGTGTGACAGCAGGGATGAGAAGGAGATGCAGGATGCAGCAGGGAGGGGTGAAAAACATGGGATATAAGAGATGGGGTAGAGAATTGACACTGGAGACATAGCACCTGTAAACAATTCATTAGTGGTCAGTTTAAAAAAATGCAAAATTGTGTGTGCCCTCTTTACCCATAAATAAGAATTTGGCTGTAACATATTCTACATTGCTGTGGCACTGCAATAAAATAAAATGCTTGCCTGCCATGTTTAAGAGGTGACTGGCAGCTATGCAAACCTGGTCACAACACTAAACTCCAAAGCCCCCAGGATAATTTAAAAATGACTGCCACATCTCCATGAGTCATGTAAACCCACTCAGCTGCACTGAATCAAACATATTCTGGTCAACTAGAGCTTGAGCACAGCCCATGGAACAGGATTATTAATGAAAAGGACCATAGGTTGGGTTTTATTTCTTTGTCTTTTATTGAAAAAGCAACCTTTCCCCCACAATTTATTAGTTTAAAGCCTGGTATTGACCAAAATTTGAGGTAGTATTGGTAGACTATAACTCTGTGCCTCTGTGGTTAGTTACAGCACAAACACCTCCACGTTCTCATTTTTCTGCCTGTCAGTCCTATGCTTTGGGCCCCATCTCAGCTCCCTCAGCAGCCCATCCAGTGGAGCCCCACCCTGGGCAGCCACCCCAGAGTGGCACAGCCCAGTCCATCCCTCTCCTCTCCTGCAGGATTCCCTGTCCCAGCCAGGGGATGGGCTCTGCTGGCTCAGTGCTCTGGGCACGGCTGGTGAGCACTGGAGAATGGGATCTTGGTCAGGGCTCAGGGAGCACTGCTGGCTGCACGCTCAGAGCTTTACCTTTCCTGCAGACAAGGTGCTGCTTTTCAGCAGGTCTGGACCCACCTGTGTTTGTGTGCAGCAAAGGGGTTGGTTGCCAGCTTTTTTTGGTTTTTTTAGGAGTTGGTTATCAGCTTTTGTTAACTGCTCCAAGAGATCAGGTGTTAGCATGGCAACATTTGACAATGATCAGAGTCTTCACTTAGGTTGTTTTGTTAATTCAAACAACTAGACGTCCCCTCTAAGGTTTTCTTTTATGATTTCTGACCTTTGTAATACTTGAGCTTCAAGGGGCAGCCAGAAGAGAGCCTCTCCCCAGGGCACAGGCAGCCTGACAGCGCTGCAGGTACTCAGTGCTAACATTTCACACTTGAGACTCCTGGCTCTCCCTGGTCCCTGCTTGCTGCCAGGAGGGAGGGATGTGCTCTGGATTGGCATCTGGTGTTGTGGTGAGCTGTAAAAGCAGGTCCTTAGGGTGTCCTGATGCTGGCATTGCTCATGGGAACTGGCAGGTCCTGGCAGGTACACAGCCTCCTGTGATACTGAACGGGATCCCCTGCACGTGGTAACAGCAGACAATCACAAACCAGCACTCCTGGGTTTGGGCATGTTTTATACACCACTGAATTCAGATGCTGACCATCAGCCCAGGCACTCTGCTTGTGAGGATGACAGCAAGCCCACTAAAGAGTGAGAGGGGAAGGATACCTGCTTAAATTTTGCTTTAAAAGGGACAGTGACCACTCACAAAGAGTAACATCACAACTATGGAGGGCAGGAGGTTAGCAGCAGGCTGTGAGTACTCCTGACAGGGCAAATGTCCCATCAGGTGGGTAAAACAAGCAGAGAGAAAAGCATCTTAAGCACAGTTTTAGGAGCAATGACATTTTGTTTAAGAAAAGACAGCAAAATAGGTGCACTGGACATGAAAGAGTGTAGCCAAAGCAGGGCCTGTTGCACCATGGAGTGAAAGAATATCAAGTAAAATATTATGAAGCTGGACATAAGCATGCTAAAAACATATCTGGTGACAATGTGTAAGTATCCCCTGATGTAACACCACTAATTCAATAAGAAACAAATGTGCAAATATAAGCAGAAATGTAGAATTAATATCTATCAACAAATCAACCATTCAGGAATTGTATGCTTGCACAAATGGGGGTATTGGAAAAATGTGTATATGGTAAAATATGCTAAAAAAAGAGGGTCTAAAAGGGTATAAAAGGAAATTTTTATGGGAAGAAAAAGAATTATATATGTTTTGTGTACATATTTGTGTGTGTGTGTATACACCACACAGAACAAGCAAACAAGATGTCTGGTGAAAACAGAACAAGTCCCTGTCCCCCTGAAAATAATAAATGGCCAGAAGCAGATTGGAGCTGCTTTTGGAGAGCTGAGGTGTGAGAGAACCCCAGGAATGATAAGAAAAGAAAGATAGGGAAGAGCTCATAAACTTGGCCACCCTGAATCAGCATTAACTACTTGCAGCATCCTCATGGTAGCTGTACACTCACAGCTAATTTAGAGTGAGATTCTTAAGGGCTAAGTTAATTGCATGTGTAATGCTATTTTTTCATGAAGACTAATAATTAACCTGTACTGGTAAGTGAATATCAATCTGGTGTGGTTCTGAAATTTGGAACTGGCCTGATCTCAGTCCTTTAAACACACCCACCACGTGGATCTGTTAATTGCCTGGTTAGTACACACAAACACAGAGTATATGTGTGAGTGTTCAGCTGCAGGCAAGGAGAGAGGGAAACACCCAGGACATGAGTTGCTGTAGCCTTGAAAGCCAGGTCAGAGGCTCTGGGCTATGGCCCATGGCAAGGTCAGTCACACAGCTGAGGCAGGCAGACAGAGAACTTGAGCTGTCTTCAACTTCTGACCACAGCCAGCAGCAGGGGCTGCCAAAACTCCTCGTGCTTCCTGATTCAGAATCAAAGGTTTCTCTCCATGCCTCTCCTTTGCCAGCAGCTGCCCAGCCCCTCTCCACTTCAGCCAGGGCACTGAGACGAATGCTGCTCCCTGTAAGGAGTGCAAGGAGGGCACATCCCCTCCCTGGAATCCACACCTTCTGCCTCCTGAGAGACCACACCAAAGGTCAGCCCCTGGAGTGCAGCAAACTGCAGCCTCTCTGACGCCTGTCTGCAGGGGGAGAAAGGGAGGCTCAGTGATGCCACGGGCACAAATCAGAGAATTGCATTTTCAAACTGGCAGTTTCAGGTGTTTCATATACCACTGTATCCCATGTAGTGCATATCTAGTATTTTAAGAGAGTATGATATATATCAAAAACATTTAACATCCCTTTTCTATCCATTCCTATGCCTCCTTTCTGGGTAATATTTCTATCCCAGAATTTCAGATTCTGAAATGCTGAGCAGCTGCAGGGATCTTTTAGATAACAGCAATAGTCTGCCTGTCACATAAATGTTCTCATAATTAGCATTTTCTTTGCAAAATTTTTCTCATCTTGGGCAAGTAGGAATTTTTATATCCATAATAGTTTTTCAGTTTTGGTTACCTTTGTGAGCACTATTGTTTGAATAGGGAATTTGCCACCAAGACAACAGTTCTCTCCCTTCAGCCTGAGCTCACCTTTGAGTTTGGGACACCTTCAGATTGCCTTGTGCAGACACATTTGCTCAGCACGGATTCTGTTCTCACTGGAGATGCATGTATGTACTCAGAAATGTTCAGATATTATTTCCTTTGAGGTCTCAAGGCAGTTAATCTCGTTGGTAGCCCTGACCCCAGGCCCAGCTGCTGCTGACAGGCTGAGGTGGCAGCACCAGGGACAGGCACAGCCCTCGAGCTGCCAGGGGTCTGGGCAGCTCTGGGCCCGTGTCACAGGTACAGGTGCTCTGCCTGTTGCCATGATTGCATGGATCACACAAACACAGCTTCTCCAGGCACCAGAGCTAGGGATAGACACAGGACCCCTCTGCTGTGTAACTGTGCATCTCCAGAGGGAGGGAATGAGTCCCTCGTGTGACATCTCCCTGCATTTGCCTTCCTGACAAACTATTTTGCAAGTGCAGGGAGGAATGCTGCTCTTTATTCAGTCACTTATTACATGAGGCTGTGGTACTGTTTGAATCACAAATTGCATGCTAATGGCCTAATTCATAAACCATTGACATTTTTTATGAGCCCTTAACATTCAAAAGTGAAGAATTTGTGCTCAAAAAATGATTTGCATTGCAAAATTCAATAATTTAGTTTCTCATATTCATTAATGCCTAAGCCCACACCACATAACTTATCCCAGTCTAACTACACTTCCCAGAACACTGATAAAAACAGGATACACACTAGTTCACCTAAAGGGCTTCTATTTGCAACTAACTCTTTACCTGCACTGATTGATTATATTTGTAGAGAGGAAAAATCCAGCTCTGCAGCAAGTGTGATGAATGCACTCAGCAATGGCTGCTTTGAAGCTGCTTTCTGCTCTAATCATGTTTTCCTCCAATGGCATTAACTACCATAAAATATGAGATCATAAAGGGTAACGACATCAGACAACAAAATCATCCTGCAGACTGCTCAGTCCCACTGTATTAGGGAAGGATTCATGTTTCATTAATGAAAACTTGCTTTGCTTTTGACCTGATATCACTGCTTGTTGAAACCAGATGAGAAAACTAATAATAAATGTGTAGCTCCTAAATCATCCACAAATTCCTAGTGCTGTAAATCACCCCCTTTCACAGGGGGGGGAAAACTGAGGCATATGCACAGCAAATGGCCCAATAACTCCTGCAGGGTCAGCTGGACCTCCCTGACTCTGTCCAGTGCTCAGCACAGCTCCTGTGGGACATGCACATGCCAAGGTGATTAGTGTTATCTAAACAAGCTTTAGAAGTAGTTTTTTGTGTACTGAAAGCAGAATAGGTCTGTCCCCCTGGGTCTGTGTCCTTTCAGGACGTTTGTGGATGGATGGTGTTGCACAGGCACTCTCAGACAGGGGTTTTTAAAGGCAGGTGATTTGGGGGGGGTCTCTGCATAAGGTAATGTTCCCATGGGGAGCCCAGTCTCCCAAAAAGGTTGGTGCTTGTTTCCTGGGTGGAGGTGGGAGCCTCTGTTCTAGGTGTCCTTGCAGAAGTGTCTCCAGCTGGTTTAGGTGAGACCCCAAATTGCTGGCACTCAGCAGGCCTGTGGTCCTAGGGGACTGTTCCAGCATGTTTAATTCCTTGCCATTGGTATATCATAACTAAAGACAAAACAGCTCTTAAACAGCTTAACTGCTTACAAATGACTTCCCACCTGCAACAATTCCTGTAAACTATTTACAAATAGTGATGCACAGCTTGATCCCTTCCACAGCAGAAACCACCACGGGGAGTCTCTGGAGGGCAAGGCTGCATTCTCCACCCTGTTTGTTAAATAACACATTTAGGCATTCAGACCAAGCTAAACGCAGCAGGAGCTGCCTGGGGCAACTTCTGCAACTGCCCAAAATTCCTCCCAGAGAGCTCCTACAACAATAATGCCAACATTTAATTGTGATGGTTCAGTCAGTCACCTCCTTTCCAGCTGTCCAGCTGTCCCAAGCCAGTCCCTCACCCCATCTGTGCAGAGACTGCCTGGGCCTTCCTGGGTAACCCAGAGAATCAGTGGCGATGGACCTGGGTGTGCCCCAAGCCCAGCCCCAAAAGCCAGCTACACCACAACTGGAACTGGATGTATCCATTACTGCCCTATCCCTTCTGTCCCCCAGAGTGCAGTTTGGGATGTGAGGTGTTCAGGTACCCTCACACCACAGCACAGCAGAAGCTCTGGGCACACAGCTGCAAAGCCAGCCTTACCAGAGTAAGGATTGTGCTCCATCTGCGCTGGCATTTCAAATAACAAGCTTTACGTGCATCTTGAGGGGCTTTCTGTTACATATTTATTCAGTTCTAGTAAAGAGAAAATGATAATTGACAGGATAATTCACCAGCATCTGTTCCATCCCAATATAGGGTCTGAACTTACTTGCATTTGCAGCCTTCTCCACAATACAGTAGAGAAAGAGATGCTCATTGTAGATCAGTGAGTTCTTTCCAGTGTCATTATGATGTTGAAAGTGACATTTATACAGTCCCTTTTTTGGGTTGGCCCTGAGGTTGCAGACACAGTATGGGAAATGCAACATCAGGAATTTCATAGGCACATCCATGTGGAATGGTCTGCAGCACTGGCCTTTTGCTGTATTGCTTCTTTCTTCTTTTCAGTCAGCACTTGATGTTTCTTTGGAATATTGGTGTCTTTTGAAACCCAGTAGCTGAAGTTGCTGGTAATTAATAAAGAAGCAGCTACAATATATTTGCAGAACTTCCTGCCTGAGGTTGGCTGTTAAACTGACCTGAATCACAGTTCCATAATTATGTGATGGCAAAGGCTTTGGGAGCTGCTGAACCATGGACACTTCAATTTTAAAGGTCAGATGAAATGCTGATTTGCTATAAAACAAATCAATACACACACACAAAAAAAAAAAAAAAAAAAAAAAAAGGTTGAAAAATGTAAACTTCCCCCTTGCCAGTATAAAACCCATGGATTTGAGACTGGCAGATTATGTATGGGTGTAATCAGTGGATAACAGTTTTTCCTTTGCTAAAGCTAGAGCACCATGAGGCCTCAAGGACAGCTCTTCCCAGACAGCATCCAGTGTTTGCAGAGAGGTCTGAGTTGGTACATGGCAGTCAAAGGTCCCTTGGACCATTAGGTCAGAGGATTGCAGAAGCTGCCTTTGGAATTCTCTGCACAACGCATATCCCAGTGTAGCAAGTGTGAGCATTCTCAAATCTCCAGGCAAGCTCTCTTGTTTGTTGCCTTTCTGCCGTGTGAGGAAGATGCTAATGACACATTTACACGATTTTAGTGATTCCTAGGCAAGTTTCCAATCCCTTTAACTGTGCTGGACGTGTCCTTTTTAAACCATCCTGGCAAACCAGAGAAAGAAGCACTGACTGTTGGGGTTCAGGCAGGCCCTGGTGAGCCCTGCCCATCCCAGGCTCAGCTCCTGTCTTGTTGCACCACAAGCCATGGATTGCTTTTCTCCTGCAAGGGAACAGCTGGGCAGACACAGGGACAGCCAGCAATGCCCCTGTCACACCCTCTGGGCTCCCAGCTCCTGCCCAATGGTCCCCTTTGCCCCACCCCTACAACCTGCTGTCCCACTGGGACCCTGCAGGTTGGGGCAGAAGTTAGAGTCTGATGAAATCTAAGATTCCCTCATTTGTCTCATGGAGCTAAAGATAACTTTTAAATCCTAGTTGGGCACACTTAATATTTTATGCACAGCTGTGCCCATCTCAGATTTCAGCATTGACACCAAAACAACATGCAAATCTGGCTCTAGTGAAAGCTGAAAAGTTGTAGTTCTTTTAATTGCATAATTTTGGCAGCAAGAAGGGTGGAAGATTCTTGAGGCATTTGAGTGGTCTTGGGTCAGTCATATTTTTCTGCTTTTCTCTCTAGCTATATGCTCTTGAAAACATTAACTGAGAAATGAGAGCTGATCTCTGAGTGTTCATATGATGTGATATTTAAAATAGTTTACTTATTTGGAATTTTATTTTTTTTTAAATTAGCAAATTAATAAATCTCTTTGAGTTCTAGAAAATAAGATGTTCATAAGTAGAAATGGCCAGATCTCAAGTGCCATTAGCTCAATAATATAGTCCTAAAAGGTGGCCATTCTGATTTTGAGCAATACTTTATTCTTTATTCTTTGAGCAATACTTCATCTCTGAGGACCAAATAATTGGGTGACATAAATGAAGGTAGCTCAGTGGTGTTTTTCTGACCAGTATGAACTTTACTTTTTTATAGGCACATTTCAACATGTCCTCCTCCAAGCTGGAAGCTGTAATTATGAGTCTGCCTTTTATAAGACAGAGTATATTTCCCTTAAAAATGCATAAGCCTCCCTATTATTGCTACACAGCAGATGGAGTGGCAGAACAGAGCTGCCTTGTGGATTGTTAAACCAAACTGTTGCTGGGAAAAAAACACCACTGAAGACCAAGATCAGTAATCATTTCAGAAAAACAGGTTCCTGTGCCCCTCCAATATATTTCTGTGTTACCTCCATAGCAGAGACTGATGAACACATGTATTTGTATGAAATGCAGAAGCAGCATGAGCTTAATGTTACAACTGCTTCTAAGTGCAGTTTGCATTTGTAATTTAAAGTTGTTTCAAAGTAGTGAAGGGAACTAGGGAGTTGTTTGGGGCGATAGAATATAGAGGATCATTACAAGCACTTGCAGATCATATTTTGCTTGAACTAATTCCTCCTGATACTTTAATATCAAACATAACCCATGCCAGTTTTACATCTCAAATATATTTGGTATTTCAAAAAATAATTAATAGTGTCAGTTTTATTAATGTGTTAAAATATGAATTAAAAACATGACAAATCAACGGGAAACAGCAGTCTGTTTTAATGAATATTTCATACTGTGCATCAATAAATCATAGATCAAAGGGAATGGAGCATATTCTGCAATACTACTTTTCTGTCAATGTGGGGTTACTAAAAGTTTTACAAGTTGTTTTGGCACTTACTTAGTTGCACATTTGAATTAACATTTTAGGAGGGAAATAAAAAAGTTATGGCACTGAATCCCAGGAGAGTCTGGTGTTCAAAACAGATTGTCCTACTTCCTTATCATTTGATTGCTTTAAGGAATCCGTGGCTGACCACAGCGTGGCAGGTCTGTGTGGTGTGTGCAGGTATCCTGCTGCTCTGCCTCCCCAACCAGGCTTTTCCCAAGCTGCCCACGTGGGCACTGGCAGAAGGTGAAACTTCTCCTTACAGAGCATCTTGACCTCCTTGTCCATCTTCGTGACTGATTTGCTGCATGGCACCTTGAGCTGTGCAGATTTCTGATCTCTCTGTTTTGCCAGAGCGTCCAAGGGCTCAGATATGAGTGCCTGTCTTACCAACTGTGTGTGCACATTTAACCCCTGAGATCCTTTAATGATGTACGCTGTACAAACAGAAAACTTGATGGAATGAAACTATTTCGTTTTTGGTGGCTGGTCAGGCACGGAAATGCAGGAATCCTCCCGTGGCTGCTTGTGCTCCTGGAGAGAGAGGTTTTTCCCAGCAGGTTCAGATCTCTCTCTCTCCTGTCCTGATGCACTGCACTGCACACAGAGGGGAATGAGCTCTGCTTGTCCTCAGTGTCATCCAGCAGCCACCAGCCCCATCACCTCACTGCACCCCCTCGAGCTCTGAGCTCAGCACCATCATGGTCCCAGGGCTTCTGACCCATGGTCCCAGAGCTGCTGACCCATGGTCCCAGAGCTTCTGACCATCATGGTCCCAGAGCTGCTGACCCATGGTCCCAGGGCTTCTGACTGCCATGGTCCCAGATCTTCCAACCATCATGGTCCCAGGGCTTCTGACCATCATGGTCCCAGGGCTTCTGACCATCATGGTCCCAGAGCTTCTGACCATCATGGTCCCAGAGCTTCTGACCCGTGTCTCCAGAAGATGGGCACAAATTTCCTGCAATCTCCCAGGTAGATGTTCCCACACAATATATTTGTGTGATAGCACCAACTGCCTCCCTTTTTCTAATAGAAAACCTGAGAGGATTACACACATTCATTTAGTTAAAGATGCAAGGCTATTCACAGTAATTAGCTGCCACTAATTAAGTAGTGAGATCAGGGATAGAAATGGAGACAGAAGTCATTCAGGGTATAACTGCTGAGTGGTGTGATTTTGCTGTACTCCTCTGATGTTCCACAAGAACCATAAATCCCCAGATCTCTGCAGTGGGCAATGAGGAGTTTAAGTCTAAAAATTATTACACTAATGCCAGAAAAGGCTACAGGACAGCTTTGGTGGTGTAGATAATGTGATCTGTCCTTCTTAGCCTCATCTCAGAGATGAGTGACAGTACTGTGTCCTGCCCATTTGATTCCTCTGGGAGAGCCCCAGCAGTGCTGGAACATGGAATTCCCATGTGATCCCAGCTAACAGAACAAAAAACCAAGCAGAAAGGGGGAAGCCCTCTTGACCATCATTTTGCTTTCATCACAGTGAAAGCAGATTCAGTCTTTGAGGACAGAACTGGAATGCCAGAATGTGCAGAGATTAATCTAAAACTAATACCAATTGCTCCCTATCACATTCAGTATATTTGATATAATTACCTTAAGAACAGCCTCAAAATGTTATATTGTTGAAGCTGCCAGATGGAAGACATGCTCTGCTGATAGCAAGCATAGCAGACGATGATATTGAAGAGATTTGGAAGAGTTTTAATTAATCTGTCTCTCTTTTTTTTTGTATAATTGACATTACATTGGGCTCATTTGTTCTGTGGAACCCAAGCACTTGGCTCTTGGTTACAGGACTTTAATGGATAAAGGTTTCCCTGAAGAGAACTAATAAAAGTCAAGGCTCTCAGCTTTTATGAAAATGACTGCAGGTTACCTTAAAGAGAAGATGGTTTCCTCCACTATGTGAAGCAAAACTTCATAGATCAATGCTGACATAAGATGGTGCTTAAATGGGTAATTTTTTTTCAGGCATTTATCTTCTCTGGCTGAGATCCATTATTTTATTGCCCCGGTTGGAAACACCACACTGCGTGACACAAGCATGGTTTTAATTAGTCTGAAAAGTTTTAATTGGGAAACAAAGGGAGATATCTCATAGATTATTATTGCAACCTTTAATTGTGTGACTTGAGAGACCATTAATTATCTTGATGGGGAGATGACACACCTTTCTGAACTATGACACTCATATTTACACCACCTTTTACAGAATACAGTACCTGTTGACTTTCTTCCAGCCTTTCATTAAGGAACTGCTGTGATAGGAATTAACTACAGTAATTCCATTACAAAACCTGCTGTCCAGTGGAATTTTTCTGGAAGATTAGATTTCTGAAAGGGAAAAAGGCCATTTAAGCTAAGCATTTCCTCAAGGCTCAAAGTAAATAACCGATGAAGAAGGTCAGAATGAATTTAGAACTCTTAAAGGTCTGCTGTACACTTGCGTGCAGTGTGCGAAAAATAAACAGTGCCTCTTTCCAGTACAGTGATTTTTATTGTTTTAAATGTTTCACATTTCAGTTTAGGGGAGAGATGAGAAGCGCAGAGGACAGAATCTGATCAAAATGATTTTACTCGGAGGAAGAGCAGCATTTTAAGCAGACATTTCAAGGTTGAAGTGATACTGGTAGCAGTTGCTTGGCATTAACAACAAAGAAAAGACTTGTTAAACCCATTGGGGCAGAACAGCAGAGAGGAACTTGGTGACCTGGGGTTCTGCTCATGCCACTGTGCATTCACCACGTGTAGGGAAGGTGCAGAGCACAGGGCTGGGCATGTATGGAGTGTTTATTATTAACTCTACACCCACTGTCAGCCTGCAGTGGGTGGCATGCACTGCCTGCTTTCAGCTCCTCTTTTACAACAGAGATGCTGTCAGGACCTGGTCATTTTTAGTAGTTCTATAATTGAGTCTGTATTGAGTGAACTAGTTGAGAGACTTTCAACCTTACTTTATATTGCTTTACTGGAAATTCAGAAGATTGCTTTAAACTGTGTTAATATAGTTGTATTGTTATTTTTGGGGGTTTTTTCCTGGAGGTCAGCAGTATCTACTCTGTTTCTGTGAAAGGAAATTAAAATATTCCCTGTGCTACCACAGGCTAACTAGATACTGAGTTTATTTTAAAAGTACAGCCAGGTGACCTCTTTTTTTGACCAGGAGCAGGTGGACAAGTGGAGGCTGGAGCTTTGATCCCATACAAACCTCCTTCCCTGCCAAGCTTCAGCTCATACAGATCAGTGGGAGACAATATTGCACTCCTGCTAGTGGGGCTGGAGTAATGAGGGAAAAGGTTATGTCTGAGTCATGGAACCACACAGGTGTTTCACAGGGAGTTGCTCTGAGATGGAGTAAGGACACAATTGAAGTTATTATGCCTTTCCTGCAGACACCAAAAGAGCTAAAGTTAATCAAAGCCATCTGAACATATGCTGTATACTAACCAAGAGGACATGCCCTGACAAAAATCACAGGAATGGATTCCCCTTTGTGTGTGCTCTGTCTGACCCACCTACAAGTGGGGAAATAAAGTTTTAACGAGTGCTTTCACTTGGGGAAATCTTTCCACAACTACAGAAGTCGTTAGGCTTCATCTGCAGTAGCTACAGTCATTGGAAGCAAAGTGGCCATCAGCGATGCTGGAATGTCTCTACAGCAGAGCTTTTGCAAATTAAGAGTCTGATGCTGCATACTGATTGAATGCTGCAAACTGCTTCCCCCTTCTCTGTCCTTTATTTCTTCTTCTCTCAAGTTGCTGTCAGGAGTAATCCCTCTTCTAATATACTGAGATGGGGAAAATCTCTCTTCAGGGTTTTTCTGGTTGGTTGGTTGTTTTTCAATTAATCTCAGGGAGGGCTCTGCTGGGTTGGTGACATTGGTTTGCTCCTCACACGTGCAGCATTGCAGCCGTGGCTGTGCTCAGTGCTGAGGGCAGGCTGTGCAACACAGGGAGCATTGTCCTGCACTAGTGGTCATTTAGGCTTGGCACCAGCTCCAAAAGCACACATGTAACTGTGTTGTGGGATACTCATTTTAAAAGTCTGTTCCCCTGATGGTGAAAATAATACTGTTCTGTAAACAACTTAGCAGCTCTAAAATATAATTATTGCCTGAGTGTATCTAACAGTGGTGACACAACTCAGGGACCACAGTGACAACTGAAAAGAATGTGCCTTGGGGCACTGGCGTGTACAGGGCTACATATATATTGGTGGTGAGGAAAAACTGGTGTACAAATTTATTGCAATAAACTGAATATATAGCATAAATCTTTAGTATTTATTTATTTATTTATTTTTATCTGTTCAGATGGAGTCTTCTTTCCTACCTGGAAGAGGAGCTGAATGAGCAAGGCCAGCCTGAATGCCTTAAACTTGTGGGGAATTTTTTCTCTTAGAAGCCAGTGGTAGCTTCCCATCTTTGTGTGAATATGTGGCCAGGAATATGCCAATTTAATTCATTGCACTGGAAACACAGCTATTATTTCAGATTTAGCTAAATACTAGAGCATTGTAAAAATTTTTTGTAATCAAAACACGTGGAAGAAAATGTAACTTGGTTTAAAATTATTCTAATACTAAATTTTAATACATTCTTCACAAATTCTATTTAATGTGTCTTGTCTAACTGTTAGTTTTATTAACTGCTTCTTAAATGGTTAATTTGGGGAGGTGCAAATAAGAGCAGAGCACACAATGAAGACATCAGCATGAACAGACTCACTGGTTTTGTATTCAAGTCAGTGCTGTAGGCAGAAAAGTGCAGCAGGCTGGACGGCAGGAACGCTGTAATTACTTATTAAACTGCAAACTTTAATCACATGCTGAACCACTTTTATTTTAGCAAGCATTAACTGTATGAGCTGGTGCACTCAGCTCCGAAGCCTGATGTCTCCAAGATGACAGAAAAGGTGCATGAGAAGCTGCAGGTGTCAGTGGCTGAGTTCCAGGCTCTCTCCTGGGCAAAGAGGGACCCAGAATCAGGCAGTGACCTCTTAGGCCTCAGGGGCACTGGGACGAAAATCCCAAAATTTTAAATGTTCTTCTTTTCAACCCCTCTTTCTCTTCTGACTTTTGTTGGAGTTTGTGTGTTTGGAGTTTTTTGTGGTTTTTTTTTACTATATCAAGACCTTATGCATGAATTGAGATTTTTTATTTCTTGTACTTTAGTATGTCAGGGATTGAAAATATCACCAAAAACTCCAGTATTTGTGAGTTTTTTCTTTTGTAAGCAATTTTGGTGGCTGCTACAGACACATCATAGAAGTAGAAATTACCACTATTAGTCACTGATGAGAGGAAAAAAATAAGCAAATTCTTGCTTAGGTGTAGTAGGAAGTAGTTTAGGGTTAGAACCACATTGTTTAAAAAAATCCTTACCTCTCATTCCTACTTGCCTATAGTTGGCTCTTATCTAAAGAGCAATAAAGCCAATGGAAGTATTTTCCCAGGGGTATTGAGCACCAAAAAATTTGTGGACCTGGATTTTCAAAGGACCAAAATTGGATGATGAAAAATTATCTGGTTTTATTTTCTTCATGTTTCAGAATTTAGATGCCTTTTTTGAAGTGTTTGGAGCCAAGAAGGCCCATGAGCAGCTGTGCTCTACCAGCACAAGGATCTTGCTGTCTCTAATAGGGCTCCTTGCTCACCTGTAACAAAGATCTTGGCTAATCTGGGGGAAATGTGAGTGACTCATGAAAACCTGCTCTGAGAAGGTGAAAGGCTCATGGCTGTGCAAAGCTTCAGAGTAAGACCACAGTAGTGTTTAAGATGCTCCTGGCATGAGCATTTTGGTTTTCTGTACCTTTCCTCTCTGCCCCTTCATTTTTCACATTAGCAATAGCTCTGATTATTTGCATATCATCTTTGTGTTCTTCAGGGAAGAAAAAACTCACCATTAGGAACTGAAAGTCTCCTGAGACTAAAATCCCAAAGAGCCATTGAGTATGGCAGAATGAAATTATGTGAAAGATGATCTTAGCCCCTGGAAATTACTGTGCAGAGCTTCATAAAAACCATGAAAGGGGGGAAAAGTAAGAGCCAAGCCTATTTCAACATAAAATGAAGCCTTCACTATTTGGAACCATTTGATTCCTACCTCTGAAACTTCTTGCCTTCACCACTGCTTTCTCCTACTGGCTGAATGTCAACTCCAGGTCCCAAACATCTTTACTGCCAGGAAGGGCTTATGGTCCTAAGACAGCCAGAATGGTGGGGTTTATAATATTTATACCAAAACTAGATTTTAAACTGGATTTCCAGTGAGCTTTCTCATAGAAAGGGCTCTGTCATCAGACAGAGTGCAGGGAAACACAATCTCTGCCATTGATAAATAAAGTCCAAAGGCAAGCAGAAGTTTGGGGCACCCATGCAGCTTGATGCATTCTGTTAAATTTCTGTGCACCTACTCACAGAATGAAATAATTTGGCTGAGATGATCAGGTGACTCCTTTGTGCTCTGAACTGGGTGGGAGCTGCCTCATTTCCTGAGCTGGCTCTGGCACGTGGCTCCATGGGTTTGTCACTCGGATTTCTCCTTCCTCAGAGATGGGTAATGCAGTTATCCCAACACATTGGGATGCTGACAGGCAGCATCAAGTCTCATGATAGCATATAATGACTCTCATTTTCAAACAAGAAAGAGAAATGGTGGTTATTGGAAAATGTTGTTAGATTTTTGTATTAAAATCTTGCATAGTAACAGTATAATTATAATGTGTCATCTCTGGCTCAGTAATTTGACAATTCAGTTCTTTTTCGGGGGGCAGATGGCCTACAACATACCATATTTTTATAATTAGTTTATTCTCTGCAAACTCAGTATGTAATTACTCCCTCATTCATTACTAGTTTCTTTGAAATCTTCCTTTTCAAGAACTAATAAATCCTCCAACACAAGTGAAGCTTAAATTTCTCTTTGTACTCTTCTCTATCCTCTCTAAGGAGCTTTAATACTTACCACCCTGGTTATTTCACACTCCACATTATTTCAAATACATCTTCATCCTCGCCCTCTGTATAACACTTGGCCACCTTTCTTTTTTTACCCTCTTTTTTAAAGAATAGTGAATTTTAAGATGACCTTTTCTTGCCAGCAGAGTTAGGTACATAAATAAGCAGAGAGCTGTAGGTAGATGTGTATATCTGTGTGCTACATTCCAGTGAGTGATGTGAGAGCACTCTACCTCACAGTGCCAGTGCAGCAGGCATCTGTAGAAATAAAATCATGTGATTTCTTTTTTAGCATTTGAATCCCTGCTGCAGTGCTTAGCTCATTTTAAATTGTTTTAGGCAGCGACATAATCTTCTGACAATAAAGTTTCTTTCCAAATCCAGAGCCTCCCGTGTAGTTGCAGGTGCTTCAAACTCTCTCAAGCACTCCTTTGAGCCCAGCTTAAAGCTCTGCTACGAGCTTGGCTCCCCAGGAACAGCCCCTTTGTTGTGGTGCTTATCTGGGTACTGCCCGTGGCCCGAAGCTGCTGCTCCAAAGTGCTTCCCACACTGAAATAACAGGCTCAGGTTTTCAGGTTACCCTCAAAATAAATCCAGTCTTTAGCAATAAAATAGCACAAACAAGCAAACTTCAGGGGAAATTTGGCTTTTTCTATCCCTCTTCCTTTTGGGTAAGGTTATGTTCTGTCTAATTTCAGACTAGCACTGTTATCTTAGATTTAAACCATATCATGGAGGCTGAGATTGTCAAAGCAGCTTAAAGGATTTAGAGACATTTTCCATTCAAATTAAGGATCTTTCTTCCAAAATCCTTTTCATCACTATGTCTTGGTGGTTTTGTAGTTATTCTTTAAGCAGTGCTTCACTTCAGTCACATAGAAATTCTTTGTGCTGCTACTTAATGTTTCCTAAAAGGGCAAAGAGGAAAAGGAGTGGGAGAATGGGAATGCTGTGCATTGCATTTGCTGTCTGCAGCATCTCAGTGGCTTTAAAATCCCCTGTGCCTCATGAGACACTGACTTCAGGTGTTCCCCTGCATCCAAGCATGTGGGAGTGAAAAAACTTCAGGACTTAAGGTGGAAAACCTGCACACAAAAGAAAATATTTTACATTTGCTAAAAAATTTGATATAGAACTTGAGATTTGACATACCCCAAATCAGTTTAGATTTTTTTCTTTCTTTCTGATGTTTGCTGTTAGTGTAACCATTAACATTTCAAATCTATATAAATTTTAATGTTAATTATGTAAGTGTCCAACTTCTTTTTAGATGTGCTATATATACTAGAATCAGTCACTTTAAAAATTAATAAATTCTGCTGCAGTGGATATCTGAGACTAGCTGAAAATTTAGTCTGGAGGATTTTGTCTTCCTTTAGGTTCAGAGGATTTTGTCTTTAGCTTTCCATAGGGCACATAGTTTTCCTTCAGGGCACCTACTGAAGTGCCAGCACAACCCACCCTTGTCCAAGGAACAGGAAAACACCACCAGGAAAATAGGAGTGTGAGTGTAATTAGTGTGTGTGTGGCTCCAGTCCACAAGTGCTCATACCAGCTTGAAAAGTTCTGTCCAAAACTGTTCATGCTAAATAGAAAAATGGCCAACAGCCAGGTTAAACAGCTACCAGGAGATTATAAAATTTAAAAAGCAAATAACAAAAAAGGAGTAATGATGGGCCACATAGCACAAAATCAGCAGGAATGGGTGGCTCTTCCAGTGCATCTCTCCCAAAACTTCCCCCAGTGAGTTTCACTTATTGATATATGAAGAATCCCCACTGGAATCTGGAACCTGGTGGTTTGTCTGGGCAGGTGTTGTTCTGCTGAAGGGACAGCACAAGCTTTTTATAGAGACAACATTTCAGATCCTGTTGAGTCACAAATAACTCTTCAGGAGCTGCTCTTTTTAGTGTCTGCTGTTTGTAAAGCACCTGGGAAAGGCACAGGGTGAAATGCTGAGGCAGCTTATCTGAGTCAGGCAAAACTCTTTAAAATTTGCCTAAATGAAATAGGACCCCTGATGATGGAGTTATTCCCACTCAACTCGAGTTCCCTGCCTCAGCAGGAGCACAGCCCTGCCTGTGACTTTCCAGACACTGGTCTGAGTTTCTCAGAACATCTGTGCTGCACCTTCCCAGTCAGCCCAGGCAGTGCCCTCCTGAGTTTTTCCCCACAGGCAAAACTTGACCACTCTGCTGCAATTTAAACCAAAGTGCCTTCAGTGTGGTGGCTCTGTGCATCCTGCTCAGGGAACACCTGCTGCACCAAGGGCATGATGGCTGTAATTGTATCCAGGACCTTTAAGAAGCTGTGGTTTTTTTATGAACCCATTATAAACCCTGTGTTAAAGCCCATTTTTTTGCTGTGATGTTTCAGTTTCAGCCCATTTCCTCCTGAATTGTAACCATGCAGCTCCATGAGCAGTGCACCTAATGAAGCCTGCTTTTCAATAGGTTCATATCCCATTGCTTGGGTTCCCTGCTGCCCAGGACCATGCAGGCTCCTTCCCAAGCTTGTATTGCACTCTCTCTCATTTCTGCCCACCTTCTACACCTCCCCTTGGGTGAGAACTCTTTGTGCCTAACAAATGCATGGGCAGGCTGCTGGTTTTCTCTTAGCAAGATCTCTTTTCTCACTGAGGTTTCCTGTACTGGAGATGGAGAGGACTTCATTGGACAGCCCTGCCCCTGGTGAGTGTGGATCAGACCAGAGGGTATCAGGAACAGATGAACACACATGGTCATAACTTCAAGAAGCCAGAATAAAAAGACAATTTTTTTTCTCTCTCTCTCTCCTTGTTTGTTTTTTTTTTTTATTCCTTAAGTCCAAATTTGTTCCCTACCCAAGTCTTTGCCTCCCTGGTGGAGGTTTGGTGCTGCAGTAGCAGTTGCAGGGCACAGAACAAGGCATTGCAGTTCTAGGGGGAAATGTCCCAGCCCTGGCCCTCCTTGAGAGCTGAATTCAATTATTTATTGATAAAATCCCCTTGACAGGTAATTTGCTTCAGTATTTGGCTTCTGCAGTGCAGTGTTAGATATTGGAAAGAGAAAGAGATATAATGGAATACACTTTATTTCTCTTTCTAAACTGCACAGGCTTCTTCTTTTAATATTTTTTCTTTCACTATATTGAAGCTTTCTTAAAATCTGCCAAGTTCATTGTCAGTATCTGTATTAAAAGCCTTACAAAACACACATAGATCCTTAAGTTCCTTTCAAATTAATTGTAATATTGGAAAGTTAGTTTTTTCAGTCTTTTCTAGTATTTTCAGGAAGAAAAAGCTGAAAATCAAACAGGCATTTGTATGCTCACATGTTCTCTGTGCTTGTAATGGTTACTACCAACTGTGATCACCAGGGAGACAGCAGATTCAGTGAAATTTATTCCAGTAAATATCTAACAAAAAACCATATATTATTAAATACAATATGGGTTTTTTCCTACACAAATAAAAAAAATCCAAATATTAAAATTTGTCCTCAGGTCCTTTGCTATTAAAAAACAAAGTGGTTTGAGGTGTAACAACCTTTACCAGCAGAAAATTATGGGTAACTTAGCTGTAGAGAAAGCTTCATTTTAATTGATGCCCATTAGCATCCAGACCAAGCCTTTAGAAGTCAATAGAAAAAACCTTGTACTAATTTTTGTGGGATTCATGCCCACAGTCCACTCATGGGCATTTTATAAACAGTCTTATTTATTATTATAGATGTTCTGTTCCACCAAAATGTTCAATCCCTTTCTGAAATCTGCTAAAATAAATTATACCTACCGGTTCCTTGCATACTGCTTACAGAACAGAGCTACAGAATGTTTCTGTATCATCTTTGATCTCTAAAATGGAAACGACAGCCTCTCAGCAATAATCACACTCAGGAGATTCCTGATACTTCCAGCCTTTTACCTGGATGGGAGAAACTGCACTTGGCTTTCCTGTCCATCTCTGTATATTTAGCTGTATAACTTTCAGACCAAACCTTGGAGTAAAATCTCCTGGAATTTAGCATAGATGTGTGAATGGGGTTTAACTTGTCTGTGTCAGTTTGTTGAACTCATTCAGACATCCCCAGCTGTTAGGAAATGCAAACTGCTTTGTGATCTTCTCAATAAACCTTGACACTGTATTTAGCTTTTGAGCATGATGAGACAAGCCAAAACATGAGGGAGTTGGTACAGCTGAAAATGCTGCACAATTTGCTCAAAAGGCAGAATATCCATCTCCATGTATCCTTTCCTGAAGTGCTGTATTTGCCTTGGTGTGACCATTCCAAAGGAAGGTCTGGTGTCATCTCTGCTCCCCACAGAAATGAAGTGCACGAGCTTTACAACATCATGTGCTCTACCCATATTGATTAACAACTTCCCTAAGCAGAATAATATTCTTACAATAAAGGCTCATCGACAAAGAATTGGACTTCTGGGACTCCTTGCAGCACATAACCTGAAATCTGTGACCAGTCATTGGATCCAAGGATGGATCCAGCATTTTCTGGAGTAAGGGATATTATAACAACAAGTATTGTAACCTAGAGGGGTTTTCCTGCCATTCTTTTGACATCAGACTATTGCAGTGGCTTACAGGAGGACCTGAAGGGTTGTCTAATGCCTATGTTAACAAGGCAGTGGGGAAATATACAGGAAAGTATGGCTAATCCAGTCCTAAAGAAATATGGATGAGAGGACAGTATATGTTCCATATACTATCCTCCCATATCCATATATCCTGGTTTGAATAAACCAAAACACATTCCAGAATCCCATTCCTTAAAACACATTCCAGGAGAGGAATTTGCAAAGTAGTGTGGTGTAAAAAAGGAGTAAAGCCAAGGCAGACTGTGATTGGGAGTAAACTGGCTGAAATAAAAGAAGGGGCTCTAATGAGCCACTGCCTTTAATAGCCTCCTCTTGAGACTGGTTTTAAAAGGGGGAACAAGTTCTGTAGCACCTGCATACTTTTCTGCCTTGCTGACAGTGTGCTTAGGCAAGAAGTCACGATGCCTCCATTGCTAACTTCTGGGAGATGGAGGTTTCTGTCTCCAGGTCTGGGCTGCTCTTTGTCCCACTGGCCCCACAGCAGCATTGGCTCCTGACAGCCAGAGCCAGGCAGACGCTGCCATGGAGCAGAGCAGGCACATCCTGAGGGCTGCTTCTCCTTGCTTCTGAGGAGCCAGACCTCATCCATCACCCACAGTTGCCTTTCCCTGCATGCTGCTGCCTGCCAGCCCAAACCTGCAGCACAACTACCCAGCCTCTCCAGTCCCGAGCGGCGTTTGGGACTCTGGCCAATTATTTGCACTGCCCCAAAGGAAACTGGGAAAAATCATCTTTGGAAGCAGACAGATTTTGCTTGCTGTCACCAGAAAGGTTACTTTCTTTAGTCTCTGAAGGCTTTGGTGGATCAATTCTTGTGCATGGGAAAATAGATTAGAAACCTGCCGTCAGGTACGCTGTGCACAAGATAGACAGATGGAGACAGTGGTATCTATGTGCTACAGGGAATTGTCACAGGGGCACAACTCATCACACTGGTTCTTAGAGGGCTTAATTTGCTGCTGGTAAATAATCTATTTTTTATTACCTCACATCCCCAGATTGTCAACATTCTCAGCTTTTTGCCACAGCTAATTAGACAGGCAAAAGCCTTATAGCCTAAAGAACAAGTCTGAGCTAAGCACCTGCCAAAATATCTGACTTTTTTTTTTTTTTAAGAACTGGAATGTCAAAGAGTGAAGGGGCTGCAGATCACATTTAAATGCTTTGAGCATCAATAAGATGATTAGACCCATGAGGCAAACGTTCAGAATTTCTCTCAGACTCACCACTGAGAGAAGGCAAGATAAAACTCTGATAGATAAAAACTACTGTGCAACGGTACCAAAGCTAATTATTCTGCTGAACTCTTGGAGAAATCTTGCAGGGATGTGTTGACAGCATGCTCTGTGTGGCCACTTCTGTTCAGGAAAGCAATATTTAATTGCATATGTGAATGAAGTCTCTCTGTGTAAAGTATAGCTCTTGGAAAATAAATTGTCTGAACCAAAACAAAGAATGACCTCACTGTTAGCCAGGCAGGGCTGATTTGGCAGGGAGAAGGGAGATTTTGTTATTTTTTTCATGGTGGTTTTATTTTGGCTTTCCCATCTTTATTTTAAAATCCTGTTTTCAAACAAATAACTTTACAAGGAGCTTCTACAGAAAGCTCTGCACCAGGGACAGAAGGCACCAAATGATGCCTGTCTATCAGGCATGCCATGACTAAAGAGTGCAAGCAAACAGCAGCAAAGGTATCCTTGCAGCCCCTGTGTGTCCTCAGGGGACACACTCGTGTTGTTAATGTCTCAGTGTGTCCATGTCCCACATTCCTGGTGAGCTTGCTCCAGGCTGGCTCCACCTGGAGCCCACACTGCCTGCAGCACCTCCTCACCCTGCACTTCATGACCAGGAGCAGGCATCTTGTACCCATACTGATGGGGTGTCCAGTGTTTGTACATCTGGAGGAAGAGATGATGTTAGAGATGCTGGAGAGGGAAGATGCCTCTCCAGCCTGAGCAGCAGTTCAGCCCAGTGGGACTCTCACTATTTAAGGAGTGGTGCAATCAAGCTATTGACTACCTTTGGCTTATGAGCCCCAGCACCTACTTGTGCCTTTGGAAGTCATCCCAGAACTTGCTGACTTGTGATTACTCATCAGGGACCCCGTTCTCTCAGCTAAAGTGAAAAACCTGCTTTTCCCCTATATTGACTTTTACTGCAATAACTTTTTGTACTTTTCTGTTTCTGGTATTGCAGAGAGAGGGAGGGAATGGAGTTCAAGCAGGGAAAGTGGAGCTATATCATCTGCCTGCACCAAAGTATAGGCAGTCACCAGCTGATGTCATACATTGCTTGATGACGTTGATATTGCTGGAAAAACCTCAGGACTGAAAATAGTAAGCATAAAAAAAATTGGCAGACTGTGTGTTTCTTTTCCTGATTGAATAGAATGTGATAAATTTCTTTTGGTGCCATTTGTAGGCATGGTCTTATTTTATATTGATCTGCTGGTCTTAAAATAAAAAAAATAATTCAACTCCAAATAATTTAGGGCTACAACAACACCCACTGTATTCTGCCAATGCCTTCTGAGTGGCAAACTATAAGGCATCTTTGTTCTCATTCTCCATGCTGAAGATGTTCTCTCTCTCTGTCCCTTCCATAATTTCTATCTACATAGATTTTATATATTCTGAAACCAGACACACTTTGAGATGGATTATAGCTGCTCCTTTGTATGACCTAACTCTGCTTCCAACTCAGCCTCCAATGCCAGAGCCCTGTACCTCCCCCAGAGGAATCCTTGTGCAGAGTTCAGGCTTACAACCCCCAGAGCAGGCACAGGAGGGGGCTGTGGCTGTGGGCACAGATGATGCTTTATGGTAACCCTACTCTTCTGTCACTGCATGAGAGCCTTTCACACAGCTTGTAATTTGGGTACCACTAAGCACTGTGAGCTGTCTAAACTGTTTGTTGCATAGATGGGCTCCCAGAGCTGCTGTTGAGGAGGGCAGGAGCAGAGCAGCTGGGTGGAGGGCTGGCAACTGGCCAAGGTCAGCCAGCACAGATGGGGAGCTCTGCATGGTCTTGAGTGAGAAGAAAAGTCAAAGTGCTGACATTTTTCTTTCACTTTTTTGAGTTCAGACTTGAATAATATTAAGTGCTTTTAGTTATTGTTGTTTACCCGAGTTTTTGAAACTCAAGTTCTCTGTGTCTCCCATTTCTGTTGCAAGGAAGAGAGTAAATTCTTGTCACAATTCTGAGATATTTTGTGGTGTTTTCTCTCCTAGGCAGAAATGTATGTAAGAAATTGGCAGGGCTCTACAGCCATGACCTGGCTTTGCTATTCAAAGTTTATTGTTCTGCTGAGAAAACCTTGAGGATTTCACATCCCAAAGCAATGATGTGAAAATCAAGGTAAGCAGTGACTAAATTAAGTGCAGAGACTGAATTTAAATTGGACATTGTATTGCCTGCCCATAGCTGGAAAGGTTAAAATTAAAAACCAAAAGGCACTGTGGCCACTCTCTTTTCTTAGCTCTGGATTTAAAAGTCTGGCTGATATCTTTCTTTATTCAGAATAACATCTTGATTCTAGGACAATATTGAGTCAGGTTTAGTGTGTCAACAAGAGAGTCAGCTTTTCCTTGGAGAAGTGCAATCACACACATGGGCACCTCCTCCAAAAGGTGGGGAAGGAGCTGGCAGTGATAGCTGAGGAGCTGTAGTGGTCTGGCTCTCTCTCTTTTTCACGCATAAATATGCACACGTAGATGTCTTTCATATCCTTCCTCGTGTCTTTTCCATAGGCTTCTCTGTCAAATTTACTTTTTTTAAACTAATTTAACCCTTCACATATCCAGTGAGAGCTGCTCAGGCTGAGCACAGTTTGTTTGCAGTAGGCACTGAGCTGCACAGCTTCTCCAGGGGCCCTGCAGTGCTGCTGGGGTGTGGGATCCAGAGCTCACCTGGGGGCTGTGTTCAGGTTTCACAAGGGGAGCCAGAGCAGCAATTTATACAGCAGTCTGTGATGCACCTCCACCTTTCCTGGCAGTCAGGTTAAGCCATCTCAGAAATCCCAGCCTCAACAGGGAAATCACTGAGTTTTCTGGCTCCCCTAGCCTGCAAATGCATTCCCTCTCTGCCAGGACTTGAGAGAAATGCATCCATAATCCACTACTCCTGTTTACAGGAGCAAAGCTTGCTTTACTGCACTTGAATTTAAATAAAGGTATTTGCACATCCCTGATGAATTTTTTTCCACCTGTATTTTTATCCATAATAGACTGCCTCTGTACTAGCAGTGACTGATCAATTGTTTGGGGGTTGTTTGTTTTCAAGGCAACGCGTGGGTGATTCTGGATCCTCCCCTGTGACAGAGCCTGCTGTTATCGATATGTTACTTTCCTTTCCCTGGGAACATAGCTTGCAGAAGGCATGGAAAATAAATGGGGTCTGGTTTAACTCTAGTGACAGTCAGGGAACGTGTCTGGTAAATCAACTTCCAAAGCCTCTCCCCCTTTGGAAGTGGCCAGGGCAAGACCTGCACTTGCAAGGTGCAGTGCAGCCTGAATTGTTTTATCTTTTTCTAATTAACAGGAGTTAGTCTTTCAAAGTATCTGCAGCAAGTGGGAACCAGGAGGCTGGAGTGAGTGCCCTCTGTGGTCTCTAAAGATAGAAATGCATTTGCTTTTCAAGGAGAATAGGAAGATTAGAGAGGCCTGACTTGGGCTGTCAGGTCTCCAAAGCAAGATCCCTGCTTGGTGGGGCCAAAAATGCAGCACTCTTAGGAGTGTGTGAGAGCAGTGCTTTCTCACTGTGAGCTCAGCATGTGCAGTGAGCAGCCAGATGGAGGCAAGGGCTCAGCCCAACACAGATGTCACCCTCAGGGGTGTGGGTGCCACCCTGGAACAGCCATGCAGGGCTGGGACAGCAGCTCTGACTCCAGCATCCCTTCAGTCCTGGCCAGAGGGTGCCAGAAAGTTGTGTCCTGCCAAGGCCCAGAGATGGTCACACTCTCTGTACCTCCTTTTCCCCTTCCCCATTTAAGTTTATTTGCTTTATCAAGGCATAGAAACACAGAATAGTCCTCACGTAGTTTCCACCCTTCCTACTGTGGAGGGGTTTCTGTCTCATTTAGTGGCTTTAGGCAGTGCTGAAGTTCAATGAGGAGGAGCAGGGACACAGCTGGAAATGCCAGCGTGCCTGCCAAACTGTCACCCGAGGTGTTTTCAGATGAGGATGTCTGCAGAAATTACACTGAGCCTTGGCATCACCAGGCAAAGCAACTCTCTGAGCTCCACTGCTGACTAATACAGACAGCATAGTCTGTCACCCCATTAAGGAGCTGTAGCTGTACTGAAGATAAAAAAAAAATAATTAAAGAAAAAAGAATGGAATTCTGTAGGAGCAACTTTTATTACCAGGAAAGAAACATCTCTCATAGAAAGAGTCAGTCCATTGCTGCAAATTTAGCTAATTTCCTCGTATTTCCCCATCCATGTCACTGACATGGTGTGTGTCCTGCAGCAGGATGCTGCCACAGCCAGGGAGGTGCCTTAGGGGAGCAGCAGCCTCTGCAGTGGGTTTCCCTGGATCCTGGTGCTTGCAGAACTGCCCTTTGGGCTAGCTGGGTGCACAGGGAATTCCCCTCTGGGCACAGCAGCTCTGCAGGGCAGCACTGGGCACCCTCCCCCAGCCCCAGCCTCAATCCCTGCAGCTGAGCAAGGGCTGGAGCTGCTCGGGAGCATTGCTGAGCTCCTGCTGCTCTTGGGCTGCTGAAACACCTTGGAAAAGGGATTTTCAAAAAGTGCCATTCCTCACCACAGTGAGGAATTTCTCCCAGTTTCATTTCTCCCAGAAAGTTTTGGTGGGGAGGTTTTTTGTTGGTTTAAGTGTAAGGAGGGGCAATTCCCCTGGCTGCCCACAAGCTCAGCTTGGTCTCTCTGTGTCAAGCTGTGCTTTTTCTGGCTCATGCTTCATTACCAATAATAATGAGAGCTTTCTGAACAAGAGACATCTTGAGGCTTTAGCATTTTCACCATTCAAAAGTGAGTAGACCTGAATCCTCCTTGCCTGTGTGGCACCCTCCCTCAGTGGCACTAGCACAGCTGAGAAAAAAACAGGAGTTTTCCTAAAGTGAGAATTTCTCGGGCATTGTTTCATCCAGGTCTAGCTTTCTGTGTCTGTAACACTGAGATTTTTCACCTCTTTACAGGACATCCTACACATTTCTATCTTCTTTCTGTACATCTTTTTCCTGGTAGTCTATTTGTATTTTACTGTCTTGGTTTGTGGGGCTTTTTTTTTTTTCCTATTTCATCCTTTTGTTCTTAGTTTTTGGATTTCCAGATTTCCTCTGAGGAACCATCTGGAGCAAAAATATATCTGTTGTCCCTTCTAGGTCTTACAGCTGAGAAAGTTAATAATAGAATTTCTGTGCCTGGTCTTTTACCTGCTCTCTCTTACTGTCCTCTGCTGCTGATGATGGGTTTATTGTCAAATTTAAACAAATAGGGAAAGATTGCTGGTCCAGCTGGAGGAGTGCTGCTTTGTGCTTTGTTTGACTGGGAGATATTTTAAGTTGTCTTGAGCACACTGATTGGTAAGACCAGGATTGCTGAAAAGCAAATAAAACATTGAGGAGGCTAGAGACTTTTTTTTCTTTATTCTGAAGAATATATTAGCCTTCAGTTCACAAATAAATCACAAGTTCCAGAAAATCTGAGTCTCCTGCTTGAGCCTCTAACAGGGTATGAATAAATGTGTACTCTGTTGCAGCATGTGTTGGGAGTTAGATATTTCTGCTTTGCTAACCCTGATGGCTGTGTTTGATCCTGCATTTGCCTTAGCCAAATCCTAGGAGTGTTTCATTAATTTGGGGAATGCCAGAGCTTTTGAAAAATTGAATATCTCGCTCATATCACCTTTTTTAATTTCAGTATTGCTCCAGCCAGGGGATGTGAAGCTATGCCATGGCTTTGTGCCCAGGAACAGCATTTCAGGTATTTGTGTGCTGCAAGGCAGAACAGTGCATTTCTTGCAATAGCTGGCTGGCTTGCAGACTCCAGTAAGGCTGATTTTCTGTGAAGGCAGAATAGAAAGAAGTTGATTCCCTCTATCAATGCAGATATTTCTATTTAGAGCTGAGTGTCCTTGTCTTGCTTTGCCTGTGCTCTCCCTCAGCACTGGCAGCAGGGGCACAGTGCATTAACTACAGGCAGTGCTCAGCTCTCCTGATGATATTCCTGTTCTCAGTCACCAGGGATTTTGGGGACAGTACTAAAGAAGCCTAACTATTGCCAAAGACTGGGAACTGAGTCTTTGGAAATCTTTTAAGAACCTTTTTGTTCATGCTAAAAAAAAATGTCTGACCACTTCTGACAAATACTGGGAGTTTTACAGTCTGATTTTCTGTAGGAATCCTTACTTACTTTCTATAGATTACTCAGCCTGGCTGTGTGTGTTTTCCTCCACCAGAAATCCCTGAGCCTATTGACAGACTTAAACTCATTCTATCACAGGTTAGAAGTCCAAAAAGAAAAACATAATTAAATTCCTGTGTGTTTTCCTGAAAACAGTCAGATGCAAGAGACCAATGTTGGAGTATTCCCAGTAATAGTTTTAATAACTTCTGAACTCTGCTTTGGCATGGACTTAATGATCCTCTCAAATCCTCCCCAGCCTAATGAATTTTATGACAGTTAAAACTTCAGTGTGATTTAGTTGAGGGTTTTTTTATTTAAAAGGTCATCCAAGAGACAGCAACAAATAACAAGCAGGATTTCTCCAATGCTTTTGCTGATCAAACAGATCATTTTTCTTCTGGAGTGCCCAAGGGATTTGGATCCACACTGAGCTGATGGAAAGCAGTCTTTGGCACAACTCTCAGACGTTCATCATGGGCTTTCAACCAGACCTCTGATTCCACCTCTTAAGTCACTTTGGTTAAATTTGTCTTTCAGAATTCATTTTAAACCCAAATAATAATTTTTCTAGTTGCTGAAATAGCCTATCTTTTCTTTTTTTTTCCCTTCAGGAAATGTACATCCCCAGCACTTAGACAGAAAGAGAGACATGTTTAAATAAGTCAAGATGCCATTTTGGGACTGAACTATTCTTAGCATTTACAAGGAGGAAATTATTTAATAGATCTATCATCTGTGTTAGTAAAAGAATTTCACAGTAAGACAGTTACAGGATTGTGGCTTTAAACTACATTCCTCAAGGCTTTTTGGTTTTATCTTTAAATTCTCACAATCATGTTTTGGCACTTGAAATGGCCCTGGGAACACCAAGAGTTGGGAGAGCTCCCTTGGCTGTCTGGGTGCTCAGTTTGTAGGGGGTGTGTCAGAAAGTATGAGCCCTGTTCATGGCACTCACATGTATAGAGAAAAACATGTTAGGATAAATATATGTTAATCTTTAAGCACAGGGTTTCTTTAACCAGAGTTGTCTGTAATTATTAATCAAGCATCACACAGGATTACCTGGAAATGCTCCTGGTTTTGTCATTCCTAATGATTCCATCTGCTCTGTCTCTCTTGTCATTCATGATTTCTTAAGTCAGCCTTAAGTCCTTAAATCAATTGTTGTCATATATGCTGAGAATCTTGATTCTAAGCATATGAAGAAAACCCTCAAAACTCTCCAAATCTTGAACCCAAAATCATATTTAGCATGAGTGCTGTTTGCACCCCAACCAGAAAAGCTGGGAAATGCTTGCTCTGCTCCCAGCCTGAGCAAAGCTCTGGCAGCCACAAGGCTGTGCTGAGAAAGAAATGAGATCCTTTAGAGCATGGACTGGAAATCATCTGAGGACGAGACCATGAGAATTTGCTTCACTTGCTATGTGCTACCCATGGCTGGGTGGCCTCTGAGGAGCTGAGGAGATGCTCCCAGAGCTGGGAGGGCTCAGCCACATGAAGAATGTTGAGCTGGGGTCATCCAGCAAGGCCCCAGCACGATCCCAAAGGAAGGAAGGAGTGTCCTCCCACAGGAGACAGCCCAGGATCCAACCATCCCACAGAGAGGGGCTGTGGAAGGTGCAGAGAAGGGACCTGGAGCCCTGCAGAGCCTTCCTTCCCCACTTCTGACAGGAGGCTGGAGCTGCAGCTGTTCCAGCTGTTTTATTAACAGTGAACTGCTGGTTGGAGCTTCACGTTGAAGTCTTGGGATGTTTGAGCTTCATGGGATTTAGGGATTTCTCAATGTTGAGCAAGACCTAGAAAAAGTGATACTTCTGTGGGCCAGCAAGTAGCAAACCTCAAAGCTTCTAGACAAGTCCTCCCTGCTAAAAAAATAATGCTCACAAGTTTGGTTTTGGGGTGTTTTATTATTTTCCTCTTTGGATATTTTTTTTCCCTAAAGGCACAATCTAGATAATGTGGCATAGCTCCCAAATCTGAAATCAATTTGGCATGTCTTCACTCCTCACCTTTTTTTTTTTTCCCTCTTCTGGGCATCTTTAGAAGGACATTGAACATAGAGAATTGGAAGGGATGGGTAATTTGTTATAGGTGACTGAAATATGTGAGGAAAATTAGATGTACTTAGTAGACAAAGGTCAGAATTAACATTTATGTATCTGAACACATACATTTAGAGGAAATGGTGTGTTAAACCTGAACCTCTATTAGCAACGATCACAAAATTCAAATAAAACATTTTCATATTAGGAAACAGGATTTTCTCACCAATTTGTTGCATGCTGGCTGTTCTGGTTCTGGATATTTGAGGTAATGCTCAGAGAGAACCCTGGTTTCTGAAAACACCAGTCCCAGATAAACAGCCAAACTCAAATGCTTTGCTGAGCTGATTTTCAGACTAGGTCTGAAGCTTTTTATTTTTGCTGTTTGCAGACCCTGAATCTCTGCAACATGTGTGATTCACTCAGAATTAATCTTGTGTCCCTCCAGACTGCTATTTTCTCAACAGCTTTATTTCCCTCACCCCTCCCAAAATGAACATAAGCTGTCCTGTATGAGAGGTAGTCCCTGCCTGGCACAAAGCACAGGGAGCTTCATCCTGGTGTGAGGCTCTTGCTGGCCAGGGCAGCCTTTCAGTGAGCTGACCCAAATCCTACAATCCCCTCAAAAATACATCTAAACCTGCCTGTCTGATTTCCATCAAGGATTGGGATCCTCAGGTCTGGCTGCTTGGCTTTATTTATTTTGTTCCAGTTCAGCTTTTCAGCACATCACAAACACATTTACAAATACCTTGAATTATGCATTTCCCGTGGGGTGAAGAATCTTTAGTCTAAACCCTTTGTATTTTCTTATATCTTATTCTGCTGCTGTAACTCCCCAAATGGAAGGGAGCTGTAAGAGCTAATTTAACACAACACCATAACACAGTCCACGGTTTCTGGGGACAGGAAGGCAGGGGTTGCAATGTTTGGGGGTTTGGTGGTGGAGGGGTTGCAATACAATAAGACTTCTATTTTCCTCTGCAATAAACCCTAAAGCCCACAATGTGTAACCCTCCAGAACGAGTTACCTAATGATTATTTCCAAGGGATCCGTGATTTGCAGGCGCCATCATCTGGGCACAGCCTCTGTTTGCAGCTGGAATTAATGGAATCGACTCGGAGATACAAACTTGGGAGCCTCGGCAAACCTGCAAATGGTTCCTGCTAATAAAAGCATTTTTTTCCAAATAAATATAAGTCTCTGTACCTCCCAAAACACACACACTGTCTGTGAGTGTTTAGAGATGATAAATACTAGGTAGTAAAGATGGATTAATCCTTTTGTAAAGATTTAATTATGTCCTAGACTGTTGGGACTAAATCCATTAAATCAAGGTGGAATTTCTAATCTATCAGCATGTCTATTCCAAGCATGCTGGTGTGCACCACAGGCAGCTCATCTGTGAGATACAACCCCCTGGCTCCAGGCCATGAGACCTTTCCAGACTGCTGGTTCAACTTCTGGTGCCTCTTGGGTATTGCGCTCACTGCTCTTTTCACCACTATCTGTTGGAGAATCATGAAGGGTTAAAATAGGGTTAAATGGGAACCCAAGCCATCTTGGTGTGCTCAGGAGTTTCAGTCATTTATCTGATGGTGAGTAAGGGAAGACGACCCATCAAAAAAAATTACCCTTTTTTTACCCAGTGCAAAGAAAAATAAGTCTTTGCTCCCAGTGCCTCCAGGGAGAGGAGGAGAAGCTGAACTTTTGTGACTTCAGGCATAGCAGCCAGGGCAGGGTTCAGGAACTTCCTTCTGAGATAATAGTTTCTTCCACAATGATCTGAAGAGCCTGGGTTTCATTTGCTTTTCTTTTTAAAATCTTTTCCATGCTGTCTGGGGGATTCCCTCTGGCAGAAATGTTCCAGGGCACTGGTGTTTCACAGGGGTTTCCATGGCTTTGACAAGAACAGGACAATGGGCAGTTTGACCCCAAAGGTAAAATCCTGGCAGCTCTGAAGTTGATAGAACCTCCTAATACCTCTGCTCTGGATATTTTGCCTTTTCAGAGTAATTCAAATGGATAAATATCTAATGAAACATAAGAAAAACATTGGATTTTAGAATGAGAATCACTCTGGAAAGAGCAGAATTGGTGTGCTGGGACAGAGCAGATCATACACACATGTTTTTGCTGTTCCTTCCCTCCTGCTTTCTTTTCTAAAATTCCTATAGGTCCCATGAGGAGCAGGAGAATAAACCTGTTGTCAGTTTTATTGTAGAGCTGGCTGCCTAAACTGATGTCTCACTGCAACATGGTTATAAAGAGGAAAAAAAGAAAAACTGCCAAAAAGCCTTGCTGATGTAAATGATATTCCTGTTGGAAAACTCTCTAGGAAAGGGCCTCTGAAACAGGAGAAGCCTAATGCATACAGCAGTATTTTCAAAACACCAACTTAAAAATTTAAAGCCCTATGGCTTTTTTTTTTTCCCTCCTGTAAACTGAGAGCAGAGCTGCCTGGGCTGTGCTCTGAAGAGGATGGAGAGAACAGATCAACACAGTAAACCAAGGCAGTCTGGTGGTGATATGGTGATATGAATTTTAAATTACCCTGCAAGACAAATAATTTTCCCTATTTTGGAATGCAGCCTGACCTAAAATTTTCATTTGAGTGTTCATTATAGCTTCAGGAAATTACCATCACTGACACCCCTGATTTCTAGTTCCCAACATATGGTGTTCCTTCTTCTCTTTCTCCTTCACTAAGGGAGGCATTTTGAGGATATAACTCCTTGTGTCATTGTGATGAGGCACATTGTTGATATAAATTGTCCCAAGGTCTGGCATGATTGCTCAGTCGTAGGCTGTGTGTGCTCTCTCCCCAGGAATCACTGCATCCCTTTCCAAAGTCAGGCTTGTCATGTCATATTTGAAAATGTCAATACACTTGGAAATTTCATTAAAATCTTAACGTTGTCTTGGGTTTGCATAATTAGGATGGCAATCTCGTGAGAATACTTCTCCCTGTGATGCCACTTATATTTCTTCCTTATAGCCAGGCAGAGAGCAATACCAGTACAAAGCTCACTGAATTCATGTACATTAAAATGAAAAATAACCAGGGAAAGGTACTGATTTCTACATGTCCAGAGTTCAATTTGGTTTATTTGGGGACCTACATGCTGAACTGTTCATTTGTTACACTCATTCCAAGTGGCCTGTCACTGATGAGATGCCAGGCTTCCCAGAAGACAGTTCAAGGGATGACTCCTGCTCTCTCAGAGCCCTTAATGCCACCTGTGAGCCAGAACTGCAGCTTCTGTGCAGTACCAGCTCTTGCCTGTTCTTCATTGCCAGTGCTTCCTTCAAAGGGGATTTAATTACCAACTTTCTCTGTACTCTGCTTGAAATTTTAGAGAGAAAAAAAAATGTGTAAGGATCCATTTGACCTCTCTTCTGAAAAGCAGTGATGTGAAATGAATATTTGTTGGACTATTGATCTTTGCTTGTTCTTAAATACACTGCAGCCTTAATAAATGCCTTTGGTCCATCCCTCAGCTGGTGTAAATTACCACGGCTCAATGCAGCTGAGCAGATTTACATCATCTGAAGGCACAGTCCTTGGCATGCTGGAGCAGCTGCTTTTCAAGAGCATGGCAGTTAGTGTGCCACACTTACAGCACATCTCACCCTGCAATCCCCCCCTGGCCTGCTGTGAGCAGGCAATTTTGGGGAAGAAGGGCGAGCAGCCCTGCTTTTTGTGGTGGTTTGTATCCTGTTCTCTGTGTTGCTTTGCTGGGCTGCTGTGAAACAGTGGAGCAAGGGTGACTTCTGGGGGGCCTGCACACCCCACAGCCCTCGTGCCACGGGGTGGGAGGGCTCCCTGTGCTGCCCTTGTGCCTGCTGCTCCTCACCCCTGAGCCAGCCCCACTGCCAAAGCTATTCAGTGTGCAAGTGCTCTCACTTTTATGGGCACTTTATGACTCTTCTGTGTGGAACATATAATTTTAATGGGTGGAAATCAAATTAACTCTAAACCCCACTTGACTAGTGCTTCTTGTGAAGACAGTGGAAATTCTGTTTGCTGCATTCCCAGCTCTCCAAGCCGTGGTAACCTCTTGGCCTCCAATGCTTGCTGTGTGCAATGGGAGCCCAGAAATCTGTACCATTTCATTCTGCTTTGCCTTTTCACAACAGTTTGGATTTTCACAAAGTGGAGAACTCAACTAAAACACTGTCTCACTCCTCACACCACACCAGCACACGTGCACATTGATGGAGACAGGACTTATCTCCGTTTGCAAGCTGCTAATTGTGAAGTCGTGCAACATAACAGGGATTGTGCTGGGATATAGAAATTCTAAATAAGACACAAATCAAGACCGACTTTGAATTTTAAGAAACCTTTGTCCATTACTTGGCTGTATTCCTCAGCCATTTGAGATAGTCAAAGGGAGTTGGGAATAATTGATCCAATATAAATCTCTGACTTCAAATGCCTGCCCTCTTCTTGCATGTCTGATCTCCTCTTCCAGGCCTGCTGAATACCTCTGCTTTGTATGCATTTCTGGATGTGCTTTTACCTTTCCCAAACAGTTTCTGTTAACTAGTTGTAATATAAGCAAAAAATTGCAATTACATGTTTTATTGATTTACTCATGAGGTATGGCAATTGTCAGGTAACTACATGTTGGTAAACACTGTTTGGCATCTCTAAAGTGAAAAATAGATTAAGATTATAAAAGACCATAAAAGGTCCTGACGAGTGCTTCTTTATATGTTGGAAAGGCTTGCAAGGCACAGTTATTTATATATAATATCTTCAAGGAGAATCTGGTTGGGAAGGGATGGGGGATCATTGTTTTGGGTTTGCAAATTTGAGGTGATTTTTATTGCCATCATAGGCATCCCTCTGAGCTTTTCCTCTCTCAGTTTGTCTTTGCTGTCTGTGTTTGAATATTCACTGTTTCTTTGCAGGTGCATTAATTTTATCTGTAATTCAGTTTGCTTAAGCCAAAGTAGCACATTTTGTAGGTGGTCAGGGCTCATGATTTCATAATGCAGATAATGCATTACTGCTAACTGGGTCTTTTTTTAATGAACCTTGCTGTACAGTGTGAATTCATGTGAAGATGCACCACTGTGTGGGCTTGCATTATCTGTGGCCTGATGATTACTCCTCAGTGGCAAGATGTGATATTACTTACATGCCTCTGTCCCCACGGTCTTGCTGTCATTTGGGAGGGGGCTGAGGTGATCCAAGGCACTATGGGTTCCTCAGCTCCCATCTCAGGGTGCCATTTTTTAGCTCTGATGTAGTCCTCAGCTGGGAAGCAGTGGCTCTGCCATACAAATGCCACTTATACAAAAGCAAATGAAAATTGGACATGTAGCCAAGGACAGCATTTGGTGAGACAAATACATGGTCACATCCTAAATCAAAGAATTTCCAGCAGGCATGACAAGGTGCAGTTATACTTCCAGTGTTGCTGGCAGTTTGGAGGTTTAGGTTAGTTTGTTTTTTAAACCAAGTTTAATTTTTTTTGTACAGACACTACCAGGCTCCCCTGAGCAAGCAAGCAGCAAGATTTCAGCTCTCCTTTTCAGGCAGGTTTAAATGAGCCGAGCCAAGCAGCCAGACCTTGGTGCAAATGTTATATCCCATTGAGCCAGACAGCTGTAAAGGCCAGTCTGGGTTTTAAGGTCTTTCCAGAACTAAGGACTCCTTGTAGCTAATCATTCAATCCTTGTCCTCTCTTCACCCTTCTTAAGAATATTTTTCACTTGAAAGTTTCTGTTTGTTTCACATGAATCAAGCTTTGGGTCTCCAGTGTTGCTGTAAACAGTTCCCAGGCAACTGGGTTATCTGCATGGGCACCAGTGAGGGACACTTGCAAGAGGAAAATTTTGGGGAGGGGAATGAGTGTTTGATCAGGAAATCAAACAGGGAGAATTAAGGCAGGATTCCATGCCATTGTTTTACAGAATTCCTTTTTTTGCTAGCACTGTGCTTTAGTTAGCACAGACAGGAATTTATGCTGACACTGCAGAGCTGAAGTTTGAATCTTTTCCAAACTTCCTTACTGACCAGGAGCCTTAAAGGTTTTTGAGAACTACAAAGGAACATCTGTGCAGCAGAATTCATTGAACGGATGTCTGCTAGAGCCTCTCCAGGGCTACCTGCACCCTGCCTGGTTTCCTGTTATAGATTATTGCAGAGGGGATTTTGGCATCCATCTGATTCTGTCAGATCTTCCAGCACAGAGCATCTCTTCTGATCTCATTCCTTCTATTTGTTATAGTTATTTTTCAGTACATTTTTATCATTCACAGGTTACAATTCTAACAGTATTGGAGCGCAGACTCTGTGGTGTCTTTTAGGCCAAAATATTCTTTCCTGTTACACACCTTTGACTCTGGTACTGGTCCCATGAAGAGTCACCCTTATCTAAATCTCCTCTGGTCTACTTTGCAGCAGCAGGAGCTAATACAGCTTGAACTTTCCCATGTGTAAACTTGCATCTAAACTCTGCTTGTTATCCCTTCTGATTTTCAATATTTAATCTTCAAGCAGTTTATTAGAAATATCTTTCCTCTTTGTAGAAATTGTTTGCACTGAAATATACTCTATGATCAAATTTCTGTCGTGGTGCTGCTCTGGGAAAATGGGGGGTCCATGCAGATATCAGGAAAGAACTCAGGTGCTTCCAGCACCACCAAGCACCTTTAGCATGGTGCAGTCCCAGACAGCCTCACACTCACATCAGTGCCTGAACAGGGTACCAGGCTCTTCCACGGGGATCCCCAGCTGTGGTGGGGGCAGCAGCCTCAGAAAGCAGCAGGATGGTTTTTCTGGCCCAAGTGCACCCAAAACTGATGAAGATCATGTCAGAGAGACATTTCTCTCCTGTGCTTGTGCACATGAACTGCTCTGTAGTGTTTGGATGGTGTGTGCCCTCAAGTCACCCTCTGCATGGTCCACATGTGCCACTGCCCCGCCTCCTCTGCTCCTAAAGGAAAGTTAGTCACCTGTTTCACAGGGAAGGTAAAAAGCAAGACCACAGCCTACCAAAAAGAAAATATGTATGTAAGTGACCAGATCAATATATGAAGCCTCGAAGGACTTTTTCATTTTGTTTGTTTGTTTCATTTTTTTTTCATAAAACCGAAATTAGCTGAAAGTGTCTCAGAGTTATACATAAAACAAGATGGCACAGCTGGCAAGCCTGAGTTCTGCACTGCTTTATAGGATTATGCTTCATGGTTCCAGGAATGATTTCTGGGGTGGGTGTGGGAAGAATGAAGAGAGGAGACCCCACCACTTCTCTGCAGCAGGTCTTTCCCTCATGGCTCCATGCTGAAAGCTTGCACCATGACCTGCATTTATGGGAAAGCCTGCTGGGCAGCTGGCTTCACTGGCACTTTAAACACTGGGACTGTGACAAGTTCAAACCCCAATGGAAATGTAAAAATGCAGCTTTGGCTATCTGTAGGGTAATGCTGGTGTCTAAATAATTTGAAGAATTGTGTGTTGACTTGGATTTGAAAAACAGAAGATTTTCCTGCAGATAGATGCCTAAGCAGGAAAAAAAAATGCTAAAATGGGTTTTGTATGGGTGTAACATGAGCAAAAGGCAATGACAGGTTATTTTATATCCATGACACTATGAACTGTGGGCAGATTTCCTCCATTTCGTGTCTAACCTTCAAGACTGGGTTAAGTTTTCATCCAGTGAGGGAGGTCATGCTGCTGGATGCTCCTTGAGCAGGTATCTACAAAGAATGGGGAGGATAACTCCCCATGTGCCATTTCAAGCCATGCTACATGCTTAGTTTCTAAAGTTAGGCTAGCTTTCCTCTGGAAAGGGATGTCTTGAACTTCCCCATGAGAGACAAGAGGAGTTACTCAGTGTTGTAGCTCTGGGTATTCATAATCTGAACCTGTCCTTGATGAGCACAGAGCAAGCATGAGCCTGCTAACCCCTCTTTGCCCCTGTTTGGAGTGAAAGCTCAGATTAGATGACCTCTTATTGTCCTTTCCAACGTGAATTATTCTATAATTCTATCCACCTGCTTTTTTCTCAAAGCTTGCTGTGGTTGTCAGGATTCCTGACAAATCACACTAATGGAGTAAGTATTGGGCATTTTCAAGGATAGTTCATTGAATGCCCAGGAAGGCACAATTATTCAAATATGAACCAAATTATACTGGGCATAAAAGCATCCTAGTCAGAAGAAATGTGAAAGCAGAGATATAAAAAGGAAAAAAACAGAAAGAAAAGGGAAAAAAAAAAAAACAAACCCAACACCTTAACACATAGAGATACAGAACAGAGGATGGGAAGAGAAAGGATGTAAAAATTTGGTGGCCACAAAGATACAAAGATCAGACACAGACTGTGTCTGGAGATTCATGTTACCATTAGTGAATAATGTGTGGTGGCACTTGAAAGTGGAAGAGGTTTTGAATGGATCCAAGGAGCCTCCAGAGCCTTTTGAAGCCAGAGGCAGAGATAATGAGTCTCTGCATGTGTTCCCTGGTAAGCTGTTTTAGTTGCAAGATGGATTAAATTTAGGAAAAAATAAAACCTTTAAGCCTCCAGAGTTAATGTTGCAGTTGAAATAATTTTTCCATTCACCCAGGTGTTGGGTACCCACAGAACCTTTGTGGTGCTGGAAGACCAGACTGAAAATGGTAGGAAAGGACAACAACCAGGATATTTTTCTGGCTGTGTTGTTACTGGCAAAGCCAGGCTTCACTGGGTGGTTCTTTCCCCCAGGAAGGAAGGTGGGAAGGCAGAGTCCAGCTGCTGCAGCATCCCAGCACGTTGTGAGGAGCAGGACACTGCTGGGTCCCCGGGGCTCCCTGATGGTCCCTGTGAGGAGCAGGACACTCTGCTGGGTCCCCAGGGCTCCCTGGTGGTCCCTGTGAGGAGCAGGACACTCTGCTGTGTCCCCAGGGCTCCCTGATGGTGCCTGTGAGGAGCAGGACACTCTGCTGGGTCCCCAGGGCTCCCTGATGGTCCCTGTGAGGAGCAGGACACTCTGCTGGGTCCCCAGGGCTCCCTGAGTGTCACACTCAGGGGCTGCTCTTTGGGCTGTCAGCTTGGTTTGCGTGTGATTTCTTCCTCAGCAGCACCACAAGCCCACGCCATTCATCACCCACTCCCCAAAACTGACAGGGATGCATTTTCCAGAGCCAAGCAGCATTCTGCAGGACATAAATCTTGAAGGTGCTTGGGGAGGGCAGGCTCCATGAGGGCAGGCAGTGACCCTTAGTGCTGCCCTGGGTGTGCAGGGGTGAGTCTGGCTCAGTGTCTGGCCTGGGATGTGGAATTCTTCGCACGTGTACAGATGATGGAATGGGAATGTTTCTGTTCATCTACAAATCCAAATTTCTCGTTAAAATTGGTCATTAGTGAAATTAGTGAAAGTATCTATTAATATATTCATTATCATTTGAGAATCTGCTGCAGGCCTACCAGCTCAGGAATCAATTTAGATGGCCATTTCTGTGGCTGTGGCTGTAGAATACACACGGCTGAGTTAATTCACATTAAGCATTAAACCCCTTACAGTTTTTGCTCTTTTTAACAAGTGTTAGCAATGCAGAGAATTTTTTTTTTTTTATTTCAAGTTTATGGGCTAATTTTGGCTTATTCCAAGTTTATATTTAAAACAATTTTCTTCTTTAACACGTTTTCAGGGATAATCTATTACTGAAAGCACTAATGACCTTGGATATTAAGTTCTAACTTTCATTTCCCTGTGGCTGCTTGTGGTATCAAAATGGAAAAGGTACAGGGCAATGTTGGCAGCTCTGATGCCTTTTCCCTTCAAATGGGCTCATACCTAATGCATTTTCCTTTGGATTGTTTTGTTTTCAGTGGTGTTTCTTCTGAAAATTGCTTTCCTGTCTCATCCCATGAATCACAGCTTATGTCTTGGCGTGGGTTTTAGTATTTGTTTCCATTCCTTGTGACTCCCACATATAAGCAGATTTTGATGCATATTGTGCTAATATTGTGACTGCTGCTGGCTGTGCTCCCTCTGTATCTGGTAACCTTACTGATTATTTTTTTTCACCTCAACTACCAGCAGTTTTGCTATGCCTGACCTAATTTCTGCCACTGAAGATGCTCTAAAGTATTGATACAAGCAGAGAGGTTATCTTTCTTTAACCATGACAATAAAAATAAGCCTGGCATTATCCTGGGAAGATCCAGATTCCAATAGTTGCCTGTACCCATCTGAGTACTGCAGATGAACTGAGAAATTCCATTAGCTCCAGTGGAGGTTTCTGGTCTTGAGGGACCCAGAGTTTTCAGAGGAGATATAATCACTTTATGAACACACATTCATGGGTGTCTTTAGTACAGTTCCAGATAAAAGTAGACAAATTCCTGAAGGCCAAGGACCCGTTTAATTAAAGTAAGAAATTTCTTCATAAACACTATTTTTAATGAAGGTGCAGAACCTTGTTAATAAAGTAAAACTTTCTCTTCAGCATCACCTGGAACCACTTTTTTTAACACACTGAAAGGTGAACTGTCCTGGGGTTTTTAAGACTATTCTTCTTTTTTTAAACTGCATCTCCTTCTCTCTCCAATGTACTGCATTTGCTGGCTGTGAGCAGAGCCTGGACTGTGAGAGGTGTCTATTGCTCACACCAGCCTCTTTTTGCATTATTTAGCTCTTGGAGAGCATCTGCTGAGCATCCATCAGCACGGGGTGTGTGCCACCACCATATGGGCAGCCAACTGCTGGTGGAGCCAGAGAGGGGCTGCTGTGCTGCCATCCATCCCCCCAGCAGTGCCACTCACATCTGGCATGCCATGGTGCAGCAGCAGCAGCAGATCACTCATCCCTAACTGGGATGGAGCTCCTTGGTGGCACTGACTCAGAGGATGCTGGGGAAACTCTGTCAGAGCAGCTCTGCAGCCCTGGGAACAGTGTGCATGGAGCTCAGAGACTGGGCTTGGCTCCTCCTGAGGGCTAAACCAGCCCCTTGGAGTGCTTGAAAGGGTTCCAACACTGCCTTCTGCCTCTGGCTGGGACACAGGAAGGCAGCAACCACAGAAAAAGGTGTTCTCACAGTCAGTGGGAGCACGATTAGTGTCACAGTACTTGCTGCTTTGAGCCATGCTGGTCTGCAAGCCCTTGATGTCACTGGGAATGCATTTTCCACGATCATGACTGTGAATACATTGGCAAAAAAAAATTAAAAAAGGCTTGTATGGTGTTCTGCTCAAAGGCCCAGAGGTCTAATGAGTTGTTGAGTGACCACATGTTTGTTAGTGGATGTTAGAAATGTTTTGCCTTCTGTTTGATGACCATAATTCCTGCTCTCCAACCATGAGCAGAAGGCAGGAAGGATTGTTTTGTTTCTTTATGTTGTGTGTCCCTTTCCATGGCCCTGAAGTTGCTTTCAGATCAAATTCACTCTTCTGTGTTTTGGGGCATTCAGGCTTAAATCTGGATGCTTCACACTCTGGCAGGATGAGGTTACAGAAATGTTTCAGATTTTCTTAGAGTATATTTCTGGCTTACAGAAACTTGCTGACATTTTTTTTCCTTATCCCTAAGTAGCTTTGCAGTGATCAGAGCACCATTTGTCCCTCTGAGGTTCCTGAGGGCCCTTGTTGTGAACCTATCTTTCATTCTTTAGCACTAAGTAGCTGCCAAGGCACATGAATTAACTCTCTCACGTGTAGTTTTGCCAGGAATCTCATGGTAACATACCAAAATTCATGTTTTTACACTCTGTAGTTGGTGATTTATGGAAGGACTTCTGCCAAGAGAATGCACCACTGCAGACTGTCAGAAAATGCTATCCACATGTAAAGAGTATTTTCTGCTGGGACTCAGCTATGTGGGTAACTTCATTTCCCTGAAGGAATTCCATTTCAACTAAAATTTATTACATGAACTCAGTTTAACAGGAAAAATTATGGTATTTTTCATGCAAGCTACCAGATGTCAAAAGAGGAAAACCAGCTTTGGAAGTGTTTGTCATACATGCAGCACCCATTCAGATGTTAAAAAAAACCTGGATGGAGACTCAAACTAGCCTCATTCCACAAGAGAATTCCCCATTCTCTCAAGATCCAGCTGCTTCATTCAGACAGCTCTATAAGACTTCAGACCCAGCTTCTAAAACCTATCTGGGGCTGGACTCTTTTTAATGCCAGCTGGATCCAGATGGTGAAATGCCTGCTGAGGAGCTGGGTATCAGCTCTCCTGAAAGCCTCTTCTCAGCTGCAGCACAGAGCATTCCTGATGCAGGGCTCACAGAGCAGGCTGTACTCAACTGTTCAGTGCAGACTAATTTAGGGTTGATTTTGCTCTGAAAGGGAAAGAAATAACAATGCAGGAAACTGTGTCTTCTTTAGGATAGGCAGAGTAAGAGAAATGCAGTAGAAAAAAAGTCTCATTTGTTCATGGCTTCTTGCTCCCTGAACTGTGAGTGCAAGCTTCAGCAGTGGGATATTTAACTACCTCACCCTAAAAGGTTGTCTAGAGTGAGCAGAGCCTTCTTGTGTAGTACTGAAAAGCAGGCGGGATGATTTCCAGTTACAGCAGACAGGACATTCAAATTTGACAAATCCTGACCTTCCTCCAGTGCTCTCAGTGGTCTTTATGTGCCAAAGACACATTTAAATGCCCCAAAGTGCACAAAGGCCAAGTCAAACAAGGAGGGTCCTCTAAGCACAAACAAAGGATGAATGAATCTGGACATAAATTGGCAAAGATGGATGCTTTTTTTATAGCTTGTTTCTTTATAGATACTTCTAGTTCGTGCTTGCTGAAAAGCACTTCCCAGCAGATGCTTTGGATGTGGAGGAACATGGATACACTCATCCCTTGCTTTGCCTCTTGAGGTGACCCTGCAGTGAGTCAGGGAGAGGAGAGGCAGAAGAGATGCAGAGCAGTTTGGTTTCTCTCTGTAGCCATGAATTACTCTTGAACCAAAAGCCATTGTGGGAACCCCAAGCCCCATATTTTCATAAACCCATACCTATGCACTTCCTGATAAAGGATTTCTGTCCTTGTTGACTCATATTTGTGATTCGTTTGGTGGAGACAGTGAGCAGGTTTGAATTTTTCTATGATTTAATCCTGTTAAAGAAAAACCTGGACAGCTAAACCTTCTTACTTGAAGACTTAAGGCTGCTCATTCAGTCTGAATAAATTAGAATTTAAAAAATAAATTCCAGTGAGGTTTTCCCAACAGTAAAAACAGTAACCATTGCTTTGATATCTGAAGGGCAGCAGCTCTGTCCATACGAATGGCAGCTACAAATGGGAGAAACCAGAGGAAGAAAATGTAGAATTGTTTGATATCTTCTAACCTACAAATAGGTTAATTTTAAAAGTTGTTGGCTAACTTGCATGACAGAAAGAATAAAATGATCTACAGGTATTTTGTCACAGCCATGTGTCAGAAAAGGTCTTTGTGAACAACCTCTTCTTCTCAGGCTGCCTCAGGTGTGGGACACGTTTCTGATGACACCACTGCTCTCATCTCATCTGAATGTAGTGCTGGCATCCTCACCCCTCCAGTGCAGCACGGGGACTCCCGCTGAATTACTTATCTGCTGGCATTTTGACCAGGAAGTTTGCGTTTCCTCTGGAGCCTCCAATTCCTGCAGTCATTGCCAAAATCCTGTCAGAGAGTCTGGACAAGGTCATGACTGCAATTCCTCTGTGGCTGGCGAAAGCACGCTTCTCAGCTCACTGCTAGACTCCTTAGTTGTCTTTAGGAAGGTTATCATCTCAGGGAATCGCTGCTATCAAAAAGATTATTCTTAAAAGCTGCGGACTTACTTATTCAGTCTGTCAAGCCTCGTTACATTAGAAGACTCCATGACAGAATATCTAAGAAATTTATCTTTTTGTTCATGGAAGGAAATGATGGTCCCACTAAGGAAACTGCAAATTTAATTATACAGTAGATTTCCTCACAGACAAAATTTCCAAGGACCTCAGTATGTCAGCACTTACTTTCAAATCTTAATCCTCAGCACTGACTTTGGTTTTCGCTTGCAGAAACATTCCAAGTGACACTGTTCATCCAAAGCAGTCCTCTAGGTCCCAGGTCTGCACCCCTAATTCACTCCAAGCTCTATTTGCTTCCCAAGAAGGCCAGGGGATTCCTCATTTAATGTGGACTTGGTAGGAGGGTGCCCCTAATTGCTGTTTTAAATTCTTTATTAAGCATTATCTGTTGCTGAGAGACCCGTGTGCTATTCCTGGCTGCTCTGCCTCGCTGTGTGCCTGCAGATAAGTCTCTCAGCTGCTCAGATCTCACCTCCCTGCGCCCAAAATAGAGGCACTTTCCCTTGGCAAGCATTTTCCATCTGTGGTGTGCTCTGGAGTCAAGGGAAAGACTTCCCAAGGTCGCTGTCACTGCTCCTGCTCTGCCATGGAGAAACTGAGGCAGGCAAGGGCACAGACCTGTGGCACCGTGATATTTTATGAAAAATCCATTCACCAGGATTTCTTCTCCTGGGAAGCTGGGAAGCTTCAGCTTCTCCCTGTTTTGCTGCTTTGGAATGTGATTTGGAGAATTGTTTACCCAGCATGTGAATTGTTTTAATTTAACGACCAATCACAGCCAGCTGTGTCAGACTCTCTGAGTCTGTCATGGGTTTTTATCATCATTCTTTGCTAAGCTTTCTGATGTATTCTTTCCCTTTGTTTAGTATAGTTTTAGAATATAATATAATTAATATATATATAATATCATATCATATCATAATAAATCAGCCTTCTGAGAACTTGGGGTCAGATTCTCATCTCTCACCTCATCCTGGGGACCTCACAACACCACAGACCTGCCCCAGCACTGGTGATTCAGCTTTGGGCTCACTCCCACACTTCCCAGCACCCGCCAGGTCAGCTGCCTCCCCAAGCTATTCCTTATGTGCTAAATCATCAAACTTGGGTCCACATTCTCTGCTAAATTTCACTTCTTCCTCCCTGTTCCTTTCCTTGGGTAAAAGAAACTCCGACTTTTGCAATGTCTGAGCAGACACTTTTTGAATAGCTGCAAGAATTTCCGGTCAGGTTTGAAAGAGAGCCCCTTTGGGCAGCAATTGCAAAGCTTTAGCTAATGACCTCCCAGTTGTATCTGCCAGTTCCTTTGTCTCTAGAGGGGTCTAGATTTTTCTCTTGGCTCACAATCATTATTAATAGATCTTTTTTAATTTAGGGGAGAAAGATTTAGCCCCTGGATTTGTAATTCTGGCCTTTCAGAGAAAGCCAGCATAAACAGCACTGTGTCCTGGCCCAAATCCATTCTGCATTATTAGGGTGGCATTGATTTGAGATCTCACTCCATTAAAATTTGAAGTCTAAAGCAGTTCCTGCTACAAATGGGGTCTCTCAAGGTTTATACATTAGCTTAGCCCTCAACATTGCCAGATGGTCAAAAACTGGAATGTTTCACAAATGTTACCGGTGCCCTTCACAAAGTGACACTTTCAAATTAGTCCCCACTTCCATCCATTTACTGTAAGGTGCTACTTCCCATGTGTAAATAAACAGTGATTCATTACTCCACCAAGAGGAAAACAGATTTTGTTGAAAGAGGTTGCTGGGATTTTCTTTTTTAAGACAGGTGAATAAGCATTTCTGCCTGCCATTGGGCTGTTTTTTCAAATCATTTGCACGCTGATTATGCTGTCCTTTCTCAGTGTATCAGAGAAGAAAGGCAGTCAGCAACTCCCCAGCTCCTTCTCCAGTGGGTACAGAACAGGGTGGTCTCCAGGCAAGGGGGACCTGCTCCCTCCCACACCTCAGCTCCCTGGAGATCTTTGTCTGACCAAGCTCAGTGCTCCCAAATAATCTCATTTACTTTCTTCACTGTGAAGCTCATGTTTGAAATCTACCTAAGATTATTTTGAACAGAGTAGACTCTGCTCTATTTCACAGGTTATCATAATGAGTTTTAAAATTTTTAATATTTTTATTATTTATTTTTATATATGGATGTTATTTATATAAAACTGTCGATTTCTTTTATTGGTTTTAATTTTTTCCCCCTCTAGTCCCACTGCAACTGTGATCCTCCCCAGAACTCTTCTCCAGCACAAGTGGGTCCTCTATACTGACAAAGCACAATCACACTTATTCCTGTCAGACTCCCTTATTTCCACTCAAGCCACCAGAATCAAAATGTTGAGGAAGGCTACAGAACGAGGAGTATGCTTGCTTCCTCTTCCCCACATACAGCTCCTACCTGGTAACCTCTGTGTCGATGAGATCTGGCCCTAATGCAGACAGACACATTGTCAAGTTCCCCAAAATTTCAGCCCTCCAGAATGTAGAGAAGCTGTAATTCTGGGTAGGTTTGTGTATACCTGTGTTGGTTTCTTTCTTTTAAAAACCATTATATACTGTGTGGTACGTGATGAAGCAAGAAATTCCTGAGCTTTCACTGTGTCTAGCTTATTGATTTTTAAGAGTCTGGGAGTTTGGAGCCTCTGGAAGCAGCTTGACACGTAATGCGAAACCTGCAAATCCTGCCAATTGCCACGGAAAGGTGAGAGAGGTGAAAAAAATCATTTTACACTGTAGACTTTGGCTCGTTTTTTGACACTGAGAAAACAACTTTTGCCAGCAAAAGCAAAACTTGCAGAGCGTGGGGTGGGGAACAGAAAGCCAAAGAGATAGAGTTGCACTCAGTGCAGTCCCAGGACCAGCCGTGTGTGCCTCGTGTACCCTGAGCACTGCAGCCAGGGCAGCCAAGTGTTCTCACGAAGACCCCAAGTGCTTTTCAAATCTCAGCAAGATTTTATTTGCAGGAGAAGTGTTTGAGACAAGAAGGTGACGAGGGCTGTCAGAGCCTGACACGCGGCAAGGACAAGCGCACCACATTCCTGCCACGGGAGCTCGGCGTGGCTTCCTTCAGTTCAGCATTAACCTCATATTGTCTTTAACAGCCCCGTGTGGGCTGCTTCCCTCTGAAATTGCTCAGGGTGTGATTCTGTAACCTTCCTGCTGGCAAGTTCTGTATCATCCTTGAACCCCTACTTCCAGCATTATGCCAGCATCCACCTTTGACTCTACTGATAACAAACTGGCACCTTGCTGCAGCCCCTTAAGGACACTGTGTGTGCAGGCAGTGATGAGATCTTTATTTAGGACAAGTGGGAGAGCTGGAAAACGTTATGGAAACTTTTTAGTGCACAGGTAAACAAATGTGTATGTTGCACTAATGAACCTGTCTCCTTGTGGAACTCAAGGCACTCCACAGAGATGAGTTAAAATGACTCAGCCATTTCTGTGTGATTTGCTCACCCACCAAAATGCATGGAAATTTTTGTCTCCTGCTTCACCAGGACCAAATTTCCTCTGCTGTGCAGTAAAGCTTTATTTCCTATCTCACAGCAGTGCCAGGGAGAGAGGAACAAGATAGAATCTCTTATGTGCAGGGTGACTCCTCTCATAGCACATTAGGAAGGGAAAGGAACACCAGTTCCAAGGCGCATCTAAGATGAAAAATGGAATACTCTTTTCTTCTTAGGGTAGAGGGAACTAAAAATCAAGACCCAACATGAAAAAATCTGAGAGCAAATTATGCTCCTTTCACAGAAATTGTGAAATGGTTCCTGTTGGTGCAGGAAATGGTGTCATGCAGGTGCTGAGTTCCTCTGTATCCCATCCTTGCCTCATTTGGCACATCCTTCCATGTATCTTCTTTTAATTACTCAAGATCTTTGGGCAGGGTGTGTGACATGTCACACTGATACTTTTAAGTCCTTTTCAGTGGCATCTTAGCCTGAAGCTACATGACTGTCCAGCATTTAAACACTACTGATAAATAAACAATTGTAGGCTATGATGTTATTTCTAACAGCAGACTGGGTATCCTTTAAGGCTGTCATCTTCATCTGGAACTCCTGGATCTGTGTGTGCCATGCAGGCTAAAACCTTCTTGTTGAAGAGCTTTGAGAAAACCCCACTAGGAAATACTGCAGCTGCACATATGGCAGATGTAACCATTCATGTCCTAACTCAAAATCCACTGAATGGATCATTCTTGAGACATCTTTTGTTGTTTTTCTTTCCTCAAGAAAGGCAATAAATCAAGTTAAGTTAAAAATTTTATAGCTGCAGCTGGTTTTGACTTATGCAAATGCAACATTTCAATCACAACATATGGGAAAAGCATATTTTTTCCATTCCCTCACATAACTCAAAAGCTGCTATCCTGATTTTTTCTGAAGTTCTTCAGAAATTATCATCTTTGGGTGGAAGCTTCAGACAGAAGGTACAACCCTGCTCAAATTTATTCAGTTGAAAGACCACTGAGCAAATGAAGGGAATGGAATTGGAGATTTTAACTACTATTTGTTCGCTGACAAGAACTGTAACCAGGAAATACTTGTGAGATAGCTCAATTTCAGATTTTAAAATTATGATCATTTATTACCTGGGCTTCTCCCTAACAGAGCACACTTGAAAGAGTTACAGTAGATCAGTTTGAGTTTCATTATTTCTCCATCTCCTCCCTTGCTCGTTGTGCTTAAAGATGCTTTGTGATGAGATTTCTTTGCTGCAGACACAATTCAGAACCACACAAACTGAATTGCTTCCTGATGGAAGTGACTTGTCATTGTCTCCTCTTTTTTTTTTTTTTTTTTTTTTTTTGAAGCATCAGTACATCAGAGGCTCTGGGAGCAGTGGGGACTGTGTGTTGCCTGCTGCCCCAGTTTAGGGAGCACTGGGGCTGCCAAAAGCTGTAGGACCAGCACATATTCAAAACTCCTTTAACTCTGCAGGCTTTTTTCCTCCTCTCTCTTATTATTAAATTATTCCAGAGTTGTTCTGGAGGAACAAACTCTGCAGCACTGGAGCACATTCAATTACAGGTGGACTAATCCTGAATAAACTTGTGCTAAAACCTCATTCCTGGGAATCTCCTCCACAAGCTCATCCAGCCCTGGTTGTCTCCTCCAGCCTGCACAGGGAGAGCAAGGGACAGCTGGAACTCTTCGGGAGGGGATGGTGGCACAAGGGGGAAATCCACAGAATAAGCCTGTTTCTGTAATTGCAATGATAGGATTTATCATTCTTTTGCAATCCAACATAAATCCCTATATGCTGTGCCAGAGAAAGTGGCTTTTCCTGAGAAAACCTCCTGGTGATAATCCAAGGGCTGGTGTTTATGCTGGCAGTTCAGCAAAGTCACCTCTGGGGGAGAGGACAGAGAGAGGAGGGCAGGAGGTCGTTAAACAAGAAAAACCTTCAGAGATTAAGTAGAATATGCCCAACACAGGAAACCCAACCCCTGAACCGTGCTCCTTCAGCTGCCTGTCTCAGAACATTAGCCAGTGGTTTGGGTTTCACCAGGCACGGACCAGGGCAGTTCTGGATGAGTGAGACTGAGACTGGGAAGAGGGGTTGATGTCTTTGGTTCTCACTGTCCAACCCTATTTTGACTGGCAGTAAATTATATTCCGTTTCCCCAAGTTAAATCTGTCTTGTCTGTGAAATTGGTGAGAGATCTCCTTTCGTTATCTCAAACCGTGTGTTTTCCATTGTCACTTCTCTCCTGTCTTGTCGAGGAGGTGATGAGAGCAGCTGGGCAGGCAGGGCCAGTCAGCAGGGCTCAGCCCAGCACACTCCCCTGCTCTCCCAGGGTCTCTTGGGAGAGCCCAGCTGGACTCCAGGCCCAGCTGGAGCACCAATCATTGGGAATGCAGAGCACATGCTCACCAGGTGAGAGGAGAAACTGCAACTCGGGTTTCTTCTGCACATCTCATTAGGTGTAACACACAATCAAAGTGTGGGACCCCTTCCCTGAGGCTGCCATTTGTTTGTGGGTCCAGATGGAATTTAAGCAGGCATAAAAGGTGCCGGTACGGCTGCACACTGTGGGCTGAAGGCAACTGCTGGCTCAGGAAATGCTCAGATGCTGACAGGGGAAGTAGAGCACTGTCTAGAATGGGAACAGCACACAAGGGAGACTGCTCAGGACCATCCTGCCCTTGCAGGATGCCTTCAGCATCACCTATCAGCCCATGACAGCAGCAGGATGCTGAGCCAGACAGACCTTTGATCCTGCAGTTTTACAGCTGTTCTTGCAGTCTGCTATTGAACAGGAAGGGTTTTGTATGGCTTTTTGTTCATCCAGCCACTTGGAGCAACAGGGTTCTGTCCCTCTAAGATGAGGTTTGGGAGTTTTCTCTTTCTCATCCATAACAGTGCAAGAATCCCATTTGGGACCTAGAATTACAAAATAGCATCTTCATAAAAATATCAGTATTGATTTCCTATTGTCAGAACCACAAAGCACATGAGACATCCAGAGTCACAGGGGCACGTGCATGCCAGCTCTGCCTAGCTCCTGCCAGCTCTCCTTCTGTGATGGATCACACCAGTCTGTGTCTGTGGGCAGCTGAAGGTCCATGTGCAAAGGGCTGCCCCCATGGGAGTGCCTGTTCCTCCACCACACGCCTGCTCCAGCACAGGCTCCTGTGCTGCTGCATCCTGAACCCTCTCTGGCTGCTTATCTCCAGCTCCAGAGCCTGAATGTTAGTCCCTTTCCTCTCTTTTCTTAGTTTTGGAAACTATCATGGTTGGGACCACGTAGCTGTGTCTTCATGGCTGCTGTTGAAATATTATTTAGCTAAACCAGTATTAAATTGTCCCTTACAGGTGAATCTCATACCACACCTGTTTCCACGTTTGCCACAGGCCTGAGGAATCAGCAATTTGCAAAAGAGCTGCTCTGAAAGACCAGCTGATGTTCCTATGGAGCAAATATTCTGTGTTTGGAGGTGACAGCTTGCACATCCTCTTCCCCCACCACACACCCCAAATGCTGGTGCTGAAGTGCCAGAGCTCATCCCTCACAACTCTACCTCTGGCTGCACTTCACTGCTCCACAGTGTAAAAAAAAAACTCCCCACATTTTTAGATCCCTGTTTTCCCCTCTTTCTTTTCTCACTATTAAGAAACGGCACAATTTTCCCCACAGAAGTAATATCTAGCTCCTCACATAAGAGAACAGCTGTATTTACTTGACTTATGAGTATCTTTACTGACAGATTTATCCTTTGCATCATAAAATGCCTATTTGGGCTTTAAAAAGTGCACTGGCTGCTTCTTCAAAGCTTGCAGCAATAGACCATTCTCATTTGAAAGACATATTATTACCCCAAAACTACACATGTTATTTTATACATCCCAGCCACCCTGATTCTTTGTGCCTGAGGGCATTTGAGCAAAAGGTGTCATTTGGAGCTCACAGCAGAGAAAACTGGGTTATGTAGATATCACATTTCTCTGCTCCTTCTGTTCCAGAAGAGCCACATCCACACCTCTCAGTGGGAAGCTGCTGGGTTTTCCTGTCTGCTGCTAAGCTGTATCTGTGTAGATGGTAGTGTTATTTCTGGCAGGCACATACTCCACGTTCTGAGTGTGAGGAGGAGGAGCTGGCAGCCAGTCTCCTTCAGTGGTCCCTCGTGGTTTGGGTTTTGCCATGAGCCAGGTCCCCAGGGGGCAGGGTGAGGCATCGTGAGGCTGAGGGGGAAACCAGGGCTGAGGGATGAGGGGGATGAGGCTGGGCAGGCTGGGGCAAAGGCAAGGCTTGGCTGGAGCCAGAGTGCTGGGGAGGTGCATGGTCAGTACTGCACTCACCTGAGCCCTGCTGCCCCCAGAGCCACAGCCCTGCCTGTCCAGCCCCACCCCAGCCTGGGGGATGCTGCAGACACCCCAAAACCCAGCAGATTTCCAGCACAAGTGATCCCCAGACTGTGGATCCCTGCAGCCACAGGAGGGAGGGAGTGGGGTGTGACACCCTCCAGCCAGAGTGAGAGCAGCGATGCTGCTGGGGAGCTGCCTCTGCCTAATGAGCTGCTCCTTTCCTCTGCAGCAGCAGATAAGAGCAATTAAACACTAGATAGCAGATTAATGATTACTGCAACATCATGCTAGCTCATGGTGACAAATCTGTATAAATATTCACCCCAGTGGTGGGCGAGGTGTTCAGGCCCTCTGTGTGGCAAATCACTCAGAGAGGATGCAGAGAGAGAGTCTGCTGCTTGTCACGTTCATTAATTACCACTGCAGATGGAACTGGAGGAAAGACCAGCTTCAGTGCATTACCTTGCATTTGCCAAAGGTTGTTTTGGGCCCAGCTGCCACCCAGCAAACAAGGCAGGCTCTGGATGTGGAATTTCCACCTTGGTGTGAAGGTTTGCTGCCGTGGATTCACAGCTTTCCTTAGAGCTGGCTTGAGTCTTTGGCTTTCCATTGGAAATTATGAGTCATGTGCTGACACATTATACCCATGGCCTCTGGCTCCTGCTTTCTCTTCTGCTCACCTCTTGCTCGCTACTCCTGCAGACAAGATGGACTAAGCAGATCTGGGGTCTGATGCCATCTAAGGATGCCTGTTAATAAAGAATGGAATGAAAGAGATGAACTTCCTGTCACTTAAGTTGAAGTGCTGGCTCATTTATCTTTCTGGGTTTTGAAGGGCTCTGCTATACAGCCCCAGTAGTGTCTGAGATACCCAAAGGGTGTAGTAGTGTGCAGTCATTTGGAGGAACAGACTTTATTGTGGCCTGCTTCTTACTGCACACAAAACACCTCCAGAATACTGGCAAGGCAGAGAAAGTAAAATGGTAGCTGGACTGAAGAAGATCTGGATTCCTGAGCTGAAATCTGTGTGATCCGATTTTACAGAGCAGCTCTGTTCTGAGGATTCTGGATTTTGTTCCCTAAAGAGTGCTTTGCTGGAGTCTACAAAAACCACATGTGAAACATGGGTAAGAAATAATAGATTTCTCTAATATGTTTAAAATATTCAAAAAACAATTTGATGATTTTAGCTGAGTTCATGTCTGAGTTCAGTTCTCTATAATGGTGTTCTGGTGTGCAAGAGATGGGTTTCAGCACACTGTGTCACATTACCTTGCCTTCACAGGATGGACAAGGTAGCCAAAAGCATGAAGGACTATTTGTAAATCTTGCTTTGTTTTTGGTTTGGTTTTTTTTAAGCAGAAACTTCACCAGTAGCTCACCAAGAACCACAGACTACAGCTGGGTTTGAGCCACCATCACAGCCACCTCACAGAACATTTTGTGGACCTGTATTCAGAAATATTCCATGTAACAGAGAATTTAATTAGATTTATTTCTTCACATGTCAGCTCCCTCCCACATCAAAGGCATTTAAGTCTTTGCAATATCTCCAATTGTGTTTGGATCTGCCCTGTGATGGGCACAGCCCTGAAAACAGGCAGCCCTGAACAGTGGCTGGTAAAAGTATTTGAAAAGATGATTGCATCTCAGAATGAATCATTAGATCCTATAAAATGCATCTGTCACTGTAGTGTTTAAACCCTGCTTTCCCCACCCTCTCCCCACCCCCCCCCCCATTTGCACTAATTAGTGTAGGATGAGCTGCTGCCTAAAAATTAAGAATTCTAGAATATTTAATTGATCCTGGTCCCTGTGAATGCCACGCCTGAGGAGTCAGAAGCAGAGAGCCAGGTGAGCATGGCTCATACAGGGCTGCATTTCTGGTGCCCCCTGAGCCAGGGAGCCCAGAGTGGGGCTGGTAGCCCTGCCAGGCACCTGCTGGTCCCTGACCCAGCTGATCCATCCCCACAGCCCCAGCTCTCACTGTCCTCACACAGCAGGTGAGTGTCTCACCCAAAGCCCCCGAGGGAGGAGTTACCTGAGCAGAAATGGCCTCCTGCAGGGAGGAAGTGCTTCATTGTGTGCTAACTTTTCCAACCCTGCTCTTTAGGATGCAGAAGTTGCCAAGGATTATGAAGTTTTACTCTTAAAAGTGGCACAGTGTGGAATCATGCTCATTGCACCCTAGTGGCTTTCCCCTAAATGTGCTCAGCCGGCACATAAAGATGTGAGCTGTTTTTCACTCATCAGCTCTGAAAATTTACCTTGGATTCTTGCTTTATCATCCATAATTTGTTTTAAAGGCTCTGCTGGGCAGGTTGTTACCGGGAGCCTCATCCAGGAGTGCAGTGCACATAAAGCACCACGGCCCCCGGGGCTGCCAAAACTCCCCTCCCCAGCACTTCTCTCTGACAGCCAGCATTCCCAGATGCCTGATGCCTTCCTGCTGTGCACACCTCAGTGCTGCTCCTCTGTCACACCCCAGCACTTCTGGGGGATTTGCAGGAGTTATTTGTGGTTAGGGATCTCTTCCCCATCACCTGGCAGCCCCCAGCCTGCAGAGTGTGAGCAGCCAGGAGGCACCGAGCACAGGAGAGAGGGGGATGCTGAGGGTGGTTTGCTCTGCTCAGTCCCCATTCCTAGCAGGGCAAAGAGAGGGGGATGCTGAGGGTGGTTTGCTCTGCTCAGTCCCCATTCCTAGCAGGGCAAATGGGCCCCAAAGCCCTGTTGTTGTGAGAACCACAGCAGAGGTCAGGGCAGGCACATTTTGCCAGTGCAGGCTGCTCCCCAGAGAGCCCAGAGCAGGAGCATTCCGAGATGGCAAAGTGGAAATGCCACACAAACTGGGCTTGGTCTTCTGTTTGTGTTTGGCATTCGGTTCCAGGTCTCTGCAGACCTAACCCCAACAAAGGCAACGGAGCAAAGAGTTTGGCAATTTTATTTCATTTAAATTCTTGTCAGGGCTTTTTTCCGGCCTCCTTGGCATCCCTGCTGTCTTTGCTGGGACAGCTGCTTGGCTGGCCTGACAGGGTATGGGGCTGAGAGGGCAGGCCCAATTAACTGCATGGTGATCACTTCTTCTGTCTTAAAACCCCACCTGCTTCTGAATTAATTTAGAATAAATTCAATCATAGTCATTTACAAGGTCTGCTGCTGGGCGCTGCGAGGAGCAATTTGCTGGTGGGATTCTCATTCCTTGCAGGGGCAGATTGCCTCAGCCCACCATAGCACAGGGATAAAAAGCTGGAATTTAGACCTGATGGGGCTAAATGCCAAATATGTGTTTCTGTTTACATTGAAGCATACTTCTGGTACCCAGGGGAGGTCAGGGGCTAATGCCAGACAAGGTGATAGAAGAACAGTTTCATTGTCCTTTATCTGCAGCTAGGAAGGGGCAGACATAAACACTTGGAGGAATATGTCTTGTAGCACAGCACCCTTCCCAAAAGTCCTCACTCACACCTCCATTTCCTTCAGCTGTGACTGTCCACAAAACAAAGGCACACACAGCTCAGCGTGTACTCTCTCCTTTTTTCATTACACCCCTGTCTTCAGTAAATCTCAGGCTGAATGCCCATGTGTGTGCTCTGATTGCAAATGCCCGTGCTTTGCCCTATAAAAGAGAAGTGCCCTATCCAGCCAAGCTTTCTTCTTTATGGGCTGCTCAAGTATCACTTCTGCTCTGCTGTGTCCAGGCAGTTTGACCAGCTTGGGCCTCTGCTGTGATATGAAACAATTCCAAAATAGAAACATCTTCCTTGTGAAATTGATCTCCTCACCACAACCCTTATTGTTTGATTCCCCTGCTGCCTTTCATTCCTTCGGGGTCTTTCAGCATGTGAATTCAAGGGTAAATAATCTCTTTTTTTGTTTGGTTGGGTTTTTTTATATGTTTTATACCCAACTGATGGCAAAGCTCTAGCTCAGGACACATAACTTCTCTGGACATCAGCCAGCAAGAAACATGTGCACAGGAATTGCCATCTCAGATTAGTAATTATCATCTAATTCCTACTATTTCCTCTGCCATGTGGCTACTGAAGTAAGGAAAGATTGTTCATCTTCTATTAAGCAGAAAGATTGTTAAGCAGACTAAGATTGTTAAGGCAGGCCCACAAGGAAATATTTCTTACCTCTGGTCCTGAGCCCTTCCCTCCCAGTTTAAGCCCTGGATGGGCTGCAGGGGGTGCTGTGAGTGGGGTGTCCCTGGCATTTGGGGTGCACAGGGAATCACCTCAGATGTGTGGACAGCGACAACAGGCTCAGGTTTAGGGCTTCTCTCTTATCAGCTCTAATGGCTTCAAAGAATTTGCATCCTCTTGGCTGAAAAAATGGCCAAGGGTGAATGAATGAATGAATGTAAATGAGGCAACTCCTCCTCCTGTATTTCTTTATCTGAGGAGCAGTTTATAAATTCAAGGTAAGTATATCTTTCCACCAGCTTTGCACATTTCTACTCTCTCAGGGTGAATAAATTTTTTTGATGGGTGAGTTAAAACATCATTATTTTTTTCATTATCATTGTCATCAGTATAAATGGCAGAGGTGTAGGGTTTTTGCCCAAGCTTTTAAATTTTCATGACAATTTTACTAAGCTGTTTTATACGTTATTAAACACACTCAAGATTTGTTTCAACCTATACCTTAATAGGATGTTTTAAGAGAGTGTTCCCAGAAGAGGGCAAAGGTATCCTGCACACTGGGGACTCAGCTCCAGCCTTGGGCTTCTCCCCTGCTGGGGCCCACAGACAGGGATGGCCAGGCTGCCAAGAGCGCTTATTTCTTTCACTGAGGTTTTTCTTTTGAGATTCTTCTGAAAATCCCAGCCTAAGGGATTAACAGTGTTGATCATTCTTGAGAATCAGGACGCTGGTGTTGTTAAGACTCAAAGCAATGGGTTTTTGCAGGTTTCTGCTGGGAAAAGGAAAAAAAAGGCTCAGGATCGAAGGTCTCATTTACCCAAACACAGAAATAATTCCTTCTTGTGGCCATTTCTAGAAACTGAGGTCAATTCTTGTACTTGTTTCTTGAACAAGACTTTTTAATGAGTTTTTACAAACAGCTGCTTTTTGTAAACCACTGAGAGAGAGCGGAGGCACCCGGATTTCAGCACAACTCACAGTCAAGTTTGGCTTGGGAGGAGCTGAATGGCTCCCACTCCTGAGAGAAAGTCTATTTTCATGACACTTGGTAAAATACTGATTTCTGTAATTTACAATGAGGTTTTTTAACTGACCAAAGCCTGAACAGTTCAGGTGTTGGTTGTCAGTCTATGAGAGCTCCAGATCTGCCTCTCTGCATTGTTCCAACCACACTTTTCAAATATTAGTCAGTGCTCTCTGTGACTGATGTACATGGGACTTTGCTGATTTTTATTTGTTTGTAAAGAAAACTATCTGACAATAAATTTAGATTCCTGCTTTCTGTAGTTTTTCAACCATAATAAATTTGATTATTTCTTTTAACTGTGGTTGTGCAAAAGATATCATCTTGCATGTACAAATTACTGCCCCCTTCCAGTCTCCCCAGCCCTGATTTCACAGAAATGATCAAATCCTGAGCATTTTTCTCAACTCTGGCTGCAGTTGATGGGAGTTTTTTTCTGTTAAAAACTTTCTGAAATGTTTTGGGATTTCAGGATTAGATTTGAGTAGTGTTCAGAGAGCAGGATAATGCGTTGTGCTAGAGGCAGATTCTGGCCTCCTAGTCTAACTTGATGTGTCTCCAGTCTGAACACAGAAGTTTCCTCCTACTCACTTGAGGGATTATTTAATTTTCACCACATTTCTCCTTCCTTCCCCATGTATTTTTGTACCAGGCACTCAACATGTGTCCCCATGTCTTCACAAGAGGTGAAGGGGAGTGCAATAATCTGATAGAAAACTGGCACTTTTGTAAAGAGGGAAGAGATTCTTGTTTTTCTGGTCAGAGATTTCAGGCATAAGGCTATTTTCCTCTTCTTTTATGCTCTACACCATGGTCTGTCCTCCAGGCCCTTCAGATCTCAGGCACACCATTAGGAAAGCCTAACACTCCGTATCCCAAATGGGTCACTTCCCAAGCCCAGTGCTGAAATCCTTTTAGCTAATACTGTTCAGGTGACTTAGTACTAAATTATATTTTAGAAAGATATGGTCTGCCCTTTACTTTTTCATGGGGCTACCATTCAGTCAGCTTTAAAGCTGTAATTCTTTTTCGGGTTGCCATGGAAACAAGTTAGTGTTCCACTGCTGCCTTGTGCAAACGAGCAGGGTGCTCATACATCATGTTCCTGCTGCCGGGTGGTTGTGCAGCCTGGCTGGGCTGGATTTCTCCTCTCCCACACACACCTTGGCAGGGCCAGAGCCCTCTGTGTGTGCTGCTTTAGCTCCTCTCCCCAGAGAAGAGAATTTCATCAGTGGAACCAAGGGAGTATTGAAATTGTGGATGCTCCGTTGGTTCCTCATAGCCACATTTCTCTTCACAGAGAAAAGCAAGGCACAACTTCCCAAGAATATTTCTGAGATTCAAATTCCCTGAACCTCAGAGAAAGAAGAACAATTCTTATCTCGTTTGCTGTGCCTGTGTTAGTGCCACAGTAGAATGCAGTGTGGAGATTGTTTACCCAGAGTGATGGGGTTTTGTTTCCTTGGCCTGTCAGGGCCAATGTGTGTGTGTGTCTGTCTGTCTGTGTGTGTC
>JAYDZK010000044.1:4966475-4979683 GCA_034509185.1 Euphonia xanthogaster
TAAAAAGGCAGGGTCAAAGAAAGGTTCTTGTAGTTTTAGGATTTCATGCCACTGACCTGAGGCTTCTGGGAACTTGGTGTTTCCTCAGAAAGCTTCCAAGAAAATACCTTTTTTTTTTTTATGTATTGCTGAAACGCTTACAATTTAAGATGACAAGAAATTATTCAGGTTGCAGTTGTGATGTTACTCTTTTATTAGTGTGGGTTAGGACTGCAATTAAGGTAAGAAGGAGAGTTATTTATAGGGAAGGTGCCACATTTAAAGACCAGGCTTGAAAGCATTCTAGAAGGTAGACAACACACAGGGCCAAATAAAGCTCTTTCCTGGCCTCCTCAGCAAAGCACCATCAATGAGATGCATTAAGATTTTATCCTATCACCTTATCATGAAACTGATGGCTCCCATTGCACTGATTGCTGGTGATCAGACCCAGGAAGCCCTGTGAAAGACTGGTTTAGCAAAAGGGATCTCACTGCTCTTGCAAAAAATGATTAACAAATGAAAGGCATGGCGTGGAAACATGGCCATGTGCTGCAGCAGAGCCACACAGCTCCCCAGGCATGGCTTAAATGAGGAGAGTGCTCCCCGTTCTTTTCTTTTTCATTTCATGCTCAGAATGCTCTTCTCTGACAGGAATGTGCAACACCCATGACTTTGACCCAAACACTCCAGAATTACCCTGGCCTGTGTGTAAGAGAAGCAGGCTGATGGCTGCAGCACCTGCTTGCTGCAGTGTTAGACTTCCTCAAGTGTTTTTGGGCTTTTAGACCCAAAAGGTAAAGCTGTGCCAAAGCTGTACACAAAACATTTGGGAAGCCAAAACGCCCAGAATGGGGCACTGCCTGTCCACCTGAGCTGCAGAATGAACTTTGCCTGCACCTAGGAGGAAAGTTTGACCCTTATAGAAAGTGACTACCTTCATTTTATGGTTGTAATGTACTAATAGCAGCTCTTGGTATAACCTGGAGGGCTGGAAATAATGAGGGAACCGAATACAATACTCCCAGGGCATGGGCTTAAAGTGATAACTATTGAAGCGTAGCCTTTGACTAATGCAGTTGCTCTTGCACATCAAATAATGTCAGAAATGCCACACTTCATAAGAAAGGGCTATAAAGCTTCATTGTGATCCTTCAGCCCAAAAATCCACGCTCAAAAAGCTAAGATGTTTTTAAATGTGCTGTATGACACGTAGGGAAATGGACACAGGAATGGAAGATATTCCAGTCGCCTGCATTACGTTAAAAATGTGCTCTCCCCTGTCAGTGTTTCTACACAAACATGTCCACACAAGTTGCTTTTTTACTTTAATCTCTACAGTTTTGTTTCTGCAGTATTAGATTAGCCAGATAAAGCTACTGGAGGGCAGCCAACAGTGATACTTGGAGAGCAGCATGGATGCCTCTTAAAGCATTTGGATGGTTGGCTCCAAGCAAGCAGTGAGTCTGATCCATCATGAGTTTAGCCATGTTGGCAGCCAGGACAGTTACAGCTGAGGAAAATGCAAGCACAAGCATCTTCTGCTCAGCAAAAGACTGAGGACATCAGAATGAGTCCTCAGCACTGATTCTTGCAAGGAAAAACACCTGCTTCTGTTGTGCTTTCTGGGACACTTCCTGTGATATGATGGTGTAACAGAAACCATCATTCCAAGGAGAAAAGCAGATCTCAAGCATGGGCTAAAGCAGCTCCTGTGTTTGCCTGGGATTTGAGGAGCACAAGGTCCCACTGTCACTTGCCACACTTGCCAAGCCAGCTGCTAACTATGCCTGTGGATGGAGCAGGTGCTTCTGAGGGCACACCGGCCAGTCTGGGAGTTTAATAAGACATTGCAGCCCCTCTTCCAGGTGAATGGTCTCGAAGTCAATTAAATGCAAGATGATGATTTTTATCTTTTGTAAAAAGCTATTCTGATCTCTTTCTTTCTCCTTTGGTTTTTTTTTTTTTTGGGTTTTTTTCCCATAGCTGGTAATTGGTGTTTTAAAACCATTTATAACTGCCAGTTCAGATAAAAGAATTTTCATGTTTACCAAAACTCAGAGGTGCTTACCAGTCTGAAATAAAGAGTGCCTTTTTATTTCATTAAGAAAATTCAGGCAAGCTGTTGTTTGCCAGTTTGCTGCTACAGGGAAAGCAGGATGGTGGAGGTGGATGGTGGAGCACATTTAGAGCTGACCTGGCAGGCAGGCACCCTGACTGCTGCCCCATGCACTCCTTGCTCTTCTCAAAGCTCCTCTCCTGTGTCCATACAGCCCAGCTGAACTGGGCAGATTTTCAGAAATGCACTGACGTTTTTCCAAAAGGCCACAATTTGCCAGAAGTTGCATTGCATCTCAAATATCTAGTTTTCTCTAGAGATTAAATGGGCAAGCTCTTATTCTACCTCAATATCTGACTTCTCTTGGCCCAGCAGTGCCTTTTGTCCTGATCATCCAGTGCATCCTATTCAGCAACACCCTAAATAATTGGGTCCAAAACACAATTTGTACACCCTTCAAGGGTGATTTGCAGTAACTTAAAGCAAACAAACAAAACTGTTTGCTCCTCTGCAAGTCGTTGTCTACTGCAAACAAGCCTTCACCTCTTCTGCCTTCCCCAGAAGGTAACCACAGTTTGCTGCAGTTCTGGCTCCTGCTCCCGTCAGTAAACACCGTGGCTTCCTAAATCACTGCTCCTGAGAGGCATTTCCCAGTCTTCTTCGTGCTCCATAGCATGAAGTCAGAGGGTTCTCCTACTTGTTTCTTGCTTTTTTTCTTTTTTTACTTGTTTTTGACAAAGCAAAAGCATGTTTCAATGTGCCTTTGCTGTTGGTTTATGACCTATTTGCTGCAAAACAAGCATTTCACAAGAGTGATTTCAGAATCTGTTTCCAACAATCCATTTTAGCATCCAAACACACCATTGCATTCCCCACCTGGGTGTTCAGCAGTGCTGTCAGACCTGCCACCACCCTCCTCTCCCCTGCATCCCACTCTGGGGGTGACATTTCAGCAAACATTACACAGCATTTTGCAAAGCATTTTCAGTCTGGTTATCCTTTGACAACCTTAGCAGTTCTTCAGCTCTCTCCATCCAGCCCCAGGAGGAGGGCAAGGCTCTGCCTGGGGAGCCTGGGGACACCTGTGAGGAGCTCTGGGGATGCAGAGCATGTTGGGAGTCCAAATCTTCTTTTCACCTTTCACTCCTCCACATTTTTTTCCCTGGAAAGTATTCAATACTGAGGCAATCATTTGCTCTTTTTTTTATTACCCTTGGCTCTTCTCTGTTACATAAACCAGCTAATTTTCAAAGTCATCTTCTGACACAGACTGAAAGACATAGACAAGCTGGGCACAAAAATGCTCTGGGCAACATTTCAAAGCAATGGCAAGGCTTCTTGATGGTAAAAAAATAAAAAATAAAAAAGCCTCTCTTGTTCTTCCATGCCCACTTTTTGTTTTGTTGTATCATACAAAGAAAAAGTTATTTTACCATTAATGCTACCAGTAGTGAATTAAATAAAAAAAGAACAGTGCTACCTCTGAAGAGCTGTTCTTCTCAGAATCATGAACACATATGGGCAGCACAGTGACTAAAATTCATGCTTGGCCAACACTTGCTGGTGTTTACCCTAGACCATTGCTACTGAGCCAGGGTTCTGTGTGTTCCTATGTGTGTGTGTGTGTGGATATATATAAATATTTAAAAATTTTGTGGACTTTTCTGGATGAAATAAAACCAAATATTATTCCCTAAGAGCTAAAAGCAGAATTCTCATTTCAAACCTTCCCTTTAGGACAGTGAGTTAAAAACATCCAGATGGTCACATCCTGTGTATTAATACACTTTTTCATTTGAAGAGCTGCTAAGCTGGGCTAAGGGACCAAACCTATTGAAAGTGCTACCTTTCAAACACTGCTTCTTATTATTGCTGCTTTCTTTTCTTATTGTTGGTGTCTTGGTGCGTACCAGGTGTCATCATGGTGGAGAAAAAAGAATGGCACAAAACTAAACCTTTCCTCTCAAAGGACCATGTTATAAAATATCAACTCTTAAAGACCCAGTAAGAGAAAAACTCTTAGGAACATGATTGACTTTTAGAGTGCAGCCAGAAAAGCTTTCAAAGCAGCCAACCCAGGCCAGTGACTGGAAAAATAATATCTGTATGCCCTAGGAAATTCAGGAGAAAACATATTTATTTGTGCATAATTGTTTCTTTCATTGACTTTTCTTATAGACCATCAAATATGTATGGTTTGGAAAAAAAATTAGTGTGTGTCTATACAGGCATTTACCAAAATTGTCTCATTTTAAGAAAAAAAAAATCATTCCAGACTATTACTGGGCTGAGTGCAGTCATTAAGCATTATACACTGATAGCTTATTGTTCACTTATGTGATAATTTTCCTTCCAATTACATCTGGGTAATGAATAAAGTCCTGCACCATTCAGAATTTTAGGAGGGGGCAGCCCACTCAGGGCCACTGACAGTTAAGACTTTAACCTATTTTCAGAAAGCAGAGTTCTATCAACATGCAGTTATTTATGCTAATGAAAATAATGATCTTTTTATAGTGCTTGTCACTGAAACGGAATGATGTCCTGCCAACTGTGCATGTTTGCCAGTGGCTACAAATTAATCAGCTAAACTGGAGTGGTAATTGGAGTAGAGACAAGTCAAGGGGCAGCCAGGCCAGCTCTGGCAGAAAAGCTTTTGAAGATGGATGCCCTGTTCAGCACACAAAACAAAAGAACTTGTTTATATAATGCTGTTGTTTAATTAAATCTAAGCAGCTGTTTCATTAAGAGGTCTCTGAAGATAAATGTGGAAGGTGATGGGCAGGGGAATCAAAATGTGATGATGATTGTGTTATACAGGATTACACTGTACATTTACCTCACACCTCACACCTGCCTAATGGAATTATTTCATTATGAGCTGCAGACAGACACCAGAGTGTAACCCCTGGCACTGATCAAACGCATTTGGAGGGGCTGGCTCCAGACCCTAACTGAGCCTGGACACAGCTCCACCTCAGTGCTCCACGAGTGACTGCCCCTGGCAGATGTCCCTGCACACAGGGTGACATCCTCAGCACCCTCCCTTGGTTTATTTTGCCTCCCTCTTGTAGGGGTAAAACATGGGAAGTGCTTGGGCCTTGCTTTGCTCAGAAAGGTTTGATTTTTTTTTAAAAAAACCTTTCTTCTTTTCACCTTTTTAACTTCTTGCCACCTTCTCTGCTGTTTAATTACCTTTTAGGCACAACTAGCAATTGCTCTGGGAAAAAAGTGTGTGACTGTGCTGGACATTTCTGCCCATCAGGGGTGGATTCCTCCTGACAACTACAACTGAGGCTGGGCAGAAGCTCGCAGGGCACTGTGGTGGTCCCATAACCTGCTGCAGAAGAGGGATGGGTGAAACCTCCAGAAATGCATCTTCACAGACTGAAAACCACTCTGTTCTCCTTGAAGTGGACCCAGTCTGGAAAATTCCCTACTTTTCATCCCACCCTGCACTTGTGCCAAGAGCTTAAGCAATCATATAGGGAGTGTTCCTCAGCTGCAGGCTCAGAAGCTCTGGTGGGCTGAGCAGGAATGAGCAGCCGTGGACAGGAGCCTGGAAATGTCACAGGAATAGTAGGAATTTGATAATTATTCAGGCATATGACATTTTAAAATGCACTGTTCACATCCACACTTACAAAGGAAAAACTGGAAAGCGTGGCAGTAGTCTGCTGTAAGGACTCAGAAACCACGAGACAGAGGAAAAAATACACCAGATTTTCACATTTCTAAAGCATCCTGTGATTTTCTGCATTGATTTTGTGTTAACACAAAATTCAGAATTTTGCCACCAACAGAGTTTGGGATCTGGATGCTGAAGGCTTCTCTTGTTTTTTTGGTCCAGGCTGCAGCTCAGATCTCATCAGTAGCTGCAGACTCCCTGCCATGAGAGTCACAAGCAGCAAGGAGGCTCACTGCCCCCTGGTCCTTGCAGTCCCTGACACACAGGTCTTGCATGCATCTAGTGAATATTTTGAAAAGAGTTTCCATGGGCCCATTAGTGAAAAAAAAAAAAATCACATTTTGTTGAAAGGTTGGGTCTTGAAATTATGAGATTCTTAAGTATTTTTGCAGTATAAATAATATAATATTTAAAAACTGGCACTGGTTGAAAAAGTTTTTACAAGGGTTTAAATTTCATCCAGAAAATGTATTTGATAACATTCAAAGCACATTATGGGAGCATTTTGTTTGAACTTTCTTGTATTCAGTGCAGACCCAAAGAATATTTCCTCAGTGACAGACGTGGAAGCGTTTTGCTTAAAGATGAAAAATAAATTTACAAATTTTAATTTTCTAATGAAATGTATTACAAGCAATTTATCTGTGAGTCATTCAGCCATTTCCTCTTACAAAATGCTTACATGATGAGAAACTTACCCTACCCAGATTCAATAGGCTCTTTGTCATTCCTTCCTATTTAAGAATTTTCTATAGCCCCATTAAGAGCTTCCACTGCTGTGTGTTGTTAAAGGCACAGGCCCCACTGCATCCCAGAAGACACCACAAGGCATTCCTTTGGGAATGTCTTTCTCTCCTTAATAGGTCAACAATTTTGATCTGTGCTGGATGGGAGGAAGACCAGGAAAAGGAGCTCACCATCCCTATTTAAAGAATGTTTAACAGGCTATTGACAAGCCACCTTTCATCAGAGATCACCAGGTGTCTCTGTGCTGTCAGAACACAAATCCTATTCCCCTTGCCATACAGCACCACTGCATTTCAGAGGTGTTTTGTGATCCTTAAGCTGAACTGCCTTTCCCCAGAGCCCCAGGGTGGATAACAGCAGGTATCCTGTGCTCAGGAAGCCCTGCTGTCCTTTGTGGCCATGAAGGTGAACTTCTGAAGGATCTGGCCTTATTTGAGTAAAGCACTGTACCATATCCTATTAAATTGGCGCCCCTGACTGCTTCTGTGAGCTTGGCCCTGTGGAATTTTCAATAAAATGTAATTATTTTATAAGGTGTATGAAGAGCTTATTCAAGGCACATGCTCATTAAGCTCTTTCAGTCGTCATTAACATCAGCCCCTAAAGGACAACAATGGCAATAATGCCAGGTGGGGCTGAAGGCTGGGGCATTTCTTAGGAGAGCACAGCAGAGGGATTTAACAGCACTGATCCTCTCTCCCAGCCTTCTGCTCGGGCCAGGAGAACGCTCAGAATTAGTTAAAGATTCTTGTATTACACTTGGACTAATCTGGAAGTTTGCCATTTAATTGGGAAGAATCAAGCATTCCAGATGGATTTTATGGTGATACACAAGAATGAGTGCTCATTTCAGATCAGGTGAGAGATGCTCTGTTCAGACTGCAGAACGAGCCACCCTCACTCACTCCAGGGGCCTTTGGGGGCCCTTCAGCTGCAGAAGGGCTGGGGGAGAGCCCTGCATGTGCAGGAGTGTGGAAAGGCTTCCCCAAGTGGATTCAGGGAGAGCTGGAGGGGTGACTGCTCATGAGGCTGGATGTGCTCCTGTTGGTTCTTCACCACATCTCAGAATTAACAGGCTGTTCTGGGATTGCGCTGCTGTAACTGGCACCAGATTCAGCCCTTCACATTGAGCTGAATCTGTCTCTCTTAAAGCAGTTCTGCAGTATGGCTCAGTGTCCTCACTGCTCTCTGCTGTGACCTCTAAGAGACCATCATGAGGTCCTGGACCTTGTCTTTCTTCCAGTTTGGAATGGCAGTCTGTCAGCTTGCTCTCCTCTGCCCTTCCAGAAAGGCATCATGGGTGTTATATCCTCCTGGCCAAACTGATCTGACTCACTTGATCCACTGTGCTCAGAAAAACAAGGTAATTCTTCCCTGACTCAGAATCTGTAAGCAGTAAGGCTCCCTGAAGACTTCTCAGTGAGTTATGTACTTCAGAGGAAAAGCAAAACACAGACACATTTCATTCCTTGCAGCCCTGCCACCAGAGCAGTGCCCATGGCCTGAGCCCCACTGCTCTCCCTCTGCCTGAGCAGCTGCACCAGGCACGTCTGGCACTCCCAAACCTGACTGTCTCCTTCTCTGGGGACTTTGAAATGTATTTTGATTTCTGTACTCACAACCTGGGCTTCCTCACTTGCCAAATGTACCTGACAGACCCTCCAGGCATCCAAGTCCTGCCCTCACCTGGCTGCTCAAAGGACAGTCCCTGTGTCAGCAGGCTGAGTCAGCTCAGGAGGAGCTACAGAGAGCTGGACCCCTGAAGAGGAGGATTGCTCTGTCTGTGTGAGGATTGATCCCCAGGCCCACTGGGATGTTAGCTACAGTGAAGCTAGCTGGCCAGCATCCAGTCCTGCACTGCAGCTTGGACCACTCCATGAAAAGCAGAGGCCAAAGGGCACAGCTCGTTCTGCAGGGACAGCTCTCTGGGTGTTACAAGTTTAACAAAAGTCTGAACACTTTTTATTAAGAGATGAGGGAGGAACAGAGAAGGCAGGGGAGGCTTCTAGAGTGGCTGAGCAAGCCCTGCCAAGCCGTGCTCCTGGCTGGCACCTCCAGCAGCACCCAAGAGCCCTGCAGACACCTTCATTCACCTGCAGCTCAGCACTCACCTGGCCTCACTCCCTGCCCCTCACCTGCTGCCTCCCTCTGTCCCGTGAGGATCAGCAGCACAGCTCCTGCTGGACACCACCAGGAGGTGGCTGCAGGGAGCATGCAGCCCTCCGTTAGTGGGTGGATTAATAATGAAGGTGTGGGAAGAACCCTCTGCTTTCCTCAGCTCTGTCAGTGCCTGCAAACCCTCTCCCATGACTGACAGGTGCCCTGCCAGAGGCCCCACCAGAGCCCAGATGGAGGAGCAGTGCTATTTCCCCACCTGCCTCATCTCCCTCCCCAGCCAAAAAACCTCCCTGCCCAGCAGAGCCTGAGCACACAAGGCACTCATCAAGTTTAAAGCCAGCCTGCAGTGCCAGAGGAGGGGCTGGCAAGAGCCGTGTGAGATTAAATTCAGCTGCGGGAAGGGACAAGTAATGAGGGCCAGGAGTTGAACCAAAGGGTCTCTACCCATTCGGCTGCTCCAAGGTCGGCCTCTTTTTTTGTTTCCTCCAGTGTATCTTTAATATCCTCCTACCTCCCTGATACAAATCATTGACTCCTGCTTGGCTACTCGGCTCCTGGAAGATTTTCGCGCTGAGCTGAAGGCTACAAGGTTACTGAACAACAAGCAGAAACTGCTTTATTGCCAAGCATTTAATATCCTGTTTCCAGCAGTGGAGGCTTAGGGGGAAAGTATGGCAAGAGACTTCTGCCAGCATATCCACTGTGCCTCTAGCACCAAGGTGAGCAGAGGGGGTAGGTTCAGAGCCATCAAATAAGTCCCTTTCTCAAATAAATCTGCCCCTGAAAAGCATTTCACAGTCAAACAAGGCCAAAACTGTTTTTAGTTATGTCCATCACTCTTGATCTTCCCTCTTGCAAATTTATTGCATATGTGCAGTATTGGATAGTGAGTGCAATGGGACAAAGAACTATTAGTCTCAGAGTTGCCCACACAATACCAAAATATTTGAACCATTTTTCAAACAAATTATAAATATATTGTGTGGAAAAAATGTTTGGGTTTTTTTTTTTCTGTTTTCACCAACTAATTCTAGTTTTACACCTTTTGCTTATATTCTGTCTAGCTTTTAAGAAGGTCTTTCACCTTCAAAACAGAGGTCATGTTGCCCAAAAATTATTTTAATTGTATTACTTCCAGGCCACATGCAGGTTTGTAACACAGTAAGCTGTGTACATTGCATATTCACCACAGCTCACCAGGAGCTTTTCCTGGCACACGAGCATTACCACAAAATCTGCTGTGTTTTAGGACAGGGTTTGTAAGGGTCTGAATGAGAAAAATGCCTGTGTTAGTGAGACTGTAGGCTGAGAAATGAATAGTTAAAGATGGCTGGGGGGCAGATTCTGTCATGCAGTGGATTTGCAGCAGCCTGTGGTCCCTGGAGCTCATTTCCAGGTGTGACACCTCCCGGGATGCTCCTGCTCTGCTGCACCCCTGGCACGTGAAGTCCCCTCCCTGTGTTCCAGCTGCACCCCAGCCCCAGCCAGGGGCTCCCCTCCCTGTCCCTGTCCCTGTCCCCACACCGCCTGCAGTGGCCCTGGGACAGCTCCTTCCCAGGAGCCCTCAGCCTTGTGCTGGTCACAGTCATTCCCCAGCTCCTTCCCCAAGTGCAGCATCGGGGATGGCTCTGGTCCAACAAGGGTTGAACCATCTGCTGAGCTGATCAGCAGCTCCAGCTGGGATGTGCAGAGTGTGCAGCAGGGGAACCACTGCACCCCACAGCCACCCACGTCAGCCCTTCCCCAGCACAGAACTGGCCAACTTCCACAGGGATTCTGTGTCCCCTCTGGAGCAGGGAAATGCCCTGGGGCACAGCAGCACTGACACCACCTTGGCTGGTGCTGCAGATTTAACTCTGGAAAGCTCCAATTCATGGTCTTGGCCAAAATGATTGTCACCACATCTGAATTGCAACTCTCCAGGTCACTCCCCAGAACCCTCTGCACCCAACTTCTGCTCAGCTGAAGGGGCTTTTACAGATGAAAAAAAAGTACTTGGAGTAGTATCTCCATTGATATTCAAAACAAAGATATGCATGTAGTTTGTTGTAGCTAAAGATTTTTATTATTAAAAATATTTTCTGCTTATTGCTTTCCATTCTCAAGGTGTTCATTTATGGACAGGCCATTATGGACTATATTTAGCAGTAAAAGTGAATTTGGAAAAAATTACATTTTAAAGTAAAATGTGGTGAAATTTATTACCTAGAGAAACATTTATATAGCTATAGATCGACAGGTAAAAGAGATTGTAACATCTCAGGGCACACTTGCGTGTGTGAAAAGATATGCATGAGTCTAAAGAGACAGTGTGGATAATACAAATCCAGCTATGTGCAGAAATCCAAGCAGTAAAGACATCCAGGCTGGAAACAATGCATATGTTTTTGCCTGTGCTTACATTGTATTTGGAAAGGATCATTCTAAAAAAAGAGAGAACCCAGGAGTCACAGGTGCACGTGTAGGTGCATGTCTGCACACAGCAGTGCTGGAAACTTAACTCAGCCACCAAGGAAAAACTCCTCACATCTTTAATGCTGAGTGCTTTTCATTGCCCTTTGTTGAAGGCATCTTTTTCTGGTTATAAAACTCCAAAATGGGGACAGTGATTGTCCTGGTAACACTCTGAAACCTCTGCAGGCAGGTGCCAGTGACAGAGATGTTCTGTAAGAGCTGGATTCAGACCCTGGGTGTGTTTGCAGACCTTAAGCCCCTCTAAAATCCCACCTTTAAAGCAAGAAGATTTTTCAGAAAAGGAGCAATTAGCTAAATAAATAAATAAATAAATAATGCTTTCTAAACTGTTGCTGTTTTTCCAGCAAATTCCCCATTTCTTTCTAAGGACATAAATCCTTAGAGCTTGGACTTCCTTGCAGTTCTCCCAGCAGACTCCCAAGCAATCCCACTGGAGCTCTGGGCACACTGGGGAATGTCTGAGGGTGCCACAGATGAGATGGTTGTGTCCCATTTCCCCACCTGTGAGACCCCTAAATACAGGGAGCACCAGCTGCAAATGGAATGCCAGCCTCAGACCTTATCTATTACTCAGATGGGGAAAAGAGCACAAGGAACTCCATGCCCCATATGATGCCCCAATAAACTGGCCAGTTACAGATAATAATATATATGAATAATAATAATAATAAAAGAAACATATAAATCCATGTTGACAGCAGAAATATCCACATTTTTCCATACCTAAATCCAGCTTAGTCCAACTTGCCATAGCAGATGAACAAATGCCAGGGAGCTTTAGGGGATGTTGGGTTCTAAAAGGCCAGGTCTCTTTTAGATCTGGACATCCTAACTCAGCTCCAGCTAGTGCCTGGGGTATGAATAATTCATTAGCATTTCTCAGTTTGGAACTAAACTTCCCAGAGAATTTTGTAAGTGTGAATGTTGCTGCAGTAAACATATGCCGATTATTTTTTTAGAAGCTAGGAAATGAGGTTACTCCCAAAAAAGTGGGTAAAATAATTAAAATGTAAATTGAAATAAATTATTCACACTACTAAATTTAAATAAATGACTCGAACACCTAAACTCAATTAAGGCAGTGGCATGTTGTTAGTTAGAATACTCAGTATTGTACAGCAGATGTACAAAGCCAAGAACTGGCACCAAAAAAGTGTTCAATGTGCATGAATGTTTTATAGGTAACTGAGTGTATACCCTAAGGGCCTTGAATATTACATTAAATTATACATTTCTAATAAAGCAAATATAAATGAATATGGAAGAAAAGTCAACTTTCAGCTAAAAACCCCAAATACTTCTTTCAAGTGAGAGCTTTACCATTGCATAACAGTTGCAATATTATCTTGTTTAATAGCTTAAACACTGTTGTCAGCTAAATAACTGTGTGCATGCACGACAAGGCATAAGTGCCATTGGCAATTGTTTGTAGTGTTATGGAAACCATTCTAAAATAAGACCACATTTACTGTCACTTAAAACTTTTTTAAAATTTTAATAGAAATAACATATTCAGCAAAACAGACATTAATTTGCTGTAACTCTTCCTGGTTTTTTGTTGGTTTGTTGTTGTTTTTTTTTTCCTTTTATGGCTCACTTGCAATCACAAAAGGAAGCTACTGTCAAAGCCTAGCTGTAAGGATGGAATATTCCTGGCTCTACAACAAGCTCCTAGTGTCAGGAGCAGGACTGAGGGGGAGGAACCTGGCAAGAAATCAGTATATTTTCTTTGCCATGGTTTTATAAAGTACAGAATCACATGGTGAAAGTTCATGTATATGTACTATTTAAGCCTAGAGCCTAAGCTCCAAAATAGAAATAGTTTGGTTTGGGTTTTTTTTGGCTGAAGAGGGGGAAGAGCAGCTATAGAGAAGCTTTGTTAATATTTTTGACATATTTGGATGCTCAGCCTGGGTTCACACTTTAAGTGGGCTGGGATGTTCCTGTTGAGCAGAGCGAGCAGACAAGGACCCCACATCACACAGAGGGGAGCACAGAGCTGGGCATGCCATGACTCAGGGGCAGCCCAGGGACCACTGAGCCACTGCCAGGGCTCAGGAGACCTGTGCTCCTTCATCCCAGGGACCACTGAGCCACTGCCAGGGCTCAGGAGACCTGTGCTCCTTCAGCCCAGGGACCACT
>JAYDZK010000044.1:4979783-5001471 GCA_034509185.1 Euphonia xanthogaster
AGGAGACCTGTGCTCCTTCAGCCCAGGGACCACTGAGCCACTGCCAGGGATCAGGAGACCTGTGCTCCTTCAGCCCAGGGACCACTGAGCCAGTGCCAGGGCTCAGGAGACCTGTGCTCCTTCAGCCCAGGGACCACTGAGCCACTGCCAGGGATCAGGAGACCTGTGCTCCTTCAGCCCAAGGACCACTGAGCCACTGCCAGGGATCAGGAGACCTGTGCTCCTCCAGCCCAGCAGGGGCTGGGAGGGCTGGGTGTGTGACCCCAGGGGTGACAGGACTCACTGTCCCACAGAGAAGGGACTGGGCAGCCCTTCTGGGTGTTTGCCTGGCTGCTGAGGACACACAAATAAATCCAAGCTCTTCCAGAGACAGAGGAGATGATGCACTGGGAAAGAGCTGCTGAAAGATTTTTTTTTTCTCTCTAATCAGTTAAGATGTAAGCCAGTTTGGTCCTTGCAAAGCAACAGAACAGATATTGAACTCGGCCCTAATTGGGTCTGTTAACCACCTAACAAAGCCACTGCACATTAACCAGGCTTCAATTACAGCAGCAAGGAGTGCAAGGCAGGAAAACAACGTGGGGATGTTGTAGTCCAGGGTCCCAGACTGAATGGGGGTTTTGTTCAGTCAGGATATTGGGCCATAAGGAGAGGGGGAAATGGGGAACATCAGCTCTTTCTCTCCCTCAAAAGAGCAAGACCCCAAACCTGCTCCTCACATATAGAAATCCTTAAAGCAAATTGTGTTCTTGGCCAGCAGCTGAGTGAATAGCTGCAGAAAAGCATGCAGCATGCAGCCTTCCAGAAAGCCAAGCTCTGATCCTTTAAGCACAGGCTGGAAGCCAGCCCAGTGCAGAACTGGCTGAGGAGATCTTTCCCTTGACAGCAGGCAAGCTTGGGGTAGAACCCATGTGTTGAGAATGATTCCTTCCTAAGCCCTGCATCCCCCATCAGATGGTGATCAGAAGAGAGTTAATGTTCTTTACCTTGGCAGAGGACACCTCACAGCTGCCTGTCCTCATTTCAGGCACTGCCAGGGAACCCTGCCACGGGGGAGGGAGAATTTGTGCCTGGGCCCAGCTGGAGTGATTTGCCATATCCCACAGGGAGCTATAAAACTCCTCTGGTGAGGCTGGCATTTCTCCTGGTTTAACTCTGCAGCCAGGTCTTTCCCAGAGGAAAGATAAGGAACCTTTCCCAGAAAAGAACACTTCAGTGCTAGGAGTGACTGGATCAGTTTTATGTGTAATTTTTGCCTAGCTTTGATGTGGTCTTGAATAAAGGGGAAAAGCCTACACCAAGTACCAATCTTGGCTTCATTATTGACATATGAGTGGTAATAATTCAACTAATATTGCTATATGCAAGGAAAATGAAGTTTGAACCAGTTCAGAATACAGTGGTACCTTAAGAAAGCTGGCTTTTTAAAGCCAAAAAGCATTATGAGTAAGATCAACTGGAAGAAGGAAATAAGGCAGAAAATATGAGAGCTTTGTAAGAACAACTTAATGATATCTTATTTTAACAGGAGAAAGAAGGCTGTATCTGTGTAAAACCACAACAGAATAAACTCAGCATAATAAATCAAAAACCTCTGCAATAGGAAGTGAATGCAGCCATAAAGGGAAGCCTTACCAATAAGGACAAAAAAGACAAATGAGACAGTAAAAGAGGATAGATAATTGACAACAAAAACAAAAATGTGTCATTGAGAACATTAATAAGGGAAGAGTTTTTGCAAAACATTTCTGGAGTGGGAAAAACCCACTTGAAAGAGACCGATAGGTCTGTTCCAAACAGAAACAACAGATACTTCTTTTTTATTTAGCAACAATGCAAAAAAAAATCAATAAAGATGTCTATTCTGTATTTGCAGGAAAGGATGAAGTATTTGTTAGATGATGATGGTAATATACTTTCTATTCCTACTGTAACTAAAGAGGATATTAATCAACAGCTACTGTAGTTAGACAGACTTAAATCAGAAGTTCTGGGTAATTTGCATTGAGAAATTTTAACACAGCTGGCTGCGAAGCTTTTTTGGCAGGTAATGTTCATTTTTCAGTAACTCATGGACAGGAGAGAATTCCAGAAAACTTTGAAAATGCTAGTTCCTTGTTAGTTCATTAAAAAGTATGGGCAAGGTGGCTGAGACAACAGAGCCTGACAGGCTGAGTTCACTATGGGACAACAAAGGAAAAGCTCATCTTTAATTCAATTAACAGAGACTGGAAGGTGCATGATATAGTTAATGCTGATCAAGGGTGGAAAATAGATCTGCTCAAGGTAATCTTAGAGAGATTATTAGCCTAGTTCACTTAGGAAGAGCATTTAACAAATACACCAAGGCTTCAGGAAAACATTGCTATACAGCTGACAAAATAAAACCATGGACTTGGGAAGTTTAAAAGAAAATAAATCAATAGGTGTACTAAAGGTCAAACAGAATAGAAAGGCACATAATAACTTGGCTGTAGAGTAAATAACTGGAAAGGTAAAAGCCACCTCTGCTGAACAAGGAAATCTGTGGTAGAACCAAAATTGCTTCAACTTTAGGCAACCTAAATTTTGTATGTTCCAGACATATATTTCAGGCTGCTAACAATGGTGCTTCCTAAGTAGAGGAACAATTCCATGAAGGTTGTAATAGTTTTCATCACTAACAATCTTTATATTAGAGGTGGATATTTTCCCCATCTCAGGCTACAGTCCCACTCTCACTCCTGGAAGGAAATAAAGCAGACAAAATGTTCCAAGCCCAGCAGGGCCTGCAGTTTGCCTCTGTGGCTCTTGGTGCTCTGCAGGGTTACAACATGTTTATTCTACTTGGAGATCCTCAACTCTCCTCACTTTCTTTTCTTCTAATTGTCTTTTTTACAGCATGTGGCATTGACTCTTGCAACAGTATCCTGAAAAGTTTATTTATAATGTAGTAAAAGATGCAGTCTTTGCAGCTGAACCAAATTTACAGCAGCAGCATTTTGGGTGATGAAACTGTAGTGCTCCAAGTTTTGGGAGTGATGCTTTACTTGGCCTGGGTTTTTTATTTGAACTCAAATAGAACAATCTTACTTGTTTTGCATCAAAAAACAGTGGAAGCAGAAGTGACTAATTTGATTCCTCATGACCAGCCCCTAGAAATTAATATTTCAGTGCTGGGAGATAACAAATTTCAGCCAGCCATACAAAATCTAACCTCTTCCCTGGGTGCATTTCACTGCCTCAGTCTGTGACTCCTTAGAGGGAAACAGATGCTGAGCCTGTGAGCTTTAGGGACAAGCCAGCTGACCTTTAATGATTCTCTAAGTCCTTCCCTTGCTCTCCATCAATAGCATACTTATTGATCACAGAGCTGGCTGGAACTGAATTCCTCTGGAGAAATTCAGTATCAGAAAGGCTAAGGAAAATCTTTAAAGTGTATTGCTTAATTCTCTGGTCTGTTGTCATCAAAACTGAACATCTGAAACTGCACTTTGCTACCCAAAATGGAGTCTGTTCCCTTAACCCTCTTGGTATTGCTGCTTTGACTCCCAAAGTAAAATCTTCTCTTCTGCTTAAACCTGCTTGTAGACAGGTGATTCAGCATGACTTCCCAGACTCACATCACTGTTTGGGAGCTGGGATGCATCAGTTCTACAGGGAATCTCACTGGAGAGTTATCTATGAATTGTGTCATCTGAGAAGGCTCCAGAGAAAATGTCACTGCTGTGATGATTTGCATCTGTATAAGCTTCCTGTGAAGACAGCTGCCAAATAAAAGAAATAAAGAATAATTAGGGATGAGAAGTATCTCTAATTTTTCCCTCCAATTACTTGTTCAGCTGCATGCATATCAGGTGTAATATTGCACCATTATTGCAGAAAGCTTGGTTGGCACTCCCAGGATTGTTTACAGGCCCTCTGGCAGTAATAACTGTCTTAGGAACAGGCTGAGAAGCAGTCACAAATTAAATTGAAAGCCCCCTGACCCTGACCTCTCATGCCAGGGCCCTCCACATCATTTTGCTGTATTAATACTACAAAGAGACCATCACCCAACACACGGCAGTGCAGGATGGTGAAAACCATCCCCAGCAGTTCCATCACTCCCTGGTCTTAGGAGTCTTCTCCAGCCTAGATGAACCTGTGATCTTATTCTGTGATGGTTTGCACACTCACATTCCCTTTAGATTTTGAGTATTCAATGAGTAGGAAGAGCCCATTTCTGCAGTGCACATTCCATGTGCACTCCCTGCTCCATCCCATATCCCATATGCTGCATTATGTCAGAGCATGTACAATGAAATTTGCCTCTTCCACTAATGCCTAAACTCCATTGCCTGCTGATGGATGGGCACAGTGCATCACTGGAGTGATGAGGATCTGATGGGATATTGCCATCATTTATTACTGGAATATTATCACTGGCATATTATTGCAATGTATCACCAGAGCAGCAGCCAGCAGGGATGGAGCTGCACCAGAGCCTTGTATGTTTTATGAATTCCTAAGTGATAGCTGTAGGATTAGGATGACACAGAATCAGCATATACCCTGCTTTCCTCTCATTCACATCTTTGCAACATGAACTGGAATATTTTGTTTGCTACTTTCCAGTTGTGAACCATTTCCTTGCTGAAGTTCTAGATTGAGACCTTTATTCTGAAAGTTTTGTTAGCAATTATGAAATAACAAGGACCAAAAGAAAATGGAAATCTGATCTTGTCTGTCTTGTTTTATCATCATCTCTATCATATATTTTAGGATTATTTTGTGACACTATGAACGTTTCATATTACCCAAGGTATTATACAAAGATTTAGAAAATGGACATTTCATTAAGGTATGACATCTATTTACAGTGACTTTTTTTGTTGCATTTGCATGAGCATTTTAAAATTCAGTATCTCATTTGCTGCCACAAATAACATGCAAAACCCAGTGCATTCCTGCCACTCAGCTACTCAAATTGGCAAAATGACATCAGATATTTAAACATCTTGATGAAACCTGAGTGTTCCTTCTCCCATCAATGTTAATTCTGTCTGTCTCGCCGTGCTTTGCACAAAGCAAGAGTGTGCTTATATTACAGTGTCTCTTCCACAGTCATTGCCTGGAGGAATTCTGAAAGCTCTCCTGCAAATGTCCCCTGAATTTATTTCATTGTACTACCAGAAAATAACATTTGTTGCAAGCTTTATATAGAGCAACTTCTGCAAAGTGATGCCAGTGTCAGCCTGTCTGATTCAGTCAGGACTCTGTTTTACTTCGTGATAAGGCTCCTATCTGCATCCCACTAGGATCAGACAGAGATATTGGATAACTACAGCTGCTGCTTGCTACTCACTGGAGGATTGCATTCATCATATCTCTGCTACTTCTGGCCATTATCTATCAGTACATAAATATCTTCATCTTACTTAGCATCACACGTTTTTAGGCTAAAAATGTCTCTCTGATAGAGCCCTTCAAATTCCCATCATTATTCCTCCAGCCCTAATCTACTGCAGTAGAACATTAGGGATGAAATTTAGAGCTGCATATTTTTAAAAAACACTGATCTAGTTTCAAGTTGCTGCCCTGGCTGAGGCAGCCAGCTTGCTTGGCCAGGGTTGTTCAGACACAGAGGGGCAGGACCAGACAGCCCTGGAGAGGATCCCCCATGTGCTTGCTGAGCTGTGATCCCAAGCTAGAGATAACCCACAGCAGCACAGCCCCTTCTCTGGAGCTAGCTTTGGGTGAGGCTGGTGCTGTAATGTACCCCAGCCCCCAGCAGATCCTGAGCAGCAGAGCAAACTGTGAAGGAAGGGGTGAGCAGTGGTAGATGAGGAGCCAGGGGCACACAGATTCTCTGGAGAGAAGCTGAGGAGCACTTTGGCAGGAAGGAGGCTTTCAGTGGCACATTGGTGTCACCAGCTCCCTCAGAGCACCACTCAGGGCTGGCCATGGTCACTGGAAAGAGAGGGCATGCTAGTGGGGAAGTGCAATGTCACAGGTTATACCTGCCTGTCTGAAAACAATTTCTGGAGAAAGACTGCACAGGAGGGGTTTGTAATCCTTCCTTTGTGTCTCCCAAGAAATGGTTAATGCTCAGGTAGCAACATGCAGATCAGGAGGTTAATCCCAGAATGTGCAGTGATAAAAGTGAACAAAACAGCGACATCTGTTCCAAATGACAGCTTCTCATTAATCTGCACATCCACTGCTGAAAAATATGGATTACACTCAGCAAGAATTCTACCTAGATTAGTAGTTTGGAAGCCCAAGCCCCCTTGCCTATTGTCAGCTAGATTACCTCTTGCTGAACACAGTGGCTTTCCCAGGACTGACTGCAATAATAATGGACATTCATTTAATGGCATTGCCTGACACACTGCAGGGAATTCAGTAAAAACTGGTGGAAGGAATACAGAACTAGTGAAGATTTAATGTTTTGCTCTTCTTTTTGCATACGATGGCTGGATGAAAGTGTTTAAGCTCAGCCTTGATGTCATTCTCTGACCAGCAGTAGCTGTTCTCTTCCAACACAGTGTGACTTCTGCCATCACAGGAAAACATCTGCAGGATGGCACAAGTTTTGGCATCCCTTCAGAAGGGTGTTTAAAACCTTTTGTCTCCTTTCCCCTCAAGAACTCAGTGCAAGACTAATAAATGATGGGTTGGGAATTGAAGGAAGGTTCTGAAGCAGGTCTGATTAGAATGAGGGGGAAAAAAATTTAAAAAAAACTAAACCCACACAGCACAATTTGTACACTGCTACCACCTAGTGAATTGAAAGAAAACGAAATCGCCCTCTGAACTAAGATGAGCCAAATCTAAGGGTGTGAACCTTCCTCCCTGAGGTCACTGGGACTTTTACCATTGACTTTACTTGGGACAGGCCATATTAAACATCAGGCATTTGAACTTCAAGGGCAATTACAGAGAGTACCAGAGAGTTTTACATATATTTGTGAGCTAGATAATTGCCCTAATTTGTCCAGAATAACCCTGAACCAAAAGCAGCATTAGCAATTATGGCTTTAACACAGTGCAAGTAGGTTGAACAGGATAAAAATAGCCATTTTTAGAGTGGAAAAAAGGGGAGATTTCATGGGTGCTGCATTTTATTTTTCAAATTAGGTTAAACCTTAAGAAAGAAGTTTACACAGCAGCTCTGGAGCCCTCAGTTCTGCAGTGGTGCAAAGAATTCCTCCAGAGAGTTTGGCCAGCTTGCCTTCTTGCTCCCTGGTGCTTCCCCAGAGCAGGAAGGAACCAGTCACTCCCACTCACTCTTTAGCTCTGATTTAGTGGGCATTTTTCTCAGCTAGATTGGCACGTGGTAACTCATCTCCCCAGTCAGTCATGCTGAAATGTCAGTGCTAACATCCAGTGCTATTTAAATCCACACTGATTTTGACACTTCCTCCTGCAGAGTCAGCATTTTATTTACCCCAAGGCATACTTTCACTTGCAATGTGAATCACAGTACAAAGTGTCAGGATTAAATGATTCATACCTTATTTGCAGTACTTGATCCTTTCTTCCCTATGCCATGCCAAGAGAAATCCCTTCCAAACTGCTCTGCAGGATGGATATGAAACCAGCTGACTTGTGCCACTGCTCTGCTGCCCTGGGACTGCCTGGAGATGCTCAGTGTAATCATGGCACATGGGAAAGAGTGGCAGAAGAGGCTTTTCAGCACTTCTGGAAGTGAAGGTATCAATGTCACTGTGACTCCTCTTACCTCCCTGTAATAACAGCTGGGAAGGATGCAAGGACCTTGATTACCTACTAGTAATGATACAAATGCATTTCTGTGCAACTGTGCTTTAATCACTTTCAGAATATTTATCATTGTTAGCCTCATGTCATAGTTCAGCAAAGATCTGAAGTGCATTCATAACTCAAAGCACCACTGGTTCACCCTTTATTTCTCAGCTTTAAAATGAGGGACTTTATTTGAGGCTAAGCCTAGAACCACAACAGCCCTACTTTTCTCCCAGTTCTGCTGTGTTTATTTGGAGCTCAGATATGATCAGAAGAGAATCTTTCTAACAGAGTAGAACACCCAATTAATTACCTCTTTCTTTTTTTATTTGCAATGGAAATAAAATGGAAAATGCTCATGTTAAAGCCAGTTGCAAAAGAGATCTGTAGAACCTTTTGCAATGCAGTTTTTTGTCACCAAAAAAAAGAAAAATAACTTTGCAGTAATTAAACCTTCCATAGGTTTAACATTTTAGAAAGATTACAATTTATTTATTATAAAAATCATGCTTTAGAGGAAGAAAAGAATTTTCATATTTTATCAGTGTTAGCCTCAATTTGAAAATAGCTTCTTAAATGGTCTGTATTAGAGAGCATAATGCTGAAAATAAAATCAAACCTTTGATTTTTTTTTTCCTGATTTTTCTGTAATGTAGTTTTCATAATATAGGGGGTACTCTCAAAAGCCTAATTCTGATATCTTAAAATTTCTGGGGAAATTGCAGTGTATACAATCTTCCTTGCATCATCCTCCCAGCTTCCTTTAAAAATCCTCTGCTTTAAGCATCCCTTTCAAACCTGCTAAACACCTTCCCAGTGGCTGATGGGCCATTTCACAGCAGCCCTGGCTCACTGGCTGCCTCCCCCTGAACTCCTGCAGTGCCTCACCCAGATTCATTTCAACTTGTACTTTGTGTTGCTACATAAAGCGTTATTTTTTTTCTTTCTGCAGGGCAAATGGATGGGATCTGTAAAGCAAGTGATTTTGAAATGCATTTTAACTTTCAGATCAGCCTTTGAGAAATTAATTTCCACTTAGTTTTTGGAGTCATTCCAACTCATCCTCATGAGTGAAATATGGGCATCAGAAGGTGGAACAGAAAATACAAAGCTAATGATCTGGTTCATGTTAGTTAGTTCTCTCTTAATCCTTTGAAAGATTGCATTTCCCGTCTCTGGAATTTCCTCTCACTGACGGTTTTTAAAAGAAACAAGACAATATTTGCCATGCATTATATATCAAGATTAACTCAAGAAGCGAAGATGATCTAGTCACCATCCCTCTAAGCCTCTCATAATTAGGTCTACCAGCTTTCAAGGACAGTACTGTCTGAGCCTTAAGAATAAGAATTCCCACTGAAATTTAAAATGTCTCACAGAGTGAAGGTTGGAAAGGACAGAAGGGACCTAACCTTCACCCCTTGTCCACCCTGGCTGGCCTGAGTTGTGAGTACCCAAGGGCTGCAGACCTGCAGTCACCCTGCTCCTGAAAGGGGACCCTGCTCCTCCCCAGGCAGCCTTGGGCCACAGATTTTTCATTTCTGCTCAGCCCCAGAGCAGGGACCACATTTCAAGTCCTACCCCCTGCAAGCCTCCCAAGTGTTGGAGGCTTTTCCCCCCATTTCCTACAGCTGAGCTGCCCACAGAATTTTTGCTAGAGGACCCCTCAGGAGGGGAGTGGGAGTCCATGCCCAGCCTTCCAGCAGTGCCTGGTGGCTTTGCAGTGTCACCCCTGCAAGGCAGGGAGCTGACACCAGCAGTACTGGGGACATCTCTGCATTCCTGCTGCCACTGGGGACAGGAGCAGGTGACCCAGCACTCTGTGGCTCGGTGACCCCAGCCAGACCTGTCCTGCAGAAGGCTTTCCTGCACCCAGAGCTTCCCAGAGAAGATGGGAACTTTCCACTCACTCAGGGGAGCTGTCCTGACCAGTCCTAAGACCCACAGGCTGCAGCTCTGACACAGACTGGACAGCAGTGGCCTCTGGAAGAGATGGGGGGTCCAACCCACACTGGTCACTCTGTTTCCCTCTGCAGCTGGCTCCCCCCAGCCCTGTGCCCATCCCAGCAGTGCAGAGCAGAGCAGCCACCCTCCTCCTGCCCTTCTCTGGGATCAGCCACCCTCCTCCTGTCCCTCTCCAGGAGCAGCCACCCTCCTCCTGTCCCTCTCCAGGATCAGCCAGCCTCCTCCTGTCCCTCTCCAGGATCAGCCAGCCTCCTCCTGTCCCCCTCCAGGAGCAGCCCTGCTCCCCAGGCACACCTGCTGCTGCCTACGGAAGGTCCAGTGCAAACCCCAGGTGCAATTCCCAGGAAGTTTGAAGCACCCCTGCAGGTTGGACAGAGTTGTTTCGTTGGATATCATGGAAATGTGTTTATTAGAAGTGTATCTGAAGGAGAAATGAGAATTTAAATAGCAAATCAGGTATTTCTCCTTCTGTCCCCAAACTTCCTTTACTGTCTAGCCAGTTCTACCATCAGAGGCACAAAAAGAATGTGGGAATGGAAGTTATCAGCAATATTGCTGATATGCAAATATAATAACCAACATTTGTTGATGTTGTGAAATGAACAGTGGATTTAAAGAGATAGCAGGATCCTCTGTTTACTTACAAATATGTTTGCAGGGAGGGGGGGATATTTGCATGAAGCCATCCCAGACATCATATTTTTACTGTCACATTTACAGTCCTGCAGAACGTTTTTTAAACTATCTTCTTAAAGAAATAGCATCCTATCACAGTCAGCTGAAAAAGGGTAAATTTGGAGAGACAGTCTATTCAATTTTGTTCCAATAGAATTGCAAGCACTTTGCTTTTGTCTACTATTATTGTAAATGTTGGGCTGCAAAATTCAGTCCAGCTCCCAGTTCTGGTAATCAGAAGCTGCAAAGAAAATTCATTTGTTCCTTTCCAAACAGTAAGGAAGGTTTGAGGTTTTATGTGAATGAAAGATTCCTGGAAACAGCAAATTTCAGTGTTCATTACTGGAGATCAAGATTTAGCATGGAGAGGCTTTTGTAATTTCTCTCAAAAAAGGTAGCTGGTTTAGAATTTCAGAATTTCTCATCTTTTTTCTCCCTCCTCCCTGCAGAAGATACAGCTGGTAGGGGTCTAAGACTATAAAACAAGGCATTAAATCCGAGAGCCTGTGTTTGCCCTACTTCCTTCACTTTTCTACATTCAATTCCACACTTAATAGGAGAGAAGACAAAAGAAGGAGACATTTTCAATGCTCAGACCCGAATAAGATCCCTCTGGGATTACCTGCAGCTCAATACATCATTCAAAAGCAAAGATTAAAAGTAATAGTCACGTTAATATCATTTCACAATCCACAAACATAAATCCTCATTTGTTATTCATGAGCTTATCACACACACCTCTAAAGGACCAAAATATTGCAGCATGTGCAGAAAGCAGGAGCACAAAGTAAACAGTGAAGGGGAAGCAGACAACTTTATAGCTCATTTAAGGTGAAGATATTGCAGGTGTGTTTGCTAACAGAGTAGAAGTGTCTCTGCCTGGCTTTGATGATGCATCTTGCAGAAGCATTTACTGTTTCCCTAATCATGACTTAATCAGACCCTGAGGTGCCCACATCCTAAGAGTGTTGTTTTAAAGTGATGGATACCTGTGGGATGAGGTGGGGGAGGGCAGCAGTGCCCTGCACATCCCCCTCCTTGTGGGGGGACAGAGCCAGCAGTGTCACTCAATGCAGTGAATGAGATGGACTCACCCCCCTGCTCCAGGAAACTCACCCTGCACCCCCCAGGATATTTCTGCACAGGAATGAGCGGCTGCCCTTGGGCACAGAGTGCCTCCCGGGCTCAGAGCATGCTGCTCCTGCACACAGGGCTGCTCCAGAGAGCCTGGAAGCAGCAGGGGCCCCAAGAATCACTCACAGGCACCCATCGGGTGGCTCCCTGCCTAAACACCCCATCAGAGGCAGCTGCGAATTCAGAGCTGAATTCTGTTTCACAAGTGGCCTCCTCCAGGGGCTGACCCATCCCTCGCTGCCCACTGTGTGACCCCCTGAGCCCTGAGGGGCTCGAGGCAAAGCCATGGGGGCTGTAGGTGACACACACAGCCTGCCATGGCTCTGCAGCCATCCAGGCCTGAGCCCCAGCCAGGAAACACTGGCACAGTCCTTCTGATGGTGGTTACTGTAGAAACAGAGAGGAAACTTCCACCAGTGTTTCTCTCTTATTTCCCAATAAATAGCAGCATCTCCCCTAGAAACTATATCGATCTCTAGTTGTTCAAATAACTACTATTACAGAAGTAGATGAACTCTCCCCTGATAGACCTGTCAGACTCCCTGCTGATGAGAAGCCTTCCATGCAATCCATATCCACAATTGCTTTGGAAGTCGACAACTGATGTTCCCTCCCTTTTCCCCCTCCAGCTATATCCCTGTAGCTTTCTTCCATTTCAACCTCCCATGCTTTTTTAAGCTGATCCTTGTTTTGAGAAACTGCTGGAGTTGTGACAGAAACTTCTGAGCTCTCCCAGTAATTGGCCTGCCTGTGTGCAAGGGAGGGGTTGAGAATGACAGTGCAAGGGAAGAGAACCTTGAAAACTTCTTGTCTTGGGAAGCTCCTGCCATAAATCAGGTGGTGTTGCACCAGCTTGCCTTGCACGTTCAGTGGTCTGTGCAATGAGTATTATTTCCTCTCAATGTCTTCTCACATATTCATAGATACATGGTTTGATTTTACACATTCAACCTATTTTGTCCATGTCTTTTATTTCTATAATTATTGCAAACTCTTTCCTCTAGCTCAAAGTAAAAAGGCATTAAATACACAACTCGTTCAGCTGGAACAGTTGCAAGTTTGCTGATGGAGACTCAAACACCAAGACTTACCCAGTTCAAGCAGAATGTCATTATTACTTGGAACTACTGAGAAACCTAACACTCATCATGTGTTAAAACATTTTGTTGTACAAGGCTTAAGCAAAAATTAGCACAGGCTGTACCCTCAGCTGGCACAGGCTGCCAAAGTTGCACTGGCTGAGCTGGAGCAGCTCTGCTCTGTGGAGCACAGACTCTGGCCTGCAGCAGCCCTGTCCCAGGTGAAGACAATCTGCATTCCTCCTGAAAAGTAATTAATTGAAAGCTGTTTGGTAGCTTTCCTGACAGATGGGTAACACAGTCCACTGCCTGATTTTCTGATGCTCATGAAGTGACCTGACTGAGCCAGCAAAGTTCTTAATACTTCCCCACCTCAGCACTCAGGCAGCGACTGGGGCATCCAACTTCACAAGGGTTCTTGTTTTGTTAACTGTTGAGTGGGAGAGACAGAAAACAAGTTCTGCTTATGCTCCTCTTTTTTTCTGACACAGGGGATGAAGGAGCACCCTCCTGAGCACCTGTAATGGCACAGTCTGAAGGTGGCTGAGCTAGAGCTGTCAGGTTTGCTGTGCTCTTGTTCAGCCCTCCCACATCTGCCCTGATGTTGCTCAGGGGGACAAGGAAAGCTGCTGGACAGCATCACCTCAGCTGCCCAGCACTCACTGAGCAATCAGCATCCTGCACCTTGCACAGAAACAGCTGCAAGTGAGGCAACTGGAAAAATGAGTGCATTCATCTGTCACCTACGTGTGCAGGTAACACAATCCTTGGGAACTGGAGAAGCTGTAGGAAGACAGGTGAGAGAAACTGTCCCTACAGACACAACTTGATGGTGCTGCCCTGAAATGGCGCAGAAGGCTGGGTGTGTGCTGGAAATCTATCAGCTTGCAAAGGAGGGGGATACATCGATTATCCAGTTTCAAACATCTTTGTAAGGAGTTGGGCAAATGGGAGGTTCTAACCATATTATGACAATAAATTTCAAATTCCTCAGGTGTGAGCCACCTGCAGACAAGCTCCCTACTTAAATGTCACTTAGCAAAGCTTTTGGCACTGGTGTTTTCCTAAGTGCATTTCCCTATTCCTCTTCCAGATAATTTAATTATCTGCCTGAGTGGGGCTGATAAAAAGGCTTATGTAAAGGTTTCTCCTAGCAAGACACATCCCAGTTTGAAGCTGACTATTCCAGACCTTTCCAGGATTAAAACCAAGTGCTCACTCCCAAATTTTCCTTCTCTAACATAAGAGGCATCCCTTTTCCACATTTCCATCTTTAAATGTAAAGAATATTGCTGCCAGTCAGATATTGCAGCCTGTCCCTCTCTTACTTTAAGAATGCACAACTTTAGTGTAGAAATTACTGTTTGCAGACATCAGAAAGGAGCAGCAGATACATCTCCAAGTTTTTTGGTTTTGTTTAAAGTGACATCTGCTTGAAAATTTTCAAGTGTCTGGAAAATTACAATAGGTCTCCTGGGAGTGGATTAATAGGCTGCAGACATGCAAGGCAAAGCTAAATGCTGAATAAAGTACCTCACCTAGCACTGCAGTTCATCAGCTGGGCTCCCATTCCTGCAATAAACCTCTCCCATCTGTGCCTGCCCATGCAGCTTTCAACCTTCTCCAAGGAGGGAGCTCCAGTCACAGTAAGGTCGACCCTGGCACAAATTCTTTGATATTATAAAGTACTCAACCCATTTAGCAGAAAAATGCTGATTGTGTCTCTGAAAAGTAGAATAAACAGGCAAGGATTAGGATTTTTAGTAGCTAAATACTCCAGAAAATAGAGCTCCAGAGCCTGTGGGTGTTCATGCATTCTGGTTTTGCCAAAAGGCTACCAAAGTGTCCAGGCTGTAATCTCCAAAATGCTGGCTCTATATTTGGGACTTGATTACTGAGTGGAGATGGGGAACAAGCTCTGAAAAGCAAGACAAGCTGTAGGAGGAAAGGTGAGAGAAACTGTCCCTACAGACACACCTAAATTATTAGACCAAAAAAACCCAAAACTTAGGCCAGAGCTGCAGGAACGAGCAGGACTTTCTTCCTCCTGTTTAGTAAGAACAATTAAAATAATTACCCAGTTAAAACATTGTTCTTTCTACAGTGAACACAGCAGAGTAGCTTGGTAAGCCTGCCCAACTCTGGGTTTGTAAAACTCTGCCTCTCCTTGGAGAATGTCAGGAACTTTTGCGGGTTGAGATGCTTGGGTTGGCAATGCAGAAAACTGAGACATGAACATCAGAGCATCAATGTGCATGCACAGGGAGCACAGGGAAGCTGAGCTGAGCCACCTGGTGCAGCCCAAGCCCATAAGGAAAAGGAGAGGATTTTTCCTGTGTTTTTGGAAAGAGTATTTGGAGGGTATTTTGGAGAGTATTTTTCAGTGCATCCATCCATCCCCACACCAACAGAATTCTGACATTAACTGCACTGAGCCTACTCACATCCTTATATTTAAAATCTGTATATAAGTACTTTTCTAGACTAAGCACTACAGTGCACATCCCATGTCAAATTAAACCTTTACTACATGATTTACTGCTCTACTTTGTGCATATTAACAAAAAAACCCTCACCTCTTATGTCTTTATATATCTATCTTGCAAGATTCTTTGTGATGCCCATATATAATGCTTCATGTGAGTGAGATTTGAACCTGACAGGCAAATTCTTTACTCAATCCTCATCTGCATCACTGGTCAGCTTTAAAGGCCATTTTCAACCTCCTCTTTTGCCATGTTCCTCTAGAGAGTGATGCCACATAGACATGAGTGCACAGACCACATGGCAGGAGCAAGTGACACTGAGAGAAGTCAGCAAGGAAGGGAAGGGATGGGAAAGGGAAAGGGAAAAGGGAAATGGAAATGAGAAAGGGAAAGGGAAATGAGAAAGGGAAAGGGAAAGGAAAATGGGAAAAGGGAAAAGGAGGGAAGATGAAGATTCTTAAAGAAGATGAAAACCACTGGATTTTATGTGTGAAACTCAGTGCAAAGGGACAGGTAGAGAGAAGGATTTTTGGTAAATTCAGTTTGGAAGCCAGCTCTGTGCTTTATTTGTTGATGGCCATCACAGAGGTTATGCATAGCTAAGTGCATGTATATATAATACATAACTTTGAGTTTGGCATTATGGATTGAAATCCTTCTGGTTTGATGAATGAGTGCATTATGCAGTGACCAGTGAAACCAGCCTTGATGAGTCGTTGGAAGGATTTTCCCAGCTTTCTGAGGGCATCCTCTCCCATGGGCTAAGAGTCAGAAATGTTCTCCCAGTGTGTCTGACTGAGCTCAGTTTTTGACTGTGACAAGACAAACCCAGGTATTACTTCAAGTCTGTCAGTTCCTCCCACCTCTCCAAATCCCTCTACACCTATCCTGATATCCACATGGAGGATCAAGGGATGGAAAGTCTCCCAGGGTTCATTGGAGCTTGCAATGCAGCTCTTTCATGTTAATTTTTCTTTTCCTTTTCCTTCACCTCAATTCACTCTGACGCCTTGCCACAATATTGTCAGTCTCAGAGAAAACAACAAGCCAAAGCAGATGTGCTGAACACATGGTCACCAACAGGAGCAGTTCCCAAGCAAAGTTAGCATGTGAAATCATTCCAAAAGAGGGATGTCTCATCCAAAAAATAATCTACATCTGCTCCTGTTGTTTGGTGGATTGGAAAAGAACCCAAACAACTTTCATGTGTAAGTTTACAGTTAGAATTTACCCACTGCTCTTACATTAGAAGGGTTTTGATTTTAGGCAGTCTGATGCCATTATAATGGGTTTCTCTTTTGTTGATTAACAGATATATTTCTAGTAATTTTCTTTAATAAATGTTATCATATTGTAAAGGCCCCTTATGTTTTGGTACCAGAGAGGTGATGAAGGATAACATCTTAATTCTGTAGAAATTCTAAAAAAAAGAAATCTGATAAAAAATTATCATTCTTTGAAAGATGAGGTTTTTCAATTAAAAAAAAAAAGGCTATTTTACTTATAATGTTTCTTTATTCATTTCCTTTGTCCTGTAGAATTTAGGTAACTAACACTAGACTGGCTGTGACCTGATCCAAAGACAATGTACAGAACAGCAACTGGACATTTTACTGCTGCTTCTGTTCTGTTTGGGGGAATATGAGTAAACACCTGGAGAACAAGATACATCTGGCAAGCTCTAAAGACAAGCTCAGCCTGCCAAGGAGAGACCCAGAGTGCCAAGGTCTGGCTTGGGTCTGAAGATGAGGAGGACACTTCCTATCCAAATCTTGACCTTTCAGGTGAAGGTTTTTACTGGGTAAGCCCATTCCCTGATAAGGGCCACCACTGCCTTGCAATACAAATAAAACAGAAAAACAAATCACAGTTAAAGAAATGTGATAGCAAATCCATGCCTGTGTTTGGGAGGAGTGGCCAGGAAAGTGAGACAGTCAAAGCATGAAGCCTCTGAGTCACTGAGAACTTGTCCAAGTTGAACACACCACCCTGAGAGACTTGCTCTGCTTTGATTACCCACACATTCACACTTAGCACGTTCCACCTGTTAACATAAAGAACAAAGCACTTCCACCAAGAGCATTTGGTAAATAAATGACGTGGAAAATATTATTAAGCTCAAAACCAACATTTTACCATGTTTGATTTGCCACCAGATGCTGTGGGATCTGAAGATACAGGGAGAATAAAACAATGTCAAACAATGGCAATGAGAGACTGAAATACAAGAAAAAGGGGTTTTTGTTAAATTACAGTCAGATATGAATGCAAAGCTTTTCTTCTACCCTGGACTATGTCATGTACAACAAATATTGCCTTTTCATGGAAGGTGTGAGTCCCTGACAGTCTTTGCCATGTACCTTAGAGAGGGCATTGTGTCTCACTCAAAAAGCAGATAATGTATGAAATGGGTGCTGTTTTCTGTAGTGCATTACCCCACACGCTGGGACACGTTGATGTACAGATTAGAGGCAAGGAGGCAGTTTCTGCTGTTGAAGGCAGGTAATGAGCCTGCAAAGTGTTTTTTTACTGAGAAGATGGATGTCAGTAAGAGCAGCTGGAGCTAATGCCAGCTAAATGTTCATCCTTTTTCCCCTTTCCCTTTTCTTGAGGAAGAGGGACTGTTAGTATAAGCCAGCAGCAACATTCCTCTTAAATGCCCTCTTTCAGTTTTAGAGGGTCCTTCCTTCTACTTATAAACATTTTCAGCCTCCCTTTGAGAGCGACAAGCATGTGTGATTCTTGGAAAATTCAGTTAAAAACATGAAAAACCTACCAAAGACCATGGCTAGAAATGAGCAGTGGCCATTGGAAGGATACAGTCAGAGCTGATTGAGTCTTCCCAGATCATCCTGCTTGGGATCTTTTCACCCTAAACACAATGGGGTGAACAGTGATTTCACAATGGGGCCAACACCCTCCTCACAGTCCAGAGAAAACCCTTGGGAAGGCCATGGTGCAGCTGATGTGCTGCAGCTGGGGAGGGAGATTCCATTATCCAGCACCTCTACTGTTCCTCAAAGGCACTCTGCCTTCTCCAGCAGGGAAGTGTTAGTGTTGGACAACTCAGCCGCAGTATCACTGAATCCTTCCACAGTTCTTAGCCTAAATCTGGGCCCCAAACTCAGCTATAGCTCTAGGCACCAACAGCAAATTGGCTGAAATCCACCAAATAGCTTCAAACTGAAACATGTCCTAAGGTGCTATTTTTATTTTAAGCTGATATTCTGCTTTACAGATCATACCAGAGAGCACCAAAAGCTCTGCCCAGGAGCACGTGCTTCCCAGCCAGCTCAGCTGGCTGCAGAGGCCAACACCAGCTACTGTGCCAGTTTATTCTCTTCTATTCCCTCTTTTATTATATTTGCACTGCAAGTTACTCCAAATCAAACCACTGACAGGGAGATGAGGCACAGTGGATGTGTGCTAAGCAAACCTATGTTATGCTGAAACCAAGACCCTCACTGGAGTCCTTGCTGGTTTCCAGGTCATGGATGCTGCACCAGCACCCCAGTCCCCAGCAGAAATGACATGAAGAAATAATATTTCTTCAAGTCCCCAAGTTTTAAAGTTATCCAGTGACTTGGGAAGGAGACATTTTTTTTCTCCCCCTTTTGCTTTAAAGCAAGTGCAGGACGAGGTTATATGACTACTTGGAATCAATGCAGGTTCTTAATGATGCATGAAATGAAATATTGCTGTCCAGTGCACAGTGAATATTCAGAGTTCTGCTCTATGATAGATACATCCTGTGCTGCTCTGACAGGGCAGAAACACCCCCACAGCAGCTGCAGCCCAGCCTGGATTTTGTGTCAGATGAGTTGCCATCTTCTGCTGCTACTCTCTCTTCTCCAGGCTCGTACATCTGGCAGCCAGTTAAGTTCCTTTAGCCAAGGGGTAAATAGAAAGCATTTCCCATGTTGTGGTTCCTGCCCAGGGAAACAACAACAAAAAAAAAAAAGTCATGGACCTTACAGAATTTCTAAACAATCTGGGAGCTCTGAAATTCTGGCCTGATTATCTCTGGATGGTAGTCCAGCTTTTTGCCCTTTTAATGATAGTGCTAACATGGCCTGATGAAGCTGGACTGAGATGAATTAAAGCACTGCTCAGTCAGGGCAAGCACATCTGTAGCTCAAATACTGAGTTTCTGAAAGCTTTTCACATCAGAAGGGAGAAGCAGTGTGGAAAAGATTAAGTACTTACAATTCTTGTGGAGATGCATTTGTATAAGAGAGAAAAGAATTAAATAAACAAATGAGAAAGGTGTAGATTTCCCTTCAGCAGAGCCCCATCTCCAGTCTAATTTCCTCCTCCTTAAAAGAGTGGACACAAGCAGTCAGGAAGAGAAGCTTTTCCAGACCTAGTACCAAAACCCCCTTATCTGATGCAGGTTGCTGCATTGTTTTAGATTTGTAACCTGTGCACGGCCAGGTGGCTCTGAAACTCTGCAGTCAAATCCTGAAATGAAGGCAGGGAGCTCGGAGGGAATCCACACAAATTTCAGAAAGAGGAGCTACTGCCCTTTTCCCTGGGGTGGAACAAGGCAGAATGGGGCAAGTGCAGCAGAAATCTCTGCCTGCACATCTTTGCCTTGATTTCGTGGTGGATTTTGTGGGCATCAGCTGCTCAGGGCAGCCAGGCAGGGCTGAGCCAGACCTGGGAGGAGCAGAGTGGGGCAGGCGTGGGGCAGGCAGGGCACAGAGCACTGGCAGCTGCTGCCTTCAGCTCTCCTGCCCGAAGCAGCAGCACTGCTCCATCTGATAAACCCTTTGAACAGTGATGGTACAGCACCTAAGCAAAAGGAGAACCTATCCTGGTGCCTTTCATGTTTAATGGCACACACAGATTTCCATACTCCTCCTGTTTCTGTTGATAAATAATCTGGATGTTCCTTCTTGTTGCTTTTATCCAGACACAAAGGACAGTGCAAGCTACCTGCTGTGCCTCATCTTTTCTCCTGATCTGCTCTATTTAAAATGAAAATCCAGCCAGCAAAAGGACACCGAGGGCTGCTTGTTCAGTATTCCCTCTGTGCTTAGATGATTACACCAGGGAAGAAAAAAAGAGGGACAGCAAAACCAAACAGTAGGAAGCCAGGATACAACAGTAGGAGAGAAGAAACTTTTTATCCCTCAACTATTGCAGAAAGACATTAGCGGATCTGTTAGTGAACTGCAATCTTTTCTCTCCTGTCCCTTGTCCACGGAGGACTGTAGTTTTACTACCTCATTTTCAAGTATTTCAGCCAGTCTATGCTAATTTTCCACGCCTTCCTGCCCACCCCCACTAAGTCTTGTTCCTGCACACCTGACTTCAGCTTTATCTTCATCTCTCAAAGCAGCTTGAATCACCATTCCAGACCCACCAGATTTATGGTTAAAATTAGAGCTTTGGCAAGCTTCTGTCACTGTGTTGGCCCTTAGCGTGGTACAATATAATGTAATTAATGTTTTTATGTTTAAGGAAGAGGCGGCACATATGTTCCTCAGCTGCTGACGAACAGATTTATAGGTAACACATCTGAGGCAGTGCCCATGTTTAGATGTGAGCCTGACAGACCACTAATCATTCTCTAAAGGCTGTGCACCACTGCCCTGCTTCCCTGGATTTGCAAGCAGGACTGTGCTGGGATGCCATAGTGAGATGATCGATTTCAGGTGACACAAGGGGAGGAAGCAAAACATCAGTAAATGTTTCAGCATATCTATCTCTCCATAAGCAGATGTTCTTGCTTAACACGTACCATTAAGCTGGAGCACACCGTGTGCCTCCTTAAAGAGAAACCCAGCCTGCTCAGGGCAGGCAGCCTGCAAAGCTCTTCTGCCCAAGCCAGCCTCTCTTCTGGCCTCAGAAATTCAAGCCCTGTTTCCAGCAAAATCCTTTGCATGGAGGAGGGGAAGCCGTCCCACTCACAGCCACCCGAGAGGACTGAGCTGGCCCTAGGGAGACCCTTCCCATCCCTTGTTGCCATTGGCATTTTGGCTGCACTCAGCTGAGGGGGACAGGAGCTGGAATGGTGATGGGTGGCACCAGTGTTCCCTCCAGGAAGGCAGGGCACACAGGTGTGGATAACCAACCCCGGGTGCCTCAGCAGATGTTCCAGGTGACCCCCAGAGCACTGCCCCATGCCTTTGTGAGGGTGGGGCTATTAAACCACCACCAGTCCTCACAGCATTTCTCAGACCTGCACTGAGCTGACCAAGGTGAGCCTCAGCAGTGGCCCACCCCCTCCTTGACAGGGAATAGAATGGAAAAGTTCATGGCTCAACATGAAGGGAGAGCCCTTCCCAGCTGCCTTCACAGACAAAAAGGTGTTTGCTTGTGGAAGATTAATCTAATTTATTGTCAAGTAAAAATAGAGCAGGATTGTGAGAAATGAAGAAAAACTAACACACACCCACAGCCCCCTTCCTCACTGAGCTCAGCTTCACTCCCTAATCCTTAGCCCAGGGCCCCTCTCGCTGCTGTCCCCCTGTAGCATCAGCTCTCTGGCCACGGAGAGGAACACACAACTGTCCCAGGCATCATCCTGGGAAAGGCTGTGAGAAGAGAAGAGAAGAGAAGAGAAGAGAAGAGAAGAGAAGAGAAGAGAAGAGAAGAGAAGAGAAGAGAAGAGAA